>JAQMCX010000032.1:13493332-13533546 GCA_029814765.1 Acanthurus leucopareius
CCGGAGGCACTTTTTTGTGATGGCAGGTGACTATAGTGTGGTGTTCATTCTTGTATCTCTGTGTGTGTGTGTGTGTGTGTGTGTGTGTGTGTGTGTGTGTGTGTGTGTGTGTGTGTGTGTGTGTGGGTGAGCCCCTGCCCGTATGTGAGTTCTGGTTTGAATGTTTTAGATGTTCTTTGAAGTTTAAGACAGTTCTGCATCAGTTCACTGGTTCCACTTCATGGGACGTTAATGTGTGGACATCAGAGACCTCTGAGTCACTGACTTGTGTGTGCCATTTTTTAAGTTTTGTGTCCTGTCTGTGGATCTGTGCATGTTCACTCTGCTCTGGCATGTGCGCTCCAGCTCATGCATGACTGAGTATCCAGCTGTGTCTCAATTCCTTCCATTGTCTGCGTTCCTACCTGCCCTAGTCGGTACACTGCCATTAAGTGGTCAAACTGAACAGTCTTGAAAGACACTCGACTCCTTACTGCACACTTCAAGCATGTCCAGTATAACATAAGTTGGCCAGTCAGAGAAGTTTACTGTGTTGAATCTAGTGTTGTATTAGACAGTTTGGTCTTTATAATATTTACATGAAAACATAGTTGAATACATCCGCGCCGATCAGTCCAGATTAAATTTTGCCAGCATTTCTTTTGTGAGGCTCAGCTTCCTATTGTAACTTTTAACTTTCAGATGTCAGCCCTAATTCAAAACCCTTTGAGCAGTAAATGCCTGAAGGTGTTTGTCACGCTGATGAGAATTTTTCAGTTTTGAATTTTATATTTTGTTTTTCTAACTCTGTCCCTTGCTTTTTGTGTAGAGTGTTGGAAATTCACTTCAAGCTTGCTGATATAATGAGGTAAGTTTGCATAATTTTTCAGATTTGTCTTGTTCAGATTTTTTGTTTTGTTCTGTGTTATGTACATTTATCAGTAGAACAAAGATGATGCCTTTGTTTTAAAGTCAAAGTATGAAACAATTATTGAATGTTAGAGTGTTGTTATTGGACTCACTCGATCTCAGAGCCGTTGGGGTGACCTCGATCTCACTGTTGGCCTGATAGGGCTGGAAGGCCGATGCGGAGCTCACGTCAGCGGCGAAGGGTTCAGGACTCTGTGTGCCTGTGGAGCTGGCACTGGTACCATCACCTCCATTGTGAGGATCCTGTTCTTCATATACTGCTACCAGCTGGAGAGAGAGAATAAAAATAGCACATTTGCGTATTAGTTTATGTTTTTAGGAGATAGAGACAGGCAGAGATTTTAACAGTGTCTATATATACAGTAGACATGACTATGTATGTATGTCTGATTTATAAGTGTGTCTGTATTTTGTAATTTCATACTGAGATAATCTGCCTCAGCCAAAAACATCCAGCTGTGTAAGTCTAGTTGCATCTCTCTTGTCTCTTTCTCTGTATATCTTTGCATCCCTCTGCCTGCCTGTCTCTCTCTCTGTCTGTCTTTCTGTCTGTCTCCATGCAGTCTAATCTTGCAACATCTGCAGTCATGTAGCTTGGGTTGCCAGGTTTGGCTCCCACAGCGAGCAGCTGCTCCATTCCCACAAAGGTGATAGGTTGCCATGTTTCTTAGGCCAGATTGGGAGAACCACCCCCCACCCCACCCCCCACCCCCCCACAAGCATCCCATAATCATCAGAGTCTGACACACACTGCTCATTACCACAGCCAGCTTGACCACTTAACAAGAGAGAGAGACGGCAGACTGGACTATGGTGTGAGAGAAGCACAATGCTCTGTTTCCTTTTTCTCCAGAATAAAGGAAATTAGATCTGCAAATGCTGACTGAAGACATAAGAGTCAAAGCTTGTTCTTCGGCTCCTGGAATGAGAGAGGCAGAGAGACAGAGACAGAGAGAGAGAGACAGAGAAAGGGAGCAATGAAAGCATACAACTTGAAGTGATGAAGTGGAGGTAGCAGTGCCAATTGGTTTTTATTGCCAGCACAACCTGTTACTAAACCCCTCACAAGAAGATTAACCTCCTATTCCATCCACACAGAGCCATCATACAGCCACAGCCTGACACACACCACGCTATGCAGAACAATAGTATGTATATTACAGACTGAAGATGAGTTGCGTTTCATGTCTTTGTGCTCCCTGAAAATCTATGTAATGGAAGGCTGAGGATGAGGAGAGAGCGACCAAAAAAGAGAGCATTAGTGGCTGTTGGGAGCAAACAGCTTCTGTGTATCCTGCATCGTATTTGTCTGAAGGTAAAAATAGCACAAGTGTTTTTCCATGTATTTGCTGTTTTTCATCACCCCAAAGCAGGGAAATCTGCATGTAAACAAGTTCAGAAGCCCCTGCTTCTTCTTTTTTTTTTTTTTTGGATTCAATTCATATGCAGAGGATGATGCTTAAGTGTGTACGTGTATGTGTATGTGCATATGTATGTGTATGTGTTTTTGCATCTGAATTTATGCCTTTCTGTGAGTGTGCCCGTGTGGTTTACTGTTGCCGTAATTCACGGCGACATCTCTCACGCTGGCTTTGCACAATTAAAGTATACTGCAGTTTTTTTTCCCCCTTCCTTAAGATGCTTCTTTGCATCTCGATGTCGCCTCCGAGACTTACTCTATCACTGAAAGCTTCAGCCATTTCACTCTAATCACATTCCATTCCGATCTTGAAATTACATTCCTCAGGTTGTAAGGGTTTATCACAAATTTGCTCGGTGCACCAGAGAGGCAATCAAAGAGGAGAGGTACCCCGTGCTACAAAAATAAGAAGGCCTCAGCATAAGAAATCAGGCAGTTTGATGAAGTAATTTGCAGAAGATTTTCTTATTGGTAAATGTTTAAATTTATATGCATTAAGAAACGAACAGATACTTAGCTTTATGTTTAGCAGCAAACACAGTAAATGAGTTCCGTTAATGCAAGTCGGGTAATCTCCTTTCTTTTTGCGTTTTATACTCTGATAACAGTTTGTTTTTGAAAATATAAAAACTTATTTAAACAAGTTCAGATTTTTAAAATGTTTTTGAAGGAAGAAATTATGTTTTGGCTGAAAAGTTTTGTTGTGGTGACGATGAAAGAGACAGCTATGCGAAAGAAGCCGAGGCGGCTGTGCACACAGACTGGAGTGGAGCGTTGTCCCAAGAGGTATTTACACTGCCCGAGAGCATGTACGAGCCAATGAATCATTAGTGACAAAGTAATCAGGCCTCCCATTCATATGTTGCTGGGAGTATTTAGCAGCCCGACAAGCCCTCTGCCTGCCAGCTGCCCATTTAGAGAAGTGGTGAATACTGTTGTTGGTGTCGCAGCGAGGCGTGATTCATTTTTAAATACATTCCAAATCCCTCTAATTAGGGTCCACTTTGCTATGCCTTGCATCCTTTCACCAGACACTCCAGAGCACTCTGTGGGTATCTGACATATACAGCTAAACTCATCTACACACACTCCATTTCATTATCAAATGGGTCTGCATTTATCCTGCATTCAATATTTATGGGCTCTTGAAAGTGCTTGTTCGTCCCCTAAATCCAAAGAGACATGAAAAGTTGCCACCATTCAGAGAGCTGATTTCTTGTTCCAGGAAGAAGCCACACTTCAGTTTTTTTGATTTATCTATTTTTAATCTGTTTACCTTCTACATGACAAACACAAGAGGATTCTAAAATCTTAACTGATTTTAAAAACACAGTAGACTACCAACAACAGATTTAACCGATTTTTAATGTTTTAATGAGAGAAAACACACACACCAAGCAATTAGTGAACAAACATGGAGGTGAACAGTGCACATGGATGAGTAGACTGAATTAGCAGGCTCAAACATTTTGAAGTTCAAGCAGTAATTGAGTGAGAAAAAAAGTCTCATTGGGCTCAGACAGGGCAAGTGCCAGCTACTGCTTCAAGCTTTTTGCCTCCTGATCGGCTCGCTCCCATTGGCTACTGTTGGTTTTTGCTCAGTATTCAAATGCTCACAAATGCACACATCAGGATTTTAAATGAACATTTATGCTTCAAATTTTGGAGACTTTAATCAAGATGATGATTAAAGTGAATGACTGTTAACCCCACACAATAGAAGATCATTTGGGTAGTAACCTGCCTCCAATGGTAAACGCCCCTGCAATCGTTGGCAGGAGAAAACTGAACCAAAATCTGTTCAATTAGTCTCTTCTGTAGCCTAAGATTTACATGACATTTAGGTTTTTGACAAAACAGTTTGTTAAAAGTTCTTTTAAAACAACTATAAACTATTAGAACTATTAGAAACTTTTTTGAAGCCATATCTCAAAGACATGCAAGCAGGTATTGCCATCTCTTTATCAGTTTATAACTACTCTTTAGCACTGATGTGTACTGTATTAGTTTCAATCAACCACAAGTATAATTTCCAGCCAAAATTACATTACTAAATTAAACAGTGTATGACTAAAAACAACAGTTTCTTAGTTTCTAAGTTCCAAAGTGAGCTTATCTACCAGGTCCAGTAAGAGGTGCCAGCATTGCCTTTGGCCAGTTGTCTGTGTAGTGACCAAAACATCACAAACAGGCAAAGAAAAAAAGAGCTGGAAAGCACATAAACCTCCCCGTTTGACTCAAACTTATCATCAACACACATCTGCGGAGTTTGGAGGTGGTATGGGCTGCCAGATTTTCAGAAGTGCCCCATAAAGGCCCCTCCTTTCCTCACCCCTCTTCAAGCTCTTTCCATCTTGGTCCTGTCGTCTGTCTGCGCTGTGGAGAAGGGGGCACTCTTGGCCAGAGGAAAAACTGACGCAACTCTTGCTGTTGATGGGAATTATCTCAAGCTGCTACGCAGTGAAAGCCATCACACAAATGCTTTCCCTCCATCTGGGAATTGGTCACAGCCACTTTAGAACTGAGACGATTTCACGTTTTAGTTTTTTTTTTATATTCTCACACTTTTCCCCCCGTGGCTGCTGTGCAGCGGGCGTCGAGTTGTATTCAGAAGTTTTTCAAAAGGAGGAAAAAGTTTTTTTAGCAATGCACAAATGGGAATGGCATGGCTAATTGTCAAGTGGCGTAACAGCTGAGGCTGAGGATTCAGAGTGGAGGGACGGAGGGAGGGAGGCAGGGAGAGAGAGAATTTTAAAGAGACCCTGAAAAACGAGATGTTATGGTACATCCTACAATAAAACACACAGTTATATCAAAACCAAAGGTAGGGGGAAAAAAGGAAGGAATGAGAGAGAGGGGAAAGCACATGACAGGATGTGAGTTGAAGAAACGTTCTAGTTTCCAGTCTCAGGATAAACTCTGGAGCGATTTCAAAAACCTATTTAGCTCCTACCTGCTTCAGTTGAGAGAAGTGAGGAGAAGAGAACAACTGACTGAGTCTTATTTCATGGGCTTCTCTCTCTCTCCAGCAGGGAGACTACAACACTGCTGTTGCCTTAAGCCCCTGGAGCAAGGCTGACACTCATCCACTCTCAGCCGGTTCCACTGACTGTCACAGCAGCTGCCAATCAACTGCTATCTACCTGAAAGCCTGAGGGCTGCTGGAGACAGGCAAGAGCAGAGGATGGAGGGAGACGATGATGAAGAGGTGAGATGAAGGGGAGGAGAGGAGAGGAAGCAAACGGGAAAAATAGAGAGAGAGAAAGTCAGATGAGGCCGGGCATTCTCTGCAGCCTAGGTACAGGCTGTATTTGGGATTCAGCATTTCCATATCTGTACGAGAGCGAGCAGGGAGACAGGGCACTGAAAAACAGAATCTCAGGGATGCCTTTCATGTCGGCCCCCTTTGATCTCTTTCCGGCTTTTGGCAGCACGGGTGGAGTAGAAGAGGAGACCGAGAGGAAGCAACTGATGAGAGAGAGATAAGGAGCTGTTTTGACAACCTCTCTCCATTTCTTTTCTCTCTTCTCCGACCCCCTCTCACCGCCACCAAACACACTCCTCCACCACCAGAACCTCTGATCTGCCAGGCAGCCCGGGCATCAGGACTGGCACCGGTACAAAACAGCCGTTGTAAAGCATTCAAGAAGCAACGCTCCGAAGACACAAGACAACAGAGGTTATTAGTAGTCAGGGGGCAGCGCTGGCACTGCCACCAGAGACATGTAATACCTGCCCTGTGATGCTCTGACGCTAATCCATATCTGCCACGACAGCTTTTTCACAGCCGAGTGGAAGGGACGGCCGACATGAGTCAACCCGCGGGAAACCTGTCCGCTCAACCCACACCTTCAATTAAAGAGAACATCCACAGTCGCGCCAGGCCACGTCCTGCTGTGAATATTTATTGCTGCACAAAAAGTCACCCCTTGGAGACAAAATTAATGTTTGTTCATTTGTCTGTCACACTTTTTTTTTTATTCCCCCCGTCTAATCTAGAGGCTAAAATTCAATGTGTTACAAACAAACAGGGTTTATAACTGAAAAATAGTCGGATACATTGAGTTTTGTGAGGTAAATTTTCTCTCTCTGATCCTTTTCATATATTTGTGAGTGGGAATGTGCAAGGCTCTTTGAAAAAGTCTTTTATTTATTTTAAAAGAAAGGCAAAAGGGACAACACTTTTGTGAATTTAAGAAATAACCTGTGTTAAGTTATGCAATGCCACGATCAAAACTGTGTTTCTACTTTATTATGTACCTTCTTTGCAAGAAAATATGAACACATGGAACTTGTCTCTCACACAGTCCAGGTTTCATCTCCCCTCCCTGTCATTTATCATCATTTTGATGCAAGGTCACCAAGTTATTATAGGTATTATAGGTGGAAACTGTGCAAGCAAGTACGTCCACTGGAAACTCCTAGAGCTCTAAACTTGTTGAGTAATAGCCTTGAGGCCCTATCCTTCATCCGCACACCACTCATCTATCCATCCATCCATCTATCCATCCATCTGTCCATCCATCCATTCACCTCCTTTGACAACCACAATTTATCAGTCATGGATCCTTTAAAGGTCCAATATGAAAGATTTAGTGGCATCTAGTGGTAAGGTTGCATACTGCAGCTGACTGAATACTCCTAATTTCATTGTATGTGTGGGAGAACCTGCTGTGGCCACAAAACCCATGATAAACACAAGAAGAACCAGAGTTTAATTTGTCTGTTCCAGGTACTTCCAGGCAATATAATATGGCAGACCCCATGGGAGAAGACCTGCTCTCTTAGTAGATATATAAGGCTAATTTAAAGATAAATAAAACACAACAAATCTTATTTTAAGGTGATTATATGCAAAAAACAACAACAAAATAAAACAAAAAAAGTATAAAGTAATTGTAAATATTAAGTTCTGTCACATTCAGTCAACACATTCCTCTAAATCTTATAAACATGATATTTATGCATCCATCACATAATAATATATATTTTCATTATACACCAGGATGCAGACAGATCAACTCAATACAGCTCTGATATGATCCGCTTTTTACTGGATTGTCATTACATGGATTTGCCATTTGCCTGTTAGATAACGTGACCTTTACTTGTAACTTTCTGGTGACCTCAGGCAACATCACAAAGGAAAAAAAAAACCTTCCACCTCCTCCTGTGGAGTTATCACAGAGTTTTCAATATTTCATCCTTTCCTCTAGTCCATTATTTCTCACACGCCGAGGAGGCGAGCAAACCAACAAAGTGCTTAGTCCTGTATTTTTCCTGCTCATTAAGACCATCAAATATTCAGAGAATAGGTCTCGAGCACTCTGGCCTGCCATCACTAGCATTCCAAATAGCCCTCAAATGGCACCCTGCAGCGCCTCAGAAGCATATGCATATTTCAGGTGCTGTCACATGGGGTTGATGCAAGGGAGGAGCGTCCTGAAGGCTTGCTAAGACAAGACCTGAAATGATGACACACACCGCAAAGCAAATGTAATGCCTAAAGATGCTGCGACACATGGAATGTATCCTTCTTTTATAACAGTGATGGTGCGTGAGGGCAGCAGGGGAGGGCAGAGGGGGAGAGAGAGAAGGGGAAAGTTTATATACACCGGCAAGCAGAAGGATGACGAGCTTAAAGAAATATAATCCCCAAAGAAGCAAACGCAAGTCCTGAGATTGATTTACACTGCTGTTCTTGCTGAAACATTAAGTCATCATTTCTTTAACTTTCTTATACAAAGTAGCTCACGAGGTAGATTCTTTACTAGAAGAAGGAAAAAAAAAAAACAAGGTGGAATGGATGTAGAGGCAGAGAAAAAAATATACAGCGCAAGCAAAGTTTAACCAGATTAGAGACTCATCCCTTTCAAACTCGCTCGGCCAAGTTCTCGTCCTGCCTTTGAAGTTTTCCTCCTGTGTTGGAAGAAATGAATTCACACATATTAGGGCGCCCTGTGCGAGTGCTACCTACGCCGTGCTGACAGAAGGGAAAATTCCTTCTACGCCCCCGTTGCTTTCTCCCGTGTATATTTATACCTTATAACCCATGGTCATATGTACAATTCAAGCCTATTCAGTCCTGGGAAATAAATAACAGGTTTTTGTTTTTTTTTTTTTTAAGGTACACAAAAGACCTTTACTAGCTGCAACTTAAAAGTGAAAAGGAGGGAGGAGGGGGAGGAGGGAGCGAGGGAGGGAAGAATGATGACATATTCATGAAAGTAATTAGGGTGGGTGTCCATAAGAAAGCAGAAACATGATGAGCATCTTATGACCTCGATGGGCTGAATTATCATAGATCACCTGACACTAATTAAAACTGTGCAGACACACAAAATAATGCTGAACTAATTTTGTTCCATCAACACCTCGACATTTTTTTTAATGTAATTATATTAACTGTCCTATTCCACCCGGGTGTACAGGAGGGTTTTCCTTTTTTGAGTTTGTTTACTCTGCTTGCATTTCACTTTTTTTATTGCTTTGAAGGGCTTTGTATTACACAGACTGCACCCAAAATAGTTTGTGTATTCCACTCATTTGTTTATGATATCCTCTATTAATTTCCCTGCCAGCCTATATTCTTTTTGCTGTCTAAACAAAGTTGTTGAAGGCACCTTGAGGTGTTGTACCATCAAAATGGTCTAAGAGAAATCTAATCAGCGCAATGAACCTACCTGTTCCACCAGTCTCCATTTATCCCAGCCCCACCACGCTGCACACCCTATCTAATAATGCCACCCTCCTCCTGCCCTGATTCACATGCAAAACAACAACCAGACAGTCCGTGTACGGGGCCGCAGTCGCAAATACACACACATAGATATGAGTTCGAGAGCATCCACCCAACTGCGTACACGCTTAAACTGCAGCTGCACAAAAAAGTCACAGTTTGTGTATTAGTATTCCTCTCCCAAAGCGTTAGCATTAGAAAAACCCATATTCTAACAGTGCCTTTCAGAGGGAAATGCCCTTCAATCTTTCATTGGTTATGCACAAAGCCAGGAGAGAGTAATTAAAAAACTCCACATCCAGGGATCTCGGCACAGAAAAAGAGAGAGAGAGAGACAGGACCAAAAGGAAAAAAAAGAAAAAAAGGGAAAGCTTCAAACATTTCGGGCCTCCCTGGTGGAAAGAGATGGAGAGAATGAGGAGCAGAAAGCGGAGTGGAGCAGACAGAGAGGGAGGGCTGTATCCTTGACAAGACCATACATCCTCTGTAGTCAAGAAAGATGGAAATCAGGTTTTTCATAACTTTAACAAGGCCTAACCTGATCACTAACTAAAGGAATTAAGCATGAAGATTTTTCGTCTCTTGCATGCTGGCTGAAATTACATAAGCATCATCTATCTAAGGGTGTAGGTGGTGAAAAAAGTCCTTTTTCTTTGGTTCTCAGAGGAAGATTCCAAGAGTTCACATCCAACACTGAAATGTTAGAGAGCTTGAAATGGCAGCTGCACTGGAAATATGCGGACAGAGACTTTTGTTGGCAATAATAAAAGAGACATCTCAAACCACCAAAATTGATCTTGAAAGCCAGAGTACGTCACCAAGGTTATTTTAAATTGTAGGGTTTTCTTTCATTTTATGTTTGCCTGTTTGTCTTTTGGTTTGAAAGGCTTTCTTCCATGTGCTGGGATTGATACATTTTTTAAAATAGATCTCGCAGAAGCAACCAGAGAGGAGAGAGCTCTGTCTGCCAAGCAACTTTCTCCACTCTCATGTCAGATTCAAACAGAAATCTCAGCCCATAGGCACAGCACAGATCAAAATCACATTCCGATATGACTCGAGGGATTCAGATTGACTTTCTGGCTTTGAGGTGGCATGTGTTGTTGCCAAATTAGGGGGGGTTGGTCTCCTCTTGGGTGGCCTTTGCCCTGTCACCTGTGATGGCCTCGGGTGAGCTGCCTGATAGCCCCGGGCCATGGACCAGCAACAGAGGCTGTATGTGTGCACAGACTACTTTACATGCAAAGAGCAGCACTTTGAACTTGTAAAAAATGACTTCAAAACAATACTTCAGTGTGTCTGGTGACAAAGCCACGCCTTACTTGGAATGCATTAACATTTTAAAGTATTTTGTTGCTCTTAGATATTCATTCATTTTTAATTTAATAATGAAATAATAATAAAAAAGCTTTCAATCATAAAGAGGAAGGAAGGCATGGATTTAAACGTGCAAAAGCTGGATCAGTCTAACAGTGAAACACATTTACAGAGGTGGTAGCATTTTTTTCAATGACTTTTATTATCATCAATCATAAATCAAGTCAGTAGGTGTTAAAATTTGCACTATAATGAGCAAGCTGGGCTTAGCAAAATGGAATATTTCTAATCAGATCAAAAAACAATGAGAAAGAAAACCCTCTATGATGCCATCATGACCATCTAAGCTTTAGCTAGAAGATTACAACTGTTATCAGAAAGCCTGCATCCTGGCTACATGGGGTAAAGATGTAAGCATCTACTAAGCAAAGGAAGGTCTAATAAAGGATGCTATCAAGTATGGCTGGGTGAAATGCATCAAATATAATTTATCTTTGTTTTCAGGCTAACTGGCGATATACAGTGTCTGTATTTTCTGCCTACTGAGCTGAATGTTCAGTTGGAAGTCAAAGCCACAGTTCAGATGTGACAACCACTTTTATTAAAACAGGAAAACATCTCAATTAGAAATGTATTAAAATACTATAAATAGCACAGAGGACGATATGGACTAAATGGAATATGACACAATTTTTTTATTATTATTGGTGCATTCAAAAAATATTAATACAATGATATTTTTGCAAATAAGTTATGATTTATGCTGCAGATAAAATGATCCAGTGGGTTAAGGCATCACAGTAAAGTCAGTCTGGTAAGTTCAGAAAATGATCTCACTTTTCTGTAATGCAGCCTTTAAAACCAGGGAGTGTAATGTGTAGAATGTATTAGTGGAGCCTAATACCCATTTCTGTTCCAGGCAGTAAAATAAAAGCAGACAGGGATCAGGGTAAAAATGGGTCCTTCAACACATCATGTCCTTAAAACACACCCAAACACCCACAAACACACACTCAGATTGGTTACCCTATCCCCTCCTGTCTCTTAAGCTAGGCAGCCGGTCGACTTGTCACTCAGCCCGTCTGCTGCCAGAAAGTATACCAGTCCACCAGGTAGTCGAAAATAAGTGAGTTTAATTTCAAATTCCAAGCTACTGAATGATTCAGGAAGTAATTCAGCCAGGCAACCAGTTAGCCAACCAGTCACTCTATGCATTAGCTAGAAACTCTGCTACTGGTTAGACACTGTTAGCCAATAAAGCATTCAGTCAGCCAGCAAAAAGGATGGCCAAGTGGACCTAACACTCCAATGTTGGCACTGCACTGAGCAGAGCCATCACCCACAAGACACATGGACTCATACACAGTGCACACACACACAGAACTAGCCAGTGGGGACAGCACTGTCATTATCTGCCATCTGCAGGCCTGAGCGGCCTTAGCCTGGAGCTAAAGGAAACGGAGATGAGGGAAGAGAAGCAGGGAGAGACGATGCTGGCCCTTATGTGTGTATGTGTATGTGTAGGAAGGTAAACACACAGTTTGAGAGGGGACACACTTTCACTGACAAACTGTAACACACTAAAAAAAAACAACAAAGAACTGACCTTGTGTTCACAACAGAACACAAGCTTTCACCAACAAAGACCAGCAGAGAGCAAAAAGACAGACAGACGGACAAAAAACACCATCACAAGTGTGTGTCTGTGTGAGAAGTGTGTGTGTGTGGATGCATTTCACATAGTGCAAAACTCCTCAGACAGGTGTTAATGACAACACTAAACACTTCTTTTCCCTCCCCTTCCTCCCACTGTTGCTATGTGTTACGTATTTAGTAAGTAGACCTAATTCAACAGATTTTTGAAGCAGTTCACACGTATTTTTATTTATTGACAGCACTTATGCTTGTGAACAGTTTTAGCTTCATTGCTCTATTTTTTTTAAATCACTATCCCAATTGTCTTGGGATGCATTAAGCAAATGATACAGTGAAGCTGCCCTTGAAAAACAGTGAAAATGTATATTGCAGAGGGACAGGGGGGGATACCGACTGAGAGAGTCACCCAGTAGCAATTTTACACCCACAGTTTAAATCTTGTTAGTCAGGCGAGGTGTGAGATCATTTAGTTTACATTGTCTGAGTCTCTGGGTCAGAGGTGACCACTACTTCAACTTCTCAGTCTGGATTTTTTAAAAGAGAGAAGCAAAGAGGTCAGCACACTATTTCTTAAAAGTAAACTAATACTGACACTTTTTGATTGTCACAAAAAAAAAGTCAGATAAAACACTGACAGCTGTAAAAAAACTCAATTTCAATATACCAGTGTTTGCTAAAAAAAAAACTGTGGACTGTTTAGCCACACTGACAGGACAGCCGTCTTGCAAATAACAAAACTCCCTTCTCACATTTCAGACAAGCACTTGAGTGAAACATACCAAAGAGTAAATGGGTTTCATTTTGTTAGTTCTTTGTCACAAAGGTAAAACCTTTCATTAATTCATTCATTTCTCTCTGTTCCTCTCCTAACACCCTTTTAAATAGAGGTCCACCTCTCAGCTCACCCTTTCTGTTATTTCCAACTTCATGCTGGTGTCTTAGCAAGGCAGCTTGTGCCCTCTAGTGCATGTCACACTTAAACTATCTTGCAAGGAAACTGCACACTCTCCTGCTACTCCAACCACTTCTGCATGCTCTGGCAACAGAATATGGGGGGGGGGGATTTTATGATGATGTAGTATCACTTGTAAGTAGATGTCAAGGTACATTAAATGAAAATCAGGTTTTATACACATAAGGCCACTCAGATTTCTCTTTAAGTGATGTCTTTTCCATTTCTACAGTATGTCTCACAAGAGAGGTAAAAATCCTGCTATGGCTGGCCAGTGGTCTGTATTTTCAGCTTGGTTGGACGAGCCCTCACACTGAGGAACAAAAATTCAATGAATGGTCAGTTACTAGAGCGACAGGATGATGTAACTCTCCAGTGTTCAATTGGTAGCTCAAATAAATGCATCTGTGCGCTCGGTATGAGAAAAAGGGACATGAGGACACGGTTCGCCCCACCCTGTGCATAATGGGAGGTTACAAGACGGGGTGGGGGTGTATGTCTGGGGAGTGCTATTGAACTCCCCTAACCTCAATTATTCAGCATTAGGCCCTGTTATTGATTTCCTGTTGGATCGACTTACTGAGTCTCGAGCATTGGGACAGTGACATGCCATAGCCTTCCCTGGGAGGGATCTTTAAGAATGGATGGATGGATGGGAGTCTGTTAGAGGGAGAGAAAAAAGGAGATACAGATCCACTGGAGAGGAGGGTGTAATTAAAGATACCCCTTATCAAGGCTGTGATAGATGAAGATGTCACAGCCCAGCAGGCTAGTAAGCGGGAGGCCAGGGGACTGGTTGGTTTTGCGACCCTGGAGAGGGAGGGTGACACTGCGTAGAGGGCAGAAGGTTCCCATGACTGGGGCTTCAACTGAGGGAGGAACAATATTTATGTTTCAAAGGAAAACTCTGTGGCTGTCAGATATGCGAGGGAAGACTAATTGGTTGAGGATATGGGGTATTTTTGCTGGAGTTGAGGTTTTGGGGGTAGTTTCTTAGAATGCCAATCAGTGCCCAAGCTAACTTCTGAAAACAAATAACATAGCTGTGTCAGCCAAAGTCAGCCTCAATATTTTGTGCACTTACCAAAACCACGAGCTGTGAAAACAGGTGATGCTAACAACACAAGAAAACAACACAGATTTTATATTGATAGCGGAGAAATAACAAGAGAAACTTCTTTTCTCTTGTTCTTTACCATAGAGGTCTAAATCTGGTCATATGTAGGTCTGTCTTCTTCTGTACCTGGCTGCATGGTCAGATATGGGTCAGGTTCCAAATAAAACAGATGGCAAGAGTTGCCTTTCTGCAGTTTCTCCTTGGCCCAACCTTGAGAAGCTGTGCTGGGCTGAGCAGAGCACTGATCTGGGCTGAGTTGGTTTGGAGGTTGAAGACTTGGGGGGGCAAATCTGAGGCCCATACCTGACAGAGTGCACGCTAATTCAAGGAGGCTGACGCAGATGAGGGGTTTGGAGGCGCTGGGAGAGATGAGAGAGTTTTGGAATGAGGAGGATATCTTCAGACTCATTTTAATGTTTAATTTCAAAATCTTCTTTCTTATTAACCTGTTTCACACTGTAAAACACACCGGCTTTGTTCCGGACTTACGAGAACCGATTTGAGAACGTTAACAATGATACGAAAAACCTTAATGCTATCATTATACTAAAGGAGTGAACTTTCTTATTTGAAGACGCTGAGACTGATTTCAATTCATTTTGAAACCCTAATGTGTTTAAAATATTAAATCTGATAAATTTAGCAATTTTAATTGATTCTAATTCTAACAATTAAGAAGATGGGTCAATCCGTCTCTTACTCTTTATTTTCTTTGAATGGATTTATTGTATCTCATGCATAAATCATCAACTTACAATTTTATTATCAAAGAAAATAAAATGATCTCACTATGTTGACATGTTTTGGTCTTTATCCTAAGAAAACATTATTATATATTTCTTGAAGCATTTTTTCTTTAACATTTAAGTTGAGCTTGAGATACAGTTTTTACAAGTGACTGAGATTTTCAGAAAGGTTTTCTGAGGTTTGCTGGTGTATATGAGGTGACGGTGGGTTAGGGGTGAACGGGTTGGGATTGGGGTCTTGGCAATGAGTAGTTAACTGTCGGGGATTCAGCTCCACCTCCTAATCAGCACTTAATTGGCAGGGTTGATGACAAGTCTGTGCCATAGGGCAGACCACAGCGACCGTTTACCGCCGTCTCTTCTTCTTCTCTCTGCAGATTAAAGCAGCACGCTAACTGTCTCCAGACACGCAGATGTCTATGTGTCTGCAGTATGTGGCTATAGATGTTTGTGTACTTGCATGTGGAGGCCTGTTTTGACCCGGTTGCACACTTGTCAAAGTCTGCTTTGCATTCACTGTGTCTTAATATTTTGGCAACGCAGATCTGTCATAATTCATTGATGTCTTTTAACTTTTTTGGTGAGTCAACAGAACAGATCAGAAGACATCATGATTACAAGAAGCTATCCAGCTGCTGCTTATAATATATCATCAGTAAGGTCATGGATACTACCTGTCAAGACTTGGCTCTGAGTCTCAAACTTATCAAATACTTATGAGAGTAGCAACCTGGAGGCAAAATTCATTCTGATAAACAACAGATAACTTTGGTAGAACTACCTGCATACATAAAAAAAAATATCCAACTGTTCATGCTAACCAAGAACTGAAAGGGGTTATACAAAGCAGCAAAGAGATTTTTAGCTACAGGATGGAGAGGGAGATAAAGAGAGATAGATGGAGAGGTAAAATAAAGACCTGCACTTCATAAGATGGCAGAGAGCCTGGTGCCGGCTCCCACATGGTGGCATGAATGTAAATCAGCTGGTGGATCATGCTGTCAGCTGCTGTCAGGAGGGGAGAGGAGGCACCGCACATCTTCTCCAGTGCACAACCTGGGAATCAACACTCATATCCTCTATTCTTGTCAGTCCAAACTTCATTCACCTCTCTATCTCTTCATACTGTTTCCCTTTTTTTGGCTCTTGCTATCTTTAACCTTTTGCTTTTGCTATCTGTGTCTGTGTTTCATTACTCTTCCTTTTTTTCTAATTCTAAAGTCAACCTTCAGCACAGCCTTACTTTAAAATAACGTTCGCATGTCATCTTGATATCTCTTCGCACAAATTAGGTTTAAAAACTGGCCAATCACAGAAGGGGTTGGCTTTTTGGAACCAGTCCTGGAAAAGTTCATCCTCTAAATATCGAGCTGTAAATATATTTTTACATTGAAGCCTTACAGTTGATTTGCTGTGCTTTAGAGGATTAGACAGAGTGAAGGACAGGAGCTAGAGGTGTTAGGAAGAGATTATAGGTGTGAGTAACTCTTTTATGTATGTTACTGTGTTTTATACTCCTGAGCCTGGAGCAACTTTCCCACTACCAGATGTTTATTTTGAGAGGATTTTATACGAGTGTTTTGAGATTCTTTACTTAAATATAAGAAAAGGAAGCAGGTCTAAAAACTGTTAACGTAATTAATAGAACAAAGACACATGAAGGTTGCCTCACACAAAAAGAAAGATGTGCATTCATGCTGCATCAACACAGAGGCTAGTGTTTCTGGCCAGAGCAACACTAGCCTGCTCAGTAGCACCACCATGCCAACACCAGCTGGAGATCCAGCTTCCCCTCTGCTGTACACAGCTGCTAATCCCCTCAGCCATTCTCAAAGGCTCCTTTGGAAAGTGGAGCATGAGGCAAGAGCCAAAATGTCAGCTCTTCTAGCAGGTGGACAGCTGATCTGCGTAGAAAATAGGCCTTGGCAGGAGGGTAAGGTAGCAATGTCTTGAAGTGCAACAAAAAGCCTCCCAAGAGCATAATCTCCCTCTTTAGAAGATGTGTAAGCTGCAGCTTTCAAGGAATAGAACCAGCTGATTCCTCAGTAGGAAAACAGCAGCATCTGACACCCAGCAACACTTGTTAAGAAAGAGATTCCTGACAAATTTTAAGTAAAACCTGAGGTGTAAAACCTGTCCATGGTTTGCTGAAGCTACACTGAACATGACTTCTGGAAAAGAAATCTTTTTGATGGCATTTAGAGAGCTGTTAACCAGACACTGGAAAGGCCAAAGTTTGCTTTTGCTCAGTTTTCAGTGCTGGTAGTTCAAACACTGAACTCCATGACAACAGCACTCCAAATTTATCATTAAGGCATGTCTCGACACTGAGGTCTTTGTCAGAGAGGGCTTTATTTCAGCTCCAGCTGTGGAGTCAATTCTCATGGTGGACCATACACCGGACTTAAAATATAGGATAATATGCTATTTGGAAGATCTAACCGAAATCACTGCCCAGACTTCCATATTTCTGCCTCTCATACCCCTTCAACAATGTCTCCATAATGTCACAATCATCTTAAGCAGGCTTTTTAAAACACATTAATTCCTTAGCCCTGTATTAAAGATGGCCATGCTGAAATCCAAGAGAAGCACTGAAGATCTTTCCTTTGAACGAAATGATGGGTGATACAAGCAAAGGTGGCCAAATGTGAGCTGTTCATGAGCTGTGTGACCATGTTTCCACCCCAACTAATGTTTTATTGAAAACTCTATGAATTAATTGTGTGCCTTGGGAAGAGGGTGACTGTGATGACCATGGATGGGTGAGGAACGATGGCACAAGAAAGAGGTTTTCCTTTTCTTAGAGCTAGCTGTGTGTGGATTAAAGATTTGCTATTTTTAGGAGTACAGTCATTCACCTGTCTTTGGAAAATCTAATGAGCAATTAACTGCTAATATTTTTCACTTTAACAGGTTCAGCTCAGAGTTAAAAATCATTCTTTTTAGTTTCAGAATGAATTTTTCATACATTAAAGCTCTAACTTGGACGTGGAGGTTGAAAGATCATTGCACCAGGCAAAACACACCAACATGTGCACTCGTGTGAGACGTGCTAAGTGTGTTTGCATGTGTGTGTGTGTTTCCTCCAGGGCCACCTAATGGGCAACATAAGCCAGAACACCTCTAAACAGGACATGACAGCACCCAGGCCAAACTGCGCTATTTATGGGCAACATGCACCGTACTAATACACCTTTCTCCTGTTCCTCTCCTGTTAGCAGTCCTTCAAACCAATTAACACCTAAACAACCATTCAGGTTTGATTCCAAACGGCTGGATGCAATTAGAAGAAGGAAACATGGCCACTTATAGCAGGAAGGGGATTTAAGACACTGGGCTGGGAATTGAGACTACTGTTGGTTAGACTAATGATTGGGAAGCAGACATCGGCTGCAGATGGAATATGGCAAATACAGAATTATTTCTTTCCAAGAATAATAAAGGCAAAACCTTTGACCCAAATGCTGGATTACATAGGTGAAGTTGTACTGAAAACCTTTTTTTTTTTTTAAGAGAAAAAAAGAATATGGTCTGAGACTAAAGAGGCCCCGCATGGTATTTTGTTAAATTTTTTTTCTTTATTTCAAGGGTCCCATGGGGAAAAACGGCAAAGGCGGCACTGCACTCTGATCTCAAAGGCTCCGCCTCATCCAGATTATCGCTATGTGGGACTGGCGCCAACGGTTTTCGGTTTAGCTCAAGTTCCCAGCGTTGCCCCCTTCAGCGAGGTTGTGTTAGGCGCACATCACAGCTCTCATTAGCTCATTAGCACAGAACAAAAGAAAATACACTGCCGGTATATATCCCGGGTATATATCCCGACCGCCGACCAAGATCTTAAAATGTGTTTTAGAAATCTTACAGTAGACCGCGCAGCATGACGCTACGTGCAGGGCTTTGAAGGCAAGGTTCGTTCTCACATGTGCGGCAAAGGTTTTTACCTCAAAAGCATTCCATTCTGAAAAGTAAACCAGTCCTTTTTCCTTTAAAATGCCGCCCATGAACAGAGCTATGTCTAAATAATCACATTCAGCATGTGCAGTAGTGCCACCCAGTGGTTAGATGGAATGTCCAGCTACCTTTAAGTCACAGGTTTGTAACCTGCCACACAGGTGACACTTGAAGAGTCCTAGCTACAACTCAAGTTTTAAAGTAAACTGTAATGCACAAAATCAGATAACACACATTTTAGGGGATTTACAATCAGTACAAGCATACAACAGTTTCTATACTAATACCTTTGATTCGGATAAGGAAAAACTTCATAAAAACACATTTTTTGCAAAGTTTTAAATTTAAAAATATGAAACTTCAGAATGTGCTGCATATGAGGGTCGCCTCATTTAGCCAGGAATGCATAAAGGAAATACATACTGTGTGTTACATACCAGATGCATTGGCTAAAAAATAATCTCTACAGGCTTCATAATATTCATTTTTTTGGCCTGAAAAAAGCATTTAAGTACATTCAGCATTAACGGTTTATAGCATGCATGGCTGAGACCTCAGCTGGCTGAGCTGAATGACTTCCTGTTGTATCCCTAAATGAAAAAAAAAAAAGTTCAACTATACAGAACTTTCCAGAGATGTTTTTTTTGCTTTTTTTTTGTTTGGACACTGTGTACTTTATACTAAAAGCACATGTAAATAACACCCTGTGATAATGATGTGAACAACATAAAGACAAGTAATATTCATATGTACGATGTGTAAACCTTGATCCCAATATTCTTACTTCCAACAAGAAGGCATCAGACAATGAACTGGGTCAGCTATCACATTTCCCTCAGTGGGCTATAAATTATTTATTCCAGTCAGAAGCTCATACATACAGTTTAACTATGTAATGGACTAATGAGGGCTATTGATCGAATAATTGATTGCTTTATGCATAGCCTAACTGACTGCCCACTGATCCATTTGGGCAGCTCATTACTTAATATGCATTATTCAGAGCTAACCACTAACCAGTGGAGACTGCAGTATCATCTGAGAAATGAATGTCAACAAGAATATAATAGCAGACTCAGGGCCACATCAAAGCCTCAATGACTCTTTCAGTGCAGTGAATAAACACAAACTGCAGAGCGGTAAGAGCAATACATCGACGACCGTGTCTGATTTGTAATGACACGAGGCCAGTTAAGTGCAATATTTATTCAACCTGCTCTTACCCTGTTTTAAAGCTATAACCTTCACTGTAACTTCTCATATTCCCTCCACCGCTTTCATTTTTAAGTTGTTCTACCCAGTTGCTTTATTCATCCTTGACTATTCTGCCCTTAAATTTCCACAACGATTGACAGAGCCAGCAACTTTGCCTTTCAAATAAAAGACTACAGAATGTTTGGCTAGCATCCTACAGAGACATCGAATAATGTGTTCTTTGAGTTTTTCCCACAGACTTAGAGGTGAACCACAACACAACCGTCTCCTCTTCTCCTTGTCTAAGTAACAAAACCCAAGAAAAACCCCTCCAGAGGGAGCTTTACAAGAAGTAAATTACTGAACGCCCACACACTGACTCTGACCCGTATTGGCTTTCTCGGTCGACTATGAGGGCTTGGGTTGCAACACAGCTGGCTGACCCACAACTAGAACTTGGACTGTACCATTGTGCTCATTTAGCATCTTTCTTGTGAGTGATGGTAATTCAATGAAAAGGTTGCTCTTTTACTGTAAATCTGTGATTACAGCACACTACAATGCAGTATGCTGTCTAACTGGATATAAGCCGCTGGTCATGAAATGGTTGCCTGGCCTACTTTTCCTCGTGTTTTTTCGCTGTTTTCTGTGGTGCTATCAGACATGCTTCCATTCCAGAATAAACCATGTGCACTGACCATTTGACAGAAATGACAGGAGTGGGATGCTCTCTTGCCTTCCTTTCCAATAAAACAGCACTTTGAGGTTTCTCTGATATCTTTTTATGTGAACGACAGAATGAAAAGGGATGAAGAGTAGGAGGATGAGAGAGAGTGAGAGAAAGAGAAAAATGTGACTTTGATGACATATTGTGGAGAATACAGGAGTCTGAAGCTGAAAGGATCCAAAACGACTTCCTGGAGAAGCAACATTTGTGGTTTGTGCTGTATGTGGAATGGTTCAACAGGGTTAACCAGCCTGGGTCGACCTGGGGTCATCACTGTGTGGGCAGTCAACTTTTACCTCATAGCTTGGCTTTCTCCTTCCATTAAACCTAGACTGACTTTAGATGTGTCTGACGCCATGACTCACCATAGATTCTTTTTTAGTGAGGAAATAGCATGAGAGTGAGGCAGGAGCTAATCTACTTTAATGAATATATCCATAAACACTACAGGGATACTAACAGGCAATATTGAGAAAATAGCAATGACTTTATTTTTTGCTTTTGGGCTCAACTATGTATATATATATATATCCCTCTCGGAGAAGTTTAAAGATAAATCACCCTCTTTCCTCATCCCCCTCAGCAGTCATAATGAAATAATACTGTGTGCATCACCGCAAAGCTGGAAGAAAAGCAGACAAAAAGACAGGCCAAAATACAAACTCGAACCTCCACATATTAGAGGATGTAATAATGCATAGATGATATACAGTAACCCTTTTAGACAACACTGTTTCCCTTTCAGAGGACACGGAGGAGGAAACATGCCTCGAGAAGTTAATTAAAAATTAACAATTCCTGTTTCTTTCCCTAGAGTTTTCCGAGACTCACTTTTCCCCTTACACCCGCCCTCCATCCAACAGTTGCATGCCTGGATCTCCTGCACATGGAGACATACTCACACAACGTTGCTTGGGTCATGGGAATGTGTTTCACTGGCCTTTAGGTGATTCCACTGGGACAGAGTTAAATGTCCCCATTCATTCGCAATTCACATTCTTTCCTTTGATTAAAGCAGAAGCAGAATGCATTCCAGGTTTATGATCTATTCACAGTTCTAATTTGGCCCACGTGCTCCATATAAACATTTAGCCATTGATAACAGAATAGTTATTGTCCAGCAAAATGGCAGCAGTAGAATGTCTAATGGCCGCACAAGAAAAATCTTGGTGAACCAAGCTTGTGCTTCTTTTGTCCCTTCCCTGTTGTCCCAGGTTCAATGCTGGTTTCCTGCCAGTCCCTCACCATTTCAGCTAACAGACTCACAGGACACTCACAACAAGCACCTGGAGCCTTTCTCCAGCACCGGCGTCATTAATGAGCCAGGTTATCCACAGTTCTCAAGGGTCGGCTTGGACGCCAGGTCAGGGTTTGTCACTAATGGGGCTCTGTGAGTGCCAGGGTACCAGAGCTGTGAATCCCCCAGAGAGGCATCAGTCTGAAGGGCCCAGGACTCTAATTGGGGGAGCCCATGTACATAAATGACAGATTATGACCTATAAATGAGAATTTATGTGTCCATTAGACGTGCCGGGTGATCCCGGCAGAGATGGAGAAGGCACTCATTAGCTATGCATTCAGAATGCCTGGCTCTGCCTAATTAGCCTGATGATATGCAGGCTACAGACATTTTCTTGTTTTCCGCCTTCAAACATTTCAGGCTTGTTATTTTGGTGCACATTTACATGCCATTAGAATGATCAGAATTCTTTGTGTTTTTAATGCATTTGTGTGTGAAAAGAGCCAAAACAAGGCATCAATAAGAGCTAGAAATACATGCTAGGAGAGAAAATGGTTTCCATTTTTTTATTTCTGTGATAGCAATCAAACTTTAACTGCTTTCTGATACAAACCTCCTTTGTCCCTCTGAGAGTAGGTGAAGGGAATTATTTACCCAATATTAAAGACGCTTTGATTTGATATTTCCACAGGGGAGGGATGTGTCCACAAAAATGTCAAAATCAATGCACTTGTCCGAACGTCTTCAGTTGAACGGTAATATCTGGGAGATTGATCGGTATGATTAGGGATTTGACGGCAGACTCAAATATTTGCACATGAAGTGGCAGTATTAGTCCTGTTATATTGAGAGGTGGGGGTGGGAAGGAGGGTGTCAGATGAAGACTGCCTGGAGAGAGAGGGTGATGAAGACAGAGAGATCTGGGAGACTGTGTGTGAGTGTTTAGTGCCTGTTTTTCAAACTAAATATATATAATTAGTGGAGTCCATATATTGATGCATAAAGTGTTCTGCTTAAAAGCCCAAAAACATGTGTAATTTTCCACATAAATATTGCCAATATGTGTGTACAGATACATATAATATCTGTTTTTAATGAATTTAATCCTGTTTTGGGATTCTGATCAGCAGTAAGACACATAAAGTTAATACATTTAGCAAATTTGAACTAAGAGATGTAGCTCGTGCTCATTGAGTTGTGTTAAGGCAGGCACGGCACGGGGAGCTTCAGTAACAACACAGCAACTGCGAGTGTGTGTTTGTTTGTGTGTTAGAAAGAAAGCCAGAGGAGAGAATGTTTAATAAAGCCCTTCATCTTCATTGGTTGTGCCTGTTTTGATCAGCTCTCCAAACAAAGCACCACACTTTACACAAATTAACTGGTGGTGACAGACAAAAGGTGCAGCAAAATAAGGTCCTGAAAAAAAAAAAAAAAGTGTGTTGCATAGGAAAAAAAAAAAAAAGCTTCCTTTCCCTTTGTTAGTTTCGCTTTGTACTTTGACCTTGTTTTCTCTGTTGCATGCTTCATAAGTGATCAAAAGCATTTAAAATGTGTTTTCGCCCATGGGGGAAATTACTCCTGATAAAAAATTAACCAAAAGTAACAGTGAAGAGCGAATCATCTACATCCCGGTAAACAACTACAGACATGTAAACAAACTTTCACATGCGCAAATAAGAAGGAAATGTATCAGAATTACACAGAGAGTAAGTATGTTACTGGATATTAACGTTCTAGTCAAATATGACTGATAGGCGCACCAGTGAATGGGCAACAAGAAAAAGACATGGCTAACAGATGAATATATTAAAAGAAAGTGATGTGGATGACAGAGAGCTAATATCAATGCACACCAAAGAAGTGTTTTAATGCCAGGTGTAAATGGAATCCAGCAAACTCAGATCTAGACAGGAGCGATGCAACAGTTATAATGCCAGGTGTACAGGGAGTCTTTCTCCATCTCCACTGCTCCCTCTTTCTCTCTGCCTCCTCATGTTTCTCTTTTCTTCAGCTAACAATGCCAGAGTGTTATTTCTCTTTGAGGAGGCTGCATGACTTCCCATCAGGCATGAGAGCGGCAGGGTGGAGATGGAAGCGGTGACCGTGCAAGACAGCGACATCGGGCTGGACGAGCCTATTAGCACACTTCACAGCTGGTCCTCTCTCCCTCACTCTCCCCCTTTCTCCCTCTCGCTCTCTCTCTCTTTCTCTCCCTCTCTCACACACACACATACACACAAACAATGGTCTTCAAAAGATCCATTGAAGGCTGTGAACTTGTAGGAGAAAAGGGAAAGAAAGATGGCGCTAGTCGTCCTCTGTGCTCCCATTAAAAGCGTCTCAAAAGCTGCCAGAGAGGCTGGACGAGGGTTGAGGGACGGCATCCATCAAATAGAGGAAAATGAGATGGCAGAAGAAGGGTAGAGAAAGAGACGGAGTATGTGAGTGTGTACTTAAGAAACAGCAAAGAAAACCTAAGCAGTGTGACCCCAAACTGGCCAATCCAAATTGAATAGATGGAGCCAAAAGATCTGTTGTTATTGTAACTCTGACCAGCTAAGAAAAGCTTATTCCCCTTAAGGGAATTATAGAAAGTAATAAGAATACTTTTAGGGATATAACTGTAACACTGAGTTTGTTTCATTATACCTGACATGTAAAAAAAAATGGAAGAAAGGTTAGAAAGGACAAAAAGTAAAAGACGAAAACAGATTCTGACAAAGAGCAACAATGAGATGACGCTTTTATCATTCTGTGTCAAGTTAAGTAAAAGTGGCTCCTACTTGTTATTTTATTAAAGTCACTGTGCCGTAGTTTTAATTTAGACTGAGAAGTGATACAGTTTTCACCCTGCTGGCAGGTACATCAGGTGCCAATGACACTGAAATACTTTGAATACATTTACAGTACACTTTTCTCATTCTTCTTACTGGCGTTATCATACATTACCTCTAACACTTTCCTGCATATCTGCATATTACAGCAAAGACACTGAAGTGACTGACTTTTATAAACTTTATGTTGTGAAAAATGTTTAATTTGTTTTCTATTGTTGAGAGTGCCAGGAAGTTTGTGGCCAGAACACGAGGCCTCATGATTCTTTGCAGGTCAAACTCAGAGGTTTTATTAACTGCTACACATACACATGTGCATAGAGGGAGACAAAACCCTGGAAACTCAAGGTGGACTCCTGCATGATGCAAGCCTCTAGCAAAGCTGTCAATACCCTTTCTTCAAATGTGCACAATCATCAATGTTTTTTTTATTTTCTTGAAATAAGGAACATTAAATTCAGTAACTCTACTGGTGACCAAATGTCTCAGTTTCTCATCAACAAAGCCCTATTTGTTGCCACCAACTTGGCTGGAAAAATGTCCCAATGGTCCCTTAAACAATCCGGTTGGAACCGTCGACCTCTAAGTGGTCTTAAGCAGTTGGTCTACTGCTTGGCAGCTGTCTTCTACAGTTGGCAATGCCACCACCATCCCCTCCTCCAAATGAGAAAAGTCAGCATATATATATTTAATGTGAACTATGTCACTTTTACTTACGCTATGGAAACACTGACATGATTATTTGCAGAAATGTACAAAGCCAAAACCTCTTTATTAAGGTGACTGAACTGGTTACTTGGTACAAAGAACTTTACAAATTTATGTGAAATATACAATTTTAAAAAGTTTCTGAGTTTCAGGATCCATTAAACCAATAGGCTATATTTGGGGATTTACATACTTCTGTACATAATCCCTGATGGTTTTGTTGTTGACTTCATTGTTTTTGTGCATTACTTTGATTGGATTGCTCAAACTGCTATGTAATGAAACACTTATTGACTGATACATTGATTGGTTTCTTGGATATATTAAGCTGTGTTGATAGACTATGTTCTTGCTTGCTAAGCAAATATGTAAGACAGTTGTTTTAAACTCTTCTTTTAGCAAAACAGTCCTTTTTCTAAAGGGCAGCATTTTTTGTAAAATCTAAGGAAATCACATGTATAACAATACAATTAGTTAGTGATGCATAACATTGTTATATGACACTGGCTTTTTGATATCATCAGTGTTGATTTTAAGTAAACTGGTATAAAGTATTTGCTGTAGGTTTGTGAAAAACTGTTGTAGAGGCTGTTGAACTTTAGTTTATACATAAATTTGACTCAGCAGTCTTGCTCAGCTGGGAGTATGTCCATCAGTCACCCTGACTGACATTAGTTTCTTATGCTGAGTATTTGGATCATGAAGTGGGCAATGGTGTTGATGACACTTGACGGATTTTACTGGATTGTGATGCCTCTAAGCTCCTCAAGCTGCGTCAAAGTGCTGCACAGCTGCTAATGTGGCCATTGACTTAAGGCAAACAGCAGACTCTCCAACAGCTTGTATGAGGTCCACTTAGCATACAAACTGATGATACAAACAGTCAGTTATACTACACAGAAATTTGGGTGAATGTGTCCTTCAGAAAACAACTAGAATTTTTAAAATATGCTGCATGTTTGGCTCATTTCCTCAAACATTTAACTTAATTTTAAATAAAATAGCATCAATTGCATTTCCTTTTTTTCTTTTTGTTTCAGGATTCTGGTATTGTGCATCACTTGAAAATAGACACATGACACCTTAATAGAACAGAGCCATTGTTAATGATATGAGGGACAACTGCATTGTTCCTGCAACAAGGTTGCTGTGAAAAATCTTTACAAACAGCAATTATTTCAATCACAATTCCAGTTTACTTCATTTTCATCTGTGCAACACAACTAATTCGGAAGTAATATATTAATATCATGTAATACTGATGATATCAGTGTTTGTCTTATTCCAACCATGAAGGAATAGCAGAAAACACAGTCACATCAAATGTAAGAAAATATTGTTAAAAAGTATCATTTAGTTATATCCCAGATATAACCTGTTCCAGCTCCATCAGACCTGTTTTTAAAAGTCACTGTCCAATGTATAACCATTTATACATTTTCCATCACACGGTGCTGCTCAGCTCAACCATACTTCCTCTCTTCTCTATTTCCAATTATAAATAGCACCAGGTAGCAGTTACATTTTTGATTCACCTGGTTTGTGGTTCTATGTGAGCTGAATTTTTTCATGATAACACTCAGTTAAAACAGTTTTAAATAGCAAAGCTGCCAGCAACAGTGACCAAAGTTTCTTTCATCACTCGACCCAGATAAACAAGATGATATCCTCTGTTATAATAGCAGCTTGGCTCCTTTGGGTGCATAGTGAGTGTGTGGTTGAGAGAGGAATGTGTGTAGAGCAGAGGAAAAGGTGAGCAGTGAGGCTGTCAGTTTAGCAGGAAATGTAGGGTGTAGGTTACAGATTTGTCAGTGAATAAAGACTGCAGCTTCTCCAGACCAAAGTAAAAGCTCATGTGATGTTCCCCAACTGCTGCAAAGTGGAGAGGGTGCAGCGTGGCTATGATGATAAGTTAAATTGCACCTGCACAGAACTTAAAGTGGAGAACGAGTAAAGAAAACAAGAGCAAGTAGAGTCGAGGAGTCAAAGAATTAAGCAGAAATGTGGCCAATCAATGGACCAGCTATTACATATCTGTTAAATAACTGCTTAATCACTCTGTTTAGACTCCTACTGGATCCAATTAAAATGTTTTAAAATCTATTTAGTGCTTTAACATATATTCAAAAAGTGCCTGTATGTGAAAAAAGTCAATTTTATTTATTTCCTATGGAGATTGAAAGAACACCCTGTTTTTTTCCCATGTTTAAATTGAGATCAATTTGAAAGCATCTATAATTTTCATCAGATTTTTTTTTTTTTTTTTTTTTTTACCATTTTAAATATAAAATGGTTGCAAGGTTTTATATTTAATGAACTGACCTGTTGAAACGAATATTTCAGAAATCAAGGGAAAGGAGACAGATGCAGACAGGAGGCTGGTTCAAAGAACATGTAAACATGAAAGAATGTGTGTGTGCATGCTCATGGTTTTTTTTGTGTGTGACAATACATGCACACTGAGTGTGTTGGACTGTATTTTTTTTCCCACTTAAAAGTTGATCTGATTTAACAAGCATCACACAATGTCAGAAAATCACAATATGTGAAGTCTTTGATTGATGTTTGCGTGTGTTTGTGCGTGTGTGTGTGTATTTGTCTGCCTCCTGGCATATGTACAGACAGTATGAAAAGCATACGTCAGTACACACACACATGCCTGTGAGTTTGCTTATCACACATGATGCATGCATGAACACCATTATGCATACCCTGCATGTGGAATATCACACACACATGTATGAATATGTATGAATGTGTGAGCACCTGTGTCAACCTGCGTCTGATCTAAGTCTCCTGCCTCTCATCTGAGCCTGCTTAACACACTCCTCTCTCTCCCCCAACTCCCCACCCCCCACTCTCTCTCCATGCAGAGCCTTCCTCGCTCGGCCGGTGCCACCACGCCTCTCGTCACCCCAATGGGATCTCTGTCTTCATGGAATCCTATTAGACAAGGCCTGCTTCCATCTGGATCGAACACTGACAGCCCATTCATCAACACTGCTGTCTCACACCAAACACGCACATACACACAGGGCCTTTTATTGTGCGGCAGGACAGGCAAACATCCCATAATAATAAAGCAGACACCCACCAGAAGGAAGGGATGAAATAGCATCTCCACGGCAAGAGCCAGAGAGGAGAGAAGGAGAAGATGGAGAAGAAAGGAGGAAGCGTTTGATCAAGGGAGGTTGAGTGTGCTGTGTGTGTGTGTGTGTGTATGTAAGCGTGTGTGTGTGTGTGTGTGTGTGTGTGTGTGGTCTGTGTTGCCTGCCCTCTATATGTTCATAACTGGCTGGCTCTTGGTGTGAACATACAGATGAAAGAGGCTTCTGAGAGTAAGGAGCATGAAATAACTTACCTGGTGGATCAGAGACACACACACACAAACACATGGAAGGCAGCAGCATCAGCAGCAGCAGCAAGGCACCCAGAGGAGAGACAAAGACAGAGAGAGGCAGGTCAGTATCAACACACAATCCATGTGAGGTTTGAATGTATCAGACAAACATAATACAACTGATTAAATAACAAGGTGATGTAAAAATGGGATCCAACCAGTTTGGAGAAGGGTAAATAAAAAGATAAATAAACTCGACAAACTAAAAATCATACAATCAAAGGAAATATACAAAAAAATACTATACAGATAGAAGTTAAGTTCAGTTAATGTAAATGTAACCGAGGTGTATACTTTATAAGTGTTGTGTTATTTTAGTTTGTGTCAGCCCAGATACTTTAATGAGTTTATCCCCTAACATATCCCAGCCTGCACCTGTGTATGGAGCCTGGACACGTCAGAAATCAATTTTCAATCTTGACTGACTCTTTATCTTCAATATCTCATACAAGAAAGCGCAGAAAGAGCACTTCAGTAGTATTTATCACACACGCACACACACAAATCATCAGCAATACTATTGGCAGCGAAGCCATAAGAGGCTGATGGAGTGGTTGTCTTGGAAACAGAGACTGGCATGGGTTATTACGAAAAAAGAAATGAAGGGTGAGGGTGGTTGGGGGTGGGTGGGGGAATGTTTGGGGATGATGGGGGGGGGCTCAGATCTGTGTGTGTGTGTGTGTGTGTGTGTGTGTGTGTGTGTGTGTGTGTGTATGAGTGTGATTATGGAGGCAGACCTGGAGATAAAGTTCCATTCTCTCACTATCTCCACTATCAATTATTCACATAAGCTAAATGAATCAATAATTCAAGCAAATATACAAACCTACAGTTGAGGCTGTGTAATTTTTCTATGAGTGTATGTATGAGGCTACTTGATACACAATTGGTAGAAACTCAGACAGAGCAAATGAGGAAAAAAGGAGAAATAAGGAGGGATTGTAACAAGCACAGACAGAGTGACAGACTGAAAACCATCCCCACCCCCCTCTGCTTCCCCTGTCTTCCCATTTTTCCCCTTCAGCCGTCTGCCGTCAGTGGGCTCGTAGCCCCGCGGTGATTGTTGCTGACCTCCTTCACTCCCTCTCTCCATCCTCCCTCTGTCTTTCAGCCCACCCCCATTTTTTTTATACAGAGAGGAGAAAACAAGAATCCAGGCAAACCAGCATCACTAACTTGGAGACGAGAGGAGTAAAAACCGCATTGTGATGGAATGGAGAATACTGATGAGACCCGGAGAAAGAGGGGTTGTATGAGAGAAAAAGTGAATGAGAAAGATGGAAAGTAAGATATTCTTTACTGTAGTGAGGAAAGCAGACAAAAAAGAGAGAGGTATTAAATGAATCCTTCAAGAAAAAGGCATGTCTAGTGAGCAGTGAAAAGTAATGGGCCTCGCAGTGACATCTACAGTATTCAAAAATAAAATTGTGACAGATGGAAAAAAGGCTGAGGGGTAAGGAGAGGGAAAAGAAATGAAAAAAGGACGAGATAATGGGAAAAAAAATCAGCAAAAGTGCTTTTGTCGAACCTTCCCATCTTAATGGATACTTATGGCTGTTTTATCACATTAATTTATGTCTGAGTAATATCTCATGCCTTACATACACACAATGCATTAACTGAGCCATTTGAGAGAAAAGGCCATTTATTGTCTCTCTACAATAAACAGAATTTTATGACAATATTGGGTAATGGATATTGCCATTTCCTGAGTTTAATCTCTAATCTGCACCCATAAAAACCTGAATTTGAGCACTATTTTTAATGCACTGCAGTGCTACTTGGTGATAACTTACTGTGCATTTCTGTAGTTGTGGAGCTGACAGTAAACATGTAAGAACAACAACAAAAAAAAATACTAACAAAAAAAAAAAAAAACACCAAAAAAATATTAGAGCACATTCTAAATTATGTAAATGTCAGTGTGTCTTGAGGCGTTTGTGGTGTGTTTGCATAAGGGCAAGCTGCACGATAGATAAGGTTCCAGAAAACAGGGTTTTCCTCGGTTCTCCAAACCCCTCAAGACACACAGAGAGATGGCAGAGGGGGAGGAGGAGCAGGAGAGAGAGAGAAGACATTAAAAAAAACATCGTTGTTGTTGTGTGTTTTTACTTTCATCTGCCTTTTCCATTCAGCCAAGAAATAAAGTTTCATTTATTCTCCTTCAGTCACAATGGTGATAGCGAGGAGGATGCCAGCATGCCAAATAAAGTTAGTTGATGATGTGCAGCCCTTACTGGGATGTAAACATAACAGTTCAACAGACAGCCAGACAATAAAGAGCCAGCTAATAAAAAACATATTCAAGCTGGCTGACAATTTGATTTGCAAAGAATTGTTGTTTTTTTTCCCCATTTGACCCTTGCAAATCCTTTTTGCAGAGCTCTGCTCGGGATCACGCCAGGCGTGCCAGGCTGCGTGCACGCCAACAGACACACAAGCACATAATGTGCCCCTGTGACAGCTGGATAATGACATTTGACAGGGCTATAGTAAGTCATCTCCACACCCACTTTAATCCATGCCATGTATAACCAATGTGAAATATGATGACTACATTACTGCGGCATACTTTATGTTTCAAGGTAGCTGAGAGACAGTCAACCTGCACCTCACTTGGATCTTTAAGGATGACAGATCTCTTCAAACAAAGGTGGGCTGAGTTTGTCATATATTGTTTTTAGAAGTGTTTTTACAAAATGACACAAAATCACATGCATGTCCAGATTCAATCTGCAATCACACTGAGCAATCAGAGGAAAGTGGCGTTAGAGCCCTGTGGGGAGCAATCTGGGCCATTTCCAAGCAGCATCTCCCACAGCCACGTAAAGAGAAAAAAAAGAAAGGAAAAAAAAAGCTTTCCGCAGAGGAGCTGAGCTCATTTTGAACACATAATTGTCCTCCTCTTCCCCTACAGCCTCATTACAGTACAATCTGATTACAGGGTGGAAAACAAAGGAAGAGGATGACAATACCATTCACTATTGATGAGGTGGATGCTGCTCTGTTTGTATCTCTGTCAACTTTCGAGTGCGACCCTCCCCACCCCGCTTGGCGTGGGTTTGACTTCTAGAAAGCTAGGAAAAGTACAACTCTATAAAAACACAGTTTGTGTTCATTCCAGGTGAAATTGCATGTCACATCCGTTTGGGTTTCACAACGTAAAACCATAAATTCTCATCCCTGGTGTCACAGCCGCCTGAGCCGGAGCAGAGAAGCGGTAGGAACCTCACAGGGGGACGAACGCTGCTGTGACTGAAGTCAGCCCATTTTCTGTGTATGACAGCGGCAGAATGAGACTGTTTCGGCTCAGTTACCGCACAGACGATAGGGTCCCCTGCTCCCAATGAGCAGATTTCATTGGCCTCTATTACAGGGTCAGGCTGCATGTGGCGGTGGTTGTGTGTGTTTGACTAGGCAATAAGCCCAGTGTCACTGTCACTTTCATCAGCAGAAACTCTCTCTCTCTCTCTCTCTCTCTCTTGTCTTTTTCTTTGCCTGTCTTTCTCTCAAGGGCAGTCTTGGAAAAACCATTGAACCCTGTAGGAGAGAGGAGGACAGGAAGAACTGGACTGTACCAACACAATAAAAGCAGAGGGGAGTAAACAAACTTCTAATAAACATGATTTTTTTTTTAGACGATAACTTTAATAAACTAATACACAAGTCTGTAGAAAGCTTTATCAAAAGATAAGTTATTTATTATTAATAATAATAATAATAATAATAATAATAATAATAATAATAATAAGAGCTTTAGTTTAAGCCAAAGCTCTGGTCATGAATTCTAAAATTTTACTGCAAAGACTATGACAAAAATAAAAAGATATGAGCCATTTTATCGTAGATAGTTTCCTTGGTGTTGCTGAAATGGAGGTTATTCTTTTCTTCTTCTTGGTTGTGTGGACACACACCAGGCCAACACCACTCCTCCAATACAACACAGCCAATACACCCCACATACAGCTGAAAACAAAAAGGTGACACCAGGAGAATATGGCAGTGTGGTTGTTACAGGATAAACATAGTGTTTACAGAATCATCCTAAGAAAGCTACAAATAATGATAAAAAAAAATAATAAAGGATGCAGATTAAAAAATTATCATTAAATTGCTAAAAAACCAAAACATGCTTCCTCGGTAAGAGTTTGAATCCTCTTGTTAAATCTGTGCGCCAAATCCAAACGCTTGAACAGTTATAGGTACCAGCAACCTTAACAGCCATACTAATAAACATGATACAGTCCTAATTCAGAACTAACTGAAGGATGACCAGCCCTCCGTGGTTCAACCTTTTCCTGTGATGTGTGTCACCTTGGCCCAGTTGTTAAGTGGTACTCAGGATGGCTTGCATACAACTGATTTATAAACTGTAAGAACTCCAGTCTGGCCAACAGTTTACCTCTGTGCTGAGGTATGCTCATAAAATCTCTCTGCTGATAAGATAAAGAGACATTCTCTAAGTCTCTGCAAGCAACAGCTCCGAGTCAGGAATTTATTTCTTAACATGTCTTTCTCTAGCTCTGTGTGAACTGTGTGAGAGTGAAGTAAGACAGACCCCAGGGGACGGACAGTGCAGGGTTGGGCTAATAAGTGAGGGTTTGGTAGGTTGCAAGTTCAGCTCTAATACTGCAGTGTGTCCAAGCTTTTATGTGAATTTCGGAATAACTGAATAAAGAGTCTTGTGTTGCATACAGTTGTGTGTATTTAACGTATGTGCATAAATGCATGTTTGTGCGGTGCTAATCTGGAGTCTGTGCACATCACTGTATCCAGGAGTGATTAGATTTAAATGAGTGGAGCAGCGCAAAGGTACTATGACACCTCCAGGGACAAACACAGCTCTTAGTCACTGTTTAAACACAATGAATATAACTGTTTATCCATCCAAGTGAGAACAACTTCTTTGCACCTCCAGCTTTTTCAAAATAAACTCATCTCAACAGCCTAAAGAGCTGTGACTTATATTTACTTATCATTGCAAAACTTACTCGAAAAAAAAGAAAAAGCTCCCGAGAGTCAAAAAAAGGTTAAACACCAACATTCAATCTCATTCTTTTCACTTTGACAGGAAAACTGAGTTACAAAGTTTTCAAACAGCCTTACTGTCATTTTCAAGCTCTCAATGTATAAAACCCTGCGAGTGCAGCTTTAAAGTTTGGTTTAGGGTGTCACCAGAGTGCCATCAGCAATAAGAATGCATCCAGGCAGACTGTCAGTCCAATAAACCCAGTTATTGCTTCCCTGCTCTCTAAATATGACAAGCGACGCAGAGAAGCTCAACCTTTTCATTGTGCAAAATGTGCCACTTAAGTAAACGAGCTGCGGTAATATTTCAAGTGCTTTTCTTATTCCATTCCATCCCCTCTGATCATCAGTCCTTGTCCGGCTCCATTAGAGCTGTTTCATATCTGAGAATAACAATATCTCAGTCACTGTGCGGCTCACCGTGCCGCCGTAGAGCCAATCAATCTGCGGCTCGTCTCTCCATAGGTGGACTGATCGGCTGGCATTATTCTCCAGTCAATTACCTCTGGTGAGAGAGGCAGGAGGAAGAATGACAATGGACGCTGATGAATGCCAGTCAGGGCTCAATTTAGCCAACCGGGCGCCCTCCCTGAGCTGGCAGAAAGACAATTGGGTCTTCTAATAGGTATTTATATGAGCTCCCCTCCAGCGGCCAGCTATTTGTTATGGAGAGAGGTTAGTGCTGGAATGGACTGTTTACCTATAATGTGGTAGTTTGCATAAGGATATAAGGCCACAATTCATGATGAATGACTGTGCACGCATGTGTGTTTATGCACATGTAAATGCATCTGTATTCCTAATCATCTTTAAATGATGTACTCGTCTGCCGCCTTTAAGCAATATCAAGACTCTATAGTAGCAATCAAATGACCATCAATTGCTACGGCATGAATCTGAACTGCCTCATTTGAATTCTCTGTACACACAAGTAGGCATTCATAGTTAAACAGCTGGTGAAAAGATCTAACGCAGCAATACTGTACGCTCACTGCACATGTGCGAGAGAGAAGAGAAGTGGCCAAAAAATGGGAGTTGGCACGGCGAATGTATTGGGTTCATGAACAGTAGGCGGCAGATGTGCTCTACTACTGTCCTACAGGATGATGAGAAAAACACTGCAGCACTTTAAACGGGGGAACAGTGAAAGAAGAAAGCAAAGGAGCAAAGGAGTAAAATCAGAGGAAACAAAGACAGAATTTATAGTTGCAGATCCAGTACAACAGATTTTAGTGGCTTGACTAAACAGAGGGGAATTTTGGGGGATGAAAGGAAAAGAGAAAGGGTTGACTGACACAAAGCTTGTATTCAAGTACAGCAAGGAAGTTTGGCTCCTGGAAAACAGTCTACATGTATTACATTTCCTAACTGTTGTGCTTTTAGGGTCATTTTTTCCCAATATATTATACTCAGCTTTGTTTATTTCACTGCAGTTTGGTTAGGGCTAGTAAAGCAGTTGGGTTAGTTAATAAAATGAACCTCAGGACTTGTAACTAAAAAAAAAAACAGTGCAATGACTTTCCAGTTTAATATGGTTCTAAAATTTTATGGCTCTTTTCTTAACCTATGTGGAGTTCAAATCCATTAGTTGGCATTTTTCTTTGAACTGTGGTAGATTTTTAGAAATACAGAGAGTTTCCGTGACTGATTTGAATTATTTTGGTGCCTATTAAAGTTGGGTTTTATGTGTTTTTCTTTTATTTTAGCTTTTTCATTTTATTCCCAACCATACCACACAACTGTTGCTATTCCCATGGGAACTAGATTAGCAAGTAGTTATGGGTTAAAACCTCCACCAAGAAGACTCTGGTGCATCATTAGTGTGTCTGTCTTCAGATCAGGAGGTTGTGTGTCGAGTCACATCAGGGTCAAACTTCTCCCAGTTGCTGCCAACCTGTGTGAAGAAACTCCGTAACAGGATGATGAGTTTGTCTGCACAGTAGCTGCGTTTACACTAAAACTCAGCAAAAAAGAGCTTCTGCAAATATCTGTCTCAAAGAGAAACATGACAACTTCCAAACCCACTGAATAAACATAAAATGTTTTACTAAAGAAACCTGAGCGCTCACCTTTCAGCATTTTAATCCATCCGTCTGTTTCATATCCATCACTCTCATGTTAAACCGTACAACGCCATCACGCCTCACTGAAATAATTTTCTATGAAAGAGCAGATGTCTGCATTCTTGTCTGACCGTCTCTCCTCTTGTTTTTGTCCGTCACACAAAGTTCTTTTGTTTGTATTCATCCCATAATCATTTTCACAGCCGTACCTACCTGGCACTAAGGTGTCCACTGTCCTGTAATCCTAATAACAGATGGTCACGTCTGTCCGGAGCGGCTCAGTTTCATTAGACAAATTACTGCTTTAGGCAAAATGTTCCACACATAGGCAGGTTATTCAGTTACAACACCTAACCTCTAAAATCCTTTTAGTGTCCACGTGGCTTCCGCTTAACACGGCTAAGGAGGCTTTGTGAGGCAGGTTTCAGGGCCCTAAGCTGGGCTCATATTCCTGCAGTTAATTGGGCTTGAAGAGATGTGCATGCCTTCAAACCTGCCCTTTTTCCCCCCTCTTCCTCCACTCAAACTACTTGTAACTGTTTGTATGCCCTTTTTCTCCCTTCTTCCACCTCTCGAACTACTTGTAACTGTTTGTATGTTTCATCTCTTTCTTTTCCCATGAAGCACTTTTAAAGGGTAATTAATTACTGGGTGCTAAATCCACTCAGAACCAGGGTTCAAGGTGATGCAAGAGTTGTTCTCTTAGCACTTCCTCCTTTGTCCCCTGTCATTCTTACATTACTTCTCTCTCGCTCCAGCACCCACCCTTCAGAAAAGCCTTAACCCGGACCGACCCTGGTGTGATCCCATTTGACCCTTTGACCCACTTCCTGTGGTCCACCATGAGAAAATTGGGTTAAAACGTGTAAAAAAAAAAAAAATACAAGGACAGTCTGTTTTTGGCTCCCCATGGTTTGGTTTTTAAACACAAGGCTGTGACTGTGTTTCTGGGCGCAAGAGAGAGATAGAGTGTTTATCTGGCAGTAAAAAGAAGAAAAAAAAACCCAACTGAGTGACGATAGAGCTCCATCACACACCTGGGCCCCATTTGGCGCTGCCCTGCCGAGCATCCGTGACGTGCCCTGAACAGAGCGGCATCATGGGAAGTCTAAATTAAGCATAGGGCTGTGACATGGTCAGGGCATGCTGTCTAACCCTTAATGTGTTTGAAGGAGTGAGAGAGAAAGACACACACACAAGCATGGCACACACAAATGAGGCTATTGTGCTCTGCAAAACATAATAGGACTAAATTAAAACAGGAGGAAACTAATAAAAACATCAGAGCACTGTAATTAAACTTACTTTCATAATTAAACTTCTGCTACACTGTAGTTTGATTGACACGAGCATAAAACACCCACACTGCTCTCAGCCATTGAAAGAAACGGCGGTGTGGGTCAGGGTGAAAAGGCAGAGCGAGGCCTTTTTAAAACCATAATACAATCAAGGACATCTTGAAATCTGCGAGACTGCAAAGCAATGCCAAAACGTGTTATTCCAGCATGTTACACTCTTGAAATTAATTCAATAAATCACAGAAAACTAATGAGAGGGTAAGAAAAGCATATTTCATGACACGTCCAAATAGTTCTTAGTCTGTGGAATAACAGGAGAGAAGGGAGGAAAAGCCGTTCCCAGAACTGAAAAACTCCCTGGATCTGGAATATGCGGCGGTGATATTTTCTTAAGTAGGCCTGGGGGATGGCTTTTGAAACCATGCTTAGGATTTTGATGTAGGATTTTATTTGCCTTGGAATAAAAGCCCTCCCCAGGGTGCACCTCCTCCTATAGGCTGGTTAACCCCGCCCAACATTCACACACACTTAAACACGCACACACACACAAAACGTTAAGTAGGTTATGATTCATTTTCTTTGTCATCGTCTGCCCATAAAACAAAGTCAATTGGAGCAATGGGGGGGGGTTTCTCCTCTGCTCCTTTTTAGGGCTGCACACTAAATCATTCATGGCTATTTAACAGTACATGTGTGTATTTAAAATATCGCTCAAATGCAAACGCACACGCAGGATGTAGACACACGCGGTTTGCGCCTTACACATAATGTCATTCAAACAATAACCTGACATTTCCTCTGTATTGTTGCTTTTTAAATGGACCTGTAAATAACTGGGAGCACAATGAGCGGCCTGTGGCCACGCGGTTAATGAATTCAATTAGTCAACGTCGGGCCGATTAAGAGGTCTGAAAAGACGCATTGTCACATTCTAGATAGGAAAGGCGTGCATGTGTGTGTGTGTGTGTGTGTGTGTGTGTGTGTGTGTGTGTGTTAGAAAAAGAGAGTGCGAGAGGGAGCCAGAATCAATGGCTCTATCAGTCAGCCAGGCAAGGCCTCGCACTCTGGGCCTCTCGCTTCATTCATCAACGGGCACCAGCCAACCAGGGAGTATATATATATGTGTGTGAGTGCGTGTTTCATTTCGTAGGTGTGTATTTTTCTTTCGGGCGGCTGGGTGTCTGTGTGCGCGCGGGAGGCCGTGTGTGTTTGCATACCAGCGGCTCATTATAGCTCTTTGTACCAACACACTGCACAGCTCAAAGCTGGTAACACTGCCTCTTATCTCAACAGCAGGCTGAATGCTTTGAAACTGTCAAAGGCCCCACTGATGCTTTGTCAATTAAGAGTAACCTTTATGCTGAAGGATTCACATCCCACAAAAGCTTCTTTTCTGCTTTTACACTATGTACGACAATAGAAATTGGAGGCACGGTACTTGTAGCTGTCAGATGCCGAGTTCAAACAGTCTGGTTGTTGTTTTTTTTTGTTTTGTTTTTTCAAAAGGGGGGCCCAATAGGGAATCGACCTTTTCGCTGAGATGTCTGGGTAAACAACGAAAAAAAAAGCAAACAAAACAAAACGCTAAGCTAAACTCGCAGTATTCACAGGGCGACTGCCTGACAAGAAGGTGCCAAAAGACGGCAAACAATAGAGCCAGGCAGCATCCAACTAAAGCTGATGGAGACTCTTCACAAGGGGATGCTAAAAGCTAAATGTGTTTGGGTGAGGAGGTGCTAAGCACGCAGGGCGAATTACTGTCTGCAAGGAATTTCCTCTGCTAAGGCAACTTCAAATAACTGTCACACAGGTGCTGGGAGAACTAGAGAGAGCATTAGAAGCTGAGCTCGGATATTAATACTCAGGAAAATTTGCATGAATCCATCAGTAAGTCTTGTATTAATTAAAAAGTCTTCTAACACCTAGTTGAAGTGAGAGAAGAAGCCATCTTTGTTACAGATTCAGAGCTAACAAGGTTCCGTTATGGGAGAGATTATTCATTTAGGGTGCGACGTGAGGCTGACGTGAGTGTACCTGTTAAATGTGTTTATCAGGTCTGAAAAATTCAATCACATGTCATTTGTCAGCGTTTATTTTCATTTGGAATACATCATGCTGTTATTCCATGTCCCACTGCAGAGTGAAACAAACATGTATTGATGGTTATAAGGAGTGAACCTGTAGAGAGTTACCATGGCTTGGAGACAGAATTTCCTATGGCTGCAATATAACTATAATTGTTTTCATTATTAATGATTCTGCTTATTGTTTTTCAAATAAACTAATCAAATATTTTTAAGAAGGGAAACACAAACTCACCACAACTTCCCAAAAGCCAGAGAAGTTGAACTTGACATAACAAAAGAATTATTAAAGAGCAAATATTCTCATTCAGTTTTTTTTTGTGCAATTCATCTTAAAAAATAAAGAAATTACATTAACAATTGATAAAATTATCAAAACAGTTTTAAAAAGGTAATTTTCTGTTGATTTATAATTCAACTAATCATTTCACTTTTTGATTTTTTACCTGTAAATTCAGCTGTGTATGAACTTGTTGAACTTGAAAGAATTTGGAGTTCAAGTTCAATTTTGTAAAACAAAGAGGCCTTAATAATGTCGAACAGAGAGAGAGAGCTCTGCTGCAAATCCAGAACAGATGTGCGGAACATCTTTTACACTGGCTGTTACTGTGTTCTTGAGGGAGCCTGTCAATTGCGACTCGAGAGTATTCATTTAAGGTTCCCTGAGAGGATGTTTTCGCTTTCATCTGCTGTCTGTCCGCTCCTCTGACAGACGCTTCAGCTTGCACCGAGCCAGGAAACCATATTCAGAGATGGTCCTATTGATGGGTTCAGCTTTCACAGGAGGGATGAATAAATTCTCTGTGAGTGGACACACACAGAAGACAG
>JAQMCX010000032.1:13533646-13547969 GCA_029814765.1 Acanthurus leucopareius
TGAGTGGACACACACAGTATACAGAAAGCATGCACTTGGTCCAGCCTAAGGGCCCCACTTATGCTTCAATATTTTTTTTTTTTTTTTTTTTTTATCTGGACTTCTCCTCTCACCCCCCCATCTTATACACACACACACACACACACACACACACACACACATACACACAGGCTCGCTCAAGCCCAGGCCCGAACTCTGATTGCATCTGGTCTGTCATCGTCATTGGCCAGCTCGGCTCCTCTGGGGGCCCCTTCTGCTCTGATGGAGCAAAGAAGGCAGGCCTCCCTCCATCCATACACTCCGTCCCCCCCACACATCCCACTATTCACCCCTACTCTGGACAAATTTAATTTGGAGGTGCAGAGGGCTGATAAAACCAGGAGACAACATAAGGGGTAGAGAGGGAGGGAGGTAATTTGATACCTCCTCCTCCTCATCTTGCACCCCCCCCCACACCCCCCACACCCCATCACCTCCTACACACACATGCACACACATACACATACATCTCCTTCTCTGTTTTTTTTTTCTCCACCCTGCATCCTGAGACAAAGACATCTTTTTTTCCCCTTTCCGCCATTTTTTTTCCCTTATCAGAGGGATGACAGAAGGAAAAGAGAGGAGGATGAGCAACACCATGCTTCAGATCTCAGATACATTACCTGTGGAACTCTGTATCTATGATGAATGATAACATGCCACATACACTGGCTATATATAGCCATTCAGTGCTGATCATTCCATTGTGGGAAAAGTAATCTAAAATTTGAATTTCTTCTCTATAAAATCTATAAAATGTGCTGTTTTCTATCTGAGTGAAACGTTGGTTCTAGCTTCTCAAAAGCGACAATTTGTTGCTTTTCTCAGTTGTATCTCATTGTCAGTTATTTCAGGTTTGGGACAATTTTGTGTGATGAGTTAAACTGTAATCACAATAATAAGTTAGATATTTTAGCATTTTGAATAAAAAAAACAAAAGAAGGATGGATACTGTTGCACCTGGCTGCAGTTAACTTCTAAAGCGATATCGTTAAGCAGCATCACTTGCCACTAAACGACTGCTTGTTCTGGCCTAAAACTTAAGTGAAGGGGCAACTGAGCGTAAACGGTGGCCCCGGTGGCTCCAAGTGGGGCCTCTAGGATGCGTGAGCGCTCACAGATGTTGGCTGGAGTCTATCTGAGCTGCCTTTATTGAATTAGCAGGAGACAAGAGCGAGCAGTCTGGAGCTGGAGGTTTTCACAGGTCAGTGCTCCCCTCCAGCCCTGCAGCCAGAAGGCCTCTGAGCCACCTGCAGCTGGGAGACACGAGCTCAACCTCAACCTGAGTCTGTGTGTGTGTGTGTGTGTGTGTTTGTGTGTACGTGCGAGAGAGAAAGAAAGGGCTGACAAACTAGTCGACAGATGGATTTTCTCAAAAAAACAAGGGGGGCATACTAACCAGACACGCCAGGATCTACACACTGTTTGCACGCACACACAAAAAACACATGCAAAGGCAGAAGGTCAGGCAGGTGAATGTTTTTTTGTGTTTGTGTGTAGGTGTGTGTGTATGTGTGTGCGCTTGTGTGTGCTTGTGTGTGCGTGTGTGGGTGTGTGTGTGTGTGTGTGTGTCACAGGCTCGATATCAATGGGAGCCGCACCACCAGCCTTTTTCATATGGACAGGTGAGAGCTGCAATTATTACCAGGAAATCTTGCACACACACAAACACGCACACAAAGCTAAAGGCTCTCATGACACCCTTCCCTGTCAAACACAAACACACACACTCCAGTCTGCAGTCACTCTGTGAAACCACTGAGAAAAGTGCCCTTTTTCCCCAAACACCAGTCAGATCATGTTACCATGCCATCTCCGCTGGTGAACCAACCCAAGCTGGTGAACGGGCACCAACTCCCACTCCCCCACAGCCCCCTACTCCCCACTGCCCAACTCATCTATTATTAAAGCTGACATAATTGCATGGGGGGCATCATCCACCAATATCAAGACTCCCAATATAAAAGGCCTGTAAATAATTCAGGAGAGAGGTGCCCACCCCATGCTGGCAATTGGGTGATTTCTAACATGATGAGATCATGGTCCCTTAGACGCAGCAGGGCGTGGGGGCGTGTCTGTGTGTTTTTTATGTGTGTGTGCAAATCATATGTGTATTCATAACCATGTGTCAAGTGTCAACTGGAATTGTGTACATAAAATAAGTCCACCCAGTTCATTATGGGATGTGTCGCCAAGGGACGTGACAGAGCGGTGACCTCCTGCGCTCCTCACCGTCTCAAAACCACCTTCATTAATCAAGTGGGTGTTTATGTGTCTGTGTGTGTATTTGTAAAAAAAAAAAAAAAAAAAAAAAGGGAGGAGGGGTGATACTCATTTGTATTCAAGTAAACTTCGGGCATCAGCATATACTGTGATTACGGGTTAGGCAAATTGCTAAGCATGATTGATTGTGTCTCATTGTTGGGATAATGTGTGATCTGTGACCGATTGATTGTGTCTCGTGCGCTGAATGGCTCATTTGAATATTAACGACCTACTACTTGTGTTGCTATGAAATGTCACCAAATTGTTCCTAATTTTCAGACGCAAATGATAAGCAAGAAGTAATTTGAGCCTCATCAGCACTGCATAATAGCGGTGCGGCTTCGAGTGTGAGGTGAAATTTAGAAATCCCAGGTAACGGTTTTAAAACCTCGTCCGGTGACCAAAACAGCCATTTTCCATTTGGTTAAACATCTATTTTGTTCCAAGGAGTCTCCCCTCTTTTAATGTTGGATTAAAGTGACGTTGTAAATAATTTTATTTGATGATGGGTGTCCTTCAAAAATTTAAAATGGTGGGAAAAAGTGTGAGATTTAAGGAATAAAGGGAATTAGCTTTTTTTAGAGTTCCCAATTATTGCCCATGTTTCTGCATACTACAGTTCAAGAAGCAACTTTATAATTATCTTTGAAAGGAGCACTTGAACTCAGCATATTCATATCGTAAGCTCTTTGTGTGCAGTATTTTAGAGAGCAATAAGCACAGAAAGCCAAATAATGTCTGTCCAGAGGAGTGTAAACACAGGAGTCAGACATTTGACAGCTCCAGTCTGCACAGTTACAGCACTGATGGAGATATCAGGGCTCGTTTTCCGCCCTTCAGAGGAAGCCATTGTCTGCCATTCATTCCTGCAGTGTATGAAAAACAACTTCCACAGTGCAAGATGATCCATCACAACAAAATCAAGCCTGCCTTTGGTCTGATTTGTTTTTATCAAAGCGTGCTGAGTTTAGTATTTCATATCATTGTGCCCATTACATTAGAGTCTGCTTACTGTCGATCATTAGAGAGACAGGATGAGACGGAGTGATGCCTCTCATACTTATGTAACAGAGTCATTCATTTGATTCTCAAGTGAACTTTCCTAACCATGACACCACTTCATTTCTGAATATTTAAAAACCTGAAATACATTACAAAATTGCTTTAAGATATAACTTTAAATGACCCCTATATTCTCTGGAGGGTGTAGCCCATCCCAAATTACACTTGATCAAATGCAGGGAAACCCCCTTAAAGCCCCTAAATCTTCTTGATTTTCAAGCTGCAATGTCTGTGCTGTAGTAAAGACAATATGAAGTGATTCTCTGGAGCTCAAAAGAAAACAGGTTTGATCCAAAAAATGACCATCATTAGTTTGCACCAGTCCACTGACTCAAGCTCAGACCCATTATTGATCATGAACTTGTCAAAATGCCCCTATAAAACATTACAATACATTAAGTGAGGATGCATCATCCACCTTACAAAAATCCATCCTTCACCCATCTGTGCTTCAAGTGACAGTAACACTACAACAGTATCCCAAAAACTATTAAACGTGGACTGATGTGAGAAGTCAACTGCATGACCAAACAGCCAAACTTTACCGGGCTCCTACAGGGCCCATCAGGGGAAATCAGCCTCCCTTAGCTAATAAACGGTAATGACCTGCTTCCCGACACATCTCAGAGCCTCCCTTCGTGTCGGCGTGGTGATGAGGACAAAACAGCGGAGCAAGCAGAAAGAAGCTGCGCCTGGGGTGGCCCGGTAATTACTGTTAATTGGTTTAACATGGGGATGGGTGGAAAGAAGGATGAGAGAGAGTGAGAGAGAGAGAGAGAGAGAGTGAGAGAGAGTGGTGGAAGGAAGGATGGAGTTCTCCCTCCAAGCCCCCTCCATGGCTTGCTTGATGTGATAGGGTGTGTTATCACAGCTCTTTATCAGTAGCATGAGCTCATGTAGACGAGCGGGGAGGGGGAGGTTAGATATGCAGGGCGGCGAGTACATCAGCAGTCTGGTAAACAAGCATCGGCTCGCACATGCACAAACATACATGCATGCATACGGAAAACATATGAATTATGCAGGAAAAACACAAACAAACGCCGGCGCCGGTGCATAGAAAGAACACGCAGACAAAGAAAATCAAAGTATGAAATGTACAGACGAGAGCGTACACATCGGAGGAAATGCAGAGATTTTACACACAGTTCTGTAAAACACACACACACTCATATTATACAGAGCATGAGGGGAGCTGCTCACCCAGATAAGACAAGCAATCTGAGAGCCATTTACAGCCATTTGATGCATAGTGGGCCTCCTATCAGTGGGCTGTGTGGGCAGAGAAATGAGGTGTGGAGTATTCCCAATTCAGCTCCATGCTAATACCATGACCGTAACCTAATCATCAACCTCTGGACATCTACACAGTGCTGCACTGTAATCTGTCCGAGAGAAACAAAAAAAACAACAGATTTTAGAGTAAGATGAAAGAGATGCTGTGACCAAAGGATCAAGTGTGGGTGTGTAGATAAAAAAAACAAGAGTGAATGAATACATGAGGGAGGGCTGTGATCCATAAAACACCCACATGACTCTCTTCCTGCTTGCTTTATTTCATTTATACAATTGATGCTCAAGTTGAGGTGATCTGTATTTAAGAAAAAAATGAACAATATGGCTTAAAATAGGTTGTTTTCACTCTAAATCACAGCTGCAAAACCGTGTCTCTTTCCACAATGTGTCTTTTTGCTTTTACAAATGTAGTGAGTTCATGTTTGCTGTTACACAAAGGAAGTGAAGCTCCCACAGCACACACAGCAGAGGCTTGTCATGACACGGAAAGGCTCTGACCACGATGTGGTTTGAACATGCAAACTGTCTCATCTGAAGCCAGACCTGCTGTCGTTGTGCCACAGGGTCCTCACAGGTAAACAGCCCACCAGAACTCATGAGAACACCGAGAGGTGTGATGGACTGCGGCTGAGCAACACCTCCCCACTTGTGCCCTCCTTTTGTCTCCTGCTCTCAGGCTGCAGATTCCAGTGTGAGGCCAAGATGAGTGAGAAAACCTAAAGATGCCCTGTAGAGTTTTCTAGTAAACAAACACAGCTACTTTCAGTGTTTCTACCAGAAACCACAGATGAAGGTGTTCGACACTAGTCTCCTTTCATACCTTTGGTTGCCTTTGTTAATCAATGAAATGGCATTAAACCCATCTAGTTTCTCTAAAGACATAAACATGTTGTTCTTTTGCAAAACTGAAGCTGTTTTACAGAATCTAATGCATTTATCGGACATGTTGCACTGTCAGAAAACAAACTGAGAGAGGCTCTGTGGTGCCGTTTCACTATTTCTGACATAACACAGGTAGTAAGTGCAGCAACCACTAACACCATGAAGACAGGTCTCCCCCACTTAGTTTTACGACTACTCCAATACACTCAATCAACCATAAAATTCACCCTCACACACAAAGATCCCTCCAATAAGCTCCTCGTGTATGGCAATAAAAATCCAGTCCACCGCAGGGCAGAAGAGTCCTTCTTCTCAAGTCGATTTATGTCCAAGCCTCTCTCGTATAGGTGGCAAAAAAAAAAAAAATGCAGTAATGCATCTTTGGGACAATGGAGTCATCTACAAAATTGAGGGTCATCACGAAATCAGCTGCTGTAAAACACGACAGCAGGCTGATCGGTAAATAGCCCTGCCTGTCAGCTGGACTTTTAAAGGCCATAAAGCAGCAAAAAACGCTGAGACTTTGCTGGAATGTTTTTATGAAAACAACATCAGCAAAATTCATGAAAAATATATTTCACATATGCATGTCAACTATGTGGATAATATCATTTGAAATAATTGCCTCCCATTGTTTCTCATTCATATTTGAGACAAATCTGCGTGTTTTACAGCACCTGATTTCTTTATTGAACAGGTATCTGGGCCAAAGGCACAACACATCCAGCAGACACAGTAATAGATGGCTAGCAGTTAGTTCTGTCAGAGCCACTACACACTGAGGTATAGCATCATATACAGCAGAGGCAAGAGGTTAACACACTGAGCCGAGGCCATTTTATCATCCACATCATACCAAGCCCCATTGGGTTTAACAGTCGCAGGTAAGTCATGGAACATGTCCACATCGCTAGCACAGCTTCGGCACAATGTCAACTTTATGGTTTAACAGCTCTTACACTATCAACCTAGAGTAGATGTCTGTGTAGTATAGTGTTTTGTGTCATGTTGGATTTGTATGACTGCCCTTAATCGGGATTGCTTTAGAAAGTACAAACACTGAGATGATCTTGAAATGTTCTCCGTCTTAATGCCACTCAGTCTCAGTCAGGGGTGTGTGAATTACGCGAAGGTACGGCATAACTTAGTGTCAGTCAGGGTTCCATGAGTGCACATAACCCTGACTGACACTGTGTAGGTGGTAGAAATGGCAAATCCTGCTCAGAAGAGTCTTTAAATCTGCTTGACACTGTCTATGCACATGTGTCTCTCCGCTACAAAGTTCATTATCCCAGAGTTTTGGCTTTAGGTAAGACGCCTATTAACAAGTTTTTCTCCCAAGTCTTCTCACCAAGCTTCGCTCTCTCCGACTCCTATCAATTGACAATCCTCACTCTCCTCGTCTCTAAAACCTCACCAGCACAATGCAGGTTTTAGCAGGGATGAGAGACAGTAGTGATGGCTGCATGAGTTCATCAACAGGAGTGTAAGCCTGAAAGTTAACCAGCGCTGAGCCATTAGGCTTTGGATGTGTAAGCTCTCAGAGCCGTGTAGTATCGCCGATGGGTGATGCTTCAAAGATGTGCGATGGGAGAAGAGAGGCAGAAGGCTTAGGGCTTTAAAAAGTACTGTAGTTGCAAGGAAGTTTTCTAAAGTACACCGAGTGGAGATTTCCTCACAGAGGAAGGGAGGAAGAGACGGTCTTCCAGTACAAGGGATGAGTTGAAAGACTAATGTATAAACCATCTGCGTGACTGATAATAGTGATTTGCTCCCATCCATGTCTTCTACAACTTCATCAACAGGATTCTCATCCTAAAGAAAGGAAGAGCAGTCCTTTGAGGTCTGTTCAAATCAGCCGGGAAGAAACCGAGTAAAACAGAGAAGGGCGCAGGAACTTTCTGAGTTTAAAAAGTTGACAGTGCAGTTCATCCAAAATACAGTAACACACATGCACTTACTAAACCACAGAATGCACATATACACACACACAAACACACACAATCCCCGGCTGAGAAAATTAGATTTATGTGCACGCTCACACAAACGGTTTAGGTGAGCTCTGTGAGTGTGTGATTTGTGTCCCAAGGCTGTTATATATTTTACAGTATGGCTGCTGCTCCAAAGCAGGCTGAATCACGTACTGTGCTGTCTGTATGCTATAGAGTCAAACAGGGGGGTCGATAACACTGAGAAATTGTAAAATGATGTTCACACAAAATCTACAGCCTGCAGTTGTATGTTACATTTTGTGGACATGTGAAAAAAAAATTGAATGTGTAATAAGATGCTGCAGCTGTAGAAACATTATTTGCATTTATGAAAAAAGTTTAAATTGCACTAAACTTATGAAAAAGTTTAACGCATGCAGATGTAATTTTAAAATTGCTTATGAAATAAAACGTTTAAGAGATTTTTAACAGGCCTAGACTTGTTATTCTAAAGTGCACCAGTCTTTACAGCAAATCATGAGGAACCACATGTGAGAAGCAGGAGGCTGAGGCTGTGGAAACAACCTGAGGATGTTACCTGTAAAGGACAGTGTATCTCCTACAGGTACACACACACGCAAACTACAACATTTAGAGTGTCAGTAAGATAAATGAATGTGTTTTAGCCTAAAAACTGTGATGTTCCTGAAGTGGAATGTCTGTGTGAAACTTCCTAAGATCTACATACACAACCTCTCTTGTAAAAAGTGACTATAAGCCTTATCCTTCGGATCCTGTAATGCAGCCTGTCAGTTCAGTCAAGTCTTCGTCATCCTATAGCTCCTCTACAGTTTGATGTTTATTTATGTTTTCCCCTCACAGGTTATGTTGTGAAATATTTGTCCACGGACAAATTGAGTGTGACGACAAGGCTGATGGGTCCTTTGAAGAGAGTTAGCTGTGATTTCCTGTATGTATCAAACACATTTATTTCTTGTATATGAACTTTAAAGATAGTGTAGCGTTTACCTTTGATTGTTGGTATATTTTATGGAAATGGACCGTGAAGCAGAACTACTGTGAGTAAACTGAGCCTTCGTTAGAAGTTGTATCAACACAAATGGCAGGAATCAAATCATGTCAACCGGTAACCTTGGTTCCATCTGTATGGGCATTACTATATAAGAGACTGTGAGTTAGCTATGGTTACTTGCAATTAAAACTATGCTTGTTGTTATGTGTCTTTTTTTTATGCCAGTCTAATGTATATTCAGATATGACAAGTGATCAAACCAAGAAATTAAAAAGTTTTTGTTTTGCCTTCTAAAATGTAAATCAACAAATGATGATAACTAAACAGTGAATGCTGTTTTTATTATGATCTATATATACTTTAACTGGAGACATTTAAGGTAACTTATAAATACCGTTTAAGTATCTATAAAGAATATATATTATCCAGGAAGAAACACAGTTAATTGAGGGTAAATTAGCTGCAGACTGACACATCCTGCAACGACTGTCATGAGAATAAGATACAAAATAAAAATGGCGGGGAAGATTTTCTTAGACTGAAATAATGCTTCATTACAATTTTTTATCAATATTTGCATTACTTTTACAAGGAAAACATACCATTTAGTTTAACTAAATTGTGGTGCTTGGTAAACTTATTACACATATAAAAATTAGAAAAATATTTTAAAAAATAATAAAGTGTATTATTGAAAAGTACATAATCACTATAATTAATTAATAGTGATGGTAAAAATGGTGGCATTTACTCTCTCACCTGTATCAATGTGACAGAGGTTGAGAGTGTGTTTAGTCTCTGTGTGTCCACATCTCTGAGGACCTTCCTTCGTCACACTCTTGTGATGAAGGCTTAGCAGTGTCTTCTTTGGGACGTCCAAGAAGATGCTCTGTCTCAGACTAAAAAGGCACTGCAGAGGGTAGAAAACACTGCTGAGTGCATTATTGTTGTCCCCCTCCCCCCTCTACACTTCCCTCCATGAACTGGACACTATTAATGCTTTCACGTATTAATACATTATATACCCCATTGACAACACTGTATGTATCCGCCCAACAGCATTTAATTTATTCATATTCATGCTGCTTTTTCCTTTGTTGATATAATTGTTTTCCACCACAACTGAGATTCTTATTAAATGGAGCCATTTTTTTTTTCTTCTTCACGTTGATAATTCACTGTTTTATGAAAGCCTACACACTGAATCTGCTAAAGAGGGTTAGAGGGTCAGTAATATGGTCCGTATCTGTCATTGTAGCTCATAACTTGTAAGCTTGAAATTTCAGGGTTGTATAAAAAGTTAGGGATTGTGTGTGTCCGTCTTTCTGACATGGAAACGTCATAGATGAAAAAACTCCAGCATAACTTTCAATAATACACAAACTAAATATTTCAACAGCTACTACACTTTTTTTTTTTTACAAATTATGCACTTAATATATCTGTATACATTTTTTTTTCACAAATGCACAGAATATATTCAACAGCTGCAAAACTTTATTACGCATTCATGTGCATGCAAAACGTGATATGCAACTGCAAGCTGTGAAATCCTTTTTGAACATCATTTTATAGCTCAAAATTAAGCTCAAAGTATTAATGACCCTTATGTGACTCCATAGTGTTTGCCCATAGAGGCCAGACTTAATGTAAAACAGCAGCATTGAGCAACAGACAAAGGGAATCCATTTGGAGCCATTTCACGCATGGTGTAAGTCAACTAGCTGAGGAAGAGGAGGGAACAGTGGATAATAAATGGTACATTCTCCCTCCCAGTCTGCCTCTGGAGAACAGTTTTCCCACTCTTTCTACATCAAGGTGACAGCAGGGGAGAGAAAGAGCAAAGGCTGCTTTCTGCTATTCCTGATGAAAGCATGCCGAAGAACTCCAGAACTTTATGAGCTCTCTGAGCAAATTCAGCCTCCAACATCCCCCAACAAGTTTGTTCAAGTTTGCAGCTTCACAGCTTTGTAATATTTAACTCTGCAAATTCAGTGTCATGCATATCTGTGTGAAGCATGAGCAACCCTGAAAAAGGGGATGAAGCAGAGGAGTTTTGAGTTACTCCTGCTGTGATGAGAAGTCCCTCAACTTGGTTTCTAAAGGAATCCATAAACATCTCCAAAGCATGAGGCTCTTCAGGATATGGACCGGTGCTGCTGAATACCCAGAGTCATCAACGTGCTTCTGAATACAGAGACATGCTTCAGCCGCAGGGTAATGTGATATTCCTGACATGTGGAGAAGCAAAGGACATGGTTCCATCCCTGTAACCAATGACTAAAGGATAAAACCCCTTCATTCCTCATTTTTAGGATAACAGCATCAGCTAAGGCTTGAAATAACATTTAAAGTAGTTAACTTGGTGTGATCTAAAAATGTCCTGAGTCAAATGGATACAACATTACATAATCACAAGATTCCCTTTAATGTGGAAGGATTTTTTTTTATAGTTAATTCTGAGAGTGACTTGGCAATGTGTAGAACAAGGTTTCACTTCTTACACAGAAATCTGACCCTGCTCGCTGGTGAGAAGGCACAAGCTCCAACAGTGACACCACAGTGCCCCCTGCTGCAGCTGGATGAAAGTGCCATCTATCTGAGGGGAGACGCTGCACCTCCGAGCTCCCATTTCAGCCAGTGGATCACTCTGACACCCTGGAGAGGGGATTATACTTCTTGTGATGTACGCCATCATTGACATGCTCCTGCCACAGTTGAGTGAGTCAGTGAGGAATGAGGAGATGTTCGGTATAGATCAAGAATTCCCTCGTGTCCCGTCAGTGTGATGTGCTTTTGAAGAGTGCATTCATTTGGTAGATCGTTTCAGAAACCAGGCTTCAGCTTTGTCACACATTTTCCCTGTTTGTCCTCAGAAAGCAAGGTGTTTTAGATGAAAGCCAAATGTCAAATTTATGGCTGGTAACTGTGTGATGTCAACTCTTATCATGCTTTGGATTGATCTTGGAGCTTTTTATGTCCTCACTGCAGCTTAAATGAATCATTATTCAACTAAATGGAGGAAAGTGATGACAATTTTGATCATAAATACATTTTATGTCACTAGTTGCACACAGCTACTAATTATTTGCTTGTCGCAGCCTCTTAAATGAGAACATGTGCTTGGTTTGCTCTGTAAATTAATCACCGAATGACTCTGGATTTTTTAACTCTTGTCTGATAAAAAAAAGGCATTTGGAAAGCAAAGATGGAAACTCATAATGGTCATATCATAATGATTTATACAGAAATGTATCCTCAACCACACTGATAATGAGAATAATCTTGAGTTTCAGCCATACTTGTCCTCTCTATTTGTGTTTCTGTTCGCTACCAATCACAAGATACACAGACTTTTAGCGGACATATGATGGACGATGTGCACATGTCGTCTCTCATCTGCTTTTAGGAAAAACATGAGCATTACGAATGCTGCAGTTCAGTGTTACAAAGTGCTCAGTGCTGGTTGTTGTTATTCCATGTGCCCTAAGTATTATCCTCACAGTACTTTATGTAATGCATCAGTGCATTACTCTGTCATGTTATGTTTAGTTACAGTCTGTTCTAAAATCATTCTATTGTCTTTATTGTATTACCTTTTCTGCAATCTTCAATCCGATCAATCTGAATCACAGCAAACATAATGAGGACACTGAACTCCCTCTTTTTGTAAACTCCTCTACACAACGGTTTAATACAGAAACACTGTGGCACGATGATGCAACAACCATACAAAAAGCTGTTTTAAGGTGTAGGTGGCACATTTTGATATTTTATCTCGGTTTTCTCCCCCTACTACAGCAACCATGAAATTTAGGAGGTGTTCCGCATGGCAGAAACACAACACCTCCTGCTGAGACCGGCCTCATTCAAATGGATGAGACGTCACACGTGTTAAATAACAGAAGCCCACTGTCACAGTCTGAAATGGTGGGTTAATATGCATGCAACCCACATTGATTTTACGTGTAGAGCTAAAAAACAGTGGTCCCATGAAGAGGACGCTCTGACACAGTGTTGTGGTGCTGATCCCTACTGTACATAGAAGCAAGGCAAAGTCCTGAAGAAGCCCACAGTGTGTTAGTGCTGTTCAGAAAGACCAAGAGAGAACACTGTTTGGAGCTTCTGCAAAGATGTGCTGTAGGTTTTCATGAGTTCAAGGTTATCGTTTTCCTTAAGATTTTCATTTTTTCTTTGAGTCCTCAGTGAATTTAAGCACCACAATAGCACGTTAGGCCAGCGGTTAGTCATGGTCAAAGTTTAAGTATTGTGAAAATCTACACACTGTTGAATTTTTTGTATCTTATCAATACAGTAAACTAAACAGACAAATATGAGCATATATTAAATGTTTTCTGCATATGTTTTACTGTTTTCTTAGTAGAAATCTTTAAGTAGTAACAGAGATTTTTTTTTGTTTTATCTTTTGTGAAGCAAAGATACTGAAGAAAAGTAACTAATAGTCAGAGAAGTCACTAATACAGACACAAAAGGGAAAGATATGTAGTTGATGGTATAGACATTATTATATAGCACTAAAGTTACTTGACAAGTCAGGCATCCCATTCATACTGGGAGTACAGGAGGGTTGGTTGACTTTGAAGAAATAGGTTTATGAGATTAAACCAAACTATGTAAGCATCAACGCCATACAACACACACCTAAACTTTACTTTCAGAGGAACTTTAAATAAACTGTGGATCAGCCCAAGTATTGCAATCGATTGCAGTTCACTGTAAATTCACTGGTGGCTGAGTACATGGTGTCAAAGCAGACAATATACTGCATGTCTGCCAGTCTTATCCACAGAAAAACAAGCCAAAACAGACACAAAGAAACGTGCACCCACACATCCTGCCACACCCATTCCTATAGCGACAGAGACGCATGCTTACACCCTCACACACAAACCAGAACACACCACCTGTCAGTGTGTGTGTCTGGCGCCACAGGCAACATCATGCGGTTTCGGTGGAAAACGTTTTTGATATTCATATCAACCTTCAGCTCAATAAACTCCAATCAAATTCCTCTTACTTTGTCTTTTCCATCTCTCTCACTCTCTCTTTCCCAGACACAATAATGACACAACATGTAAGTGGAGTGTAGAAACGTAGCAGTGCAGGTGAGGTGTCTGATAAAGAGAAAACACTCCAGCTTAAAAACAACCACAAGGGTAAAAAAAAAAAAAAGACACTGAGTGAGCCAAACAGACAAATTTCTAAGGAGCTGGATTTAGCTTTAAAAAGGAAAGAAACAGGCACAGATACAGTTACGATATTACACACACGGACAAACACACTTGTGAAAGGATGTGAGCAGCAACAGAAAGGGCAGCTGCTCAAGTTCTGGAGGGGCACAAGGCCAAGGTGACCGTCCTGCCAAACCGGGCCCCAGGCAGCTGAGGACAATCCACCATCACCACCGCCATCAACATCACAATTAGAAAGGAGGACTCAGCTGGTGGACTTGGACGGACTGATGGGGACGGGGGAGTGAAGAAACAAAAAAAAAAAAAATAGTTATCTATTTTTACATGCAATTAACAACTTTCAAGAGTTTTGGCATCAGACTAAGGTGACTCCACCTGTTTCCTTTTGCTAATAGACTTTAAAGAGGCTGCTGCAAGTGTGTCAAAAATATCCATTTCACTAGGAAAATAGCAGGTGATTTAAAGAGCAAAGAAAAACACCTGAACATGCTGGAATGGTTTAGAAAAAGGTGAGAATTTTCCCCCCAGTAGTGGAAGATTTTTCATATTATGGGGGGGGGGGGGGGGGGGGTAATTTGGTATTTTTTTAATGTGTGTTTGGG
>JAQMCX010000032.1:13555771-13652307 GCA_029814765.1 Acanthurus leucopareius
GATAGATAGATAGATAGATAGATAGATAGATAGATAGATAGATAGATAGATAGATAGATAGATAGATAGATATTTTTAATTTTGTCAATAGGCAATTACAAACAAAACTGACTTGCAAAACAAAACATAAATTTAATTTCCGTATGACCATGTCCGTTGGAAGCTGCATTTACAGAAATGTAAGCAGTTATAGAGAAGGTAGGGAAGGGAAGGTAATGCACAGTATCTAGACTTCTACTCAGTTGTCTATTATGCCACCAGAGGGCAGCATTGATGTTATAACACATTCATGACACAATGGGCCCATAGACACAAGACTGGTTTTATTTCCAGCACAAATTGTAGTATTTCTGGTTTTGCACTTCCAGATAACTTGAAGCATTCGTTACATTACAGACCTGCTGGAAATCAAACTGCAGTCAGGCTGTCTGACTGGAGGTGCTTTTCATTATAACTTATGCTTCTTCTCCCCTCCTGTGAACTGGAAATTGTTCCCCTTCTATCACCTGTGAGGTTCTTCCAATCTCTTAAATGCACCTCAGGGAAACGAGGAGAGAGGAGGCTTCTGGGGGAGCTTAGAGCCAAGATACACAGATACGAAATACAAAAAAGTCTTCTATCAATAGGCAAAATGTATAAATGCATAAATACTCCACTTTCTTGTGTGAAAAAATCTAACACTTGAGAATCCATGGGATGAGTTTATTCCAAAGTGCTGTGGCATCATGAGGCCGCGGGTTGTTTGCTTTTTAATTTTACAACACAATTGGCATACACACTTTCTTCTGCAGCCATGTGGTGAATTGTGTGCAGATATCAATAATGCAAGTACATGACAGCCAGAAAAATTACTTCAAATAACACTGATTTATGCATAAACAAAATTTAAAATGAATATTAAATGCTGATTAAAATTGACAGCAGCAATTAAACTATTGGAAATGATCTATGCTTGAAAACTGTTCTTAAACAAACAGTCCTTTCTTAACAGTCATGTTGACAAGTGAGACGGCTGTGCAGCAAGTCATAAGTAGCTGTCATTGTTTAAAGCCGACACCATAAAACCAAGGATTCCCCATTTGACAGTTTCTCCCCCTCTGGCTAGACCTCACCTCCTTGTTCTTGCTTTAGCAAAATGAAAAGCACCCAAGAAACCGACCTGTGGTTCTTGCACAATAAATTGCACTTCAGTTTCTGTCAGGTCTTTGCACCGGTGCTATCAGAAAACATCTGAACGGTTTGATGGTTTTACTCTCCCTGGCTCTCTCCTGCTTCACCCATAGAAAATAGAACTTTATCATCCTGCGCTGCAAAAAAAGATCTGTAATCAGGCTCCATGGAAGCACTGAAATGCTCGGGAATCGCTGCACCAACCAACGAATCATATTAAGTTGGAAAGATGGGAAGCACTGCACATAGAGAATAAACACTGAGTTCACAATGTGTGAGGGATGCTGGAGAGAGACAGCCAGCTAGACACAATAGTCTGCAGTCTGTATGCCAAAAGAGGCTACATTTACTTAAAAACACATGCAGACACACACTTCCACACACACACACACACACACGCACACAGCACAGACAAACAGAGTAATTAGTCTTTGATTTCCCCCGGCAGTGGTCTGGTACCAGGGGGCAGCTGCTGGGACCCTGCTTTAGCCTTGGCTAATTTCACTCACGGCTTGATCTCAACCCAGCGCAGGTGCCCACTTGGCACCCGACTGCCGTTGCCATGGCAATGCCAACTTCAGGGGCCAAGAAAATGCCAATTGTCCAAGGAGCTCGACCACAGGGGCCATGGAAGTGGTACTCATTATAAACAGGCCGCATTAGCACAAATGGAAACACAGTCAGCTACGGACAGTTCAGACAGGTTCAGTTTAAGCTTTCTCTTCTCCTTTATTTGTACTTCCTATATTTCCTCAGAGGTTTTGCTTGTTGGACACTACATAACAATGGTTGATGATCATGCATTTTTTGTGTTTGTGTTAATTTTGCACATGGTTTCTTAAGGGAGCAGGCTGGAGGAACAGCAGAAAATTGCAAACGGTTACTGACTCCAGGTCAGAAAGTTGCATGTTCGAATCACATTATGCAATGAACTTTAATGTAAAACAAGACTGCTTTCCCTTCACTGGTATATTTATCAAACCTGCATCATCAGCTGTTGGAAGCAAATCTGCTGAATAGCTCACATGTGGATGAAACTGATTGCATGTGTCTGTGTCTGATCATTTATTCTGCTGGACAACCTTTCAGTTCTGCCATCCAGTCAATAGCAAGAAGAGCAAGCAATGATTGACTAGAAGAAAAATATCATACCTCGAAAAAATTTAGAAAACTGAATGCTGCAATACTAATTGATCCTCTGCTAATTAAAAAGCTTTATTCATTTTTGTATGGCCTGTTTGCATTTTTTCATGTAATGTCATGTTTGCTTTTCGGACACATATATTATATTATTGTTTTCTGGGGCTGGTTTTCAACAAAAGACTCAGATTCTGTGCAGCAGACTGTATACAGACAAACTGTAGACCGCTATAACGTGGGCTGCAGTGCCTTTCTGTGGTTCCTTAGTGTCACTGCAAGTCTGTTAAACTGCAGGTCCACACCTGCATGCACCTGCTGTAAAGCGCACCACAGTGAACTGCTGATTCAGGCACTTCTGCTGTAATAAGTTTTTTCCCTTAATTACCCGATGATTCACCCTCCGACACTGCACTCATTAAGCCCAGAGGACAGACTCGGGCTCAGACTCACCTCTGTTAGAGAGGAAAAGCCAGACTGCAAACACCAAGAGACACGCACCTCAAATCACCTTCACTTATTTGTTGTCAAGCTCCCTGCAGACAAAATATCGAGATGGAGACTTGCACACTAAGCAAGCTGTCGGGTTGGGTGAGGCTCAGTCAGGTGTAAAGGATTAATGATGTTTGACGTGAGACAAATCATTGAAGTGCAAAGGTCTGTGATGTCATCGCGAGCAGATATGATAGATCTTTGCGTTTTTAATTGGTATTTAAGCTTCATGAGTTACCTGAACACTGAATGTAACACCAGCCCTGATGTTGACTCACTTACCCTGGTCAATCCATTTTTCTAATAAGATTTAAAGGCAACTCCTTCAATTTGAAAAGATTTAACTCGACAAGAAACTTCATTAGCCAAAATATCTTGTATAGAAGTTCTCTGTTCACTCTTGTAATGGTGCTGCATGTTATCCATGTTCCTCCTTCCTGACTAAATACCTAAAAAGACGAGACAATTAAAGTTCTCTTGTTAACAGATGAGTCTGATATTAACAATTTAAAATTGCTTAATTACAGGAATGAAGCTCACTTCGGTGTCAGACGGTGAGTTTGTCTTGAACAATAACAACAGTTTGATTTTTTTTTTAATTTATATACTACTTGAATTGCTAATGCAATAGCCCAATTTTCCTGCAATGACCATAAGAGCTAAATCTAATATCATCTAATTGGCCATTTCACACACATTTCATCCTTTATAAACTCATTTCTGCAGACTGATATTGTGAATTTCTTACCTAAGGCTCTCTTCTAACCAGGAGTCATTTTAATTGCTACAGTGCCATCTGGTGTATGGATGAAGTGTCAGTGTCTCAGCCATTTCAAAGCTATTAGCAGTATTTTTTCATATGAATGAAATTTAAGTCATTTCGAGTCAAACCCTTGGGCTTATGAGCTAGATGAGCTTTTACACCTCCTTTCCAGACAGTCGTGACTGACCGACTGAGGTTGTGTCAACTGGCAGGTGCTTATTCAGTAATGCAGGAGACTCACAGATGCAGGCAAAACAGGAAATAGTCATTTAAAAGCATGTAAGAGTATATCTGCTTTCTAAAAAAGATGAGTCTTTCTTTGTGTTTGATTTGTGTGACTGTGCTATGAAATATACATATACATTGACACAAAATAACTACCACAGTTAAAATATTTAATTGTGATCCTTTTCTGAGAAAACTGTTTCAGTTAGAATTCAGTTATCATATGCATGTTGGTATGGTATTTAAATAGTTTCCATCACAGGTGATCTCCAGCAAAGGGACACAAGCTGTGATGGCAGGTGGACCTCAAAGTCGAAGAGTCCTTCAGTAAGAATAATTAGAAAATAAGAATAATTATCGAAACAATTTATAGCAAATATAATCCATATTGTGCTTGGTAGCATGATTATTCTTGATTTGTCTTTTTGTTTGTTTGTTTGTTTTTGATTCCTAACTCTAGTCCTTTTTATTAATAAATATAGTTACAATTTGCCATGAGGAGTGGAATATCTCTGCAAAAAATATGCCCCATTTAGGAAGCTTTTTAGCTATTTTTGCTTGTTTTTCATCTGAAAGTGTTTAACTGAGACATAATCTGAACACACAACTGTCTGATCCGAAGTCAGACTCTCTATCACACACAAGATCCACAATAAAAGCTTTCTGTTTAGCGTTAGAGAGACATCTTCAGTTTGTGCTGCAAAGAGAAGAGATCTTAAAAAGACATCTGAATAGAATATAAAACATTTTGTCACTAATTATTAAAGGAACACACCTTACATCTATGTAAAATAAACAACCAACATGCATTTTTACCAGGCAGCTACTCAGAAAGGTATTCCTCTGCCGAACCACTACTTTACACTTCAGTCCAATTGGTGGCAGTAGTGCACCAAAAGCTGATGTGCCAACTGCCAGTAAATATCAATAGACCCCCTAAAATCTATGCATACACTACACTCAGCTCAGACCAGATATAAGACTACAGGTAGGTAAAGACAATGAGGAAAGACAAGATGTGTTGCTGCCCTAAATTCAGCTTATCAGCCTACACAGGAAAACGACTCCATCTAACCTCTGAGATCAAATATTTCATCAGCAAACATCATCATTCCATCGGACTTATCTTCATCACAAAAAAACATCTTAAAACAGAACTGAACTTCTCACTGAAACCAAACATTGAACAACAAATGGAACATTTGGGCAACACAAAACCTAAAGAAAAACAAACCAAATCCTCAAATACACTTTCATTTTACACGTGCATGTGAACTGGAAATGAGATAATCAATGTGAATATCTGTGGAGAAGAGACAGGCAGGTTGCAGCATGCAGCTCCATGACTGCATATGAATCACAGTATGAAAATCTGAGTGTTGAACCTGAGCCAGACGTTTCACACACACACATACACCCATACACACACACACACACACACACAAACAAACACACACACACACATACACACACATACACACACACACACATACACACACAAAGCTAAGGTGCTCCCAACGGTAAAAGGACCGAAACTTGCAAAGTGACAACAGCAGTTTCAACATCAACTTCCCTCTGCTCTGTTTTCCCTCCATGGCCCTGCAGCCACACAGAGTACACACATAGCGTAGGTGGGAATTCACTCATTTACACTCGAATGTGACAGAAATTTGACATGTTTCATTCAGCAGTTTCATCAATACAAACCTACAAGTCAGTTGGCTATTTTGTCTGCTACCAATAATGTGAAATACATTTAAACAAACCAAACTAACCTAAATGGAACAATGGAGGGGAATGTCAGTGAGGTAACCTGAAGGAAAATAAGAAATGGCAAATTTTCTGTCCATGAGCTTTAAAAACAGGTGAGTGGTGTTTATCTGCAGCTGCAGGCAGAAATTTACACTGTATAACAGTGTTTGTTGAGTGAGCTGATTATGTGTTTGTACAAATTTAGCACACTGCTGCTTAAGGGAGCTGACCGGAGGGGCGGCAGAGAGCTGTGAGAGGTTACACTAGTTCTGCAAAGTACATTATGGGATGTAAATTTGGATGTCAAAGAATTTGAAAAAAAAACATTTTCATTACAGATGCAAGACCTCGTGGCGCAACGGTAGCGCGTCTGACTCCAGATCAGAAGGTTGCGTGTTCAAATCACGTCGGGGTCAATGTGTTTTAAGGCAACGCAGAGCGGCACTCACTCTTCTCATGTTTCGCAGTAAGCATGTGCTGCCGAGTCTTTGAGGGAGACTTTGCTGCTCACATGTGGACAAAACTAATTCCAGGTGATCCATCAAGTGCTTTACTAGTCAAACTTTCAGCTCTGCCATCACATCAACAGCAAGAAATGCAAACAATGAATGCCAAGTAGATAAATAGCATTAGTAAAAACTGAATAAATCCAGTCATGCAGCGCTAATAGTCCTTACCTTTAAATAGCTATTCTAGCAATGAATAGCTGTTTTTTCAACTCGTTATGGCTAAATGGATTTTTTTTTTCATTCATGCTAAGTTAAATATAAACTGCATACCACTGAGAGTCTGACTGGGATTCAAATTGTAAAAACGTGGCTCAAAGTAATAAAAACATGACCACACACAGAATTATAGCAGGAAAATGCAACATAAAACTTTAAACATAAAACTTAGAACATTACACAATGTACATGCAGTACAAAATATCAGTTTAGATCCAGCCCGGCCCAGCAGACCTGCAGAGGTACTACATCCATAATGATATGAGCAGCGACGTCATTCATGGGTTAAGAAGAACAGGTCTTTTTAACTGTGTTCCTGCCTGTTAGCAGAGTAAAACTAGGACAGAGGCAGTAGCTGATGTAAAGAAGTGGACAGACTGGATTTGCAACTAACAACTACACGTACACACACACACACACACACACACAGACACACATACAAAGAAGAAAGCACTCATACACATTGAGATAAAATCAACAGACAGAGAGAAAGAGAGACTGAGAGCTGTGTGAAGTTAGCTGTCCTAGCTCATATTCAGCTGAGTTCTGCACTAATTTACAGTAACTGCAAACAGGGTTGAACCAGAGTTAAGGCCTAAATGATACTGGTACAGTTTTAACAGGTAACACAGGTAGAGTCTGATTAGATCTGAAACATGACCCTGAGATAATCACTATAAAACTGTATATGTTTTTTTAAGGCTACCGTTTGAAAATTCATTACTCTGTTATCAGTGAGAGGTTAAGAGTCCATTCAACCACCAGAGGGAGCACATTTTCACAGTAACAGAAAAAAAAGACAGATGCTGAAAAAATGCAAATGTGTAAAAAATGCACCAAGAAGTCATACATTGGTTTGCCGGAACTATTAAAAAAGAAATTCTGTCTTTCATCCTTTTTATTCGTGCACTGTCTGAAAGAGACCAGGAGACTGAGAGGAGGAGAGAGGAGAGGAGAAAGGGACAAAAGAGAAAAGAGCGTTTTCAGGCAGCAGGTGCAAACCAGCTGCTCTCATCCCTGATCCCACCTGATGCGTAACCATGGCACCTATCACACAGTCGTTATAGGGTGTGTAGCCACACATGCACAAATACACTTCATGTCTCTCTCTCGTATCCGTGGATTCTCATTCATGCACAGATGCACACACAAAACCAAGCAGCATCTGCATATCAAACACCTGGACTATTCAGAGCAATTGACAGCTCTGCCGAACTCCTTTTACCTTAGATATCACATGTTGGAAATGTATTTTTTTGACACGAAGCAGCTGCATAAAAAAAAGATAGTGTTCATGAGAAGGAAATGTTGAAAGATTTCACAAGATAGCAGTTACTCAATGACATTAGATATCTTGAGAAAAAACTGCAGGAAACTCATAACACATGTTTCATCCCCATGAAGATAAGATTATGTGCTTCATCTAACCTGAGTTATCTATGAAGTGATGAAAACAGCAGAAAAAATATTCAGGCCATTGCTACACTTTACACACAAGCTCTGTATCTTCAATTGTGCTACGGATACTTTATTTATATTTTATTTGATTTACTTCAATATTTTTTAGCATTGCTGCGTATGTTAAAGCAATTCTATCAATTCAAATAAAAGCTGAACTTCACATGCAGTGGGTAATAGCTTATTAATCAGCCTCACATTAAAGCCAAACAGCTGGTGACTCAGGTGTAGTCAGCACTGTCCCCATGGTTAGGATGCAGTGGGATTGTGGGTAATCATCTACAGTTGGTCTGGTGAGTGGAGTGGGCAGTGTGATATCATCCGGCCTCTGACATAGATTTTGCCCACACACTGTTATACTAGTAATACACACACCCTCATGCACACATACACACACACACACACACACACACACACACACACACACACACACACACACACACACACACACACACACACACACACATCAAAGTGGAGCCTGCACCTCTGCAACACAGCAGACTACACTGCACCATTCAAGCCTCCACATATGTAAAAGCAGCAGAGGACTGCCAGTGGGTTGAAATGATTAAACTGAGAGCATGTTGGTGTGCAGTAGGTTACTGTTCTGTAATGTTTTAGTGATGATGAGAAGGTCAGAGCAGACAGGTGTAATCATAAACACATGTTACCGAAACTCTGTGTAGTGCTGCCAGAGCTCCGCTGTCTAAGTTTCAGAGCAGAGAAACGACCATGAGCTATTTTTGAGCAGGACAAAGAAAAGAAGTGGCACAACAGGATTATAGGTTTAAAAAAAAGAAAAAAAGAGTTAAAATATGCGATCACCTCTACCTTTTCTTTCAGTCTCACTCACACATCGACTCACCCTGTCTTTGTCATCCACCACGTCGCACAGCATGTCGTCCTGGTCCAGAATGCCTCCATCTCCATGCTCCAATCTGTGCACTTGGACCCAGTAGTTGGGGTCCTGAAAGGAAAAAAAAAGAAAGAGGGAGTATTAGCTCTGTAATGAGATCAGCTTTATTTCCACCGTATATACTTGGGATTTGAAGCCTTATGTAAGTAAAGCCATGCAACAAATTAGCATTGCCAGGCCAAAGGAATTAGCAGCTTGTGTCTCCTTAGGAATCAGCTGATAATCACCATGTGGTTCATATAATGATCCGCAGAGCAGCCGCACAGCAGCTCTGACATCGTTATGGATTGACATCATGATGGTGGTTATGAAATATTTTAATCTCCTGCTGGATGGCCTACAAAAAAAGGCATATGGCTGCAACCTTTCTCCATATGAGAGCAGAAAAGAGAATAAGTGAGATACAGGCCCAACAGGATGTGCAATATTCATATATATCATATTCTTAAGGTTACATTTCAATGGAAAGAAGGCTGATAACACTCTCCTCGACCCTCTCCTGTTCAGCTCACAAACTGTCATTCCCTTTTTTGCATCAGCATCTGAGTATCATCTATGCATACATAATGCATTCAGGTACAGCAAGTAGTGCAGATAAAGTTCCTAGACCACAACATCACACAAAAAGTATTCACTCCAGTATATTTTAGAGGAGGAACACAAACAACTGCTTGACAAAATGTTGTATATTTATCCATAGATAGAGTTATTGAATAATTACAGACCTTATCTATTCTTTTTTTATTTAATCCTGCATCAGAAATTGCACAGCACTGTGCCACATGGACTTAGGGACAGATAACATCAATAGTTTAAGTGCTAATGTGTATTGTCCACGTGTCCTACAAAGACTTAATTTAAATGAGTGGTACAGAAAACTGCTTTTAACTGAAGCCTAAGCTGGTACAAAGACCCATACACATGTTAAGTAACCTTAATATAATATATTGTACATCCATTCAAAGCAGATGGCAGGTAATACACAACACAAGCAGTGAAGCTGGGGGTAAAAAAAAAAAAAAAAAAAGGTTGTCACAATGGAAATTAGTCACTGTATATTTTAAATATGTGGAATGACTAACTGAATAACAAAGGGGCCACTTCATCCAAATGGTAGTTTCGTTCACAGATAACTGTGGGCGTTGGCTGAGGTTGGTGTTAGCTAGGTGCTGGCTGTAGCCATCTTAGCGGTCAGCTAAGTGTCCTATTTTGGTTGTATGGTTGGCTGTTTCTCTGTGGCAGAGAATACAATATACAATGAGTCAAAAAAGTAAAAGAAAGGGTCATGGGGTTCAAAAATGACCAAACAAGCAGCTACTTAGCTTTTTCTTGGGGTTTTCAGCTCAGTTTTGTAGTTGCAACAAATTTAAAAGTGGTTTTCACAGAAATTACATATGCCAAAAACATGATAAATAGCTTTTTATTATTAAGCAGGATAAAGAGGCAGATATAAGTCTAAATTAAATTATGACTTAATTATGATTATGAATTACAATATGTAAAAAGTGTTTTATATTTATGAAGAGCAAAGTTCATAAACAGAAATACTGGATACTTACAGCAGCTTCATATTTAGCATAATTTTGGGATATGTTTTGAATAAACTGCACATACTGTAAACAAAGCGCTAACAAAGATCCCATGTGTGTTGTGGATGTTTGGTATTCAGCAGTAAAACAATTTAAAGCAATAAAAGCTTCTCGTTCTCTCCATTTGACCTCTTCCTTGGCCCTATTTACTCCCTCTCAGACCGGCTTTGCCCTGCTCACAGCCTACAGGCGCTGGGGCATGATGGCCCAGCCAGAGACGAGGCCAAACAGAAACCTCTCAGCTCAGTGACTTTTCCTCCCTCACCATGTTAGGAAAGGCTCTCCTCACTCTTTTGTCTGTAATTTGTTCTCACTCTATTTCACTCCCTCTGTCTCTTCGCCTCCATGCTTTCGCCTCCAAAAACTGTGCTGTCTTTTTCAAGTCTGTGGTTAAATGCCTTCATGCACGGCTCTGTTGTACTGAGCTGCATGCGGTTCACCAGGCGAAAAAAGGCCCAAAGCATGAGGGAAATAACTGTGCGGTATTTTCCTTCTGAGGTTATTAAGAGGGGGAAAAAATGGCAAGTTTATCAGGGATGTTCCCAAAAGACAAGACAAGACAAAAAAAGTGGGAACAAAGAGAGAGTTATATTTGTGCCAATACAGTACTTTCATTGGATCAGACCACTGAAAGAAAAATATCATAAAGGAAGAGTTAATGCATGCACAATAAAATCTAATGTAGGATTGTTTAACTGGAAAGCCAAGCTCAAAAGCAGTCCAACCCGGAAGAAATATGATAATTTGTTAAAACTACATTATATACCACTACAAAACACAATGAAAAACCAAAAGAAAAGAGGAAAGGCAGAAAAAAAAATCACAATCTCTGGAAGTCATTGCAAACCACAAACTGATCCTCAGAATTAAACCAGAGAGAAAAAAAAAAATCTTTAAATGTCCAAATGTTGACGTGGTCCGTGTCTGTTTGGCATGGTGCTCATCCAGACATGTTTCTTGGATGGATTATGAGGAACCAACATGATTCTGAGAGAAGTTCAGCCCCAGTAACACAACATAATCCCAGGATCACTCAGAGTAGAGGAGAAGCATTTGACATTAACGAACGCTGGTTTGATGTGACTTGATGTGATGTGGGAGCAGCGTCCCTGCCAACACAGTGATGTTCCGCCTCCAGCAAGCCAAAAGCAATACTTTAGAATTCTGAGGTCGAGGACTCGTCATTACATGAGCATTAGCAGGGAGTTCATCACTAACTGGGACTGGGTTGGATTTTGGAGGTCATCTCTGAATGACTTGGTGTAAATACCAAAGTCTTGACTAGTATACACACACACACACACACACACACACACACACACACATGACTTTAGTTTTTTCTTTTCCCTAGTGAATTCTTGTAAGTATTAGTAAGAAAGACCAGGAAGACCCGGCTGGCCCTGTTAGGCCCTTGGCTCATGAAGAACCAATGAGGTCAAAATTCCTGTTTCCACTTTTACTTGGTATCATTCATTCCTTTTTCTCCAATTATGAAGATCTATGCTGTAGGACATATCTTTTAATATTGCACTGATACTTTTACAGCTTTCCTTATCACTGATGGATAATAATCTAATGAGTTTTAACATACAACTCAGCTTTTAACAGAGGTTCTCTTAATCTAAGTCATTGCAGGTCTTGGAAGATCCACAAGATGCACAATCAAATCCAGTGCTTGCTAACATGGAAGTCCTATGGGATTGTCAGTTATTTGAAAGCAACCTAAAGTGAACATTACCAAAGGACCTTCATCACATATATTACATTTAAACACAGATGGACTTAATTAAATGTTGAACACATGCAGCATTGAAACCAGTGCAAATGGATTGCAGAGGAACAAAGAGAGAACAGCCCCCCCCCCCCCTCCAAGAGGCATTGTGACCGAGTCATTTGTATTAATGTGGTGCAGAGGAACAGTGGGGTGGGAGGACAGCTCTAAGGTTGATAAAGTGCTACCACACTTAGTCAGTCAACCTCACCTCATTTTGTTACCATCAACTCCACTAATAAATCAATATGTTGTAAATGTGAGATTTGCTCTCCTGGCTATAAAGCTTTTGGACATCTTTTATCTCTTTGTTTGCTTTTTTCTGCAGCTAAATATACTTTTTTTTTGTAAAACATGTTTTCATTCACCAAGAAAAAAAATAAACTGTGTACACAGATGAGCCAAGTTATTTGTCCTTTGATAGATGAAACTTTTTCTTGGCTGTTTTTAGCCAGCAAGCAGAAGAACAAGTCCCTCAAAGGGATCAGTGTCATATTATCTTCACTTATCAAAAAAGGTGCAGCTACCCTCATCATGTAAAGTCCATTCACAGACGGGAAAATGTTCTCAACTATCTGTTTGTTTTTGAGGTCATTTTTACAATGCGAAACATCATGCGCATCAGGGGAACAAAAACCACATCAGATTCACACACCATATTTGTAACATTGCTGTTCATAAGTGCAACCAAGTGTCTGAGATGTGGGCTTTCCTTTTCACTGCTCAAGTCCTAAGGGTTACACGGTAGATAGTTTGCTTACAAGAGAGACAATAGGCTAATGCTGTTATATGTCATTAACAATGTGATGAAAACCACGGAAACAGAAAAATATCTTACAAGTGCAATGGTTAAGTACAGCTGTGATGGATGATATGAGCAGTGTATTTGTGTGCTTGGATGAAAAGTTGAATAGAATGTAAGAACTGCACATATCTGTCCATCTCACCATAAACCATGGAAAGGATTACTGACATGTAAAAACCAGTGTAACCCGTGTTTTGCAGAGTTCTAAGGTCATGTACAAAGCGTTTGAAAGGTCAACCATGTAAATCCTAAACAACAGCAATAAGGGCGCTCTACTGTGCTTCCAGCTTCCATGAGACCACGAAAAGACCAGCTGAGACATTAACGCCTGAAATACGACACTTGGAACTTATGGCCACATACCACAAGTCCTTAAAAACTTTGTCCAAGCACGGCAATAATGTCACCACTTGACTAATGTAGCTTCAAAAAAATCTTTAGTGATTAACCTCACTAGAGACAAAAATGAATGAAAAAAGCAGGTACATTCCATTATGAAGTGCAGATGTAAAGGAAGAGGGTTGAAATCTCCTCATGTTGCACGCCTAAAAGCAACAACACAGAAATTTACAACAAATGTAGATTTAATGGAAGATCTATGTGCATGAAGCACGAGAACATTTAATACACTTTAAAAACAAAAAAGCAAAAAGTGGATCTGGTAGCTTAGCAGGACAATTCCTGCTTCCCTGACACTGAACACATCTGCAGGTTGAAAGACTTTTGTATTCAGCAGAGCACATACAAGCAAACATGTCAGCTGTTCCTGTCAGTATTGCCTGCAGGTCATTTAAGGTCCTACCTCAGTGACCTGCTTAGTCATTAGTGAGTTTTTCACTTATTCACTCATACATTGGGTGAGTCAATGCATGAATAAACTGATCAGATAACTGCTTATCTGATCCACTGGAGGAGGTGAAGGGAAACACAGAGGAAGTTGTTCTCCGTGTCAAACACACAGACACACTTGCAACATAAATCCAGACAAAAGCTCTCTTCACTCTATTATCTGTGTTTTTGTATCAGAGAGGGCTGCCTGTTCCTGTCAGAGACCACACAAAGACTGAGGCCCTGGAGGAACTGAGGTGTGTGTTGGAAGGAGAGAGCATGTGCCTGTGTGTGTGTGTGTGTATGTGTGTGTTTTATGATTGCTGCATACGCTGCTGCAAGTGTTACTATTCCCACAGGGGAAATATCCAGACGAACACTTCTCCAATGTCCACATGAGCAGCAGGACCTCGTGGCGCAACGGTAGCGCGTCTGACTCCAGATCAGAAGGTTGCGTGTTCAAATCACGTCGGGGTCAGAGCTTTTCAAAAAAAAATTAAATATTCACTCGCAACTCGAGTATGTCACACGACACCGTACAGTGGAATACAAAGGTATGACACACATATCAGTGAAAACCAAGAGGTCATGCTAGTTGTGGTTTCTAGCATTAGTTAGCATCAGGGAATGCCAAGCATTTGAAGATGATCCTGTGAAGACAAACATGGTGATGCACTTTCACTCACCACAAACAGCACTTTAAGGAATACATGAAATGTGAACGTGTCTGTTATCTTCTACAGATGGCGTCAACAGGTCCCGATATGTAATCTGACTAAGTGGGAAAGATGTGATAAGTATGAATGTAGCTGACAAAACAGTCACACAAAGAACTACACATCATTATTTTATTGCTGTGTAGAAGAAAACACCGAGGTTCAGTTTAATCAGTGCAGTGCCTCTCGACAGCTAGAGGAGGAAATCAAAGTCTATAGAAGCTGTAAATGTTCTTGATAATTAAAAACCTTCACACTTGCATACTTCAATTAATCCAGAGTCAGAGTGAGAGTGGTGTGTAATATCTTTTCACAACAGTTTTATGCCAGACCTCTGTAAAATCTGATCTTCTTTCTTCAACTTCTTTCAGTGACAGTTTTATCATTGTTGCTGCTCAGCCTCACATATTCAACAATGCACACAAGAAAAAGCACTGATTGTTTGACAAACTTGTTTCATGTGAAGGTTCTTCATAATGTGAAATCTGTTTTGAACATAAAAGTTTTAAATATTCAAAGCCCAACAGACGACAATTTATTTGTGGAGGATCCGCTAAAATAAAAATTTTAAAAAACTTTCCATAGATCAGTTTGTCTGGGAGATGTGTTGGGAAAGTGGTTTGTGCTGCTGCCTCACAGTGAGAAGCTCCCTGTTTATATTCAGCTTTTATGATGATATATAGAGATGACATCACTCATCTTTCTGCCTTCACAAGTTCTTGAGTTTAGACACCCTTCTAGCTAACTATGTGTTTTTGAGAGCAGTAGTGGTAGAAGTAGCGGTGGTCAGTATGTACATATACAAGAACTGGACCAAAACTTAATGCAAAAATTGTCACATTTTGATTTTCCTTGGTTCTGATCAAGATGAATTGAGAGCATGTTGCTTAAATTATATTATCTGGATTTAATCATAATAGCTGTTTTAATGCCAAATCAATTAAGTGAAGTTGATTTGTTAAATCAATGTTATTCTCATATCAAACATGGTAATTATTGTCATCTTGACTTTACTCAGATTTCTGAGCTCACTGCAAAAATATGTCCTTGCAAAAGTCTAATTATCATAAAGGTGCAGACAAACAAAAAGAAAAAAAAAACACAAATGATTAATTCATGAATGACTGCAAGTATCACAACAAGTCATTGAGAGAGAGAGGACGATCTCCAGACAGACGCCACAGTCAGGCTGCGACCTCTGGGAATACAAACCTAACCGTGAATCACCAGTTCAACCCAGAAGCTCAACCCCTTCACCTCCTGCTTTTAGAGCTGGAGCTCTGCAGCATAATAACAGCTCTGATTTATGGAGTGTATATTCTTCCCTGTGAGTCATAAACGCTGGTGTCACAAACACTTTCTGCCTCTGCTGCAGACACACACACACACACACACACACACACTGGAACACACAGACACACACCATCCTAGCTCCTTAGTTTATGCTTACTGTTGCTACCAGGAGGAAAAAAAACAAAAACAAAAAACAAGTGCAAAACACTGTTACAAGTACTGATAGTTCACAAGACGTGCAACTTAAATTATGTATGCAAGTGTTTGAAACACAAAAGTTTGAGAGAACAAACCTCATCTCAAGTCAAGCTTGTACTGCTCTTATTTCACATAAGCAAATAAAATAATAAATATCACTTACATTTTTGTAATCAGGGCTAAGAAGCAGCTGAAGAATAAGCTGTTAATGAAAATCAAAGAAAGGCTTCTAATAATGCTCATTTTCTTTGAACAGCTGAATTTAATATCCTCTTACGCAAACAAATACTTTAAAAGGAACTTAAGCGGCTCTGCTTTAGTGACAGCCTTTGTCATGGAGCCAAAATTCCCCTCCGGATGACACCGCTAATTCATAAAGACTTAATTACTGGTTGTTTATAAAAGCTGAATTTAGCCCCATTTGAACTAAAAGATGAGTTGGCTGGTTGACTTCACACGTGAAGGGTGACACAAACTCCTGTCAATTGGAGACAACAGTCGAATTTCCAGTTTAGTTTTCAGTTTACCAGAGTTGTTTTAGCTCACTTAAGAACATCAACATTTCTCCGGGGCATGACAGTTGCTTCCTTGTAAAAAAAAAAACTGTAGTCCCAAAGTGTGTACCGACCTGTCTGTGTGCAGACGGATAGTAATTGGCTACAGAACTAGTTCACTGAGGAAAAGCTTTACATTGGTATTCCTCTGAGACAAAGTCACCTCCAGGGTCTCTACATTATTAATGCCCTGCCTGGCCAAAGCGACTGCAGCCTGCAGAGTAAAACACAGAGAGAAATATGACACCTCGCCACACATATATGTACATGCAGCTCTGCACACACACTGGAGGCCTTTTGCATGTTATTCTGCATGGGAGCATGTCCATAGTATACAGCATGATACAAAGAAACAGTACTGGAGACTAAAACACAACATTTAAGACTCTTAAGAACCTTCATGGCTCTGATGGTAATTAAACTTTAAGAGTTTTCAAAATTTGTACATTGTCAGGAACGACAGAGGGTTTAATTAGGCAGCATAAAACTTTACAACTTTGCCTCTGAGAGAAAAAAATGTGCCACTCCGCCCCGACACAGAGGCTTAGAGACAGAAAGGGATTTCTCAACCACAGGGACAGAGAAAGAGGAAGGGTGACTTCATTTTTTAAATTTTGTTCTTGTCAGTTGAAGAGTCCTCTGCCACATCTCAATAGTCAAGTGACAAAAAGATGTTTCATTTTTTTTTACAGATTTACATACAGTAGTTGGTCCTAAAAACTGGCCCAAGGTTTTGTTAAACATCCGGTTTGTTGAGCTGATTCTTATGTTTTAACACAGTGATCCTTTTGTCAGAACTAAGAAAGATTGTAAAGGCAAACTATTCCTCACAAGCATTACAAAACTGACACCTCAAGTGAGATCTATTTACATGTCATACATTGTTCAAGTAAAAATCCTATTTCATGATAAATCATTCAGCCTATTTACCAATTCAGTTGTATGTATATTATGTGGGTTAGTGGCTGAGTTGCTTTTAAACTAAACAAAGAGCCAAGTTCATCAATTAATCATTTTCCAAATAAAATAAAGTTTTTCACAAAATATGCATTTGTAATTTGGAAACATTTTGAGTATATGCGCATAAAAAGGCTAAAAGACATATATGAGTATGTCCTTTGGCCAACAATAAACTTTTTCCCATTATGTGCACTGAATAAGTGGCAGTGTTAGTGCCAGAGGTTACAGTCCAGCTTGTCATACATTGAGTCAAATCCTGCAGCCTCCTAACACAGAGACCCTCCACACATCTGCCACACCTACACACACTGAGCCTGAGCAGAGATTACTGTCGATTGTCAGGAGTCTTGTTCTGAAGCTGCCGAGGAGAGAGAAGCTGAGAGTGCAGAGACAAACCTCCTTCTGTTGCTATAGGACAAAGGTGCAGCCATTCTCAAGACAAACCCCACCTGATTTTTTAGGTTCTTTGATTTGAAATGTGCCCTGCACTTGAATAAACCTTTGGAGTCGTCTCTGCTGCTCTGGGATCTGCTTGAGTGAGGAATTTGTAGTCCCTTAACCTTGTTTCTCTAAGACTACAACTGCACATATCACCCCTCCAGATAAGTACAACGTGGAAAGCTGAGCATCTGGTCTGGATAAAAAAGCAGGTTAGACTGCTTGTGTGTACGTGTGTGTATACATGTGTGCATGTGGGTGTGTGTGTGTGTGTGTGTGTTTGCAAAGGCCAGACATGCTGCCTCATGGCTCACAGCAAGGGCTGGAACTGCTGCTGGGATGAAGGTTTCCCTGACAAATTAAAACAGACATTATCACATGAGGACCTCATTGAGAAGTTTTTTAATAAAACATCATTAAGCCAATTACAGAGTGAAACTTCAGCAAGGATGTGCAACCGATGAAGAGGCGTGACAGACAAAAATACAGCAGTTTGTTGTTGTATGACAGAAAATCTGAGGAGTAACATCAACTAGCAGATTTATTTAAAGAAGTCTGGAACTACCCATCTGGTTACAGTCAGAAAGAAACAGAATGAATAAATCACCTAAAAACTAGATCATGAACAGCAGACAGCTCACAGTCTGTGCTTCAGCTGTAGCAGCTAGCATGCTGGCTCGCATCCCAAAGTCACAGTTTTATTGGAGCGTTTATTAGTAATCTGTCTGGAGTGCCAAGATAGGTAGCTTGTTCGGGCAGCTAGCCAGTTTTCAACCCATCTGAGACAAGTGGCCATTAGCAACAGCAGGAGGTCTTTACACACACATGCACACACATTTACTGTCCTGGGCTTCAAAAACTTCCGGGAATATGGAACATGCAAAGTAACATGCATGATTAGACGACTTGGGTGCACTGAAGAGAAAGTCTTTGTCTCCTTGTAAACCCAATTATAGAAATAACTGTGTTTTCTACCACAAAGCTATGATAATTATTATATAAATATGGTACATACTTGGCTTAAAGAACAATCTAGGGTATACAAATAGTAACAGTACAGATTTCTTTGGACTATGGATATGTCTAAATAGCTTACTACATCAAAGACACTAATAAAACTTGATAAGTAGCTAAGCGCACATCACAGGGGAGGTTAGGCACATGGTAGGCCATGTTCAAAGCCTCTATTGTAAAGGAACTGTGCATCAACTTAAGAATCTGCAGATGGACACCAGCAGTGAAAGCAGCTGTCAAGCTAAAGGAGGAGGTTTTCTGGGAGAGCAATGGGCAAATAACAGGAGGCCAGAAGGGTTACAGCTTTAACTTCTGCCAAAGCATAACCAAAGTGTGGGAAGAGTTCAAGGAGGTCTTGGAGAAGATCTTGTGGTTGGTCTCAGAGAAGTTCTGGCAAACTTTTCTAGCAACTCAGAGGGAGGAAAGAGAGCTTGAGTCTATTCTAGGGTGCTGGAAAGAAGGATCTGACGATTGTTGAACCTCGGATTCAAGATGAATCACACAGATTCTGTCTTTGTTATGTTACGCTAAACCCTTGCAAGTTTACTTCAGGGGCATAGGTTTGCTCATACAGTCTACATGTGTTTTGTGCTGCCGCAGGCAAAGGAGTTCATGTATCTTCGTGTCTTGTGACAGACTGGAAAATGGAGATGGACAGGCAGTTTGATGAAGTGTCAGCAATAATGCAGGCATCATGGTGAAGAAGGAGATAAGCTGGAAGGCACCGACCTCGATTTACCAGTTGATCTGGGTTCCAACCCTCACCTATGGTCATGAGCTCTGGGTAGTGACTGAAAGAATGAGATTGCGGAAACATGCAGCCAATGAAACCCATCCAGTAGAGTGGCTAAGTCAGCCTTAGAGACGAGGTGAAGAGCTCCGACATCCAAAGGAAGATCGGAGTACAGCCACTGCTCCTTTACATTTAGGGGGTTGAGGTGGTTCATGTGATTAGGAGGCCTCCAGGGTGCCTGCCTTTGGAGGTTTCCCAGCTAGGACAAGTAGTTGGTAAATGCTTGTACCAAAAAAGTCATAAATAAATATTTTGTGTTCTTACTCTTGTGCTTTAGTTTAATATATGGGTGTGCTACGTTTGTTTGAGTTTAACATGCATTTAGGTTGCATTAAGGTGCACCTCATAAACTCTAAAATGCTATGCTTTACACAGCCAAGAGGATGTGAAGGTGTGTTACTTTTTACTTTGTTAAAATACATGGACTCTTATCTGTCATCACTTTCTTGTTCTTTCACTAGAGTAAGTTTAATAATTAGATGCTAAAATTATATCAATATACCCTTTCCACAGGCAGATATTACAAATGCTTTAGAAAAAAAAAAACTTTTTCAAATTGTTATTGATAAAGTTTTCAATGTTCTTGAACTACAGGTGTCCTTTGTGTAACAAGTACCTTTGTCAGAGTTTTTTTCAAGTTGTTTTACTGCAGCATTTTAAGATAATGAAATCATAGAGCCTTATGTAATATGCACACATTTACAACAGCTAAAAAATATGCTAGGCTGGTAGATTTTTTATAATCTACCAGTCTCTGTGGCCTTTGAGTCAAAAGTTATTTTTCAGACACTGCTCTGACCTCACAGTGGATGGGACAAAGCAAAAAGGGCAACTTCCTAAAGGGGGTTGATAAAGAGTCTATCTGTTAGTTATCAGAAATCCGCCAACAGAGAAAGAGGGGCAGGAGGTGTCATGTTACTGAAAGGACATTTTAGTCTAACCCTGAGGGAAACGTCCTATTCAGGCCATCTGCTCAGGAAGAGGAACAGTCAGGCTCATTGCAGATGTGACATATCAGTGTTATTGTACAATGGATGTAGATTTCCATGTACAGAACCCTACACAGTCTTGAAATACCTTCCATTAGGTTTGTCATTTTACTTACACATTTCTGGGGTTTAGTTTAGCTTATCTCAGGGGAAATATCTGAACTAAAAAAACTGTTAGTGCAAATATGCAGATATATGAATGCTAAGAACAATAAATATGTGTTTTTATTTGGATTAGCCACTCAGAATGTAGTGTTACTCAGAGCGTTCTGCTACGATTGTCACAAATACATGCACAACAATTAGTCAGCAACAGATTAAATCCTTGTAATCTTTAACTAGCAAATCAAAGGCAGCTTAGCTTTCCAGTTACTGCTCCAACATCGTGTAACAAAATGCTACAAATGACACAGAAAGTCAGTGAAGTCCCAGCAAGTGAAGACCTGCTGGTTCAGTAAAACTGGTTGAGCACTGCCAGACACTGTCTACTTATAGAGGCAGCAGTCAGCACAAATTTCGGCACACTTTTGTTTATTATTTCATAAGCACAGAGGTTATGCTAGCCAGATGGGACCTCTAAATGAGCCAAGAGAAACACAGAGCACTGGGTGAATCACCACGAACAGACAACCCGCAGTGGGGATGTCACGACACACACGGCTCTTTTACAGGCTGCAGATGTGAAACACAGAGAGGTCAAAGACTGTTTTCTAGGATTTGTGTTTGTTGTGTGTGTGTGTGTGGGGGGCATGTGTGTGTGTGTGAGGGGCCTGGGATCTAAATGTGGAACAAACATCATTATTTACTCTTATCATGTGCTGTTTTAGGAGCATAATGTCGATGCTTGTGTTGAGAGACGTTCAAAGTGAAACTCCACACACACACACACAGCAGCTATAAAACGAGAGAAAACGTGAATCAATCAGGAACTGAAGCAGCTCACTCTGTCATTGTATCCGTGGATTATGATAATGCATAATTCTGTTTAGGGTATCAAGTTCTGAAACGTAAAATATAGGGAGAAGGACATTCATCTGACTGTTATAATTTGCATTTTTGCCAGAAATAAGAGAAAAATGATTTAATTTACAAAAAGTTTGATGTCAGTAATATGAGATATCTACCCAAAAGGGTTCAGTGAAGACCACAGCATGTAATTTAACCTTGCAGAAAAGGTCCGGACCAGAAACCCTGACATTCAGAACCCATTTGCACTGAGGAGTGTGTCCGTCATGATTTGTGAAAAAGCAACAGACCATGACCACGAAAGGCTCTTACACACTTAGCACAACAGCACACACCTCGCTCTACACACTGGAGAAAGATGGGAGGATTAGTTCACTGACAGAGACCTCTGCATATGTGTGTGTGAGAGTGTGTGTGAATGTGTGCGTGCAAATCCCAGTAGGTTTAAAAAACAACATATGTATAGCAGACATTGAGATCTCAGGAGTGTGAGGGCCTGTTAAAGGGAGTGGTAACTCTTCGGTCTCACATGTTGAGACACTGCACCACGCTCGTCACATCTGCACTGCAACTGCTGGGCACAAAATTAGCTCATATAAAAGGTCCTCTAATACCATGTATCTGCTGTTATACCGCTACACACACACAGCTGGTGAATCCTGTACGTAAGAGGTATTTTTAACATCTTGGTTTATTTGCTTTAACAACCACATAGGCTTTTTTTTTTTTTTTTTTTTAACTTTCAGTGTTCAGCATGGCGTGACACCAGCAACACAGCCGGAGAACTGTATCGTAGAAAGTACACAGTGCTCCGTTTGAACAGAGCCTGAACTTTGATTATAACCAACAGTATCAAACTGGGTTTCTGGAATTGCTGGAAATATGATCCAGAGTCGTTCATAACAACCAGACGGCCCCAGTTCTCACAATGTAAATATAGAGATGAATATGTATGAAACCTACTGTAGGCATGCATAAACAGCTGGCTGCCTTTGTTTATATTGTAGATCTATTCTCACCTTGTAATTCTGTTTATCCAGATTGTTTTTGACAGGCACCTGAAGGCAGTGTACTGTAATTGATTTGTTCGATCAGCTCAGGCTGAAGTTATGAACCCTTGTCTCACACTTTGCACATCAGTCGAGGAAGGAAAGGTGCTTTACAGTTCAACCATGGAAATACCCACATATACAGCAGAGCAGCTAGCGTAAAAGACATTATAAATGGCTGTATGTGAACGTTGATGTTATCTCATACACGAGCATAACACCTGGCATTTTTCTGTATTTGGTTTTCCCCCCCGAGTTATTGCTGTATGGATTTGCCACCTGTAAAACCTTCCAGGCCCACAAAACCATTGACCCCGACGTGATTTGAACACGCAACCTTCTGATCTGGAGTCAGACGCGCTACCGTTGCGCCACGAGGTCCTGCTGCCCTTGCAATCAACGAGATTAAACTCAGGCTCATGACGGCCGCAGTCAAGAAAATAAGTGCCTCTTTTTATCTTCGTCTTCCCTCTGACAGACAGGAAGCTCTAGTCAGGTAACAGTGCTTAATGATGTTTAATGAAACCCTGACTAATGGCAGTGCTGCTGTAAAAATGTGTGGTAAACGCCACAAAGTTCCCCCAGATCACTTAGTGAAAAATACAACTATCCTGCTTCTTGGCTGCACATATATATGCTATGAAATATATGAAAAACATTCTTTTGTTCTCTGTAAAGAAATATGTTGATACTTGTGATTACTATAATGGCAGTATGACATGATGGCAAACATGATGCAATGTTTTTATGAAATATGAAATAAAATTGATCCCATGAATAAATCAGTCTACTGAGATCATGTTGTACTACTCATGGAAACATACTGCAGGTTCTAAATGATATAGATTATATAATAAATAGTCTTTTAATTCATGTCGTGAAAGCAGTCCAGCTTGAAATGTCTTCAACACAATAAACCACAATTTCCAGTGTTACGGGAACCCCTGAACTTCTCAATCTTTGTCGGGAACAGAATAACACACAGACAGAGACAAACAAAAGGAAGAATCAGGGAGAGAAATGAATCAGTGAATGTCACTTTCCAAAGGATCACTGAAGCAAACATTTAAAATCTACAAACACTGACGTCTGAAGCTTATGACAAGATGTAAACAGCAGGAAAGAAATGTGTCTAAAGAGAAAACCAAACGGGAAGAAAAAAAACTCCACATGTGTGTCTGTATTTGGAGTCAGACTGTGTGTTTATGTCTTGTCAATCCCAGACTGAGCCCTGCTCTCAACAACATCCATTAGCTCGTGATAATAAGTGATTGCTTGTGCAAGAATCGACAAAGCAAAGAGGAAGCTGAAGCATTGTGCGCGTGGGGACTATCATAATTCAATGTAAGCCTGGAAGGAACAGCTCTATTTACAGTAATACATCTCTGGGGGATCTGGATTGTTTGTGCGTGGTTTTTATTTGACTGCTGAAAGAAGAAACATGCAGGGCACTTAAAGAGGGTCCTTTTTCAAAGGGTCATGTGGACAGAGAGGAATGATGACAGTAAACTGAGCTAGGAGAAGCAAAGAGATACAAGTGCTACTAGAATTTGTCTGAAATTATTGTTAAGCTACAACCAATCTACGAGGAATGCATGTTTTTACCACAAAGTTCTTGTCCCAAAGGGAAACCACTCCCACAAAGTCCGCAACATGGGCTCTGACCACAGATGTACACAAAGCTACTGTATTCAGCCTAGTTTTGAATTAACTCATGTTTGAGATGTGAGGAAACTGACAAAATGACAAGAAAAAAATCACAAAGTCTGCTCAGATTTATTGAGATCACTTAGAATTCCATTACAATAATCTCAGTTTAACATCATTTCCTTCAGAATCACACGAAACTATGTCATGAAGCGAAAACAAGCTGTTTTCCAGAATTCCAGATGAATCCAATCTGCTTCTGTATCTCGATGTGTCCCTCATGTCAGCTCTAAGCGCAGATTTAGGAGGAAACACACATGGCCACTTAACCTCTCGGCTGTTTTTCTGTTCCCTGTCTTGAAGTTGGCAGCGTGAGCCGCTTTTCAAAGCCAAACGCTGCAGACGCCTGGTGCACACGTACTGTCAGCAGCCCGCTGGTGTAAGTGTGCAGACGTGTCTATGTTTGCATAATGTCACTGTTCTGAATTTATAAGTGTAATTGCACTAAAAGCTGGTATATGGCTTTATTAAAGTCAGATAATGGAGTTTAGGATAATTCAGACTGAGAGATAATGATCCTTGAATCCCCCTGCAAAGACAAAAAAGTGGAGGTTTTATTTGTCTCAACATAGCAACACATTTTTGCTGTCAACACTTAACAGACAAAGCTGGTCTGTAGATCTGCCTAATACAACCAAAACAAATCACAGTCCAGGAGTCTGTTTATCATCCAGAAAAACACATGGTTGGGGAAAAACCTTCAAATGATTCCAGTCATCATTGATCCACCTTCCCTTCAAGAGAGCATCAAGCGTTAAACGGAGGGAAATCCCAAACTTCAAAACAGAACATGTCTTTCTTGCGCTTCTAACTTGTAATTTTCCAATTTTTCTCTTCTTAATGGCAAACATAATAACATTACATGCATCTTTCAAAATACCCACCCACACCCATGCACCGCTAATGAAGTGCCTGTGAGAGAAGGTGCCGTTAAAGACGTGCACTTAAAAAAAACGGGGTGCATGTGGAAAGGTCACTGTGGTTTAAGTGCGGACATGGTGTGTTCACATGGGTTTGATCAACAAGAGGAGCACCAGCTGGAAAGTTTACTGTTCAAGAAGTGAAACAGTGGACAAACTAAATATGTCATGCCTCCGGGCTGCAGCTATGATACCGCTGTTTCTTCTTCTCTCTCTGCTACTACTGACTTTCTCCTGTCTGTAAACAGACCGACCACGCAACCTGTAAAACCCCGGAATGTGTTGCTCCACTTAATTCTCCTGCCTCAACATGATCCACCGCCATGCTCTTTGTTTTTATCTCCACATTTCTGTCAAAATGTCTCTGATGGGTTCTGAGCATAAACATCCAAATGTGCGATCACATTCTGAATGCAGCCTGGTGGTTGGGAATGTTATAAAGCATCACACGAGGTCGTGTACGCAAGTGCCTCTTAATAAATGGACTTTTTGACTGTGAGCTGAAAGAAAAAGAGACTTGAAAGAAACTGAGATAGAAAGATAAACAGATAGAGGCGGGAAAGAGAGGAGAAAACAAAATACAGTAGACCGGAGGGGAGGGTGTAGAAGAAAAGCAAGGGGTGGGGATAAAAGAAGGAAGACAAATGGAGGTGGAGAGAGGGGAAGGAGGTAGAGCGGGAGTAAAAAAGATGTTGAGAGAAAGCGCCAGAGGCTGCGCTGCAAGGTTAAATCTAATGAGCTCAGTGTTTATAGACGAGTGAATAAGGAACACAATTGCAATCCACATGTATGCACACATGCATGCACACGCGCACACACACACAAACACACACACATTCATGCGCATCCATTCAAGGTAATTTCAGGACCTGCTGAGGCTTGAAACAAACTGTAACGTAAAGTAACCTCAATACATCTCATTCCCGTTGGCTGTGCATGAAGAGACGGTGCCGCTGAGCAGAAAATGACCTGCTGGTTTCAATCCAACCGGCTCAGAGCTACAAGTGTGGAGACAGATGCAACACAGCTCTCCTCCACCCATAACCCCAACCCCTAACCAAAGCAACTTCCATTAGAACCATGAATTTTACTGGAATTGCCCCACAACCTCCATAGTGACAGTACTGTCATTTTGCACATTATATTCTCTTTTGCTCATGTCTCCTTTCCTCTGTCACTAATGCAGTGAACAAATGCAACAGCACTGTCTGAGTGGCCAGTGTGCCAACTTTGCCGTCATTCAGTCAGGGTAAAATATATTGTGATGTTAGTGGCATTGTATCTGTTTGACTGCATACAACCCCCATGCTGTTTCATCACCCCGCCTCCCTCTCCGCCCAGTGCTTTCACTGTGGCTGCTCTCATTTAAGCCAGTGAGTAATGGAGCACAGCCCCATCAATCTCTCTTTAAGACCACCAGAGTTGAAGGCTTGGTGTGAGAGGAGAGCCACTGGGAGTGGGAGAGGGAAAATTGTTTCACCCTGACTCCTGGTTCCATGTGCATCTCCTGGTAGTGGTGGTCAGAGTAAAAAAGAGGGCAGGGTTGGAAAAGGGCGGGGTTGGAAATTGCGGAGTCCCACGCAGTCTGTTTGCGAAGATGAAGAGGTGCAGACCCACTGTAAACAGCCTTAGGTCGGTCCACGGGGAGTTCAAGTGAGCTGGTGTGTGTTTACTTGTGAGCCAGAATGCATTGCCAGACACAAAACCAAAGCTGTGTATTTTTCAATTGATTCCTGTCGAACACAGAAACAAAACACCTCCGGGGAGCCTGTTTTGTTTCCAAAGAACAAAACAATGCGCTTTTAATGCTATTTTAATCCAGAGTTTGGTACTGATAGATCTGGAGAGTGTTGGATCAGAACTAGAGTGTCCAAACCACATCAAGGTCAAAAGATTTGAACCAATTTCAAGACTGTTTTTTAAAACAGAGCAGATGTTTGTTAAGTGCTGCTAAAGTATTGCTAAAGTATTGTTGAAGGTAACAAATCTGACTGCCTGAAGATCAGTTATGTAGTGAAAACTTGCAGCTCCTTGATAATCAGACCACAAGTTTGGCCCTGGATCAACTGAGAACTGAAGGGACAGGTTGCAATTTTCCTTAGAATACCTTGGGGCACTCCGCCATTTTTTTTTTTTAAAAAAAGGTTGCCTGGAAATCTATTTGGTTGATAGACAGAGAGTCGAAGCTGACAGTAAGAAACTGGTTCAGCCTGATCTTTCACCTAAACCTGGCGTCAGATACGCAAAAACAAATGAACACACACAGACACACTCACAAACACTTTCTCTCTCTAGGACTCCATGAAAACATGTCAAAGCAAAAACAAACACTAATCGGTAAGGAAGCTGCAGTGTCTGACAGATGTAGTGTACAGATGGAGGATGTTTACATAACCCCACTTTGTAGAGGTATTTCGAATTCATTACTACAAGAGTAGACACACACACACACACACACACACATATACACACACACCTCAGAGGTCTTGGTCTGTCAGAAGTACAGCAGTCAGCAGACTCTGCGGTGTAATGTGATCTAAGACACCTAACACCCACTGCCAGTCAGCCCTCTGCGAAGCAAATCAACAGGCACAGTCACTTTCTTAAGTGGCGGGGATGTAGAAACAAAACCTTGTGAAAGCTTCAGTCCAGTGCACAGACATGAGCACATACATATACTGCATATAATATTTATCTTAGGTCAATCTTATTATATTTATTTTTTAGGTAAAAAGTTTCATCTGCAACCAATACAGGTCAAAAAGTCATTTTTATGCTTATGGTGAAGTCTGGACTTTTTTCAAGAGTTACACTTTCTGTATTATAAATAGAGGAAATGCCCAAGCAAAGATGCAAAATAATCAAACACAGTCTTGGTAGACATTTTTTAGTATTCATTAACAGCACTCGTCTATCATGCCAGTGTAAAATACACTGCATTTATTGGGAACTAGAATGATAATCTGAGGCGTTGGTGCATTGCCATTCCTTCATGCAACTGCTGCTATCTTTTAGGCACATGTTTTGGAGATGTGAGTATCTGTTTGCAGGAAGCAGATGCTATTTGCATTCTGTCTCCTACCCTCAGGCATTACTGATCCCTAATCATAGGGTGTGGGATGGTTGGCCTGTCAGTGGCAACTCAGCATCCTTACAGCCTCAGAAAACAGACAAGCAAAAACCCATCTGTTATCAATATACTGTAACTTTTACCCCAGCAGCGACATCAAAAACCAACCTGGATTCCTCATGACATCTCCAATTAGCCTAAAATGTCACTCAATCATTTTTTTAAGGGAAGGATAATGATAGCACACATTGCACAGGCTGACTTTCACTACTCACTGTTGGTTTAACATGTAAAAGTCTAAGACTGTGAGTCAAAGGTCTGCAGAAACCTCCTTAGTCATGGAAGTAGCAGGGTTTTAAAATACTATAAATACTGGTTAAAATGTAAAAGGGCATATTTAGAGAAAAATGTGTTCTAATGAATCTTGACCTCACAGAAAGTATACATCTTGTGTCTTTCAGCCACACTCCCTTTTGGCATGTACTGAATGACCCCATTTCAAGGCCTAAGCAACAACTAATCATACCGCAACATGTTCTGTGACCAGAAAAAATGTCTGGGCAGGAAATTACTTGGCTCAGACAAATCAGCAACTTTACATATTCATCAGTGAAAATTCTTCCAGCGCAAATCTCTATGTTGGTCATCAAAACCAGATGAGCTGAATTTACGACTCATTTGCAGAAACAGAGTGTCACACTGAACTGGAAATGAAAATGTGCAGAGTAATCCAGTCTAACCATTGGCTAACAGCTTAGTGCTTTGGGATGAGCTCATAGTTGGTGAATGTTTTTAAACTCCAGTGTCCAGAATTTATTTTTTGACTTACCAGCAGAGAGTATTGGTAAGCAAAAATGTCCACCAGCCAAGCATCCTTTTTACCATCCAAAAAGGATGCATAATGGTAATATTTTAGTATTTAATTATTAAAAAGTGCTGCAGCAAAACAACTAGAAAAGACATTTTGAATTTCATCATCTAATTTTTAAAATGGTTGTGGAAAAACAAGAAAGCAGCGATGGAATGTGGGCATGTGTATTTCAACAAAGAAACAATTAAAAAAAAGCTACTGTAAACAGTTTTTGTAGGCATTCAAGTATATATTTCTAAAGTGCACTTGAATGCACCACGCAGTTTGTGTCCCTATTGATGCCCATGCACTTTGCCATTCATAAGAAGAGTTTACAAAGTGTATCTGAATCCATTCCGGTGTCTGTGTGTTGTGTTTGAAACTCGGATAAAGACAGCAGATCTGTAGCAGAGAAACAGAATCAACTCGCCCAAATATGATACCCAAACACCACAGAGACTATACCCATATTTTTATTTCATGAATAATTTAGAAGTTTTTGGTACTGGGCATGTTTGGTTTTTTTTTAAGATCCTGTTGAACGACATCCTTCAGTCTTTTACATTAGGACTGAACACCAGCACTTCAGTATGTAACAGCTCATTTGCAAAAAAAGCAAAAAAGCAGCTGAATGCCGGCAGCTATAATATATTTCTTTCAAGTTATGGTTTCAGTTGTCCCTCCAGCGCATATTTCTTTTACAATAGAGGCCAAAGACAAACACACATTTCAAGAGCATATGGAAAATTGTTCACAACAGTTACAGCTAACAAAACAATCTTAAAAGTATTAAAAGTATTAAAACCAGTGAAACCATAGTCACGATAAACTGCCAGTAAGCTTTGCAGTTAAGGTGTAAGCTTGCAGTTCAGGTATATTGAACTTGTTACAGTGGATTTTTTAAAAATAATACTTAACTTTGGGGGACTTGGCCAGAAAAGAGAAAAAGAAATTCCTACAAAGTTGGTGTTCAAGGTTGTCAAAAGATCAAACATGCCTTTCATCGTAAACAGGCCATCTGCTAAAAAATGCTGCTATATGCCAAATATTTTTCATGCTTCATTAAAAATACTGAAAAACATTAATGTTTTGCACTAAATATCGGTCATACTGAGACAAAAATAAATAAATAATCAATAATAAAATAGACACAATAAATGTATTGAAAGATAAAGTCATGAGTATCTTGTTTATGTTGAAAGTATTCCATCTGTGAAAACATGTGAACCCTCTGGCCCTTTTTGCACAAAGGAGGTGCACAAAGTCTAAGAAATTAGCCATTGATCACGTCAGGCCTGGGATTCTCTCTGATGTTAAATTTATGGAATACAGATCCAGAATGGAAACTGCTTGTAGGCTGGGTGTTGGCATTAGAGTCACTCACCACAGCAAACAGATTACTATTGACATTTTTAAAATCAGGTTCATTTTTAATATGTAAGCAAATATCATTCACCACTATTACAAGTTCTCAATTTGAGTCAAAAACCATTAATGCTGACTGACCTGTTAGTCTTACTTTACTGGCTTGTCATGCCTTAATGTCATTCCACACTTGAAGCAATAAAAAGTTAAAAAGAAAAAATCAGATTTTTGTAATGAATTTACAAAAGATATGAAGAAGCATGGCAAACATGGATGAGTACAAAACTAATAGACCACAACATCAACAAACAACATGAGCAAATCCTTCCTCATGCTATTGCTCCTCTGGGTGTAAGTCTATTCAGATCAAAAGCATCTGAGTCAATGTGACAAAAAGACTGAGTCATCTCTGAATGATGTTTTTTTTTCATGAAGAACTTGGTAGCCTTGGGCTGCAATAGCATGATTGTCCTTGCTGAGCAGCAAAGTAAGAACTGGTCCACTTATTTAAAAAGCCATACATAACAAAGCCACAGTCAAGGTCAAACAGCAAAGCTCTGTATAATGGACATAACAAACAGGATAATGTCCCAAGAAAACTACCAATAGACTGTAAAGGTGGGCAGATTTCTGCCATAAAACTAGTCTGTATCAGCAATTGTCAGCAAAAGCTCCGAAGCAAGAACATTCAACATCAATGTCATTCATGTCTGACATGACTACTGAATGGGAACACAGCAGAAACAGCTAATTTTAGGCTTCAATCCATAGTAATAACAAAACTAATCTAAAAGACGATCGTCAGAGTTGAGCCAAACTGAACTCCTGACTACTTTAGTATGTTTTCACAACAGAAACTCCTGAGTCAGCGCCCTGAGAACAGACCAAACTGAAATCCCAGCAAGGGAAATCCTAACTTTGATTTTAATCACTTTGAAAGCCTGAACACAAAACCTCGCGAAAAAACTTCTCCCTCGCATTCATTAACTCCACAAAGAAAGGAATTCACCTCAAAACAGTAGTAAACTTTTCCTGTTACTCATGTTGATGCTACACCGCTTGATTTAAAATAAATCTGTCCAAATGACTGCAATATCCTGCAGTCCCGCCAATGCCTAAGCCCCATAACATTAAGGATTTGTTTTTCTCCTCCTGTCTTGTGTCAATTCCATTTCACAGCTCTGTCTGGATGTTTGAGAGTATATCTGGATGGGCAGATGTTTGAAAAAACTCATAGAACTGATAGTCATGTCAATGCCAGAACTGTGCAAAACAATGAAAAGTGAAGGAAGAAATGACAAGTCAGTAATTTGCAAAGGAAATAGAAAATTGCCCTCAGCTCAAGGGAACAACAATGATTAAATGTGACAACATAATAGATTTCAGATTCCAGTTGATGAGAACGATTATGACTGATCAATAAATTTGCAGTTAAAGTTGCAGGACACTCTTAACCTCATTTTGGCAAACGGCTTTCTTGAGTATCAGTATGTTAATTAGAGTAAACTGCATCCAGGGAACTGCTGTATCAACAGCATGAAAAATTAAGCTAATTCTGATAATGAATGCTGAATAAATAATGAAAGCTGAAATGTCCTTAAGCCAGACCCAGATTCAAGTTAAAACTGCAGCTCAAAACATCTCATGAATGAGATAATGTCTTTGTAGCGTTTATAAGAAGATATCAGCTCATGATGAAGTCCTTGCTGTGATATGACAGTACACACAGATGATATGGAAACATGATTTATTTGTATTAAACTAGTCTTTACAGTATTGTTATACTATTACAACATACCAGAATGCTGGTGAATGATGCACTAGTAAGTATAGTATAAGTATCGTATTGATACCAAATTATGATAATGCCCATGGCATGAATTATTAATAAGTTCAGACTTGTTTCACAATACACTATCCAAATGTAGGGAGAATGGTGTTTGATAAAAGCTTGGTATTGCTACTGACTGTACACAACCATGTTTATTTACTCTATCCACTGAAAGGGAGACTTTGTGTGTGTTATAGTGCTCAAGGGTTGAAAGACCCAGAGTGCATTAGGGGGATCAAAAGCCAATGACAGACAAAGCCATAAGACCACTTTGATCTTATAGCTTTATGAATTTGTTCCCAAATCTTACATGGTTCAGTCAAGTCACTCTAAATCTTCCAGACAAGTAACAAAGCTTCATATAAATCAATTAGCTATTAATTGTTCATTGTAATTGTAGTCAATTTTCCCACATTTTGCCACAGGGTTGCTGCTCAGGCTTACAAACATACGCCCTGTTTAAGAGTTCTCAAGCAAGGCACTGAGACGTTAAAGGATCGATTATATTTGATAACATCACATCTTTGTTCACTGAGGCTGCAGAATCTTGCCAGTACCCCTCTTACTGCTTTAGAATCAAACATTTCAAGGCTTTTTAATTTTTTTATTTAAACATTGGCATCATGCACCATGAAGCATCATAACTGGGAATCCGTGCAGAAACAGTATCAGTAGTTTTGTACTATGCATAGATAGTGTACTGTATGAGGATCCAGTATGGGGTTACAACGGGAAGAAGAGGATTAAGGAAGACAAATTACAAAGACATCCCCTTATTTTGACCTTTTTCCAAGAGGAGGAAAAGGAGTCAAGCAGGAAGAGATAACATGAGTGATAAAAAGGTCAACAAAAAGCAAAAAAAGAAGGCATGTTAAGATGAGAGAACTATTTGTCCAACTAGCAAATCCAACTTGCTGCATCACAGCATGTTAATGTAACAAATCTGTTTTGGCTAGCTAAAGCTTGGCTAATTATTATTGTGTTAACAGCTGAATTAATTGCTATTTGTAGGGTGTGACAATGGAAAGCATGTGACCGTATTTTAGTATCTTAGGCTAATTAGCAGCAACAGTAAAGATGTCTAAACCAAAAGAGCGAGCAGCTAGCTAGTATGTTGGCAATGAAATTGAGAAGATGCAAGCTTAAAGCCAGATACTTTTTACAGCATTGGTAGAGAAGGATAAAGCTAAAGGAGAGTAGACAATGGACTTTTATCCGATAACTGCCTAGAAACACAGCTACAAAAAAAAATGCTAACGTTGCTCTGTATTTGCTTGATGTAAAAAAAGCAATTTACGACTTCACACCCAACATGACATGCAATATGGAAACTCACAGCTGTGATACTTGGCATAGCATTATTAAAAGGTTGCATTCCATTTGCAGTACTTGTTCTTAGGAGCTAGAAAATATTGTATGGTATAGTTCAGTATTATAAATGCTGGGTAACTTTCATGAATAAATGATACACATAAATGGAACAGACCCATCATTAAAGTTATGAGTTCCACTCGCAATTTCCCTGCTATAAAAATGAAAATGTCTTCTATTAAAAAGGTGTATTGCAGTTTTACAACCAAAGGCTCTCAGACTAGGAAAAGTTTCAAATTTTTTACTTTTTGGGATTTTTAAACTTCTAGAACCTTTTTGCTGACATGTTTAAGGTTGGTTTTGTGTATTATGCTTTTCATGCACATAGGACCTATTTTTTTCACAGTATCAGATATTTGAACAGATAAGCCATTGTTTCCTTGCATTGCAACTGTAAAGAATCCTTGTCTCTTTGTTTGTTTTCAAGTGTTTATCCAATATGATGTTGTAGTAACCTTTCATAAAAATAATATATTAGCTGTTTCCTCCATTAAAGAATTAAGAATAAGACCTGTGAATGACTGTCTTTCAACACCTTCGTGCCTGAGCTTCAATAGCTGAATGCTCTGTAACCTGTGCAATCAAGGCCAGAGAAATAAGCTGTTGACAAAACAGAGGATCACACCCAAGAGGGCCTGGCGTGGCCGGCATGTCGTAACACCACAAACCACATAGCTGGCCTCTGCCACAACTTGCTCACATTTGGATCCAGCTAAAGGCAGGAATCGTCATCTCACAGAGACGTGGGTTAAGAAAAACAAGAGAAACAACTCGAAGAACCTCAAGAGGTTATTGTTTTCAAACAAAGGGAAATGTCCTATGAATAGACCAATATGCTGCATCGACCAAATAATTATGCAACACTAAAATATACACCCTGACATTACTGATACCACACATTAGTATAATGGCTTTTAACACCATAGTGTTGGGTTGTTAATGGAGACGGCTCAACTTCCTTGTCTCTGTGGTCAGCTTTCCCTTCAGTCCACTCCATCAGTTCACCGGTGAAACAGCCAGTCAAGTATATAAAATGAACCATAAGCTGTAATGTTCTGCAGCTCTGAAACAAGAACATACCCTAGTTTTCATTTGGAAACTGGACAAGGTGCTCAAAAGGCAGAAATAATATCAGTGTCTGAGCTGAATATTGATATGCACAATCAAAAAGACATTAGTTTTCTTTTCTTATTTTTTTTTTTTTTGCTTGGAGACATTAAAGCCTGTTGCCAATGTGAGACAAAGATTGAAAAATTCCTCCACTCAAACTAACCTTCCAAGTTAATTATAGACTCTTTTCAAACCATTCAAGTTTGCCAGTTTACAATGCTTTGTGTCCTTGGTTGCACCCACGGCAGTTTGAGTAAACCAATTCGATTGCATCTGTCTCCAAAACATTTTTTTTCTCTCTAAGAAATGACTGTGTAACTATAACTGGAATCCTAACATGCTGTGGAAAAGCTTCCCAGTCCACAAAGAGCTAGACCTGGGAGCTTTCCTTGAATAAAAGAGATGCTACAGCATGTCTATACCATCACTGAAAGGAACAGTAATGTCTGTGTGCAAAGCGTAGACAGTGGAAGCTGTCAAAACAAACCTTTAAGAATGCATTGGAGGTTAAAAGTACTTTTCCATCTTAGCACCATTAGCAAACAAAGCTGGCCCCATCCGTTTGATATACATTAACAGCTTGTCAACTTGCTCAAATTTTCCATTTTGAAAAAGTGAAATATGGTTTATATACTCCGCCAACACGTCCAGTAGCAGCAGCAGCCTAACAATGGGTTAATCTTTTCTTTTATGAAGGCGTATTTGTACAGCACACTTTAGAATATAGGGAGGGTGTTTTGAAAGTATGGAGAGGAGCAGATTTATCTATACTCTCCACCAACAGGCACCAGGCCTGCAGCAACTTGACATACAGAGGATGGAACAGATTGAATCGTCTTTTTGAATGCAGCAGAAAAGATGGACGTAATGATACAAATCTGTCCAATGAGCAGCATCAATAAAGCCATATGCAGCAGGAGTGTTTGTATAACAAAAGATTACAACTTATTATGCCATGTTTCAGTTGACTTTGATGTAACAAAAGAAAGTAAAACACGTGGGAGCTTGCATGAAAAGTTCCTTAAACCTGTATTCTTTCCAGTGGCAGTACTATATATTATACAATTTATGGGTGAAACTAATTCCCCCTTCAACTGCCAAATGTTAGCTTTTAGCAACCACTCAGGTAAACAGATGTACAAGAAAAGAAACATACTTGAAACCTTTTCCATAACAATTCTATTATCTTGTGGTGATAACAAAGGAGTGAAACTGTTAGCTAGAAATGGAATGATAATACAGGGAGACTGAAGCACATAGTAAAAGCTGTGACTAAGACCTTGTGGCACGTCAGATACCAGATCAGAGGGCTGGGCATTCAAATCATGTAACTGTATTCTCCTTTTTCAAGGCATCCTTAAACCCTCAGACCATAACATAACTTCCTTTTAATCATGGGGGGAGGGCAATGAGGAAAATACTTTAAAGTTACATTATCAAGTAGTGATGTCCAAGATCATGTGGCACAATAGTAACATGTCTGGCCCCAGATCAGAAGGTTTTATGTTTAAATCGTGTCTAGGTAAGGGTTTTACCATACATAAAAACATTAAATATTAGCAAGCTACCTGTTGAATAAAATCACAGCTATCAGACAAAGAAAGAGTCTTCTGAACTCTAAACACAACTCAATCTTCTATGAAACATAATTAAAAAGGCTCATCAAGTTCTCATCTCATCATGAACTACCACATGTTTGAAGCCACTGATCCAGCTGTTACAGATGCTGAATTGTAACAGTCAAATCTTTTCCATGGCGCAAGTCCAGTAATCGGATGGTTAAAATTTAATCTGGAAAAAATGCTCATGCTTCTAGATAATCTTAGCCAACCATCAACGTCAACCAAAACCACCAATCAGGGTTTCTTTCAAATTTGCCAGACTCGTTAAATCTTGTTTAAATCTCTACAGTAACACGAAAAGGGCCCTTCAAGCAGACAAACACTAATTATTTATGATCGTTAAACCAAGAGTTCTTGATGATATCTGCTGACACATTGTATTAACAAGCGAGAGGTATTCACCATCTTGTATAAACAGGAGGGAATTTCTGAGGCTCTCACTATCACTATCTCTGAGGTCTAACATTCCTGAAGCGACAAAGAGAAGCCCTGCTGCACACACGCATGTCTAAGTTATGCCAGATCAAGTGCAGTGCATTGCTCCCATTGTCTTGCTTCTAACGGTTCAGGCTAATGATTAGCCGGATTATCTGAACCAGTGGGTTAAGATAACAAACCATGTCCCCACCATCACAAAGCTGTGGAGTGAATAGGAAAACACAAGCTTAGGAACTATCAAAAGCTCATGTTTGATATGTCAGCAGTGTCTTAAATATGTCAAGGCCTCTGTGTCTGTTGATGTTTCACAGGCTATGCGATGCCGTTAGACAATGTGCAATATGATACTGTGGAAATAAAACTTTGATTGAGGAAAAAAAAAACTCATTGGATATTGAAAGTTAAACAAAAATTTTATGTTTTTTAATTACAACTAATTGCTTGTCAAATTTGACAATGATCAAATAAGGATAGCGCTTATAATTTGCAACCCTCCTATAAACTTATGATACCACATGAACCACAGCATTTACAACAAAAACTGACCCTGAATTCCCCAACGCTTTGTGTGTGTGTGTGCGAGTGTGTGTGTATCGAGACAACCAGTCATGCAATGGCTTGGCATGGCAATGGCATACTCAGACTTTGGCAGCTAGCATTATGGCATGTGGCCTGCTAGCGTTAGTGTATTCAGATGCTACCGCCAGAAATTCCCAAAGCTTTGTCTGTCACACTCAAGCTCTGTGCTTTCAACTCAGCATTCAGGGTAGTTGCTCTCAGCTTTGCATGCGTGCATATGCTCTCCCCACCGTCAGCATACCATATTTCAGCATGTGTGTGTATTTTAATGCATGCTAGCCAGTGGGGAAGCCCTAAAGTCTGTTAGCTTGACCTTGAGGAGAGACACTTTTTTGGGGTAGATAAAGGCACTCAGTGTGGTGTCATTGCCCTTCGTGCAATCCATGTGAGTAGAGAAGTTGGCCAGTCACTCAGCCAGACAGGTTGTTCCGAAAGAACTCTCAAATTCTCTTTGAAAATGACCCGCATGCAAAGCCACAGAGCATGTCTGGCATATAGAGTGGATTTCAAGTGAAACAGCAACCCATTTTTTGGTGAATTTGCTGACTTTTAGCTTAATTTGAAGGCATTTGTATCTCTGTGGACCAAATCTTCCCCCAGAGTTAAAGAGGCTGATTATGTAACAAAAACTTTAATACAGTCATCATTTAATATTTTGTTACAAATCATGTGTGATGTGAAACAGAAGTTTCCAACTCACGGGTATCGGACACTTGATATCTGCTCTGTATCTGCTCTGTCAGGCCTGTTCTGCAGCATCATTCTGGGGTTGTTCCTAGGTCAGCTGGCTGACTTTAACAAGAACATCTCACCTCATCTCAACCATAAAAAAACACTCTGGTTTCCTTTTCTGTATATTTAGGATCATTATGCTTCATTGTCCATCAGTCCTGCACTGCTCATCCAATATGAATGGGGCCATTTTTCAACATTTAAACTTGAGGACACCACTTAAACCTTGTAGTTACAGACTTGAGTACCAAAATAACCAAAACTGTGTCATTGTCTACCTACTTATAGACTGAACTATATGTGACTGGACTGACTGTGCTATATGTACACTGAAGTCATTCTTTAAGATCTGTCTTTGGTATTTTTTATGGTATTTAACCACTAGTCGGCTTCTGTATTTACAAGGTTCAGGGCTGTATACAACTATAAACATGCTGCTATCAGCCTCTATGGGAAATTATAGGCTGTTTGCACTGCACAGTCTGTTTTCTGCAAACACTACTGCATGTTCTATAATTGTTGCATATTTTTGACATTGCTCATAGCATCTGAAGTGCTTTCCTTATTTAACATTGTCATTTTTGAAAGGAAGAAACTCCTATGACTATATCTGAGTATATCACTGTCCAGATCTCAGTAGAGAGACGGTGAAGCAGTGCAGTGCAGACCAGGGGTGCTGAATATCTTTTCTGGATGCTTGGGCAAACTTAAGCTCATGATTTTTGGGGCAGTGGGTGTGTGATGTTTTACTTGAAGACTGGAAGGCAACAATTCCCCTGGAAGGAGTAAGCACGAAAGCAAGGACACAGCTCAGTCAGCTGGAAGACAACACTGTGTGGACCAGCTGGAGGAGAAAGGAAGAAAGAAAGGAGAGATCAAGATACACGAAAGGGAGGAAAAAACAAGGATAAGAAACTGAGGAAAAGCAGGAGGAGAATACAACAAGATTAAGAGAGGTTACTGAGTGCACATTTCTCCTCTTCTCTCCCTGCTTCGTTCCCTGCTGTGGTAGAAATGAACTAAATCACTGCTGCTTGACCACAATTGAACCATGAATCTACTCTTACTCAGTAACCATCAATCACATTAGGTCCCATCATCCTACGGGGCCTTGTGTAGTCCACTCACATGATAATCCCCCAATTATCCTCAACTACCGTAATATCCCTACTCACACACAGCAGCTCCTCTGCATTACATAAGCAGAGAGCCACTGAGTGTAGTGAGCCGATGAGCACTGACAACCCATCCAGCGCCACTCTCCACTTTCTCTTTGTGGTGTGTTTCTGTATAGCTGTACCGGCTATGAGGTTCTTACCTCAAAAGAAGAGGAAAAGAAGAGGATTAAAAGTCAGTTGTACTTTTGGAGGCTGATGATTCCCAGAAGAGACAAGTTGTTTTTTAAGACAGACCATTTAGAAGTAAATTAAACTGTTCGCTGCAGATGCAAAATGAGCAGTTGAAACTTTTCAAATAACAGCATTGTCTGCCCCTTCTTTAACAGACACGGGTATCTCTAACATGTGTTTAGAAGGGTGTCTTATTTTTAACTTTACTGGCAAATGAACATCAATCTTGATGCTTTAAATGTTACGTCACAGACAGATGCCACCTTATCTAACTTTGCCCTGCAGCCTTTAAGTGTCTAATCTACATTCTCCTCCATGGCTGAGGGGAGCAGCTTCCCGCCACTGTATTTGTTTTTGATCAGGTTGAACCAAAAGTTACTCAACAGTCAATTTGAGACTGTTGAGAAACTTCTAGTTTGGAATATGGGCCCGTTGTCCCCCAAGGACATTCTGCATCTGTGTATTTCAACAAACGTGACTTTGCAGTGACATGTCTCCAAAGCTGAATTTGTGGAATTTTGAGAGGAAAAATGGCAATTATGTTCTTTTAGGCCTTAGTCTACGTTTAGATAGAGTTGCTGTGGGAAAGCAAGAGACAAATAGGATCCAAAGATGCAACCCTTTAGAGAGTTAAAGCCACAAATTATGGATCAACTTCGAGTATTCTTTTGTTTTATGCCTCCGACGGTGTATCACATGTGAGTGAAACCAGACTGTACGAGGATGAGTACACATCTGAACCTCCCAGGCACGTCTACGTGGTGTTTTGTATGCCAACAGGAAAGCCCACAAAATAACATCTTCATATTGCTCTTGCTTACATGACTGAAAATGTGGTAAATACTCAGTTATTACTTGACTGGCCAAGTGCTAAAAACAACAGCCCTGGGAACAGAGAGGCAGGATGAGGAGATTAATCCTTCATGACTGTGCATACTGTGGACCAGATTGGCTCTGAGGTTAATGGTGCTTAAGTGGGCGATTGATGCGCGCTTCCTGGTTCCCCCCTGAGACTTTCACAAGCACCTCAAGAGTCCCCAGAGGAGATGAGGTACATCGTCACGGCTTGTGCTACTGCCTGAGGGGCTGAGCCAGTTCAACATCACTATTTCAAAGAGGAGGAATGAGTCTTATTCCACAGATCAGTCATTTTACAGGCGACTAAGAGTAAAGGTTGAAAGAGTAAAAAAGCATCAGTGAATAACATTAGAAACATTGGTGGCAAATACGTTTGGAAGTCAAGGTGGTTCATGTAGAGCAAAGAGGAAGATGAAGAGCTGATAAAGGCAGAATGCAGGCAGAGGAAAGATCAGCTGTGAGTATGGAGGAGGGCAGAGAAGAGGCGGATGTGAAGTGGTTGTTGAACAGATGAGTTTTCAGCTCAAGCAGGAAATGCAGGGAGTGCATTCTACATATAAATCAAATAAACAGAGAAGTTAAGTGAATTCATGACAACAGCAAAGTTCTTCCTGATTTCCCCAAAAAAGTTCTGTCACTCCTCATCTCTTTGGTTTAGGTCTGAAGAACTCTAACGTATATTTACCATTTGGTTGCTTTTCTCTGGAGTGGTGTGAAAGCTGTCAGTCAAAGTAAAGCAATGACCAGATAGAACAAAATTTAACTGCCACTGAATCCATCTTTTGGCCATGCACTGTGAAGCAGGGTTCCTAATACCAGCACAAGTATCTGAAATGCCTCCTATAGTAACTAAAATGATGTCTCAGCATATGAGCAAGTCTATGCACTGATAAGTCATTTCTTAGCTCAGGAAAAGGACTTTGCTATCTCTCAGCAGCATCCTGTACACCTGTACTCACCTATGACTTTATTTGCAAATGGCAAGCAACTTGTGTAACTTTGAGCACATTAAATTGCATTTGTTTTCTTTACAAAAAAAAAATGACTAAGAAACAGCATGAACACAATCTAAACCAGGAAGAAAAGTCAAAAATTGATCTATTTTTCCTCTTAAGTCCTGACAGAACAGACCAAACTACATGTACAAACACAAGAAAGCTAAGTAGAAAATTCAGCAAGGCCTTCAGATTTTTTTTTTTTTTTTTTTTTTGTCAATGTACCTATTCTAGTATGATGTCCAGATCCCAGACAAACAAGAACTGGCTGTACTTGCACTCTCTGTACTTTTTTAAAAAACTCTCCAGTTGCAGAATTTGTCTTTCAATCTAAGATGACTGAATTATTGCAGCTGAATATTTCACGTTTCTATGTTTCTCTGTTCTTAATGCTAAAGCTGCATCATCCAAGCAGACTCGTCTCTCAGATGAATTATGAATGATTTATGTGCTTATTTATGACAAAAGTAATAAATTCAGTTTTAGGCAATAGAATACATGATGCATTATCCACATGTCATGGGATTTAATTTGGAAATAACATCCTTTAGAAGCCTTGTGATTTTTATTCCATTGTAAGTGCATCTTAAAAAAAAAAATATTTTTGCACTTTGAGGCGATGTTGTGGTGCTGTCAGCTGCAAGAATCCTAAAACTTAAGTGATCTGTGTGTGATTACATCAGCTGTGGTCCAAAGGTCTTGGCTGGCCTGTGATACAGTAGTTAGCATTGACCCAGAGCCAAGTGTTCTCAAGAGGGGAAGCCTTCACTTCTACATTTACAGTATCACTGCATGGATCAATGAACCAGTCGCCGCCATTCTGCTGAACCATGGAAACCCATCAAGTACTGGTAAACACAGCGGTGAAAGTGTGTGCATATGTGTGTGTGCGTCTGGGACTGCTGGTGTTTAATCTACAGAGGAAGTGCTCTTCAAGAATGGGTGTTAATGTTGACCTACTTTGTCACTGTTTGCCTGAAGTGATAAAACCAACTACGTAACAGACCGAAAAATAAATATTCATCTTATACAGGAAACACAAGCTCTGCTATGTTGAGCACACAGGTGAGACGTGAAGTACTCCATAGAAAAATATTTATTATGACTGTAAATTAAAGCAAATCCACAATTTCTATCACTACACTCTCTCCAGGTCTTTCTGAGATCTGTGTAAAGATCTGAAACAGAGCAGATTGTAGGTTTTCCAAGAATAAAAAACACTAAAAAGAAAACCAGCATGGCTTCATCAAGGTATTCCAAGCACTCAAAGATAATGCCGCAGCATTAACGTGACTCCAATGGTAATGCCACCCACTGGTAAAGAGGATAAAGTGTTGCCACCAACCATGGAAACAACACCAAACTTTAATTCATTCATTAGTCATTTAATGGGCTTTAAAGCTCAGCCACTAGACACCCACAAAGGGAAAAACAATCAGTGTCAAAGTCAGGCCCAATTCAAATTTGGCACGGGGGGTTCAAACAGTCATGTGTTGCATCATTTAATAGATGAATTTTGGATGAAGTAAAACTTTTTTTTTCCCCCTCAGCATTAAATTGCAAAGGGCAATGAGTGAAGAGTGGGGTTCCCCCCCCCCATCAGAGGAAAAAAGTAATCAATCATTTCAATGGCCTCTGACCACTTTTACTATAAAACTGATTAACAGTGTTGTGATGCTGAGACATGAACACACACACAGAGAGATTGAAGCTGTTGGTGTCCCACTGAGATGCACTATCTGTGTGTTTATGTTTCAATATAAATGGTACTTATTTTTTTTCTTGTTGCAAAAAAATTCCTTTTCAGAGCTTATTTCGTTACTCAAGTCGTTCTTCTTCCACTCTCAGTGCTCCACAGTCACTGGATGAACTCCGTGCACTCCTGCGCACTTTCCTTCCAGTTGGCTTTGTAACTAGTACTGGATGGGAAAAAATTCCACTGTTTTCTGAACTTTGTCATGGACACCATAACAGATCCACAGGAGAGCAGAAAGCAGGCACATCTGCTTCACAACTTTATAGATAAGGCCTACTAGTGGAGAAAAAAAGTTAGCTACGGCGATACATGTCATATGTCTAAAATTAAGAATGAAAGGTTTCCCCCGCTTTCCCTCCACCAGAGGCCCCTGGGGGTCCCCACTGGCTCCGATCAGAGGGGCAGCCACTGGCCGTCTTCTGCCCACTCTCTCGCTCTCTCTCAGCCCGTGAAAAGCGCCATGTTTAGGCTCCAGTGTGGATGCAACGTGCTGTTCCGCGCACACACACACCGAGACGTTACAAAAGCACACCGGGGGCAGGCTTACCTTTGCGATCGCCTTCTTATACCTCATGGCCGCTTGCTCGATGAGGTCACACACTCTTATATTCCCATCTCCACACGGAACGACCACCCGGGTCCTCCCGAAACACACCGTCACTTTCATTTCTCCTCCGCTGCGTTAATTCCAATGAGGAAAAAGACGCGTCAAAACGCCAAAAAACATCCCCGCAGCGCGAAAGGTTACAAAAATAAATCCCAAACTGTGGCGAAGAAGCTCGAAGTGAAGTTGCCTTTGTGTCCCGAGTCCTCGGAGGACAAGAGAGAAGCCCAGCATTGGATCCAGCGGCGGGGCTGGGTGGCGTCCTCCCTGTGCCGTGTTGACTCACTTACAGAAACTTCCCAACAAAAAGCCTCTCCAGCGAGAGCGCACAAGTGAACTGACAGTGCGAGTGCGCCCACATGTTAGAGCAGGCACGAAGAATGTTCCCAACAACAGCCAATACAATGACACTGCGAGCAAAACGCGGCGAAATCCACGCTGCTGTCATAGAAAGTTGCGTTTCAAGAGGATTTGTAATAGATTTTATTTTTCCGTTTGGAGCTGCGGTCAACAATAGGATGTTGTAATGGAAATCTTTTTAGAAAAAAAGCCTTTCCGAACATGGATTTCATTTATAGACAGTATGACTGAAGAGTCAGTTTCAGCACTGGCTATATTTATAATAATCTATAATGTTGATGTCAATGTATATGGGATTTCCAGGGATTCTTAAAAAACATGGGGCTAAGTTTAAAGGGAACATGTCTGAGCTGTTGTGCCTCTTCCTGCCTTAAAAACATTTCATGTGGGAGTCAGAAAATACATATTTCATTATTTGTCATCTATGATTTCTGGGAGTCATAATTAGGTAAGTCTGGATGAATAAATCCTGATCCAGGCTTATAATTACATTAATATAGACACAGACATAACATTATTCAGTGTTAAGACTAAATAATGGAACTGCCAACATGAGAAATCTGCCTGAGGCAAAATCCACAATATGACACTATGAACTGAAAAGAGCTGCGACCTTTCAGAGGAGCTGCACTCACTGCTGCTCTTGTTCTATATGATCCAGTGTGGTCAAAATGAGGGAACATGTATTAGAGTGCCAGATGGACAATTCCCAAACCATACTGTCTGACTGCAAGACATTGGTCATTTACGTTTACATTTACACATCACTTTGTCAAGACACTCAGACTGTATATGAATTAAAACTGATGAAAATGATGAATTTAAGTTATTTTGATTTGCTGCTTGTGCTCTGCTGGTGACCTTGAGGCCTGTTTCACACCACGTTACATTTTTACCTGTTCACATTAAGTCACAGCTTTTTATCTATACACTGTCATACATTAAACACATTCATTCTGGACCCTCTGGATATGCCTTATGTGGGTCTCCACTTTGACAACTGCAGCTTTTTTTTCCCTCACACACAGCTCATACCCCCCCTAGAGGTAACTAGAGAGAGAAACACTTTCCCAAAGCTTCACTAAGTACAGTTTGATAACATTGCTGGCATTAATATACTCAACCACAATTACAATTATGATCTCCAAGTGTCTTTTTAGTCCAAAACAAGCATCTGAACTGACTTAAACATGGATACAGGAAACAAATGTTTATGTAAAGCCAGTCTTTTTTATTGAGATATCACATCTGTCAACATTTGAAAGAAAATGAAACTGTTAAAGTAGTTCGTAAATAGTTAGTTAGTTTGATTTCAGTGCGTTTTTGTTGGTGTTTGTGACTTTTAAATCCAAATTAACAATCAGCTTTAGGGCTTGTTACAGTATGTGGCTATTTCTCCCCAAACTGCTACAGAAAGATGAGTCCTGAGCCTGAATTGCAGTATGTCCACTGCACATCAGGAATGCAGGGAGGAGGAGCGAGACAGCGGTGGAAATGTGGGGTTGTGTGTGGTAAACTAAAGTTCGGGAGAAGTGCAATTACAGCTGAAGTAAAGGGTGAAGTCCAGGACAACTTTTCTTTACCACTGCTTTGTTCACGTTCAGGGAAACAACGAGATGTAAAAATAAATTCATCATGCTGTGACAGTCTTGAGCCTGTTTTTTGACCCCATTCAGTTTTAGACACATTACATCTGCTCAGAAATCACAGTTCAGTCATGTTCATCTAACAGGTAACACATTCAAATGACACAGTGAAGCCTTGGATGATATAAAATGAGTGGTTTTAGAAATGTGAGGCTGTTCACTAAAATGTATCTTTAGAGTTGGAAAACATAGATGTTCAGTATAATTTATGCAGTGACTTGTCCTCCATCTAAATATTTACATACAAGGGCTAAACCAGAGAAAATGTTTACCCCTGTGCATACACAGCACAGCAAAATGTTCCACTTTATTCCCCAGTGTTCAAAGTTAAGAGAAGCCAAATCCCTCAGGTACAGATTTAGAGATGTGTCTCGTTTGCAGCAGGGCAGACACAGTAAACAAAGTATGTGTGTGTCCAAATCTCTGTGTGTGTGCGTAGCTAACAGTAAGGTGTTACTTCAGTGGCAGACGTGCTCCAACATGATCCCAGGAGTGGTGGAGGTCACTCCTGACACATCCCTCCGTCATTACAAACGTACACACGCATAGAGTTTAGCACTCAAATACACACATCCCTTATGTGATTAATTCATGTGTCATTCTCTATATCTCCTCTCTGCCTCAACAAAAGCTATCAAATGCCACATTTCTTTATACTTTTGATAAAAAAAAAATCTTAAATATTAATTGGTCAGAACAGATGGAGTTAATTCTGTTGATGAGAAGAAATCCTCTGTAAGGAAATCAGAAGTTAAAACATCAGAATAGAGAACATGTAACACAACACTCTTTAACTGGAGTGAAACATTGCTTTGAGAGATGCTAATAATAGATATCAAGTCATTATTTGATCAATAATAACCTTGTGGCAAAATGGTAGTGTATCTGACTCCAGATCAGAAGGCTGTCTATTCATACTTTGGCGATACAAATTATAATCTTACATTTTGACACTTAAACATTTTTGTGTGCCACAACATAAAACAGGAAAGATGTTTAAAATGAAATTAATTCAAAATACTTCCGTGCTTTTCTCAAACCTTCAATCATTAAAGCTGATTTGCCATTTTCACAGTGTTTCATCTCACACGGCTTCATTTGTTTCAGCTGTCATGTTATTACCTGAGTCATGTGATTGCCACACACTGGATGTTGTCATTGCATAGGTGAGGCCACACCTTTATTGCTTGTTTTTGAAGTCCTGATGAAAACTTAGTGGATTACACACGTATTTTGATTTAGCTACAACACTAAAGGTTTTCCTAACTCGCATTTTACTTTTCCTCCCATTCTGAGCACCTGGATTGCCATCTTGTTTCAAGTGCTTTGTTTTTTTTTCCTGTTTCCTAAAAGAAATCAACATATTTGATCTACACTAGTTAATGTAGAACAACCTGTTCTTGCTTTTTATTACAGTAAAAAAACACTTTTTGTTACCTAATAGGACTGTAACACAGTCAGCCCTGCAATCTGAATTATTGTACTTGTAATCCTCCTCACATCGAGAATGACTTGCCCAATTCTTCACCAGAGGGCTCAATGTGAGTCTTCATATAAAATTACAGTAATTAGTTGATATTGGCAAATTGCCCCATTTGCAGCTTGAAACACTGCATTGTCATGATTAAAATTACACTGAGCAATGTCTCATGCTACATAAATCAAAGTTCTGCTGATCATCACACTCTCATGCAAGCTAAGACATATTTTTTCCCACATAGTGAGACGAAATAAGGTTTCCCTTCTGACAGGAGCAGTCATTACAGAACTCTGACTTTAAAGTTGGGGAAATCGTTACTAGCTTAAGGCATTTTAACCCTACAGTCTAACCCTGACACTGACTAATGCTGCAAGACATGAAAAAATGAGAAGGACTTTAGGCTGCTAAGCCTCAGAACAAGTATCAGGATGTGTTCATGGTTTTTGTTGTGTCATCTTGTTATTGGTAGATTCTATGCGTGAATCATAAAATGCTTTTTTTTGCATTATTTAAACATGTGCATTTAATATTAATATAATGTCAATGCTTTTCACTGGCTGACGCTTTGATGCGTACAACCTGCAGCTTTTCAATGATCATACAGTATTTTTGAAAGCTGAATGGCTCCATCTGCTGGATTGTATAAGTATCTTTTTTTCTTCTCTCCCACAATCTTCTTTGTTGGGATTAAGTCTGGAGCCTTTAATTGCTGTGTTCGTGGGGATTGGGCCCACTGAATGCTTTGAACACTCAGAATGGTGTTAGCACAGTCTTTCATAGATTTGTAAGGGTTGCCAGTTTCTGTATTGTATACACTTTCTGTCCTGCAGAAGATGTGTTTCACTACAAAGCCCAGTGATAACAGATTTTTTAACGAACACTCATGGTGAAACTTGAGTCCTCAGGAAAAATCTGTTGGCTGGTTCCTTCTCTGGCAATACTGATTTTGTTTATACTGTAGCTCTTTTTATTGGCCCTTATCTAACATTTAAAAACCAAAAAAGGAGAAGAGAATCCAAGGGTCTGTGGATAATAAGTCTAAATTTAACTGGATTAAGCCATTGATTATGTTTTCTGCTAATAGACAGATAGTGTTCAATAATGGATCTAAATCTGTTACAGAACCTCATGCTCAAGCCCATACATGTCTCCTTATACTGATTAAACTGCTTTTTTTGCTCTGTTTTTTATTATCTTTTTTTTAATCATTTATCTATTGATTGATACATTTATGATATATTTATTGGTTTACAAGACACCCAACAGAAGCAACTATTTATTTCCTTTGGTATGTTAAAATGAGTCATTTTACTAAGCTGTCTCACTGATGTATGAATTTATACCAGCATGACAGCAATTTTTAAATAATGTAAACTAAATTTAATTAAAATCTCCATCACTCTTGTCAATGTGGGGTCGTTACCCCACTACAGAACTGAAATTAGCAACAGGCTCACAGACGGGTTATCTAAATGTGTGGAGTGTGAGGCTTGGTGGAAATGTGTGGAATGAAGTGTTCATTACAAACTACAATCTGAAGAATACCAGCCTTTTAGGTTGGACTAACAATTTACCAGACACAGTTCCAACAAAAATACTTTTATAAATCTAGAGAATATGAAAATACAAAGGTTAAATATCGAATAAATGGTACAATGAGAGATATGCTTGACAAATTCAGGGCAATTCTTGCCCATTTACAACGTGCATTAATGAAATGAAGAACACTCACAACGCTGCAATGGAAAAGAAATGACCCCGACGTGATTTGAACACGCAACCTTCTGATCTGGAGTCAGACGCGCTACCGTTGCGCCACGAGGTCCTATACAATCTTATAACTAAATAGAACGGAGTATTACTTTGATATCGGAAGTGGCATTCTTTATGGCCATTCGCATATTATGTAATAGTTAGAAGGAATATACAAACCACATATCCGTGGCGAATATGTGTTTTAATGGAAATATTGTGAGCCCTTTCTCCCTCCCTCAGAGTTTTGTTTAACCTGAACAATGCTGTATGCTACGGTCATCATGTTTCATCTTCTCTATACGTTAGATTTTCTCACTCAATTTAGCTCGCGTCAGCACCATGGACAGCTGTCAGCTCAACAGCTGGCTCACGGGCTCACCTCTGGCGTCCCGCTGTAGTCGTACTGCGCACTGAACGCGCATATGCGCATGACGCAGTTTGTTTCGGTTTCAATTCGTACAATGTTCACACTCAGTTGCTCATAAAGTAAACTAAGACATGATTATTTTACTATTTATATATTGTTATATAGATTATTTTATTATTTATATGTTTTATATTTACTATTAATGAAGTAAACTGTCAATGTTTCTGATTCGGCCTATGTTTTGTACCGACAGATGAATGCTGGGAAATTTTTTGAAGCACGCCTGTTTTCATTGTTTACATCCATTATGTGGCTTAACAGAGCGTTTTGTTCCTAATCACACTTATAGCATTTTAAGCTTTGGTTTTTCTTCCAGGCAGCTAACTCTGACAAAGATGTGCAGTTATGATCAATGTTTTAAACAATACAGTTAATGTAGGCTGAAATCTAAGCAGGCGCTTCACTTTTAGGGCCATGGTATTGCACATGCTGGCTCACTGACACTGTAATGGCTCACATGGACATTTGAATAGAAATGAGCAATTATAAATATCAGTAACACCTGTTTTTTTCCACTAAAATGAGTCAAACTACCCGCTGAGAAAAGGGCCTTTTGTCTTGAGCTCAACACAGCAAGTTCAATTCAGTTACAGTTGTTTGTATACTCCCTGGATTAACCACCTTAACTAATAAGAGGAAAGATAATCAGACAAGCAATTGTTACGTGACTTTCAGTATCAGAGTACAGACTGACTGACATAAACCACTGGAAATTATATACATATAGACACACTCTACAAATGTTTACATAAAACCTTTCAGTGTTTTTATTTATTTATTTGACAAGCAGCAGGGTCATGTTTGTCACCTCATTTTTCTTTACATTTGAAAGTAGATACAATAGTCAGTATACCAGTTTTATTACAATATTTTTTTCCTAACTTCAGTACATTTAACAAAGAAAGTAAAATAAACACACAACAACTGCAAACGTGAGAAAAGAAAGCATGTTTTTAAATGTGTAGCCACCAATATGTCATTGATGTCACAACTACCTCTTTCCTCGGTTATCTTTTTTTTTCCATTATTTTCGGTCGACTAATATGTTGCTCAGCTCTTTCCTCTCGAACAGCTATAGGCATTTTCTTTTTGTCGTTTGACGCACAGGTGCGTGGCACTGGTGATGTTGTAAACAGCTTAAAATCAGGAGGTGGGTGGGGTTGAGAGGAGGGTGGTGTTAGCTGGCTGTCTGACGTGACACGATGACATTTCTTGTTTTCAAAGATGGAGGCACCAGTCCTGCTTTTCAGTCACCGCATAGAAATCACAGCAGACAGCGACAGTTCAAAACCTAAATGGATAAATGAGTCTGTTTTGTTATTTATTTCACGTTTTAAACCTGCATCCGCCGGTCGGTCGCACAGGCGAGTGTTTGTGTGTTAAGCGCTCCCTGGCTCAGCTCCTCTGCCTATGCAACGTAGCTGTACTCGTCCGCCGAGGTCTGGCTTCGCTCAATGTACTGCTTGTCGATGAGCACCTCGATGCATTTCTTGATCATGCTGATACTTGGGTTGAACCTGGCTTTGGACTGATTGATCACCTGCAAACAGGAACATTTTTAAAACAGTGACCAAACAGGTCTGAGGTTAGTCTGAGATAGATCGACAAACCTACAGCCTATATAATTGATTTGATCAATATAACTGATTTTAACCCAAAATTCTGAAAATTTTTTAGTCTGGAGCAGGTTAGATCTACCGCATAAGTGATTTACACTCTTGACTACTAAATAAAAATAAATTTGCTTCATGACAAAACTATTGGCCATTAATTTATGTACAAAAATAAAATGCATATGTATAATAAGTAAAAACAATAAAAAGTATTATTTTGATTTGTAAACCAAAAATTTTAAACATTACTGAACCTGATTAAAGATGTCTTTAGAGCAGCACATGATGAAAAATGCCGTAAATAACTTTGACAGCTACTGTAACAGAAAGTCTGCTGCCTGTCTGAATCGCATGTGTGCACACGGACTTCCACTCACCTCCTGGATGAGGGCATTGTGTCTGAGCACCTTGCGGGCCTTCATGATTCTCACTATAGCAGCTTGTAAATACATTTTGCGGTCTTCATCTACAGCGCTCCTCGTCTGCTCCATCTCCTGATGATCAGACAGATATGAGACAAATGTTTAGACTTCAACATAACAGGGCAGCAGCTAAGATTAAAAGGATGGATGCATGTTTGTCTAACCTGCGGAGTGTCTTTCTGCATTGATGTTGTGATCTTGAATTTTGTCCTTTTACTGGTGAAACTCATATTTAGTGAAAACGTAGACTCAGTTTCAATCTCCTCCTGTGAACAGAGGCGGGGGGGGGAGAAAGGTATATGTCACTGGGTGTTTAGAAAATAAAAAGACATTGCTGAGGACTTTACCAGGCATCTGATACAAATATACTTAAACTTTTAAATCAACACAAAGGATCAGTTCACTACAGATTTGAGATTTTTCATTCCAATAAGAGCTCTGACCTTTTGTGAGTCGTGGTTGAGCATCTTGACGTCCAGCAGGGACTTGATGGTCTTCTGTAGTTCCTTCTCGTTCATCTGGGTGCCGTCCTGCAGCTCTTTGTAGGTCACTGTCTGGCTGTTGTTGAAGGCTAGCAGCACAGCCATCTGGTACGTGGTTACCATGGCAACGTAGGGCTTGGACAGGTAGTTCATCTTCACTTCACCTGTTTGATGTGAGAAAACACATGAACCAACTAGCTTACTATTTACCCAGAGAATTCTGGGTTTGATATTGTTTTTTTAATTTATATGGGTTACTCTGATGGAACAGGTCACTCTTAATATATTGGCCTAAACATACACATTTTCACCTTCATATCTTACATAATTCAGATTTAAATAGTGTGTTTGCACTACCTGTGCAGAGATAGTGCAGCCAGGTCAATTTCCTCCCACTGAAGTGTTGGTTATAGAACAACTCAAACTGTAAAAAGGAGGGGGAAACAGCGGTTATTTTGCAATGTGCTCCTTTTATCAGTATGACCTCTGCAGCTGATAATTCAGCTGTGCTCCACAGGAGTCAACTCACCATCTGCACGCTCTTCTCTAGTTCTTGAGGGATGGCGAATGTGGAGGAGGGGACGTGTGTCAGAGGCCAAGCTCCAGCCTGCAACAATATTAAATATACTGCAAACATTACACATTTGTATTGAAAGTGTGGGAAAAAGGACTGTGTTTGGTAGTACTACCATACTAATTTTAGATGATTTAATCCAGATGTAAATATGGAAATAACAAGACCTAGTAACAGTTAAGGTATCAGTGAGTGAGGCATGTTGGCAATGTCAGAGTCCTCCCCACCTGTAATACATAGATCTGGAAACTGATGCCAAGGTCCACCACCGTCTCCTGTGTCTTGATGAAATTGTTGAACTTGTTGTTTAAGTCGGCACTCACGCTCATGTCTGTGTACATTCTGTGTAGTTTGCTTGTGAACTCGTAGCCACAAGCTTGCTGTAGAATGGAGGAGGAGGAAAGGGAGTGTTTGAACAGAGGGGTAATACAGATTAAAATTAGTAGGAAAAGAGAGAATCGTGAGAGATTTAATGGGTGTGTCCCACACGTTCAAAAGAAAGACATGCTTTGTGATCTGGTTCCTCCTCACACCGACTCACAATCACACACTGAGTGCTTTTAAGGTGAGGCTGTGGTGGTGTCATATCACAAGTCTTAGTTTATTATGTTCAGCTTTAGATTTACCTTTAGTTTGTTGATCATGGCTTCTTCTGAGTCCATTGACAATGATAAACCATGTATTAACCGCTTTGCTAGCATTCTAGCATAAAACTGTGAAAAAAGAAAGAGAGATAAGAGTTCAAAAACAGAGTTCCCTTGGAGACAAAGTTCATTTAAAATTAAGTATTTTGGGACTATTTAGCATGCTAAAAATGGATACACCATGAGGACAACAACACTGCTTAAACTAATTTAAGATCAAAACCTTGTAAAGGTTTGTTTTTTAAAATGCAGTGAGATATTTGAGAGTCAGTTTGTTGTTTTATTCCAGCATGAAAAGAATTCTGGTCACCTTTTGAAAGATATCCTTGTCGTCTATGTACTTGAACACTGTGATGAAGCTCGTCAGCTTGTCCTCAACCTCATTCTCTGTCATTCCTTTTGCAGACTTTTTTAACAGATTGTCACAGTATTTCGCCAGCTGGACAGAGACACCAGGAGGAACATGACCGGGTCAAAGCACTGTGTATAATATTCTTTGAGTGTGTCTGTGTGTGTATGTGTGTGTGTGTGTGTGTGTGTGTGTGTGTGTGTTTACTCACCAGCTCAGGGGCTTTACAGATGGACTTGGGCTCCCTGAAGTTCACCACAGACGTCAAAGCCTAAGAGAGAGAGAGATCATATAAACATAATAAATTCAATTGTGAAAATATGAAACTCATCTCACTTTCAGTGACTCTTATGAGTATGTTGTTTAATCAGATGCCGGCTGTTGGAATTTGGGGTTAAATACCTTATCAAGCGCACTCATGAAGTGCTGATCTCCATTTAGAACTGTATTTATGAGCTGAACAAATTTACTGTGAACCTCCAGCACTGACTCCACAAACAGGGTTGGCATCTGGAGAAACAAAAGAGAGAAAGAAAGAAAGCTGTATGAAAGACAAATGGGGACACATGGATGTGTGGGGCCATACAGGCAAAGGGCTCCGACCTCTTTGTGATGTGAGAGGTGACATCAGAATATTGAAATTATCCCAAAACACCAATTACAATGAATACATATAAGATTAGAATTTAACTCGTACTGTTTTATAATTAAAAAAAAAACATTAAACCAAATTATACAGTTAATCTGCTTTACGCTTAAATCCCATGTTGTTATTTGGCATAACAACTTGTGATTTAAAATAAACATAGCATTCAGAACTATCAAGAAACATCATAACTGTGAAGAAGCCCCTCCAATGTTTTGTTCCACAGAAGAACAGCAGCTAAAATTCCACTTTGTTGCCCATACAAGTACAGGCATGTAATCCCACAGACTCACAAACATACACAAACACACTCATATAGTGCTTCCGTACTAACGTTTTCCTGAGAGAGGTTACTGGTGCCTCGGATGCCCTCGTTGTGGATATGGACCTGCAACTCCTGGATCATGTGGGGCAGCCCGTTGGACACAGCCCGCAACAAGGTGTACATGTTGGCCATGTCTGGACAAAAGAACACAACAGGACACTGTGTTTGATCCCAGTCCAACAACTTAATGTCTGTGCCAATTGCGGTGTGTAAGAGGACACACAGGACGGCAGTGGACTAACCGTCTCTCTTCTCCTGCCGAATAATGTTCTGGCACTCCCCATGCAGGAACTGCAGATGATCTGCCACCATCCTCTGCTGGCATTCATGAATGACTTTGGCGTAGGAGCTGGGGTGTAGGTACTTCCGACATCTCATCTCTTCATCTTTCAACCGTCCTAAAACCTGGAGGAAGAGAATGATGGAAATGACTTTTTAATTGTGATGTTGAATACTGTATTACCACTGATCTGTATTAACGGAACAGTTAATATTGTGGGTAAACTGACTGTGTTGAATGTTATACTCATCATGTGTCAAGAAACCAAGCTGGGTAAAAAATTAAATGCTGAATTATTATGTTAATACTTTTCTCAAAAGTGAACATGGACCACTTCACCACGTAACTTTTATTTTCATACTGCAAGAATTGTTTAAATTATGTCAAACTGACCTTTCCTGATAGTGAAACATTCAGGCAACTATTAGATTTTTGGGGGATTTTTTTTTAACACACAAGCTACAAATATGTCTCACTGTTTGCATTTGTGGGCATCTTGTGAAACAGAAACTCAGTCACCTTTCTGCTACTTGCATATACAGTTTCCACCCTTGCCTTCAATAAATATTGTTATGCAGAAAAAATAGCCAAAAACTATCACTTTAAACTGTATGAAACATGCTGCCTATGATGACTTTCTTTGGTAATAGAGCAGTTCATATCTGTCAGTCCCCATAAAGTTCTGAGCATACACAGGCTACGCAGCATATTAGGATAATTGAGGAAGAAAAAGAAAAGGCTGACCCCCCTACAGCTATAAACTGGGTCAGATAAGCAAGCGTGACTGAGCCCCTGTCAGGACAGAAGAGGACTTTCACTGCACTACAGTGTCAGCTGCTGCTCTGTCAGTCATATCACATGCTGTCCTAATGTCTGGTTAAGCTTTACTGATGATCCTGTTTACAGGTGGGAGGGATGAGTCTATCAGAGAAGTCTGATTATTGCCTGAATGAATGAATGAATCAATGAATCAATGAATTAATGAATCAGAGAGAAAGAGAAAGAAAGAAAGAGAGAGAGAGAGAGACAGAGAGAGAGCACTGGGGTCGCCCCAGGTCTCTCGTCTTAGCCTTAGCGTGTTAATAGTAGAGCTAATACTCAGATTTAAACTCTTATGACACTACACTGACATGACCTGACAGTTCCCACACAGAAATACACACAGGCTCAGCATGCACACTCATCTGATGATGCTGGTGTACTCTCAGATTAACAGACACTCACCCCGAGCAAGCTGTACACTGCTCATTATCATAAACTCAACTCCAACGAGCAAAGCAGCAACATTCTTCTTTTTACACAGAATGCAAACAACTCAAAGATGTGACAGTGCTTCAGCAGCTCACAGGCTCACAGAGCAGGCTGAACACACACACTCACATACTTGCACTGCCTGTGCTTCATCCTACCTTCTCCATATACTGTGAACAGTTGGACTCTTGCAGTAGATTGGAGGCTTCCTGTTTGTAATACTCGCCAGTTTTTGTCAGAAATGGCACTTCGAAGATTTCCTGATAAAACTGTAACACAGAAAGAGGATGTGGTCCACACAGGATTAAATATAAATTAACTTTTATAAAAAAGCTTCCTCTTCAGGTTGTGAATGCGAAAGCAAAACATTGAGAAAAACACTGTCCATTAGATTTCAATGATCACATTATCAACATAACATTTGAAGAAATATCCTGAGAATCAGATATAAAAACACTATAATAACAAGTGAAATCCTCTGATTAATTATTTTGTGCCTCACCCTTAGTGGAAACTTCTTCTTGTACTGTTCAACATGAACAAAGGAGTTGATAACCCCGTGGATTACCTTCTGGTTGGGGTTCTCGCCACACCGATCACTGTAAGACACAAAAAAAGCTATGTTAGGTTTGATTTTTGCAACATGTGGCTTTTTTTCCTGTATCACCAAGTGTGAATTAGTGTGAAGAATTGGAAGTCAGGCACTGCAATAATGATCTTTAAAAACAACAGAAGTATGATCATAATTAAAGGACTACATGTGTATTATCAGTACTACAACAGAAAGCAATGACAACAAAAAGTGGATTTCAGAAAACTGTTTCTTGAGACTCAGCTTGTGTAAATACATACTTTTTGATTTCATTCAGCAACATCCGGATCAGGACAGCCTGAAGGGGCTCGATCATTAGCTTCCTCCACATATCTAGCGCCAACTGCAACAGCAGACAGACAGCAGATCGCAACAGTGTAAACAGATGCTGGAATTAGTCTCTGTAGTTAGTCAGTGTAAGGTGAAACCTCAACCTGGGTACTAGATCCCAGATGCTGAATCCCAGTAATCTCCCACTTAGTCTGTGCATGTCCTCTCCTTACTTTAATCAAACAGCCATAGATGATATGAAGGTGTGGAAGTGTAGGACATTTTAAGTAGGAGTGCAAGAAAATCAGTTAATACCTCTCCAATCTCCATGAGCGGCTCATTCATGTCCACTCCCCCATAACCATACTGTAGGTCTGCTTCTGTTAATTTGTTCTTCTTGATGAACTGAGTGTTGAGGTACCTGAACAAAGTTGGGTAAGAAGTCAGCATGTCAACATGTATATTTCAATTGAAGACATTTTTATAAATATCAAAAAAGCAAAAACACCAATTATTACAAATACCTATTAGAAATAACTTTGACTACAACACAGCACACATTTCAGACTTGGTATATTAAGAAGTTATGTTTTTTTGTTTGTTTTTTTCTAAAGTTAATAAATGGTTACTTTCTTGGAGAGCTCAAAAGTTGATCGTTAAACCAACTGCAGTTTGGGATACAGTATTCCCTTCAGTCAACTTCATTGTTCCAGTGACACATGAAGGCCACCCGATAAGTTAAATGAGCTGTTTTATGTTGTAATGTTTCACATTCAAAAATCATAACATTTACTGGTAAAACATGGATGATTCATAGTCATCTGATTTGTTTTAACTGCTCATTAATAATGGACCAGCAGATTAAGAATACTTTGACAGAAACAGAGCATTACAAACCCCCTCTTCCCTCCTGCATTTAGCAATATTTGTGATATTTTAGCCATAAATCAATTCACTTTAGCTGTATGAAAGGAGGTCAGTGATGCACTGTAGATCTCTGAGAATTATATCACCAAGTCTGCAGCTCTACAAAGAATTTTAGCATTCAGATTTACAACCTAGACTCTTACTGTATTGTGATCCACTGGCTACTATAGATAGTTAGCAGTTAAGGCAGTCACAACAGCATACTTCATGAAGCCTTTCGTTGAAACTAAATTAACTCATTTATTTACTTAGTTATTTATGCTGTAAACACAGAGCATAATTACTGGGTCAATTCATTTTATACTGTTGTTACAAATTCATAAGACAGATAGGCTACTCTTGATGTTGAAACACATGCACTGAAAATGTGTTTCATCACATCTCTGGTGTGTTTCAACATTTTTCAAAGGAAGCAAGGAGTAAATTAGCAGCAGGATAGTCACCAGATAGACTGACACTCACAGTTTGACGGCATCAAACATCAGTTAAGGATAATAAGCAACCTTCTTCTATATTAGGAAGTGAACAGTAGTATGTCAGTACCAAAGCCAAGAGCCCCCCTTTCACTTTCACTCACACTGCCATAATGAATTACAAAAGCATAAGTATGCAAAGACAGTCTAGTTGGAAGTACACGTAAAAATAGATCTGAAAGCTCTCCAAGGGCATATTGATTTAGAATGAATCAGGACACACTAAATGCCTGTTGGCACCTCACACTTTGCTTTTCAAGGAAATATTTTAAGTTTACAAAAACTGTAGGCTGAAATATAGTCACTTGTGATAAAATTAGTACACTCGGCATCTAAGGACCCCGATGCACCAAACCACCTTTGAAGAACCAGCACGGCTTGAGACAGACACCAGCTTTGGCTCATGCATTCTGTTAAAAGCTGTACTTGAATGCACCACACTGACAACAGCAAGCTAAACCCAGACATGTCCTTCATTCGTACTTGTTAAACATTTCAAAGAGACAGACAGAAGTGGCCAACCATTTTAGCACCATTGTGAATTGAAAGAAGCAGTTTCAGTAAATACTCCAACCAGACAAAAGGAATATGTCTGATAAAATAAATAAATGATTAAACAGGGAAACTCATGTTTTGATATATTTGTACTGTTTTCAAATTGTGTTTGTGAAAAAATAAGGGTGAATGAGAAAAATTAAGCATTAACTGGTGACTCAGCATGGCGACTCACTGATATCATATAAACAATATCAGTATATCAAGATGAAACAAAGGACATTAAAGGCAGCAGTGTTACCTGTACAAGCAGTCCATGTAGTCAGCTCCTTTGCTGTACTCGTCCCAGTATCTGTGGTACATCACTAAAACCTTCTCCTCTGATTCCAAGACTTTCTAAAATACACACACAAGCATGACAGTTGTTATGGAAAGAAGAATATTGCACATATTAATAAAAATTCACAATGTAATTTTTCTTTCCCTGCTGCTTCTCTAAGTGCTCACCTTGTACAACTGCCGGACATGATTCTCAAGAAACACCTTTGTCTCTGTGTATAATCTCTCACCCAGAGGCTCTGGGTATGCAACACACAAGGCATAAATATCACTGGCATCGGAGTTCAAGATTAATAACTAGGACAAAAATGATTTCATTGTGTAGAGATGGAAATACACAGTTAATAAAGATGTTATATGTTTGAGATACTAGATATAGCATTTGCAATACTAGTCATTCCCTACAAATACATGAATAGTTTGATGCTTTGGCTCTGCTTGAACAAGTAGCTGTTTATTTCATACTGATATTTAACCCATAACACATTACAACTTTTTAAAAATAGATATGCACCAATTAATAAAATGTATTAACGCTCAGTGCTTATCTGAATTTGTAGTACTTGGTGTTGCAACTTAATAAGTTACATTCATATAGTTTTATGCAAGCTGGTAACTGGAAACTGAAACTTAGCAAAAATCCTATGTTGTAATTTCAATTTCTACAGGGGACATGTTGACATAGGATACGAGAACCGATCATTCCACGTGGCTCTCTCCACATAGTCGAGCATCACAACTGCCTTGATTGTCGTCAGTAGCTTGTTCCATGTTTCGTCAAAATCCACCACCCGCGGCTTTAACGACATTGTACGGTTTCTCTTTCAGCCTGACAGAATAACAAACACATGAACGCAGAAGTGAGAACAGGATTTACAAAATTAACAGGAATATTACATAATTCTTGAATTCACTTTTAGTTTCATTACGTATCTTGAACTCTCATCTGCCCATACTGCATGTACTGAACTGTTGAAGTTAGCTTAATATACCCTTTCCTAAGTAAATTTATTATATTTCATTAGTAAACCAGGCCCAAATAGCTGTAACAACATAAAAGAAAGACATAAGTGTCGTTGACAATATATATATGATGATTAAAAAGGTTTTTTTAATAAAGCTTATGAAACTGTAAAGACAGCAATTACAAATAATTATGCTGAGTTCTGTTGTCATATTATAAAAGTAACAATTTTAATGAAATGTTATTGAAAAAAACATTAATCAGTAGCAACGACATTCCCCAGATGTCAATATAAAGAGAAATGTAAACATGTGCATCAGAAGAAATTAGTTTCATGAAAAATAGCCTGGTTCAAAACATCTGCTCACATTACTATGGTAGCAACAGATGACATAAACACTGTGCTCAAGTTTAAGGGGGTAATACAAACGTTCATCAGCAGTACACACATATTAGGTATTACTATCACTGTAGTTGTTTAATATACCACACGAGACTGCTGCATACAAAACTATCAATATTTCTATAGCTCTGTCAGAGGAATCACAGATTACCTGAAAGTAAGAGAAACTAGGCCCTGGGTTGTTTCTCGTCATTCATACCAGTTGATTTAACATCAGAGAAAACATTGCAACGTCCCCATGCATTTGCTTTTACTAACAATTTATATGCAGATAATCTTTTTTCAAAATGAAGCATTAACGTCACTAAATTAACAGCCCTCATTCAGTCAAGTTAGAGGCAGCTAAGTTAAGGTTACTAGCTAGCGGAATGCCAATCCCAAAATAGGATGGATAGCTAAAAGGCTAGCTAGCCCTTTAGCATGCTACTTCTTCCTGTTTAAGTCCCTTCAGTTTTGAGGTATCAGCTAGCAGCTAGTCTGCTAGCAAGAAGCTAACGATAGCTCAGCTATCGCTAGCAAATGGTCATCTTCTTGGCAATTTCCCCACATTTGAACTGACAGTTCGGCAAAACGTGTTGCTGTTGTTAAACAAAAGCGGTTACTAAGGTCAAGCGTGAACTTTATGATTTTACGTACCTCTGTTCAGTATTCAGTTGTTATAAAACTCAAGTTTCTCCGCTGTCACAGGCTTGATTTGTCTCACTTACAGGTCTTCCCTGCCTCTTGGATTATACCATTGTTTTACATGGGGGTGTGATATGAACAAGAGTAAAATGGTCGTAAAGCTGTTTCGCTTTTCATAATGACAAAATATATTTTAGAATTTTTCGATACACAATAATTTAGTCTATATATATGCATACCGATGAGAATACCACCAAACCCACACGGGTTTAGGTCATATCCATATTTTAATGGTATCGCCTAAAACTACGGAAACCTCTTAGGAATTGAATAACGTTATTGAAAATATATATAGCGCAGTAGGTTGACGTTTAACATCACTGTTCATCATTAGAAACGATAAGGATTTGACTTCACGTTAGTTATACATTTCGTATATGTCTACAGATGTCCTGTGTATTCTGATTTTTGTGGCAGAAATCCCTCACTGTTAATTCACACAAACAAAAAAATTTTTAAAAAAGAACAAAACTGAAAGTCTTTTCCAAACAACGGTCTTTGTAGTGTGGGCCATTAGAGACATAAAACAAAACATAATATTTCGGATATCCATATCATATTACTCAGCAGCAAGAATGAAAAAATAACCAATCAGAATCGATGTTAATTGCTTCTTAACGTTCCTTGAGTTCTGCTAACTTTTCAAAAAACGCTAACTACAAACACAGCCTTAGTCTAATCACCCGAGCTCAACAGATTGCATACAACAGGTAGGGTGCAGCATAATGAGTTAATTGACGTTAACTGCCTATAGAAATAAATTAACTAGCCGCTACAAAATTATTGTATTTTAACCTGGCCTGCCAGTTTGAATGTAAAAGGTTTTCAGCTTACGCAACACAAACGTTTGTAGGCTATAAAACATAAGTGAATCAGCCCTATCAAAATCATCCAGTGTTGTGATTCTTTAAAATTATTATTATTCAACAGCTAAGTTGTCATCGAATAGGCTGGTAAATTGATGTCTAAGCTACCATTACTTTTGTCAAACTACAAGCCAAACTTAGCTAATTACATATGCTAATTAGCAAGAGACAAAACTTTTATAAGTAAGCTAGCTAACGTCAAACGATTCAACCAACAGGGGGAGCCACCCGGCAAGTGTGTATGGTTCACGAAAAAAAAAAAAAAAAAAAAAAAAAGAGGTGGCAAAACACTTAACACTGCCTTACAACTTTGCTGTTAGACCTTAACTGTGACCCTCTCTAATTCCCAAGGAAGAATTAAAAGTAAACGCACCGATCAGCAGCACCAGTCAGAGCCCATCAGAATGAACCAAGTGAAGTCAGAAGGGAAATTTCAGCCATGTGCACCTTCGCCCTACATTCATACAGCTGTCTGCCAGCACACCATCAACAACCAGTGGTGTAAGCATACCAGAATGCACATGTACTAGCACAGTTTATCCTTTTACTACCATTATGTCTCACTAACTCCTGTTCTTCTTACAGGGATAACATTAAAACAAGTGCATCAACTTAAACTTTTATTAACACTGCTACCAGTGCTACAGTTATTAAAAATAAAGCAAGTGAACAAATTAACATGGAGTCTCTATTGAAAATAAATGTACTTCAACATTAAAGCTAGTTTATACAGTAGATATATTGCTGCTACCACACTCTTGGCTTTTAGACTTATTAAATAGTTGTCTACCTTAACATGCAGTATAAACTAAGTAACAATATCGTCCCATTGGAGTTGTGTTTCTTTCCACCTGGCTAATCTCCGTCTAGGACTCTCCTTTTAGCTCTGTTTTGGTATTCATCATCTATAGAGGAAATTGTCTAGCCCTTTACAATTGCTAGATGCTTATATGTGTTCTTATTATATTATAGTTCTTTTTGTCTGCTATTTGCCTTTCTTTTAACTCAGAAGTCACACTGAGATTATTACCTCTTACAATAAATTAACTTAAAGACATAAACCAATCAACTGGGCATATGTTGGTAATATGTTGGAAAACTAAACCAACTGCAGCCAGCATTGACGACTACCAATACTCTTAGTTTTAAATTTGTTTAAAAGAAAGGGGTTTGAGTTTGAGCTCAGCCTGCAGACTGTTTCTTAATCAGTCACTTTAATAAAAACAGATTTGCCGCGCCAAATCTGATAGAAGGCATTTCATCAAACTGAAAACAGTTGTGTGACCTAGAACTCTAGGTACTTTGCAAAGGTAAACACTTCTGGTTTAAGTGGGCTGTTTGCCTGAGATTATCTTAAAGATTGGGATTTACTAGTGTTGCAGCTTTTACAAAGTTAGAACTGAAACTAGAATTGGTGACATACCATTAGGCTGAGTGAAAATATACCCAAAACAGACAAGTGCACCAGAAAACTTGCTCCAAGTTGACAATGAACATTACTTTTTTTTTCACCTCAGGCATGTGTGGTTAAGGAAACATAATCTCACACTTTCATAGCAGATTCCTTAATTTATGATGATTTATTATCTCTTAATGTCATTTTTATTCTCTCAGGTGGCATTTTTCAGGGCAGCCCCACCAAGCACCTGCCTAACAGGACACAGAACCTATTGTCTATGGCCATGACCAGCACACTAGCACCACAGCCCCTACCGGGCACCCTTCAATATGGCAGGGATATGCTGTATTGCAGGCAGCAGTATTATATGCCCTCACTACCAGGTAAAGCATTCTCCCCAGATCTGTATGGATAAAAGAAGTGCAACATCAAAATCAGTTGCGGCATGGTAGTTTTAATATTTTACTTGGTCTAATTTTTATTTATTAATTTTCATTGATTTTTACTAAGTTTTAATATTTTACCAAGGCAGTGGTCTCAGCCATATCATGCCATTTAAAAAATAAGTCATGCATTAATGCAGAAAAAGAGAAAAATATTGTTATAATTATGAAAACCAGGTTGTGTTAAAAATAAATAAGTAAATATTTTTGTCCACTGGATTTTACTCAGTAACCTTACCTTTTTAACCACTGAGGTGGATTTTCTGGAGGATATCCTGTCAAGTTCATTCCAGAGGCCACACACAACCTGCAGTCTACGGCCATTGCCAGCACACAATCACTACAGCCTGCACCAAGACTCCATGATCACAACCAGGGGACGCTGAAAGGCTCACAAAAGAAAGGTAAGCTAATATTCTAATATCAGGAAGCACCTGATTTCCAGGTCATTGCCTCTAACAAGTTAGGAAAGTAGCAAAAGAGTGCAGAGATGAGAAATTAAAACAGCAACAGTTGCTCAGGGTTTCTCACATCACTTCTATACATGTCAGATGAAATAAATATGCTGTTATGACCCAAAATTAACCCTCAGGAAAAATATAAGCAAGGCCATGTTTGCACAATCTATTGGACACATCAGCACAAATTTTTTGATCAGGTTGGATGTTTACTTGGCAGATTTCCTGCTCCTGTAACAAGTTACCATGGAAATCCTTTGCAATAATGTTTGATAGGAACACTTCTAAAACATTGTTCTGACATTTGTGATGATACGGATAGGAATTTCTTGTTTTTGTTGGGGGGGATTCATGAATCATGAATAGAGTCAGCAATTTACAAAAGAACTTTGAAAGTGATGTAGAAACTGAAAGGTAAAAAAAACATGCTAACTTTGGGACCAACAAAGAAAAACACCATTTTTTTAAAAAGAAAATGACTGCTGATCTCACAGTAGTGGTGGAATATAGATTGTACATACAAAACATATTATGGTTGTTATAAAATATCATACATCTTTAAACAACCTAACAATAACAAAGCAGTTTAAATTAGCTCCCTTTCAACCAGCTTCAATAATAAAATGCTGTTTATGACACCTTTCATTTATACATCAATAATAACTATATAATGATATATACAAAATACAATAGTATAACAATATAACCACAGTGTGTTTTGCTGCTTCTACTTCAGTAAAAGATCTTGATACTTTCTGCAACACTGTTAACCTTTCTTATCCAATGGTTGAGAAATTTTGGAATTTCCCAACAAAACGAAGGACATTGACACATTTTCAGTCCTTTATTTACCCCCATTATGCCAGCAGAGGGAGCTAGCTTCCTGATCTTTGTGTATGAAATGACTCAGTAGAGACATGTTTTGTTGTGACATTGGCTACTTGTGCATACACATAGTGATTCGGCTATATGAATAACCTGGCTGTATGTAATAGTTCTTATTTAGATTAATGTATTTACAACAATGTTTATCACGGTCTCGAGTCTTCCTTCAACATAAAATGATGCAGCAGGGGGAAATAATAAAACTTGGTGCTGACTTTTATTAAAAATGTATCATAGAGATTATGTCTATAGAAGCACAAAAAATGTTGCAAAATGTTAGTTCAGGCTAATGCAGGTCTGAATGATAAAAAGAGGTTTGAATGACCTAATTCAGATTCAGCTATGCCCCTACTGACTGTCCATCTTCAAGGAGCCGTTTTCTTCAGTGTTGTGTTCCACTCTAGCTGAAGAAAATTCCTTCTCCAAAGACAAACAACAGAGCCCCTGACTCATAGCAGTGTCGAGGAGAGAGCAAACCATTCTGTTGACATCAGGAGGCCAGTGATGTCATGGTGATGTCAATTCCTCTAATTGTAAATTGCACACATAGCCTCGCTGTTGGCTGTGGTGACATTTCAGTCAGAGAGAAGACTCTGAAGGGGATAGTTTGTGTTGAAAAACCTTTGGAGTAGATACAGTATGGCTGTCACTGGGGATGAGACAGAAACAGGTATGTTTATTATCATCTCTTTTACTTCTCTACTTTAAAAACATAGAGCTTCTTTACATTTTTGTTCAGTTGAAATACTCATTTAGGAGTCTCTCCAAATATAATAAGCAATTACTTAGGTCAAAAATTAGTTTGCTGTTAAATTGTCCATTTTGGAATTGAATTGTTTTCACAGACATTACATATTTGTTTCTGTTTTCAAGTTATCTTTTTTACCAAACAGCGATCAGAAAGTTTCACAATTCCATCAAATAACATAACAAAAAGGCTCCTCGAAAGAAGTGGCCAAGGATAATTCAAATTTTCATATTGTCATTTCCCAGCTTTATAGTCAGCTACAACAAGCTTACTCCGATAAGAAATATTCTCACAGGGTCCGCTTGTCTCCTCCGTCTCTCTCCCTCTCTCTCTGTGAAATGCTGCTCTGCCCACTCAGAGCACATAGCAGCAGTAGCTGACGTCACTGCTTTTCCTGGAACAACCCCCAGCAGCGGCATGTAAATCCAAACCAGCGAATAAGATGTTCATTGACGTCAGACACTGACCATGCTGTGATTATACTGTATGCTGTTGCTATTGTGATTCCAACATATCACAGAATAAATCATTGGATTAGTACATGAAATAAAGGGCAGTGAGTTCCGTTGCCACCAGGCAAACAATAAACAGAAGGAAAGGAATAGATAAGGACAGCGCAATCTCTCAATGTTAATTTGCTTTATTTTACAGTGTCACACACCAGTTTGATAAGATAAAAAAAGTGCATGAAATGTGGATTTCAGTCACTTTTTTTTCTTTTTTACTATAACTATTTATTGTGATCTGTTTAGCACAACCCTGCATTTCCCAGCATACATTGCACTCTTAAACACTTTGATATAGATTTTGAGAATAAGAGTCTCTGTTTTTTTTATTACAAAAATTGATTGTGAAAAGGTTATGAGAGAGGATTATTCACATGTCATAGTGTTACCTGTTTCTCAATTGCAAAATAATGGACATGCTAACAAATATTCAGCCTTTACTCTAAATGTTCTTAAAATTTAACATTTACTAGTTAAAAACTTATTAAATGAAAAATAGTCCATACAAATAATACACTAATTGTAATTGTAAATGTATCCACCAGAAATAAAGGTCAGCATAGCTAATTTTAGGCCATAAATGAGCTACACCAGGATCATATAACCTCAACGTCATTACCCCATAGATACCTAATAAACTAAACTTTACAAAACAATATAACTTGATAAGTAAAGAAGTTGGTAAGTTTGATTTTTAGAACAGTTTGTTAAAGCTTGAATATAAACACAACAAGACTTTAAGGACGGACTAGCCAGTGAAATTAGCTAACTGTATTCAGTATGATGACTTTTAATATACCTTACAGGCTATGTAGTCTCATATAGCCACTTGTTAGAAAGCATCTTTTTAAGATATCATAAAGCTCTGAAAATCATTAGAGACTATTTACTGATTTATTTTATGGTGTAAAAAAAAACAAACTTGAAAGTCTCTTAGACATGTGTTAGCCACAGAGCTTATCTCAGACTTGTAAGCAAAACCCTATTCAAAGCCTTATAAAATTTGAGATGGAGGAACCAGAGGTATGACAATGCTGACTCTATTTCTGGGATTTAGGGCTCATTTCTGCAGCACTCTTTATGCCCCCACTTTAAAATGCCCAGTTTTACAGCCTGGAACACACCATGGTGTTGATCTCTGTAGCTCATTTCCCTGTTCATGACAATGTAATGAGAGGTGAAGTTTTATATGACTAATTTAAATTATTTTAAGATTTAAAATTATGCATTTTTTAGAGTCTGGTCACTTTGAGGGAGAGGTTTGAGGTTTCTAACTGTCTGCAAGGCATCACGTAGTCGTTTTGAGTAACCAATTTTGGCTCCGGCCTATTTAGCAAATATGGCTCCTTCTTGTTTCAAAAATTCAAGATGACAAGAGTCATAATGCCAAACTTGAGGTTTTAAGCAGTAACCCACACTCAAATAGGAGGTGTCACAGTGACTTATTTTTTATATACAGTCTATTGTAGTTACTAAGAACTTTGAAAAGACTTTTTACGCAAGCTTTGTGATGGATTCACAAATAGCTGTTCTCTAATTCTGTTGACTGACATGAGGTTTTATGTCCCCTCAGGCCCCACAGGTGACTTGACTGCCTGCCAGCTGCGTAACCCCAGTTCCAGCCTCCCACAGGGTATTGTAGGGGCCAGTCTTCACAGCGCCCACAAACCTGCAGAAGATGCCTTACAAAAGAGGGAGCTCCGCTTAATGAAGAACAGGTAAAGAGGTCCATTAACTCTGTGTGCTGCACAGTAATTTGCATGTTGCAGGTGCAAATTGTAAGTCAGTGAGTAAGCATTCCAAGTTTCATTGCTTGATTTTCATCAGCACCAGAATTAGATGTGTTTGTGTGACCACTGGTATGTGATCAGATTGCAATTTCACCATGGACCTGGAACTTGTGTCTATGGCTATGACTCAGAGACCAGACTTCATTTTGTTAAACGGAAAGAAGTTGCAGGCAGCCAAATGTGGATTAACAACTGTGTTCTTGTGGACGAGAAATTGCATATTTCCAGTACGCTCTGCTGGGGTTGTTGTCTTATTGGAGAGTCCAGTTAACATTGGACACATTTGCGCTGAGCATTCTCCCACAGATGCCTAAGAACATCACAGTGGTGTTCTGCATTACCAATGTGACCCTGAGGGTCACATTCACACTGCACAATCCTCCAAATGTCAGAGTATACCAGCAGTATTCTCTTGATTGCACTCTTGTCCGACTTGACACACCTTTTTCAGCCATGGGGACTGCTGTTTGATCTCTTGTCACTAGTGATAATCTTCAACCTAATGTTTAGGCCTGTTGAAAGAGGTCCTTGCAGACTCAACAATGGTGTTGCATTTGCCCTGGAGTAAAGAAATTGCAAATGCTTACATACCGTTTGTCACAAAAAGATGAGTTACTCAGGTTCTGATGATGATCAAGTGATGTAACTTAGTATCGTTTGTAATAAAAGTATTTTTTCCACAGCCTTATGCACAACATTGTGCAGCACTCCATTTATCTGCAACAGGAACATTCTTCTGCAACTCCCTTCATCTTGAAAACAGGTCATCAGCCAATATATTGTTATTGCAAATCCTGAATGTTAACAAAGGTATTGGCCTTAAGCACATCATTGTAGTTCTGCTGGACACATTCACTGTATACTCTTGGAGGTACACAAGCACTTAGTAAATACCAAATGACAATGTATGAAAATAAGTGCATATAATAATAAGCTCCACAAGCCCATAATCATTCCACCACATGATTCCCCTCCATCCAGTGCGGTTAGCTGCTAATTCTTAGGCTTGTCTGTCTCACTATTATCTGCTTTGTAATGTCTGTTTGGAGAGAGGAGTGAGTAGACATGACCAATTTCAGAACCCTTGTGTTTGTAAGTAGGTTAGTTTGTATGTGAATAGGTCTGGTTTATTGTTGAGCAAGATTGATTACCCTCTGCTTTTAACATGCTTTTAGCCTCTGTCTCTGAGAAGTCCTTGAGCGTACTGTGTTTGATGTAAACAACTCCTTGCTCCGACTCCAATTTTTCTTGTTTGCATGTCCTCCCACATTATGATTACACTACGATCAGTCATCTGTAAATCTTCTTGGATCCTTTTTTTTTTTGGTTTACTTTTTTGTTTGTGACTCTCTCCTTCTTTGCTTGACTCTATATTGTGAAGCCATATCCCAAAAGTATCTAGTGCTAGAAAGATGTTTATTCTCTATCCTCATTCCACATGAACAAAGCTTTTTTGTTATATGTGCTTTCTTTTTCTCTTGGTGCAAACTGATTTATAAAAACCAAGATGTTGTTTTTTCACAGTCAGTGTTGTTGCTTCCAGGGAAGCTGCCCGGGAGTGTCGACGGAAGAAGAAGGAATATGTCAAATGCCTTGAAAATCGCGTGGCTGTGCTGGAGAATCAAAACAAGACTCTCATTGAGGAGCTCAGAGCACTAAAAGACATCTATCGACATAAATTCGAGTGATCCCTCAGACTGGAGAAGGAGCTGGGATTGTGTGTGTGGACTGTGTTGGTGTGCTTCTCTGAGTGTGTCTTGAGGACTCTGGTTTTGCTTATATAAACACACACTTACACAAAACACTTCTTGTCCTTGCAGTTAAATGTGTTTACATGATGATGTCAATGTTTTTGGTTCTGAATTATCCATGTGCCACCACCAGCAAAAAAACAAGAACTTTGTCTCAGGTCGGGGTTATTATCAGTGAGTATTCGGAGGAGCTCATGTCCTTTTGAACAGGGAAGTTTCCAGCAAAAGCAAGAGGAGAATGAAGGAATATATGGAGCACCTGGAGACTAGCAATGCTTTACTAGAGAGGAGGAATCAGATGCTAAAGGCTGAGCTGTGGAGCCTAAACAATCTTAACAAACAAGAGCAAGACCTGTGGCTATACCCTCGCCAATACCACCTTGGCTGCAAGTCATTACATTCCTCTATGACAGGTTGTATGCTTTGTCTCTGATGAAATATATCAATTGATAGTCTTTGTGATGCTCTGCTTTGCTTTAGAGGGCTCTGACAGGAAATGCTGCCAGAAGCCAAAGGAGGAATCTGGTCTTCAGGGGCTAACATTGTTTGTCTTTAATTTTAATCCACTTTAGTAATCCTGATGCAAGCACTACCACCAGGAATGAACACCCACTGCTTTTATCTCCCATATTCCTTTGTATTTCATGTTGAGACCTACTTGTTGTGCTTCGGTATGAGGGTGTATACGCTACTAACCTGTGGCATTAATTATTTATCCTTGTTTTTTATTTTTGTTTGTTTTGTTTTTTTTAACTTGGAATACCAGTGCAGAATTTGTGCAGAAAAAGTATCATAATATGATCACAAACATGAATTACAAAGTAGAGGGTATATGTAGCTATTAAATACATGCTTTTGTGGAAATTGTGTTAATTAACTGTTTTAATTATTATCATAATTATTATATCTTGCTTTGTTTCAGCATGCATGGCTGAACTTAGAAGTTATTTGACTATCATATTGAATGGAGTTGATGAGAAACTCAATACATAAATCCAGCTTCAGTCTCTCTTGATTGTTTGTTTCTTCTTTGCAAATGAAGCTCGTTGTCTTGCTATGTTCACACCTTATTTAAAGGTCTTACAGACATTTTCTGTATTTATATGGTTCAATAAAGTTCTTGCTCAGTCACTCTCTGTTGCTTTCTCACACAGTAAGTAGAGGAACTACACAGAGGACACATTGTTCACTGTTAACCAGGGGCCCAACAGAAAAAGCCCCTACATGACTGCCATGTGTAAAGTTACAAGAAGTGAGGCACTGATACAAAAATTCCATTATGAGTGTTTAATAAAGCTTTTATCATAGCACTGAGACTCAACCTTGGGTTTCTGCACAGAATGCAATGAGCCATCCTTTCAACGATGAGCTGACTTGATTGCTGGGATTGTCACAGAGAAGCAAAGCAATTTCTCAAGTTTTACGGCTTTTGTTGCCTGGTGACATATTGTGGAAGAGCCACGCTGTTATCATACAGAGCATGCTGGAAGAAGAGGAAGTAGGATGAGTAATTTCACACACTGTGTTAAGGGAAAGAAAAGACTGTCCTATTTTTCAGTGAAGGCATTCTCTGGGTTAGTGGATACAATGACATTCTCACATGCTCAATGTTTTTGGTAGACAAATTCATCTTTAAGATAATGAGAATGGAATTTTGCTTTTCTTTTACATGGAACAATTCAGTTAAAGTGTTATAGGTAACATTTTAGCAACAAGTGAAGTACAGTTTATTGAAACTCAAATTATTTGACCCAAACTTATTTGAAGGGTTTGGATTTTTAGTTTTCATCAAGGGTTAAACTCCTGGTATAAGAACAGTTTCATGTCTTTTAGACAACAATCCTTAAACTGCCATATACTTTTATATTTCAAAAGCATGATTTAAACTAGATGTTAACTATTAACCTATAACAAACAGTGCATTGTATTTTATGTTATACATATAGCACCTTCAACGATGCTCAGAATGTCTATATTAGTTTTGCTTCTATTTCACTGCTTTGTTTTTTTTTCTGTGTGCTCCGCCACTCCCCATGTGCAGTTTGTTAGGGAAGACATCATGGAAACAAAACAACAGAGGAACGAATCCAATACCACTGAGACTTGAAATGCACCTGGACCTATTGTGAAAGCTCATTCCTGTCCAGAAAAGAGAAGAAAACACATTCAACTTTCACCCTGACAGGGACAAAACTACACAGTGGAATGCACCCAGAGGGACAGATACTGTTCAGATGTAGTTAGATACGAACATTCAACATTTAAATAATACCATGCCAGTGAAAGCAAGAGGAATGATTAATGCTGTAGACAACAGTAATTAAATAAAAATGATTAAAAAATAAAATATTTCATTGTGTCGGGTGAAGGCACTATTACACAACACATTTCCTTATGTAACTTCTTTAAAGTTTTTAGATGAAACTCAGGGATTAGAAATGTACACAGCTACGCATGATAGGTTCAGAAAACTACATCTTTCAGGTATCAAAATATATTTTCTTAACACCACCACCCCCTCCTCTATTACTGAATGCAATGCAGCTGCAGCACCAGCAGGTTGCACTGCCTTACCATGACTGATCTTGTCAACCAATTTAATCATGCAAAAGCCTATTCTCTTTTCTTATTTGTTTTTCTGTGTCCAGCATCATTAGTATTAGTCTGAGGCATCACGTTGCGCATATCGTCTCGCGTGTGAAGTAGTCATTTGAAAAGATTAGGTAATTCTAAAGGATGTCACTTTGTTTACATTGGACTCGGCTAATCCCTCCTAATCCCGCAGAGACAGCTTTACTATGAGCAGTCATTTCACTCTGTCACAGGCACATCAACGCCTTTATGCTCTCGTCAGTCATAAGTCAAGATCAAATAATTAACCGGTACATGCAAATATATGTTTAATAAAATGACTGATGTAAATGTTTGGGTCCATGTTTGAGCCCAGAGATACATTTCAGTAATGTTCACCGCACCCTACCTGCATATCTGAAGTTCATCATTGTATGAATACTGACTGTACATACATTTTAGTGAAATTGAACGAATTATTGCATGCATGAATCCTTTAAAGGGCCTTCTATTCTGTTCCATTCCATTCTACTCTTCTGTTGTATGTTTTATTGTATTACCTCCAAAGACTAATAATTTTCCATTTATTACATCGTTGTAACCACCCACTTGAACCGGAACCTTTTCCATAACAGCCACGGCACTGTGGGTTTTTTTTCTTTGAGAGATGAGTTCATGTGTTGACCGAAATGCTGTAAATTCTACTTTCATACATGTCCGTCAATTTCCCTAATATGCAAAAGGTAATCAAAAGAAAACATCACCCCCTCACAGGTAACAATTAGTGTAAAAAAAAAAAAAAGTTTACAAAACAGCTAAAAAAAGAAAAACTCTACTTTCCTCCTTAAAAATTGTTTTAAAGGTTAAGCAAAATATAACGTCTAGACGTCCTATCTAAATACTTATTGTGATTGGTTTACTTTTTGTCTAAGCAGAACAAAATAATCCGGTTATAATTTTGCCTTTCGGGGATTTTTGGGTGGAAAAAGCAACACATGGCATGTACAAGTGCGAAGCTATTTCTTACTTTCGTAGGAAAATCCGACTTTAGGAGTAGCCCCTGAATGCGACACGGCAGCGGATGTAGCGGCAGCAGCCTACAGTACATCGGCAACCATGTAGCGCTGAGAGCGAAAAATAACTTCCCCGTTTAGCCAAGTATCACGTCTTCACGGTTATTCATGACGCCCTAAAGTAACAGTGTAATAACATGTTCCTGTGAAGAGAACCGGACGGGCGGACGGAAATTACGAGGCGAGGGAGTCGAGTGTTAAACCGAAGGCTGTAAGACAGAGGCTCCATCTGCCCTCCCCTGGACGTTTGGAAGGGGTCGGTGGGCTAACTTACTCTCTCGATTTATTAACCTGCCATGGCGTTATATCGGCTTCTTTAAATGACTTCACTTGTTCGGCTAAGCGTATTTTAGACAAGGGAGAAGGGCGTGTAACGCTAACGGATACCGGGGTTCGTAGGCTAGTCTGCACCAGGTCTGGCTGTCCGCGTTACCGCCCCGTTTTTTCTCTCCTATAGTAACGCAAACAGCACGGCCGGGAGAAGGCTGAAGATACAGTACTGGATTTGGATTACAACCAAAGCCTGCGAACACCATGGGGAATACAACCTCTTGCTGCGTGTCCTCGAGCCCTAAACACCGGAGGAATAACCACTCTAGGCTCGAACCGTACCGGCCGGAGCCGGAGCTGAGCCGGGAGGACACGGGCTGCAACCTCCAGCACATCAGCGACAGAGAGAATTTAGACGGTATGATGCAGTTACAGTATTTGACATGGGAATAACATGCAAACAATAGACGAAAAAAACACGAAACAGTATCTGAAATGTTTTATTAATTGACTATCTATTGTGAAATGGCGGGGGACAGTGGGGAATTACTCTGCAAATACCTTATTTTTTAAAAGACCACGCTGTAATATTAACAAATAATGAGAGCTTACAACATCTGTGTGCAAAGGACCCACCCTCCCATAACACCATTAACAACGATGTTGTACGCCTTCTTTTCATTGGACTTCCAGCATATTGGAAACTAACCATATGCAGTGTTTGATCAACTGATTAAATTATTAATCTAAGTGCAATAAAAGTAATACAACATTGTAAAGACAATCAGTTTAAAAGTAAAGGTTGCATTGAAAACATCACTTAAATAAAAGTTCATGAATATTTTCAGCAAATCTCAATTTTAGAATCACTGGACCAAGTCTGTAGGTTGGCCCATTCCATACAGTATGTCAATAGTAACTACTGACTCATTGATAAATGCATAGCAATTTACTGTTGTAGCTAGTTGAGGCTGAACTATTTCTAACTCCTCTATGTATTGTTGGCACGAACATTGGTTACGAAGTCATTGACTAAAATATCTTCCAAAGATGGGGATTTGCATGGAACTAAATATATCATAATATGAAAGATGATCATATGTTTCATATATAAAGAGTATCTGGAAACTTCAGCTGTCAGGATATTGTTGTTTAGTAAAAAGAGAAACATTTGCATTTGAAATTAAGTGGAGTAGAGGTACTAAATAGCAGATATTTAAATACTCAAGTAAAATACGAGTGCCTCAAAATTATGGAAAGGATTTTTAATCCAGGAAGCAAAGCATAAATGTACTTCTATATAGTCTCTATCTTTATAACTCTTTAAATACTTTCAGGTTGGTTCGGCATCAGACAAAACTTGGTGTTTTGCTGATCTGTGGTCAACAGCATTTCTTATTTGGGTTCTTTTACATGAACTAAGTGTGAATCCTTAACTGGTTTAGATGTTGTCTTTTTCCCATCAAGTCCAGAGTGCCATTCGAATCAGTGGGCTGACTTTGAGCTTGCATCATTTTCACTCTGTGAAAGAGTGAATAGGGTTGTGACACTGTGTTGAAGGGTGAGTGTGAATTTGTGTTCCAGTGGGAGGTTATGTGATAATGATGGACAGTGTTTATGGCGAGATGTCCAATCATTTCCTACTCGGGGCTTGAAAGGAAATGACCAGCCTCACGTTTCAGTGCACACTAACACCAGCACAGTCACACTCTGCTGTATATGTTAGATATAAATATGCCTGGGGCCTGTTGGGAGATTTTAGTGGTTGCCCCTGCAAAATGAGCATTTTTTATTAAAATATTCAGAAAAAAGATACTTTGATTTGTTATTCACACAAACATGTTTGTATTAAGTTTTTCTATTCCAAAATAGTCTTTTAAAGAACTTCCTTAAAAGATCATTCACTAGAGTGTAATGAGATTTAAAAGGTGTTTAATTTTGTATCGGTGACACAAAAGCATAGACGCCCAAGTGATGAGTTTATAAGTGGGGAGGAGAGAGGGGAAGGGGGAGGGAAGGAAATCTTTCCAACATGTAAGCACAGTGAGGAAATCATAAGTAATGCTCAAGAAAATGTGCAGTTACCAAAAAAAATATGAAACATTAGCAGGAGCTGGCCCTATTATTCCTCATAGGAACAAATTTAGCACAGGTTGGAGCACAGCACCTTACTTGGCATCACATTGTCTTAATCCTCAAAGTGAGTAATAACCATGGCTTTTGTCACACGGTGCAGAGCAGAGGGGATACAAATAACAAACAGCCCTTCACAGGGTGGTTTGATGTCAGCCAAAAAAGGTCAAAATGCCACTTGGAATTATATATTTCTCTGTGTCCCTGCATTGGCTTCTGTCTTCCTAGAGCTATAGAGTCTAAATGATGTTCTGTAAAAAGCCAGCCAGCCTCATTGTTTTCCTTGCTGTGAGGACTGGGCTCTTTGTAGTAAGTAATCAGGGAAGCCTTATAGCTTTATTCAATGCGGCATGGCTGCAATGCTGATCACGGCCACTCAAAACAAAGCTTGTAATTCCACCAGATGTACCGCAGCGCGTGTCAGAGGCATGCCAGGAGCAGTTCTACAGAGAGATACATATTTTAGTTTAAGCAGTTCATCCCTTTGTCTGGTCTCTGCTGAGCTGCAGGGGTCAGAGTTGCAGTGGTAACTCACAAAAAAAGGTAGCACAGACATCATCCATTGTCACTTCTACCTGCTCCTCCTCGGTTGGATGGGGTGTTTATTGGCATTTCTTGGCTGTATGACATGTACAGCATGTTCTCAGTCTACCCAGGGGTGTCCTCTCAGTTAGAAAGGCCGAGCATACCTGCACATGAAGGCGTCCAGGGCACCCTAATCAGATGTCTGAACCATTTCAACCAGTGTTTTATCCCTATGAGGAAGCAGCAGCTCTGCTTTTACTTTATTTGGGTGAAGCCTGGAATGTTGGACTTATGGTTGACTGTTGAGTGAGCAAATGATTCAATTTGATTTAGGACACAGACTAACAATTATTTTTATAATCAATAAATCTGCCTTTCTATATTGTTTATTAATTAGGTTTTATGGACTGTCACACCTGCAGCTTGCAAAATGTTATCTCCCCCTAACCATATGGTTGTAAGAGTTAGGTTTACTTCCTTATGTTTAATGCTTGTTTAATTTATTGCCGGCACAGAAAGTCAGTGGACAAGAGGTCAAAAGAACCAACAAGTCCAAACACAAAGCATGGAATTGTGCTTCTTAGAATAAACACAGTGGTGAAAGGAAAGGGAGAGCAAGAACTGGTTTCAAGCTGGTTTTTAGTGTTTGTTTTAAGCTATTTACACAAGTCTTTAGGTAATGACCCTCTGGCCGTGTCACTGGACCTCTAATGACATTCCATAGCCAGAGGATTTCTGTGCCTATTCTGTGGAGGAACACTGCTTGATCTAAGGAAATGAACACGTGGAAGAGTCCAATAAAACTGCAGGTCATCATGCCCACGGCTGGCTATAACAAATAGCTGGTACTAGTAAAGTCTTAAATAACTTTGTGAACAGTTAATATTGTAAGACCACATGATTGAGGGAAATTTAACATCTGTCTTATAAAAGAATGAAGAAATACTCACTGTTTATCTTGCTCAGTCATCTTTCAAAATGGAGGACGGTTCGATGTATACAGGCTGTTGTGTTATATCTGATTTTTTTTTGTGAATGATATGATTTTGTTTGCGTATAGTGCATTCCTGCCTCTGCTTGTGTTGTGTGTGTTTGTGTTTGACCCTAGGTACGTTGAGCATGTGACTACAAACAAAATCAGCCATGAGAACTGCTGACAGTGGTGATGACACACGCGCACACTTTTATGTTTGCACAAACAGAGCACAAATAGCGCTTATTGAACTTACAAGTATGATAGGGTCTTTCAAATGGCCCCTTTCACAAACCAGCAGTGTAATCTGGTTTGCCTGAGCATCTCTTGCTCTCTACAGCAACCACTTGTATACTCACAACTAATAAACCAGTCAGAGATAAAGATGCTGAGGATTCAGGCTTATCCTGACAGCTTCTGCATGTCTAGTTGTGGTCAGTTATGCTATATAAGTTGTTCCACACAGCATGTTTATATGCTTAAGACATAGAATATCATGGCAATAACATAAAACAGCTCTCTCCTGGTCAAGTGCATCCAGTATGTTTGACTGAGATAACGACACATTAATCACCATACAGGTGTAAAGGGTACTTAAGTATTTATGTTTCTATCAATACACATGATAAGCAATTGATTCCCACTAGAGGGAAATTACATGTGAAATACTGCTGCTCTCCTGCTCATGTTGTTGGATTGGTGGTTCAAGTGGTCACCTAGCAGATTCTACAGTCAAGATGCTTTCCAGTCGAAATGCATTTAATATGAAAAATGCATTAGTAGTTACATAAGAATGTATTTTATAAGAGGTGGCTTTTTGAAACCTGGATGATGTTAGGCAGCAGTGATGTAGGCAAAAAAAGGCTTTATCAGCTCAGCATCAAACAGCATAGAATATCTCTGTGCACTTTTATCTAAGGCCTTTTTTAAGACAATAAAGAACCAGCAAATAGGGCTTGGCACTGTACTTGAACTAATCTTGAATGTAAATAGAACGAAATGGGAAAAATAATATCTCCTTTCTTGATCAGTATCACATGAAACTGTATCAGTAGCAGCTCTTTTCTTCAACCGACAGTCAAGTGACTTGCTAAAGTTGAGGTTTGTTGCAGTGTGCAAGGACATTTACCCTAGTAGAGGAAGAGGAGAGGGATATTAAGGACAAGCACTTTTTATTCAAATAGTTTGTGATCAAAATTAAATGCAGAGACGGGGTTTCCATACCTTTTTGATATTACACAGCACAAAGAATATTTAAATGTTGTATTTCTGCACAGCAGCTCATAGTAAAGGTAAACCAAGGCCACTAATGATGTCTCAGAAATATGAGAGAAAGGAAAGCTAGATGGAAGATGAAACAGATGGATCTCTCACCCTGTTTGGGTTTTTACTTAACATAGACATCTGTAAATGAGCAATGGCTCCAGGCCCAGCATTCATCTCTGTCTCATCAGTGTTAAAGTTAGTTATTTCTGGAGCACACACACAAGAACACACACTCACACACTCATGCATGTATCCACGTGCATGCATGCGTGCGCGCACACACACACACACACACACACATTGATGAGTCTTGCTTGCAGGCTAATTGAAATCTGGACATGGATTATTCATGCCTGGTTGATGAGCCTGGGGAGTCTCCTAACTATGAATTCCAGACAAGTTGACCTAGATGTTTGGTTTATGATACGATTTTGTTTTGATTGTTTCTAAGGTGAAAAATGCTCCTTGTTGTGTCAATGTCCTCTGTAAAGATGCATGCATTTAGACTCACATTTAACTCACAATTTTCTCTTTCCTCATATGACTCATATCCAGTGCAGTCAATGGAACATGACACCAATTTTTGAGATCGTAGAGGACAAGCTAATTTCCTTTATTTAAAATATTTTGCCTCTTTTTCACATTTATTTTAGTGGGTTTTGGCAGCAATGTGAATTACGGCAACTTATAATTATTTCCTCACAGATATATCAGCTGATTATTTATCAGATAACTTAAGAAAATGCATGCACAGTCTTTTAAATGTGGGACAATGTCAATGAAAAATGCCACTACAATTTGCTTAAGCTCAGACATCTTCAAATGAATGGTTTTATCCCACTAAATGTGACATCAAATGTCACAATTTGGTGTCACCCTCTTACACTTGAGATCTGACAGATTCTTTGTAAACCCACAATCTTATACAGACAGTTAGACATAACTCGGGGAAATCAATCATAAAGAGACTGCAGCGGAGCCTTTGATGTGATGTGATTCACACTTTGTCTTATTTTGTTGAACTTGCTCTTTTCGACACAGAGTAACTAGTGCTGTTGCAGTCACTGACTCAAATACTCTCTTTGTGCACCCTCAAAGAACAACCTCATGTATATTTTCAATTGGTTTATTGCAGGCATTTTGGGAACTGTAAGACATTACAAAGCAGGTAGTGGACAGGTTAGCACACAAAAAACATAAAGCAACTTGACATGCAGCAAAACATTTAGTGGATGGATAGAAAATTGGTTAAAAATGAGGAAAGTATGATATCGTTTTTTATATATATATATTCAAAGATTTTACTGAGGTTCTAATGTCTGATGTCATATTTTATGACATTGTCACTCTTAATAAAAAATCACAAAGCATGGTTGCAATTTGAATAAAGTAATTTTTCAGATAAAAATGTTTGTCTTCTTGTGAGATCAACCTTTTTTTACTGCATATAACTTGTCAGTACTATCTCATTAGTTACATGGCATGAGTTAGAGCCTTGACTTTATGCTTATTACAGCCCCAGCTGTGGGAGTGTGCATGTGACGAAGAAACGCTAGCTTTTGAGCCTGCTTTTCTGCTCACAGATAAACTGTTTTCTGTGCTCTTATCATGTTCATGTGCATGGTTTCAGCTCCAAAAATAGAAAATTATTATTTGCAAGGCATTGTTGCCACAAAGAGTAAAGGAAACCCTGATTTTGTAATTTGACCTTTTCACAATTTCTCCAATTTTATAGAGAAAGTTCTTACTGAACATAATTTAAGAATTGTTTTAGAGCCATGGATTCAAAGTAAGGACTGGCATTTTTGAATTTTACAGGCAGCAACAGCACCAGCACCTTCAAACTTAAGTACGTAATGATCACTGTGACTATTGTTTGATTTGAGATCACTTTCTTGATGATAATTTTTTTCCATAAAATAGTACATGAAAATAGTTAAGAATATCCAGCACAATTGCCAAGAGCTCAAGTAAACATACTCAAATCCCTTGTTCTGGCCAACTATGAGTTAAAAAAATTCAATTTACTTTTATAGCAAACTAAAAAAACTAGTTATTATCAAAAAGAGATAAGGAACAGTTGATGGAATACTAAAACAAAACTGTTTGCTTTATAAAGAAACTGTGGCACTATCTAATTTGAAAGCTGGGAATAAGTTTTAAAATAGTGCTCTTTGGACAGTTTTTAATTTTGATTGTAGAATAATCTCTGCTGGTCATTTGTCATCAATACTGAAGCATCTGTACCCCAAATGAATTGTTTTGCTGGCTCTTGGATGCTTCTCTGTACTGAGGGCAGCTTTTGCCACCACAGACTTCCTGCTGAGATTTTTCCCTTGTTGCAGTCTGCTGAACTACAGTCAGTGCAGCCACACCATATTCATTGGGTGATCTTATCAGTTCAGGTTAAAGAAACTATTATCATTAAATGTGTAAAACACAAATGGCAAGTCTTGCTGCACAGCTGGACTTTTGTATTTAGAGAGCTCACACTCATGTTGGCATGTCACTGCCGAACTCAGTGCTTTACTGGGCAGTACTGCTGAGTAAAGTGCCTTTGACAGATAGAGGTTTGATTGTAAATCTGTTATGCTGGAACACAAATTCTACTAAGCACACTGTAGAAGTCTGTTTGATCTGATGTGGTGTTGGGTGTTTTGTATGTAGTCTCGTCTCCAAGTTAACTGGAAGCTACAGTGTCTAAATAAGAGACAAACTTGAAGCATGCTGTGAGCTTCCAGCTTGCAAATACAAAGCATTGTAGATGAATTAAATAGCAAGTAGCAGGAGGGGTTGTGAGTCTGACTCATTTCTGCTCAAGTGATTCAAAATTGTTGCCTTACAAAGATAATTTATCTACTTGACTACTTCTTATTTTTACTAACAAAAGCCATCAGTTTCTCTGAAGGAATTACAAATCGTCTCTGAGGAAACAGTTTCCAGTTTAAAAACAAATTATGTGATTCAGAGAGTGTTAATGGAAATGCAATTGCCTGTGACAATCTCATTCTAGTGTCTCGTTTGGTTTGACTCGGCCTACGCCTGGGAAGATGCATCTGCTGCCCACAAATTACCTGCTGGAGAGTTCAATCAAAGCTCCACTGTCTCCAGAGAAATTCATGTTGTAATGGTCTTGTTTTTCTGATAAAGATAAGGAAGACAGCCTCTGGATCACTGATGTGGAACACAATTAGAGAAAAGGTCTGTGTGTCACAGACATTTGTTCATTTTCGATTTTATGAATAGTGAGTTGTAAAACTTCTTACACACAGTCTGTGAAATCATGTGAGATCATTTCAAATCAAGCTTCTGTTTGCAAGCTGTTCTATTCTTCATAGTTAAGTTCAAAGGTTGACTGTATATATGCAAAATAATGCTTTCATTGTGTGAAAAGCTTGATTCTCCATTTGTGTATCACTGGACTTAGTTTCTTTCTGTGCTTATGCTTGATATGGCATAAAGAATAATTAAAACCACTTGAAGAATTTCATAAATGCATTTCAATGAGCATGAAAGTAATAACTTTAATTCACACATTAATAATATGTTGTCATTGTATAAATGGAAAGCAGATTAGAATTGGTTTGAATGTGGTACAAAGAAAGGTAAAGGTATATAAAAAAAGCCTCAGGGGGCTAATAGAAATGCTAATAGAAACACTGGACGTAGAGTGTCAACATTTATAAGGGCTTACGGGTAGGGGACCTGTTAAACTGGTCCACACAGAGCTATTAATAGGTGTGTTTCAAGTCAACCCCTGATGCTTCCCTGAGACTGAAAGGATCTTAAAAAAAAGATTTCCCCTCATGTCTATTCTGTATATTTAAGTTCCCCGACTGATGCTCAGAGCAGGTTAATAGTGCTTGAGAGAAAGAAAGAAGGGATTTGTGCAGTAAAATTGCTTGACCTGTTTGTTTTGGTTTTGTGCTGTTAGAGTGTTTAGCTTTGGGTTTTGTAAGACAGCTGTGTAGTGAAGCGTGGGAATGAGAATAGCCTTTGTCATCCAGGTCTTTACCTTATCGCTTGGAGCGTATTCCCCAACTCCAGCTTGGCTAGTTTTTGTGCTTCCTGTAAGCAGGGAGAGCAAAGATTTGTGAATGCCCATGTTTGAGTGTAAGCAGATTCCCATCAGCACTCTTGAATGGTTTAATCAGAAATCAGCTTACATAATGCAGTCTGTTTGCTTGCTGAAGTGGGGCTTTCGACTGTGTGCACGCTTGGGAACAGGACTCAATGGCAATTAGATGTGGTGTTTGGGAGCTCAAGAGATCATTTGGGCACAGCTGTCAGCAGGCCACTTGCATTACTGGCACATTTGTTCTGCAAAATGAGGGAGACTGCTTGTCTAGCTTAGAGCAGAGAGAGACGTCCAAATTCTACAGCCTGATCAGCTTTACAGGGTTTGTCCCAGTGACCATCTTTGACCTTGCTGAGCTCTTCCCAGAGATTTTCATTTATTATCTCACACTTGATTCATCAACTTAAAACAAATTGATTACATTATGTTATCTCTTATTTTTTCGCACATTGCATAAATATTTCAGGAATGTGTTTTTGACCAAAAGCCACCTGTTTGGGAAGAAAGGGCGTTATTTATTGACTTTCTGCATAAACTGTAATGTAATAATAAAGCAGCATACACTTGTCCCTAGAAACGTTACCCCTCTGCATAACTAATAAATTGTAATTCAAAGAGTAAACATTGAAGCTTGGCAGGGCAGGGCAACACTGCATAACCAATTGAATCTCACACTAAATTCTAATAATTTTTTAGCAAATAAAATATTGCATTAAATGTTGCATTCTTACACAGAAAAATGTAAAAAAACAAGCAGATGTTTTCATCTGTCTAATGTCTTTAATCCAGACTTGTTACAATAAATTGGAGTTATCACATTAGTACTGTTGTGTGCTTTCAATTCACATGTGGACTTTCATGTGACTTTGCTGTTAAGATAACCACTGTACAGTCACATGAAGCTCTCTCCTATAGAAGAGCTCCTGTTTGAGAAGGTCATGTTTTTGAAACAAAGTGAAGCCATGTTTTTTTTGTGCCAATTCTAGTGGAGTCAGGGCTAATTTAGCTGGCTAACTAAGCATGCAGTCATCAGATGGGACCACTTCAGTTGCTGGTGGTGGTTTGGTGTGCAGGTGTGGAGATAATTACAGGCTGCTGATTGGCTGTTGCAAGCTTATCCGGTCTGCCAGCAACACCTGACAAGCCATACAGTCAATAATAGGCAGCTTTAAAGGACATTAGGACTCGGAAATAAATCAAAATTAAGATTTTGGTTATTGTTTAATCCTTATATGACCTAATTTGTCTTGTCTGTGTATTAAAGGCTGCATTACAGTTAAATGATGTAGATTTCCTGAATGCACCAAACTGTTCCCGTTATTCTCATATTTGCCTCTGGTCACTTAGTCATGTTATCCACAATACTGATGATTATTTTGAAAAAGTGTTAATATTTTCTGAAAGCACCAATGGTCATATTGTTATATTATCAATTCTATATACAAGTTTAAATATCACAGTATTTGGACAAAAATGTTTGGATTTGTTTGTATTACCGAGCTCTGCTATTTCAGCTGTATGTTTTTTGAACAGTAAAGCAAATTGTCTTTTCATTTTATTTTAATCAGTCTATCCTTTTAGGTTTTAAAAGTGCATGTTACATCTTAAATGAGGCTACAGATGAACATTAAGCCCAATTCACAGACAACACTAATACTGTTGTTATTGTTGGTTTATTATGTAAGATAACATGAGACTGATGTATACTATACAACACTTTCAGCCAAAGAATGCAAGAATGCAAAATCATACAAAATGCATTAAATTTTTATGGTATTTCAAAGCAAAGCAGAAAAGCACAATGTATTTGAAGTATTTAAAGAATTTCAAAGAGAGCAATGGCAAAACTCATTCTTACATTTTTTTTGTTTTGTTTCTTGAATAAATGTTAAAATAAAAAGCAAGACCTGAGAAGTAAGAGAAAAAATACACATCTTTGGTAATCAAGCCCACTGTCAGATTGTAGGTCAACTTCTAGTTATGATATTTGAGTAAGAGTGCATCCATTTTGTAAACTACTTCTTAGTTCAGAGCTTATAACAGCATGCACTGAACGTCTGTGTCAACTACCAAAATATCAGCAGTGCGTGTATGTAAGTGTGTTACATCACTGATAAGATCCATTGTTATTTTGGTATGTTTGCTTGTGTTTGTGTTGATTTATACAAGGGTGCTGATGTCTTTATAGAGGAATGTGTGTGTGCATGCCAGCATTTGCGTGCGCACGTGTTGTGTGGAAATGTCAACACAGACAGAGTATGACAGAGCTTGGCACAGATGGCCTTCCTGTCATCCTCGGCTCCTTCCACAGCTTGACACCGGATGAAGCTCACACACAGAAAGAGGGAGAGGAGGCTAATGCATCACATCTGAACAGCTTTCATTGGTCCAGCAAAAACATTTCTGATTTTTTTTTAATACTTAAAGGGCAAAGACCATTCTCTTTAAAGTCAGATTAGCTAAACCTCTAGGATGAAAATCATACAGTAAGATGTGTTTAATTATTTACTTTATATTCTATCTGCTGCATAGTGTTAATTTAATTCCTTTGCATTGAAATTTGCATTCAAATCTAGCAAAGGATGCGTATGTGCAATACCTTACAGTACAATGGAAGACATACAGCATAGATGTCTTGTCTGTTGCAGGCAGGCACAGCAGTAGTTGCAGACTTTTCTCTCAGACATATATAACTAATGTTGATACCTCTTGGTACATAGATGATGTTTTGCAGGAACAGATGGTCAATGGCCAGTGAGGAACTTGGGGTGTTATATTGCGGTTTTAAACAAGTCATGGCTGTTATATTGAAACACGCATCTAAGTAACCTGAAAGTTCTCTGAGCTCAGGAGTGAGACGTGAATAAAACCACTAGTGTTCTTCCCTGCAAATAGTCATTCACATGTCTGTTTTTTATAACCTATCACTTCCTATTGCCCACCTCATATCTCTATTTTAATATAACTGCTGCAGTGCTCCTGCCTCTGTTAAGGCTCTCTGTTTCCCTCGTGTCAATGGCATAAGACCCTGGCACCTATCAACCCAGCTGCCCCTGTGTACTACTTTTGCTGTTGGCTAGTTTGTGTATGGAAATGCTTCAGCACAGTCACACCTCTGCTCTGTGCCTTCAGGTTTATGTCTGTGAGAGTGTGCATGAGTATGAGGCTACTGGGGTTTTAACAATTCTGAAACCGAGACTGAAGTCAGGACACAAAATCATCCACAGTCTTAAGCCATGACTCCGTCTTCCAGGGCTGTGAATTCGCTCCCACCAAAACTGCTGCCACTATTTCAGGTGCAGGCTGTTGGACTCTCATTACATTTCTAATGCAAATATTAAAGACATTTCATCCTTTACTTTCACTTTTTAGCCCAGTGCACATTAATGTGTCTTGACAGCTGCTTACCACCAGTCTTCTCCCCAAAAGAACAAAAACCGTGAAAAAAAAATTCTTGTGGGACTCATTTCTTCCTTAACCTCAGGTTTTGTTGGACTGATTGACCGTGTTTTTTGTCCTTGTCAGCTCATAGTAAACAGCTGCGTCTGTCATCATACTGCATTTTACAAGGTAGAGGTACAGGGGCTGCTTCTGATTTACAAAATACTGGGTCGCATCCTGCTCATACTCAACCTTTCAGAGAATCTTTGCTGCACTTAGTTAATTTATAGTATATTTCTCAACGAAAACAAGTTATGAATCCATGGATTTGGAGCTTTGTTGCACACCCACTTGCTACATTTGTCTGATCATAAAGACTCATTCAGCATTTCAAGTTGTGGCATTCTTCCATGTATTTGACAGTAAAACTTTGCTTCTTTTGTTCATATCCTCACTTGGGTCCATTTTTCTTAAGTTGTTTTAATAACGCAGTCCCTGACCCCAGATAGTGCAGCAGGGCTCTTTCTAAAATGAACCTGGATCATTTTTAAGTTAAACTGGCCTGACTCACTGGCAAAGTGTGCCATCACTTCTCTCCAAACCATGCTCTGTGATTCTGTAACTAGTCCAGCTGTCTTTATCCTCTTTTTATCGTTTTAACTTTATGATCAGACATTTATATAGTTTAAATGATGCCATAGATTTCACACGTCAGAATAAACCAGTCATAATTGCTTATTTATTATTATTATTATTATTATTAGTATTATATTTTTTTGTCTAAATCCTTTAATTTAATTTTTTTGCAGTTTTTTTTGTACTGATACTCACCCTTGTCATTCACCCTCCTGTGGAGAAGATGGCTTCCTGTCTCTGCTGGTGAGAAAATGCGAGAAGGTGTGCATATGTTATTAGAAGCGAAAGTAGTGGATTCTGTACTAGTTTCATTGTCCTATAGTAGCAATTAGTACGGTTAAATGTGCAAGCAGGTGGACAGAGACAGAGATGGAGCAGTAGAAAGGAAGAAAAAGACAGCGAGCTCTCCTGTCTGTCTTTGATGAGCCTGCCTTTCAAGCCAGCGTTGCCTGGTTACAGGGAGCAGAGGATGCATGGATGGGAGAGAAAGTGGGAGGGTGAGTTTATGGCTCTCAGCTGGGTGAAGAGTAAATGAGTCCTCTCGCTGCCCCTAACATCCCCGACATACTTCTATATCTTCCTCATACTCTCTTTTTTTTGCTCTCTTTCTCTCGCTCTAGTGGCTGGTTAGGTGACAAGTCATTGTCACAAATATAAACCTGATGTTTAGATGAAACCAAGGTCGTACAATCTATATTTTTTATGTGATAAACTGCATATTTTTTTTATTTCAGCTAGAGTGTGCTTTCTTAGCCAAAAACCCTCTGGATCACTAAGTATACACTGGTAGGTGACTGGATGAGCTGTCCACTCTCTTTCTTACCACTGTGTATTACAAGCTAACTTCCATCAATCAGAGGGCAGTCAGCAGACCAGTTGTTAAATCAAACTCGTACTGAAGTCCCTTCCATTGAAGGGAGAAAGCCTTCTTCGCAGCTCTTTGCTCTTCTTTTAGCTTCAAATAGTTTCTCATAGGACACTGATTGGTCCTATCCACTGAGGTTTGGGTTTGGGTTAGTGGCATAGCATCAAGCCTTGTAAGATGGATTTGCAAAATCAGTGAATGTCTGCACCAACTTGCCACCCCTTTAGTGTATGTGAGACTCTTATTGATACACTGTAGTCTGAGGTGGAAATGCCCTACTATGGCATTTTTTGCTTATTTGTAGTAATATAGGGCAATATATTGATATTTGATATTTAATGGTTTAAGTGTTGTCATTTCCTTTTTCTTAAAGGCTGATATGCAGCAGAAGTTTTAATATTTTCCCTCAATAAAAAAATCTTATTGTGTTAACATTTTGTCCAGGCAGTAGTCATCTCTACAATACTGTAGCAACTGTACTGTAGAATTTGGTCAAAAATATTGTGATATTTGATTGCAGCCATATCACCCAGCTGACGTAAAAAACACCACATTGACAAGGTCAAAAACTTGCTTTTCATTGGAGGGGGACTTTAATCAAACAGTTCTTTCATTACTGTGATATTTTTTCCCTTGTCAGTCCTGATGATGCATTGTCTGTCTGTGGCTCTGGTTTAATTTGTCTCTCCACCCATTGTCGGCTCATGCCTCATGCTAAGTCTCTGTTTCTTTTTCGGTATCATAAACAAACTGTTCTGCTAAAGAAAGGACGGGAACTTTTTGTCTTGAAAGCACTAGACTTTTGATGTTTGGACAGGCAATTGTCAAAGCTTACATGAGAAGAAAAACAGTAGAATCCACTCTAAAGTTTGGCGACTTTAAGGCTCAGTGTTATTCAAGATCCTTCAGTTTTTATTCTTAGCTCAATAAACAGATGGAAGTTTAACAGCTGATGTTTCAATCTCATTACATTAAAGTGAACCCTTAGTGCCTGAAAAAATGAGCTACTGGCCTTGCTAAATCAAATGTCGATAACAGTTAGAGCGCAGCTGCTCTCTGCCTGCCTTTTCTGTTTTTTATCTCCATCTGTCCTTGCAACATTATTTGATTCCACCTCCTTTGTCACCTTGCCATATCTACACTGTTTATTGTATGTTAAGAGGTGTTTGTAGGAAATAGCACTTTTTGCACTTTTGTATGTGCACATTAATGGTGCTTTTTTCTTTCTGTTGGAAATGTTTCACATTCTTTTCACTCCTCTTTTCTGCCTGGAACTTTTCCATTTCAGCTTCATATAATTACTGTCATCTATCTATTGAAACAGTAATCAACAGCAGTGCTCCACAGCTGACACATTAGCACACATGGCCAGGTACTCTGCCAGGGACTGTCATTATAAAACTCAATGTGATGGACGGACTAGAAATTCGGGCTGGTTTGATGCTGTAATCAAAAGATCAATCAGGATTTTTGGGACCGATCACCTATCAATGGAAGGAATATTAGCTGATATGGATTACTGAACAGCCATTATTGGTCAAAATGTGGCTTGTTCAGTTATTACTATCTGTAGTTGTTAGTTTTGGTTGCAAAGCATAAACACCTTTAAACTGTTAAGAACAGAAATTACTATATTTATTTTGATCAATTCAAGAAAAGAAGTTCACAGCAAAATTGAAGGCTGTTAATTGTAAAACATTAATAAGACAAAAATGATATATTTCACAGAGTTTAGTAAAAATTCTCTGTCTTAGTTTTAGTTGTATGAGTCTTTGCACTGACGTCTTTGTGCCCTGAAGGCACTACTCCTCCACTTAGTCACTGCTTGTATCTGGTGTCTTTCAGAAGTTCAGTAACATGTGCAGTGATGTAAAGTGACAAACTGCAAAGTTAAAGTATTTTTACCTCTAAACTGTACTCTTCTAAAGTACTGGAGTGCAGTTATGTACTGTACTTGTTGTGTGATTTAAGTGTAGTTAAGTGTTTAAGACGTGCTATTCCTCCATACAGAAACTCTCAGCTGTGATGTTTGTTTAGCTCAGTCACACAAACACACTGCTCTACTGTACCGCTCACTGAATGTTGACCGCTAACAGTGGGCTAGCCATCCTCCTGCAGATTTCAATACAGATTTGCAACAACCCCTCGATGTCAGCACTTAGGGGATAAATGAACAGGTTATGCAGAAAGATTACATTATCTTCCAGTGGTAATGTTAACTACAGTAACAGCATGAAAATATGTTCTCAGCTGTAATCAACACTTTATTCAATTTAATTTGCTAAGCAAAAATTTTACATCCATACATACATAGAATCTCTTTTGTTGTAGAGATGTCGTTTCTCAAAGCGTTTCAGTAAGGTGGCACAGCAACACTTCCTACACTTGTTGTCAGGCTCCTGTGGCTTTATAGTTGACTGCATTCAGCAATTGTAATTCTCTACACTAACATCAGCTTAATATGTATTACAGCAATGGAGAGAAAATGTTTTAATTTTTTTCTGTGAGGCTTGTGAACACACATGAAGCATATTTATCTGACTCAGTACTTCTGAAGAAATCGAAACAAGAATATGCTTTCTGCTTGTTCAGGTGAAATTTCCAGCTTGTTCCTCTCCATCTTCATGTCTGTGTTGGCGTTCCTTTGATAAAGGCTCAGTTCTTTTTCATATCACTGCACTGAGCTTGGCAGATGTTGGCGTTCAATGATCTCTGCTCAGGGGTGGTTAAAGCTGTTAGGAATAGCTGTGATGATGCTGCTGGAGGGTTTGTTCTTCTGCTCTGTGTGCTCATGTCTGTGTGTGAAGCTGACAGGAGGGTGAGCCATTAAACATTTAGTAAACAGTTAATTCACTGGATTTCCTATTAATTCATTCTCGCTAATGACCTTTAACCCTTGCTCTCTTTTTAGTTTAGAAACTTAAATCCTGCCAAAACAGAGTATAGAAATAAGTCACAGCAAATTAATCCAGCAAATGAAATGATATCTTTTGAGTGTGTTGTGAGCACCCAGTCGGTAAAAAAAGTAGTTTAATTAATTGTTTCCTATGTTAAGGAGTGTGAGAAGATTGGATTTTGCTGTTCAACTGTTTCTCTACATAAAAGTAATTCCAGTGTAGCTTTAACTCACTTCTTCTTATCACACATACTGTTTGAACAAAAACACAGCAGCAGTATCTTACGTGATACAGTGCAGTAAAAGCCACAACACAGATAGCATACTTTCTTTGAGGCGCCAGGTTAATGCCACAGCAGATCTCATACTGAGTTCATTCCTGCACTCTGCTCTGCAAAGTGTTTTGTTAGTCAAGGTGAGAGCCACTTAACTATCAAGATCAGCCCTGTGTCACACATTCATATTCTACACCTTATTCACTAACAATGTGCACTGAGCATGTTAAGAGCTGTGTTTTCTCTTTTTGATCCTTCACTTTCCTTTACTTTACAAGGCACACACAGACAGAGGAGTGTTATCATGGTCAACTCACAGTGGCATGTGATGCAGCAAAGTTTGTGGTGTGATAAGTTTCAAATGAAAAGTTCTCTGCTTGCTCCAAACAGCAATCTCTAGGCCGTTTCACACCAGATAGCAAATGAATATGGTGAGCTGCCTACTTTGCTCGATTTGCCTCACAACCCTCAGTTACATTAACACCTTAAGAAAAAACCTCTCTGCTAAATACTGATCTGCACAACGAGTTGAGCCTGAAACCTTTAAGTTGAATGATTTTTATGATCCCAAATCAGCACACATCAGTGGTTGACTGCGTCATTTAAAAAGCCCCATGTCTGGATTGAATTTACAAAAATAGCATTCAGTGTCATGCCGATGACAATCATGAACACAACTTTCCTCTTAACCTTTAAATCTTTTTTTTTAAATAGCAGTTACAGTGTGTGCTCTTTTTGCAAACACTCCATTACAAGATGTGCTCTGTGCTTCTTATCTTAACCATGTGGGCATGCTGTTTGATAGCATGCCCCTGACAGCCGGGTGCTGCTGTTCTGTGCCATCTGGATCCCCTCAGGCTGGCACCTCAGCAGGGCAGCCAAAAACACAGCACAGGGCCTTCCTGTCTGAGCTGATGTTGCAACCCAAGCCCATTCTCATGACAGGCCAAAGGGAGGGGGGGGCAGACAGACAGGCACTGTGCCAGCTAACCGCTTACCACAGCAACACAGATATTCCTATTCACAATGTGACTATCCGCAGAATGAAAGGCATCCATTTCCTCTCGTCCCACAGGTGGTTGCAGCTGGTTTAGGTGTATGTTATGCAATTATATTTCAATGAATGAATGAAGTTTTGATATTGATTTTTCCCTGGAGAGAGAGGGGATGGATGTATTGTTTTCAAGAGGGAGGTTACACAAAAATTTCCTATTACAATCTCTCTCTTTTAGGAATAATTCTAATGTACCACTCAAACAGGCTCAAGATCAAGGAACACAAAAAAATCATAAAGAAATATTCAAGTTTGAGTGAAATGTAACTTGGCTTCATCACTTTTTTTAAAAAAAAAAAGGTAGTATTTAAAAGATATACAGTTCTAAAGAAAAGTCCTTTATTTGCAAAACATATTCATGTGCTGTGCGCCTTTTTATAGGGAAATGTAACTGGCATATGAAAATGCATATTTGCCCAAAGGAAGATGAAATGATCATTGTATCTAAATATACAAGTGAACATGCTCTATGCTTTGCAGCAAGTGCAGTAGCTTGCCATCCTTACAGGGCAGGTCCATGCCACTTTATTACCACTGTGCCCAGTCTGGAGCACTGAGGTTTACACTCAGCTTTGCTAGCAGAACAGAACTATCCACTCCTCAGAAGCATCTCCAACCAAGGGGCTTGAGCTTCTTTTAGGGTGGTTGGAACGACTGTTGCCTTAGCTAGCTAGCTAGCAGAAGAAGCCAATACTTGAATAAAAAAGAATTGAATTTTGGATCTAAGGGAATATTTAAAGGAAATTAGGATTTTTTTTAAATTGAGTTTTTTTTTTTTTTGGGGGGGGGGTTGTTGATTGGTAAAGGGGATGTCTACTTTTTGAGCAGAAACAGATCAGCATGAAAAAAAAGAGGAAAAATGACAACCAAGGGAAATAAATCAAATTGATGTATGATGTCTGAAGATATCTGAAAATATTTGAAAGCTGAAGAATTATTATTTTTTTTTTTTATGAAGGAATAGTGCCATTTGGTTATGGTCTTTATTGCTCATAGGGTATTAAAATAGAGGAGCAACCTCCACATGTCTTTAAACCAGTCTCCTCTACTACTCATCTATGAGAGGTGGATTAGGTTGTTTATCATGCTTCATGTAATGTTATGTTGTGATATGATAAATATTATGGAAAATCAACCTAGACATTTTTTATGGATAAAATGACTGGAGGGGGATGTCTGGTTATTCAAGCAATTTACACACCTAACAGATTACAGTACTTCATCACAAGGATGCCAAAATCATTGAAAATCTGAATATAAAGCATCTCCACTCATTGATTCACAACATTGCCCACAAAAACGTAATAAAACCCTAAATATGAAAAGGAAGGTACCTTAGAATGAATTTCTGATGGTTGGCACTGTTCTATTACCTTGTGATATATATCATCATACAGCCAACCTTTCCCTCCATTTATTATTGAATGAATGTACAGTCTCTCAGGACTGTGGCTGACAAGACAAAGCCCAGGTGATGGATATTCTTTATTCTAAATGACCTCCAGCTTGTATGGTGGAAACAGGCAGAAATGTACTTATTTATCAGAGAACTATGAGTTATGACTGCTGTAGCATTCACTTCCCATTGGTTTTGTTCTTCATCTTTTATAGGTTTTTCCTATAATGCAGTGTTTCCCCAGAAGTATAAATGCTGGAGCCTGAAACACACACCCATCTTAAATCCACACACTGACCTATTCCCTTTCACTCTTTGTTCAGCTTACCTCCCTAACAATGTGTAACTGCCACCCCCTACTTCATTTCCTTTCTCCTTCCTGAAACACAGGAAGTTGGGTGCTTTCTTCTACCCCAGGTTGGAGAAAATGGAGAAGGGTGGAACCACACCATAGGTCATTGACACTGACCACCCAGAGGGACACTCCCTGGGTCTGTGGACATTCAACTTCCTGTGTTAAAAAAGTGAAATTCACCAGGAAAATCTGTGCAGTCATAAAGTAGAATAGTCTCATTACGCAAAACATTATGTCAGCTTTCATCGGTTTTTGACTGATGTGATGCAGATGTGTGCACTTAGTGTGTACTGCATAAAATGGTAGAGCAGTGTGTGTACCATCATTAATCCACTGTTGGTTCTCCTTCACTGCTCTTCACTTCTTCCCACACACCCATCTTTTATTCAGTAACGTGTGTCACCAATTCCTTCTTCATCATGGCTGTGTGTGTGTGTGTGTGTGTGTGTGTGTTAGTGTCCTTTGAGGCTGTTCAAGTGCCTCTTGAACAGAAGTTCAAAAGACTTTGGACACAATAGATGAGGCTCACAAGTGTAACCTGCAGCGCTCTGAAAGATCAGGGAACTGATTTGAAGCGAGTTCTGCATCCATCATTACACAGTGTGTTTTAATGTTAGATTTGTCAGCAGTGCTCAATTCCTTAAAATTTTTATACTGAGGCTGGTTACACAGTGACCTTTTGTTTATTCACTTCCTCTTCTCTCATTCCTCCAAATTTCTCCTCCTTTTTACTCTCATCTCCATTTTTTTTCTTATGTCCTTCATCTAGCTTCCCCTCTCATTTCCATTTTTTATAATTTTCTCTTTCTTTTCTCACTGTTCCTCCTGTCTTTTCTCTCCTTGTCAATCATTTTCCAGAGATTCTCTTTCCTTTTTTTTCACACTTTCATTATCACTTGTCATCCCTGTTCTTTCTCTCTTTCTCTTAGCATCCGTTTCTCTTTCTTTTTATGAGCCAGTCTGGGTGTTGGTCCCTTCTGATCCTTCCTGTTTCACTGACATCATCAGTTAAACCAGGAAGCTGCTAATGAAGTCACCACAACACACTGTTTTTGTGTGTTAAGTTGTAGTTTAGCTACCATGTCTGTATTGAGTTTTTTCAGAGTCACAGTCTTAGTAATCATTAACCCAGACCAGGATATGGTAATGATCATAACTTTATGTCAACAAATGTTTTAGCTAAGGTTGTTAAGGATATTAAATCAATTCACCAGGCCATCATAAAAGTTAAACAACCTTAGGGTTTTAATGCCGACGTGCTGCTGAAACAACAGTTGTATGTTTCACTTTTCAAAGCTATTAACCCAAGAGCTGCAGGCTTGGAATATGTTGCAATAATGAGCAAAATTCTTCTAGTTTGCTGCTGATACTGTGTGCAGCACCTCAGCAGTACTGGTGTGCACTCCTCCACTCTTCTGTAATATCGTTACTTCTCTGTAGTAGAGGAGTTGGTTGTTGTAAAAGGAAAACACAAAGCATTAATATGTATTAAATGAAAGCCTATACAAAATTTTAGTCCAACATTCAGTCTTGCAGTCTTGTAAATATTTTTTTTTTTTTATTTTACATACGAGTTTTGATGTTTAATTCAGATTTAAAGAGATGAGTTTTGTCTTTCATATAATCTTGCTTTCAACACGTGTCTGCCGCCTGGTGACAGTGTGCACTCTGTGGCAGACAGCTTCACCTGCAGCAGTCAATGTCCGGCTCAGAAGATAGATTTAGTGCTAATCCACTCTTAGGGCTCTTTAGCTCATTGAATGCTCAAAGATCTTTTCTTGTGATTTATAACTGTTTCAATGTCAGCTGTTCAGTATGCTGGGGTTGATCCGAGGTTGTACGTGTGTGTGGACAGTTAATCTTAAACAAATCTATACCTTTCTGCTATGTTTGCTTTGCATATCGATATACAAACCACAGTTTACACAGTAATGGAGCAGCAAACTCGTGAGACAAATGTTTTTTTCATTCACCTCAGTCTATTACAAGAGAGATGGTTATCTGCCAAAGCCAGTCCCACACATCTCACCCTAAAATGAAAGGTTGCAATCCACAATGTGTTCTAGTTATTTTGGTATAACACAACAGCTTTGTATTCCTTACTCACTATTCCTGGTGATTGTTGCTCAGTTTGTCAGAAGAACTGTTAAGAACTAGTTCAGATATTAAACTCCAAGTGAAATTGGTTGTAAACCAGGTTGTCCATTTTTAAATGGTGAACATGTTAATATAAGTGTCCTTTTTCATCCATTTCAGATCTGCCCATGGAATATAACCCCTCAGATCATCCTCGGGCGAGCACCATCTTCCTCAGCAAGTCACAGACTGATGGTGAGAATTTCCCAATGAGGCTGCATTGCAACTCAGTTTGCAAATGAATCACTAAATTACAATCAGGTTTTATACAAGACTGTCTCTTAAGACAATAATGGAAGTGACAGTAGTAGGACAAACTATTAATAGGGAATGTTAGTTTATTATGTAGAAAATTTGCATTGTGTCTGAAAGAGCTGATAAAAGAGTTCTTTGGCCTTAAATGAAGCTCAGATGAGGTCAATAAAGTGTGAGACCAAGTAAAGTTTTGAGTTTTGTGTTAATGTGATGGCTTCATTGACCTCAGAAATTTACATTACAAACAAAACGAGACTGAGAGCATGCACCAAGCTCTTAATGTTACAGTTGATTTCCCCCAGCAGATCCACAGCAGAGAGCAATTGTTATTTTTATTATTACTATTATTATTGCTAGCATTATCATCACTGGTATTGTAACTAGTATTATTAA
>JAQMCX010000032.1:13652407-13667378 GCA_029814765.1 Acanthurus leucopareius
AAGTGTCTTGAGACAACTTTGTTGTGATTTGACGCTATATAAATAAAATTGAATTGAATTGAATTGAATTGAATTATTAGCCCTTTGATAGTTTAAGGCAGAGGGTGAAATTAACTTGTTTTACTGCCTGTCACAGTGTCAAGCAGTGAAAATCCATGTGCTAAAATGAGAGGTAACAATTTGTTGGATTTAGTATGAAAAAGAATATTCTTGCCAGTCAATTTTCCATGACTTCTTAAAAGAAGGCTGCTAATATGTGTGATTCCATCATTAAAGTCATTATGCCAAGTGTTTTTGGGAAAGCTTTATGAATGTCCCACTGAATCCAAGTAACAGACATCAGGGTCAGATGGATCTCTGGATAGAGTACATAATGTAACTGCTTTTACTGCCAATGTACAGTGACACTTTGATGATACTTAAAAGAGGAGATGTGATTTATTTATAGCTCTTAATAATAGAATGAATCTGACAACCAGAAGTTGCACTCAAATCTGGTGATTTTAGACAATCTTAATGTCTATCTGCTGCAAGTTTTCCATGTCTGCCAAGGTGGCAAATGGGGCAGTCTGTTAATTTCACCTGCCCCTGCCTACTTTTTACCTGTGGGTAGCACTTGTTAATTTCAGGCCCTGGCTGCAGGACAAGTGTCTGCATTCCCTCTGAAGACTGGGGTTTGAGAAATGTGTTGTCATGTGTTTAAAAAAATTGCAAAATGATTGTACATGCCTCATCCAGTATTAGTACCTGGATAAGATCATGCAACAAGCATCTGTCTGTTGCAGAATAAGTAAGCATGTCATACTACTCCTTGGATACATTCTACACAGCTTTCAAGTGTAAATAATAAAAACTATTGTAGTACAGACATCTTCATTATGCATTAGACACTGTTCAAGTTTATCAAAGATATTGATTTTATATTTTATTGCTCTTGTTCCAAGCTGTCCTCTATTGTGGCCCTAAAATTAGCCTGTATCCCTTCATGCTAATAGAACATTTTTATAAATTAGCACTGATCCTCAGAACGTGTTGCCTGCTAAGAGGACTCATTCAAAGAGCAGTGTTTCCATAAGTGACAGATTGCACAATAAGTGATAACACAGCCTGCAGATCTAATTTTAAAAGTAACTTAATGTTTCAAATTCATGCAAGTCAGACACTGTTAGATGCCACCTCATTTACAGGAACGCAAGCTGTTTCAGTGATGTAGAGATTTCAGATGTTGAGTTACACAAAAGTACTGTTAATAAACCTCCTTTTATTCACCATAAAGGCTCCAGGCAGGTTTCTGTAAAAAAAAAAGAAGTGTAATTCAACCTGCTATTATGTCAAACTTTCTGAGACACAATGGGGTGTTTTGATTATCTCTCTGAGACAGACAGACTGATCCTGATGCAGTCTGGACCCGTCAGGGTGACAGTAATGCATTTTAATCAACAAAAATGTGATGAAGTTGGTTTCTAAGACTACTGTTCAGTTCAGTAATAATCTCTTTACTTTGGTGATAAGAAGCTTAATATTGTTCCATTTGCACACACTGGAGAAAAGCTGGTTCAGCTAAAGCGCTTGCTGCCTGAAGGCTGATATATTGATCTGATATCAGGGGCTGATTCTCTCTTGCCTTATCAGTGTGAATGTCTGCTGGCCTAGATTCTCAGCATAATGTACATAAAGAAAAACAATACAGGACACCACGCATGGGTGATTCTTTACACTCCAGCCTTTATTTAACTACAGCCCATTGTGCATCTGTTTCATAAACAAACATAGAGACAACATGGACTTTGTGTTTTTTCAGTTGCTGTGCCCAACAAGAGAGGTAAGCATGTATGTGTCTGGTCTCAGTAGGCAGGTAGCATAATGCTTACTGTGCGTTTGGGCTCTGACCTTTCATGTAGTCTCGAGCTTCATTGTATCCTTGATCTGCATCGTCTTCTGTTAGCAGGTGGCGTGCCTTTTACTGCTGAGCTACTGACATCATCCCGTGTTTGTGTGCAAGTGTGTTTGTGCTCACGTGCATGTTGGCCCACAGGATGCAGCAGTATAAATAGGGCTGATTGTTGTCATCCTAAAAATTGTGCTTTGATTGTTGAAAAGACACAATGATCACTGTCCTCATCAGCAGAGCTTAAGAAACCTTTTCTAAAAAGGAGGTATGATTGAAGTGAAAGCTTGGATTCAACCAGGTTACTATTAAAAAGATATGTAATGAGTCAGTGTTAATGTGTAGAAAGAAATATAACATCTTCTTTATCTTTTTTAAATTAGTCCTTTATTTTATTATTTTTACTCAAACATGCAGCCCTAATTAAGCCATAACAGCCCGCTGATTTTTGCTAGAAAGCAGCACATAGAGTCACGACTGCCCAGAGGAAAAAAAAAAGAAAAACATGTGCATCAGAGTGTGAGTGTCAGAGAGGTGAGAGACAGACAGTTCAGGGATGTGAGGCGCCAGACAGCTCACGATGTCACTGTGTATGTGTGTGTGTGTGTGTGATGCTGCACTTTGCATCTGCTCTAGTTTGCTTTGCCAGCGATCTCCGCCCCCCCTTATGTGTTCTCCTAAATAAGAGCAAACATAGACATATAGACACACTTGGATACACAAACAGACATGGCGCTGACACACAGATGTGTATGTGTGTATGTGTTTTTTTACTAGCGAGGTGAGCTCTATAAAACTAACAAGCCATCATGTCATTGAAGCAGAAATAGTGTCGCAAATTAGCAGTTCTGTATGAGAAAGCACCAAATGACAACCTCCTCATATATTACACAGTCACCCTTTCATTTGAACTCATGTAGGCCAAAATGATGAATGGATTAAGTAATCTGCTCATTCTCAATCCCTAATTTTAAACACAACTTCCAATGTTTCAGGAGAGAGAGACGAAAACTTTTACAAGTTTTAAGAATGTTCTTTGATACTACAAAATGCTGTTTGGGAAAACAACCACACTATTTATTCCTCACTGCATTATAAACAAAGAAAAAACTCTCTTATTCTATTATGGTATGTCACTTATAAACCCTGGATAAATGCTGCTCCCTGTCTGTGAGGGTTGTGTACTGCACCTATGCAAATATTGAAGTGAGTGTTGCTGCACAGCTGACAAACACTAATACCTGCTCTGTCATCTTCCTTTGCAGTTAGAGAAAAAAGGAAGAGCCTTTACATCAACCATGTAAGTACACACTAACATGGGGGGTTGATTTTATCTTTTAAATGTTTGTTTTCTTTTTAAAAGCTTGATACAGTTATGAATCTAATAATGGTGCATACAGTGATTATAATGTCTTCTATTTTTTGCAAGTTTACACACATTTCGGAGAACAAGGTAAAATTCTTAAAATGTCCCTTAAAATAATCCAACCCTTTTTGTATTGTCATTTAAACCAAACAGATTCCATTCACATTGTCAGATGTGTGTGTGTAATGAGCTGAAATATGTAGTTAAACGTCATTATTTAGATGTAGTAGTAGAATTAACAGTTTCATCACATCATGGCGTATTTCATCTTTGTCCATCACTTCCTCAGCCCCAAGTGCAAGAAATGGTAAAATGTGTGATTTTTAGAGATGAATCGGGGAAGAAACATAGTTAACATGATAAAGGGCTTGTTGAGTGTATGTTTGGATAAAATGCTTTAGAACAAAATGAGCTAGTTAAAGGAAAGTTTATTAATAAGTGGAAATTTGGGGCTTTTGTAAAGATTCACACCTCCATAAATGTCTCTCCTGCATGCAGCCAGAGGACAGACAGAATTAGTTTGTGGGCTTTCAGGTGCCCCACTTTGGATGGCTGTCAGCAGGCCTTTTGGCTGCTCTGAGTGTAACAGAAATAGAGATTGACGTGCACGTGTGTGTGTGCATGTCTGTCTGTTTTTATTTGCGTTTGTGTACTCTAGCATCATCCAGGCCCTGTGAGAAGAAAGTACAGCTCATGTTCCACCATATTCCTTGATGACAGCACCGTCAGCCAGCCCAACCTCAAATACACCATCAAATGGTAACTACATAGCACTTTTTGTCAAACATGGAGGAACTTGTCATCTTAAGCATTAGTCCACATTTTGTCTTCTTGTCGCCTTGTGTCACTTTTAGTTTGAAATGATCTTTTATGTCTTTTTTTATCTTTACAGTGTAGCCCTTGCAATATACTACCACATAAAGAACAGGTATGACAAATATGTTTTTTTCTTCTTATTTACTCCTAAAATTTCACAGTTCTGCATCAGATATCATCATCAAAGGTGTCATTCGGTCATGTTTCCTTCTCTCTGGTTAAAACTCAAGTAGCAAAATTTTGGAGAAGCTGCAGTTGATCATGATGCTTTTTAGATATTCATATGAAAAGTGCTTGAAGTAGTGTAGCTAACTGGAAATAAAAGCAAGAATAAGTTTTTTTGCATCTTTCTGCATCTTTATTTGTAAAGATGGGGTCACATTTTAAATGAAATTAGTCTCCAGCCTACTCTTTTGTATTTCTGCCAGTTAAACCTTATATTCTTTCTCCCTTTTTGTCTTTCCAGAGATATCGATGGAAGAATGTTATTAGACATTTTTGATGAGAAGCTACACCCGCTCTCAGTAAGGCCTTAACTGAATTTAAATTTCTATTATGCGCAAGCTGTAGAGCTGTCAGGATTCTTCAGCAAGACAAACAGCACAAGCTGATGAACAGCAAATAAGCTCGCATGGATCAGACAAGGGTGAAATCTGTGTAGTAATCTCAGGAGTCATCTGGATTATTCACATGCATTTTCACTTCAGTTGTTTGTTTTACAATTGCAGGGTTTCAATCCTGAAATTTACATAACCACTTTGCCTAACGCTCCAAATATCAAAAAGACTATGAAGCAATCTATTCAAAATGAATGCTCATTTGAAAGCAAAAGTATCTGTAAGCGGCTTGTGTTTCCATTTTCAATAACAATCAGATTACATGTTCATTTTCATTCTTTGTGTTGTCTGCTGGCCTAGAAGTTGGAGGTTCCTCCTGATTACGACAAACACGACCCAGAACAGAAACAGATCTACCGTTTCGTCAGGACGCTGTTCAGCGCCGCACAGCTCACAGCTGAGTGCGCCATAGTCACACTGGTAAGTGTTTGCATTGTTTGTATTCCAGTGTTGACACCAGGAGGGAGTGTTGCTTGCTGCTTATCTTTCTGCCCTCTCTTGAATCATGTGCTGTCTTCTTTCTGTTACCGTCTTTAGACTCTTTTCTCTCATTTATTTTTGGACCTTATTTCTCCCTTCTGAGTCATATTTAAAGCTCAGTATATCACTCTGGAGATTGTCTCACAAAAAAAGGTAAAAATTCTCCCAGTAGAGGTGAGGAAATCAAAAGGTTATACAAGTGACAAGATCAGTTTGATTTATGCAAGTTTTCTTTTGGGAGTAATTTGGTTTAATTTAAATTTGTGTCTGTATTCGGAACAAAATTTGTACTTAAATGTACAGTGGGCTCCCATGACTTATCTGCTGCTCGGCTTCATTAAAAACGTGAAAACAGGGACTGCTTTACTCCCTCTTCTATATCCTAATTTAAATTCATTCCGAATGAAGTTAATTTACGTGTGCTATTTTTCCTGTATTTTTTACATATATCTTGTTTAGAATTTCACACCACTGTTACCCACACGTAGTTGGAAATGAACTCTCGCTTCTTCTCCACTCATCTGCCCAGAAACATGTCTCTCCGCACTTTGTTGCTCTGACACGTGTCCCTGGAGACTGGGAAGTGCAGGATTATTATGGCTGGCCTGGTGGCCTAGTATTGAGTTACTTTGCTTACTGACAGATACACACATGTGTGAAGTGCATGTGCGGGTTAGTGGGTGAGCCCCTGTGGAAGCAATGGGAAAGCAAACTCACTAGTGTAAAGTGACTGCAAGTGTTTGTGTGTCTCTATTAATGTACTGACATACTCTCACAAAAATATGTCAATCTTCACAAGATCACACGTGCACACAAAGACACAGAGCATAGTCTGGCACATGACCAGCCTTCTCTAGTCCTCCAGAGTATATTCTGGCATGCCATTAGCAATTAAATAGAGCTGGTGGCTGTCGGTTATGGGCTACCTTTGCTGACACAGCTATGTTTAGACGGGGAAGTTGAGATGGAAGCTCAATCTTCCTGGTCTTTTTGTCCAAAAGATATAGGACAAAAAAGAGAGGATTCTTAAGAGGGTGAAGAAGACGGAGACCTGAAAGGTCTACACGCTTTTTTTCTTTTATGGAGATGAATCACTGCTTAAGATTTCCAGTAGACGGCACCAATAACAGGACACACAAAGGCAGCTCATTGTAGTATGGGAAGTCACCACTTCACAGGTGAAACTCTACTGTTACCAAGGTCATCTGCTGGTCTGTCACACAGAAACATCACTTAATGTTAGACTGGACATTCATTTCTTTAGCTCAATTGTAGATGTTCCATATTAGACTTAACTTGACTTAGATTAACTTGAGAAGTTAAATAACAGTGCATGTACAGTTAAAAGAAACCACCAGTCAGTAATGTGGTCATTAACTGAATCCTCCATAAACAACTCTGTTAACCAACAACCTAAAATTAAGTGCTTGATGCTTTTGCTTCCCATTGTTATGAATAATAGATGTGATGTGACACACTCTTACCAGAGCAACATTATCCAACCAAATATGAAAAAAAGTATGTTGTTCAATCATTTTTCAAACATTTTTTTTTTGTGACAGCGCCCCAGTTTTAGAACGTCTAATGCTAGTTGGACCTAACCTCTGTCCATGGAGACTAGTTTCTCTGTTAAGTACAGACCTCATACTAACATCAACCAAAGAGTCACTAAATGAAACCATTTGGGTTCATTCTGGTTGCACAGGGCAACTGTTTGCCAGCCACGCTGCCTCTGGAGTCTATGTTGTTCTTGTTTGTATAGTTTTCTCTCTGTGCTGCTGTATTCATGATGCTCAGCATGTGGTCTGGCTCTCATTTCATGCGGGCTTTCTTCTTCTTCTGTTTGCTGCCTGCAGCCAGATGAGTGTATATTTGGTGTCTGTTGGCAGGCTCTTTTCCACAACAGGGATGTGTTAGCATTGCCTGCAGGCACAAAGCCCAACCCAGCATGGCTTGTCCAATTAGCCACATGAGCTATGCTTGTGGGCTGCAAAAAAATGAGGAAAAAATATTTTCATTTCTTTTTTACAATGTCTCCCTTCTTTTTGCCTTTCTGTTTGTCTAAACCACAGAGAACCATTATATATCTAGTAATTAAATGGTAATAATCATCACATTACAAATCACCGTCTACATTCCAGCAGGAATGTTCATATTTTCAGGCACAAAATACTGACAGTTGTGCCTCTGTGCATATTCAGACAGAATTATAATAAGCTGAATGCACTGTATGCTAAACTCAAAAATACAGCCTCTCTGCAAACCAGCTTTTTTTTTTTGTCCAAGTTGTCATCTGAGATGACAGTTTTCGAAGCTTTGAGCCACTGTAGCTGGTCTGAATTCAGTTGAGCCTGCAGTAAATTTTATTTATAGAGAAATCAGCCAGGAGAAAATAGCTTTAACAAGAATAACATATTTTGTTTGCACAGAATGTAGACTGTAGAATATAAAAGTAAAATATTTTTTAAATAAAAGTATTATAACCATCCTTAAAAGTTAAACTAAAACAAAATCCAAATATAAACTAGTCCAAAAAGGTAAAACTTTGGGAGTGTGTGGTGAAATGAACGAGCATTTACGAGAAAACTATAAGGTTTATTTTAGTTTGTATTAGCAATCATGACATGCAGTTGTCTCCATGCAGCGGATCACTGCGGCTTTCATGTTTGACAGCGACTATAAAATCAAACAGAATGCGTTCTCCCTTTCGAACAAAGTGATTATCAGATGGATCAGAAGAATCAGCTTCTGCACCATTATTCCAGCTTGTAAAGAACAGGTGCCTGCGGGCTCAGCATGCTTTGTGATCTGTAGACTGTGGGAATTCCGGCAACTGAGAAAGAGGAAGAAATGGAAATGGGGGGAGAAGAGGAGATATCAAGTGTTTCGATCCACATATACATTTTAATGAGCATGCTCTGGGGTAGCTGGATTTCACCAGCTTCTTACATCTTGTTATTGTGGTTTATACCTGGAGGGGGTGTAGGTAGGAGAGTGTATGCCAGGAAAGCAGCAACTTACTCTCTGCAAATCACTGCAGAGAGAGAAGGAAGGCTAATTAAACACATATACAAAATGGGGAACGTGATAATTATATAGGTTTTGTTGATTAGAGTAATACAAGATCATGTTATATTGATGTTTTAAGTTTAAAATGTTCATTATATGGAAGAAAATACCAAATCCACAGAAATCTAACATGTGACATATCTTTTTCCAAGGTGTATTTGGAGAGGCTCCTGACCTACGCAGAGATCGACATCTGCCCTGCCAACTGGAAGCGTATCGTGTTAGGAGCCATCCTCCTGGCATCCAAGGTCTGGGACGACCAGGCGGTCTGGAACGTCGACTACTGCCAAATTCTCAAGGATATCACTGTGGAGGACATGTGAGTTGATTCAAAATATAGTATTTCATTGACTGTCAAACATTAAAAAATGCATATAATTGCAATGCACATACATCAGTAAAGCTGGTAGACTGAGGTCAGTTATGCTGAGTGTTAGCAGCAGGAGCCAGTGGTTATGAACATGCAGGTTTACAGGCTTCTGTGTCTGAGGCGTCCTATTTATAACCAGTCCCATTTTTCTCCGGCATAACAGTAATTATTGAGAATTACATTTGTTAAAGATAATTATGTTTCCGTCATAAGAGGATGGTAGCGAATGTGCTCTGTTCTTCTGCAGATGTCTTTTTACTCACAATTAAAGCATTGCCTTCATTTTTACCCTTTTTTCCCCCATAAAAACCATGAGAATTGGCCTTGCTTGATAACAAACTGTATTTTGTGTTGGTTCAGTCATTTTGTGAAAATGCCATGAATTATGTGGTTTATTATGAATTACTGGTTTCAAAAGGAAACCTTTGTCCTCGTGTTGAAACAGAATCACATGGCTGAATTTACCATATCATTTAAAGTGAATGAGCATTGGAGCACATATGGTAGCATATTTTTTAAGATGATTTTTCTGCTTGTTCCACAAAGTGAAATAAATAAATTAAATAAATAGATAGATAGGCAGGCAGGCACAGTTTCTGGCAACAGTTGGACTGTTGATTAATCAGGTGCAATTTTTGGGACTTTTTGCTTGAAATATGCTGTAAACATTTAATTAATAATTTATACAGCATACTAGCTTAAAGACATAACTTGTTGAAACTGCCACCTTGTTAGCATAACCTTGCCTGGCCTACTGTACCAGTTAACACATGGCCAAGCCACAGCAGCTGGGATAAAACACAGTAGTGCAGTGCTCAATGCTGTCTGGGATGCTGGACTGAATGATTACAAATATCTTAACTTCAAGAGGCAACTGAAAAATCTTGACGTATTGCTCAGTCAACTCTTCTATAGTGGGGTCACTGAAGTCCAAGTTGATCTTAAACTTTTCATTACGTAACAGTGGTGACAATCGTAGATATCTAAGTATGTTTCAATATTAGAGAAGAAAGGTGGCGTTACTTAGAAGTGATTTGATGTAGTATTTTATAAAGGAATTAGACGTCATTGCTTTTATATAGTGTGCTTTGTCATAGCTAACAACCAGTAAGATATGCATGATTGCTATCAGATTTATCATAGCCCCTAATAAGCTGAGGAGAAGATTTAAATGGTTTTTCCTGGATATCAGGTTTAACTTAAAAAGTTATTTTCTGAAGCGAAGGGCAAGTCTGATTTCTCTTTTCAGGGTTAAACCTTTTGTATGGAATAGTTTTATCTTAAGACAATATATCTTCAATCAAAGACATATTAAATCACCATTGCTATTTGACAGACTGGGAAGAAGCATTTTAAGCATGTGGACCCGCCACTCTGCCCCATATACCACATCCGTCTCAAATCCACAGGAATCTTGGCTGGCCTATTCTGAGGGGGAACACGATGCTGCAGACGTGTTGCCACTGCTGCAGCCTCTGACCTCTGCTGCATGCACACTCTTCCGCACCAGTGGCTGTATATTCTTGTCCTTGGGCTCAGATTTTACAAAGCAGCGACAGGTGTAATCCACCAGTTTGGGATTCTCTCCAGCGAGAGGAGCTCAGCATGCGGTTCGGCTGTGCTTCCATATTGCAATTTACCGGACTGTGACTCAGAGCTTGACCAGAGATTTCCTCGAAAGATCAATTTTAGTCTTTAGCTGATGCCCCTCTCCACCTCCCAGCAGACTCAAGTGACTGTGAAATTGCTGCAAGGGAGTCTGGGTGGAATTAAAAGGAGCAGAGAAACGCAAGAAGAAATGAGATTAGATGAGATAAAAGAAAAGAGACGAGAATACCTGAATGAATGCCACGGTAATATGAAAATGAAGCAGCATTATTAGGTAGAGTTGGGCAACAGCAGAGTCTAAATTTAGCTTGTCTGTTGCTGCATGCCTGTAAATGTACGTGGGTGGGGAACAAAGGCTAGGAAGAAAAGATGGATACAGCTTCTTATGGAGGTTACAGTGTAGAATGAATCGGTCATGACTGAAGACAAACGGATGAAAGCGACTGTCAGAGTGCTGCAGAGGGGATCACAGAGCTGTGCAGCATGAAGGGATGCATGACAATAACATTTCACGATGTGGGATTAATTTTCGTTTTTACACATAATGCTCCAAGCCCTTGTGCTTAGATACCCTTGTTTTCAGGATGAAGAAAGGCTTATGTTTGGTTGGTGCATTGGAGATTTGCTTGGTGTATGTGCATTGGCACTGTAAATGTGAAAATAACACCTACGGTCTGTGTGAGGTGATGGATTCGCGAGGACTGTCTCATTAGCACTCCCTCTAGTCTCTATGTTTCTTCTCTAGAGTCTCAGTACATACATGTACTTCTGTTTTTGTAGACAGACAATTTAATTTCATTAACCTCAGTAACTTTGTTTCAGTCTCAACTAGGTTTGATTCCTAGCTTAATTTCAAATTTGTTTATCCTGCCAAAGCACACACTTCTTAACTCACATCCTCTCTCCCTTTGATTAAAGGAATGAGCTGGAGCGCCAGTTTCTGGAACTGCTGCAGTTCAACATCAACGTGCCGTCCAGCGTATACGCCAAGTATTACTTTGACCTGCGCTCTCTGGCTGAGGCCAACAACCTCAGCTTCCCCCTGGAACCTCTCAGCAGGGACAAGGCCCAGAAATTAGAGGTGAGTAGTACATTTATGAAAAATTGAAAACTCATTTTGATTATGTTTGTCAGTCAAACAGTAGAAACAAGGGAAAAAAATCTGGAAATCTGAACCAAATAATTCTGGCCTGAGTATGTGAAATAAAAAGAACCAAGGCTAGCCTGCTAATTAGTATTTTAAAATGTCAGCTCCACAAATGCACGCAAAATCTGCTGGGTGAAGGACAGGGTGCAGGGCCATGTTGCTGAGTAATTAGCTTCACTGCCTCAACATTGCCTCTCCCTCCCTATCTGCATTACGGCGGTTAGTGTTTGATGCTCATTTTAGCAGCTGTATGTGCTCGGATGATGTTGGTTGATTCATCATTTCCTGCTGTTTATCTGTGAAAAAAGACTCTGACATCAGTAGACCTTGGCATAGCAGGAAAAGCAAGTGTGTGGTCAGTGAGTTTGTAGTTAGTGACAATGCCAACACTTCTGTGACTGCCAGTGAAAACAAGATTCCACACTGAAGCAGCCATCACTTACAGCCCCTTTTGAATGGCTAAAGGTATGATATGTTACATTACCATATTGAAATTCCTAAACACAACTATATTGTGGTGAGTTGTGTACTTCTTTCTATATACTCGACCAAATGCATCCATCAATCCATGAAATGAAATATTTTTTTTGTGTGGAATCCTCACTATTTTCGCATTTTGACTTTCAGGCCATCTCACGGTTGTGCGATGACAAATACAAGGACTTGAGGAAACAAGCCAAGAAGCGTTCAGTGAGCGCAGACAACCTGACGGTGGTGCGGTGGTGTCCAGCCATCATATCCTAACGCTGACCGCATGCAGCATGGGGAGAGACCTGTCAGACATACTGTACTGTATTTCTGCCTGGAATGCAGGCAAACTAGGTGGGCAGCAGTCCCATGGATCAGTGGATCTGTCTGGAATTCACAAACACACATACACATGCACACACACAAACTCACACAATCAAGCACTTTTTCAAGTGTGATTGCACCCTCTCTGGTGGTTGTACATAAAAGAAGTCCCACTGGCTGCCTGCACTGAACCAAACAGAGCTGTGCGGAACCAAACTGAAGTGTGTGAGTGAAAAGTTGATGGAATGAAGACCTTGACTGCAGAAGAAAAGAGGCCAAACAGAAATACAGCCGGCAATGTGAGAGACTGTGCAAAGTTTGGAAAAAGAAGAACAAGCTTGATGCGAAATGTAACAGGAGACAGCGTTCCATAATTCCCTCTGAGGCTCGGCTGTCTTGTGCGGTTGATCGAGGGAGGCTGTGTACATTCCTTTAATTTTAATCTTCTGCCTCAGTTTTCTCAGCTGAAGTGCAAGATAATTTTTGACAGCTTACAGGCACATTTTTCAAATTTTGAAATGCTCTATTCCTCAAAATTGTGTCAGTGTTTTGTTGGTGTTTATCTGTTGTTTTGCATTCCCATCCAGCAGAGAAACCTCTGCTAGCAGGTCCAAGCATACACAGAGCAAAGACATTCCACTGTTCACAATTGATACATTTGACTGGACCACATACAATATCACTTGCCCACATTCATTTACATTGTAGCCATCCGACTGAGGCTCACATTGAAAGCTAACATTTGAAAAGCAAACTAGCGATTAGCTTTGACAGGACCTGGGAATTCAACTTGTAGCAAGTTACAAAACAGCTTCATTTACAGCAAGGTTGTTCAGCCACTGTTCATGTACAGCTTTTCACTTAAAGCAATATTCATGCATTGCTTTATTAGATGAGACTGAAAACAATGAAGCGTGCATACTGGGGAAAAAAAACTGACTGGAAGACAGTGATCAACCACTCTCAGTCAGATGTGAGACATACTGTAGAGCTTGTGTTGTACTTAATTCACTGCCATTGTCCTGACCTGTGGTGCCTGTAATAAGCTAATTTAACACTTCTCCCCTTTCTACTGGTGGAATAGAACAAATAACTGAAGTATTTTTTTTTTCTTTAACATTTTGTATGGTTCTTCCAGCTTACAAAGAAACAGCACAAAAAGGAATAAAGACACTTAGGAGCCACTAAAAAGCATGATTCTTCCGGGTTGTTTTTTGACACTCTGGAGAGGACCGAAATGAATGAAAAAGCATTAAGTGATGATTCAAATACTGCTTACAGAAAAAGATAGATTGTATACATTTTGCTAAATTGTCTCTGTACAGTGTAAATACAGTGCAAGTGTGCAAAATCTGTAGACTGAAGTTGTACTGTAAAAAATACAGAATGATGCTAGAGTATTTATATTGGATCAGTTTTTACCGTACACGAGGGGGATGGTAAATATGTTTGATTCCTTGTTCCTATTACAAATCAAGTTAAAAAAAACAAAGGTGAAGTATTAAGATTTCAATGGGAGACACCACTTAAGATTTTTGTCTGTATTCTTGTTAAGATGTTTTTCACACTGCAGAAAATGCCAAGTGTTACATACTGTAGATGCTATATAAGTAATACAAGACAATTCAGGCTTGTTTTATAACTTGTAATCATCTTTACATCTTTGTAATTAATTTTTTTAGGTTTTTTTTTAAGCCCACTGTGTGAAAGCGTTGTCAGAATTTAAGTGCTTGTTTTTTTTCATGCGGCTTTGTACCTGACAAAATGTGGGAAAAGGTTATCAGGCTAGTCAGAAGTATAGTGTGAGTATAACTTAAAAATACCAATAAAAACTATACCCGGAAAAAGTTTGTCTCTCAAGTTAGTAATTAAGTGTGTTCACACTTTTAACAAGCATATAGTTGATTCATATCACCTGATTGGTTTTAAAAACACATTTACTATTCTACTATTTCTACTACTTTTTTTTCAAATGATTAAAGAGTCTGACACTTTATATGTGTTTTTTAAAGTAATTAACAATGATACTTATTCATTAAATTATATTTCTGACTATTCTGAAAAGTATTTTCAACATTTTGTCATTGTTGGGGCTCCATAGTGTCTTGTGTTCACTGGAAACAAGTAAAATGGTCAAACTCTTTTTTCCTTAATTAACAAATTACTTCCTGGTTTGTGCTTTTCTGGACATTCCTTAAATCAGAAATAGAAAAATATACAGAGATGAAGTAGAGGGTTAATTTGTTAAATCAGTGAGCTTACTTGGTTTAATTCACTCTAGTTTTCACACTCTAATGGATTGATAGAAATGTGAAATAATGTTTTTCTTAGATATATAATAATGGTTGTTTGCCTTATGATCAACTGGAGTCACATTTCTGCCACACCATTGAAAAAGGCAGTAAATTATACACATAAAAGTATCCTGACGCAACCTGGAAATGTCTGATAAGGCACAAAACTGCAAAAACTGCATTACGTTCATAACACAAAAAGTTTGATATGGTCCAAATTCAAATGTGACACCAGTGTGCCCCCCTTCTGTACTCTAAGTTATTTTGTGCATTTTAATGACAACGTCTTAGATTTCTGTTCTGTCGTTTGTCAAGCTACTGGAGAATCAGTCAGTCAATCAGGTCAGTGAGATTTTTTCAATCCTGAGCAGCAGTTTAGTGAGAAGTTGACAGAACTGAACCAAAGTCTTGGAGAAATGAAGGACGATCTTGCTCGATGTGTTGCTCTGGGCCGGGGGGGGGGGGGGGGGGGGGGGGGGGGGGGGGGGGGGGGGGGGGGGGGGGGGGGGGGGGGGGGGGGGGGG
>JAQMCX010000032.1:13667546-13698918 GCA_029814765.1 Acanthurus leucopareius
CTATGAGTCCTCACCCCACCACCCCCCCCCACTCTGATTGTCTCCGCTCTTCCCAATCGCTCCCCCCCCCCCCCCCCCCCCCCCACCCCCCCCCACCCCTTTTTGCACATGAAGTATAAGAAAAGGTGATTGGACTTGATGGAAAGAGAACTGTTGTTTTGCATGGTGCTTTTGAATGAGTGAAAAATAAAGTGCAAAAATGTGTCCATAGGAAAGTAATTATTGGAGTTGCTGTTGTGAGTTCAAACTGTTAGAGGTATTCAAAGATTGTATATCCTATTTATTGTATGTGTGTGTGCAAACAGCCCAGTCTGGTGTTTTTTAGACCCAGAAGGAAGCGTTGATGCCAACTGCAGTGAGTCCTGAGCTGGAAAATTGACTCTGACAGCAAAGACCTTGGGCCTGTGGCGTCCTTTCAAATGGTTCCTAGGTGTGTGTCATAGCCTTGTGCACTGAACTCTACCTCTGCATAGAGTTTTACTTCTCTCTTGATTTTTCCTCCTTTTTATGACAGTTTTTTGGATTTCACAATTTTCAGCTTCGATCATAACAATTTCCCGTGCTAACATCAGTCAACTGCTGTAGCTGTGACCTTTTTTTTTTTTTAATTGATTGATATTTCCAACGAGTTGTACTGTGTTCTGTTATTGTCAATGTATTATTCTTTTCAGTGAGTCTGTCATTCTGTATCTGTTCTCGGTTTGCCAAACTCTCTGTTCTCTCTCCTTTTTGTTCTCAACTTTAATTTTTAGAACTGCTCCCAATTCCTCTCTCCTGAAGCAATGTTTAGAAAACCTGTGCAAGAATTAAAACTTTAAGACCTTGCAGTTAACCCAGTTGGTGTCTCTTGTTTAATCTCAAGGAACTGCTCACCCAGAGTGGAAGAGGTAAAAGCAATACACTCACATCATTCATGGTGTTATTGAGTGCTTTTTACATTTATATCACAATGTATCTATAATGAACTGTACTATAAAACAGATGTGACACAGCTGTTTTTATTTCTAGCAGAACGGGACATTTAAATGGTTTAGAGCAAGTGGTAATGCAGAGATTACACTCCACCATATTGTCACTGAGGGACACATTTAATCCCCCATATTAGCCTCCATTTGCATTTCAGTCGCTGCTGCTGTAATTGCTATACAAGTCAGTTCAATGCAATAAAGGAGGCTGTGAGCCTCAGTGGGAGCCACTGCCAAACATCCCCTATAAGCAACATCAAACACTTGTTTTTGAAATACTGCACGCAGACACACAAACTCACCTTTGAAAACACATTTCTTAGTTTAATGAGCACCAGTTTATAATCCTGCACCTTCTTCTTGGCTGTCAGTTCATTTCCCTGAAGTTCAGCTTTATTCTCTATGCAGTGTGATGTAGATTCAGTCTGAAGACTCATCGCTCCGCACCTACTCAATAAAAGGTCTCCAAGGTGCTTTATGATATTGTTTGTTACAGGAAGCAATATTTGATGTAAAAGAAACACAACACTAGGTTGTGTAAATACTGAAATGATGTTTCCATTGACGTAAAAGGAGCCTCATCAAAACCATTTTATTGCTCCTAACATTTCAAAAAGAACAAGGCAAACAGTGACACTTAACTTTTCTTATCTGACATTTGCGTCTTAAGCCTCTCCTTATAAATTCCTTTGCACTCTCTGGTTTCTCATTGAGTTACAAAACCTAACACAAGGGGAAAAGTGCGTAGAAAAAATTAATTCAACTTAATCTAATGAAGAATCATCATATTGTGCATGGTCGTTCGATCCACTGTTAATGTAAGATATTATAGCTATTAGATGATGAAACCCTTTCTGTTCTCTCAAGACAACAGCAGTGTTCAACAGGTGCCAAAAGGGAAAAAAAATCAATAACTGTAAACCTTGAGATGAACAATATGGCCAAAATAGTGACAAGAGTAATCAGTGTGTCATTCTGCGTCGCTCTGTTAGGTATTTCCACATCTGTAATAAGTGCAAATGAAGAACAACTGCAGGATCCGGTGGATGTGATCAGGTAATGACCGAGGCTAGAAATCTACCATGTAGAAGCTTCTGGGTGGGGGTGGAAGGGGATAGCAGGGTCTTAAATTTAAAGAATAGTTAGTATGCATAGATGTGGCAGTAACAGCTAAAGCTGGTGTGCAGGGTGGGTGTCGAGTGAAGAGGATGAAAAAACATTCCCTCAGGACAGTTATGCCAATCTGGCCTCAAACACAGCCATGAAGGACATTCTATTATATGCATAATAATCCATGAGCTGAAAGATGGATATTCCTCCATGTATCAGGCTCAGACGCAATATGGGAACTAGTATTACGGTTATCTTTTGCCTTTGATGCAGCTTCTGTGACTAAAATGAGTCAGAGCAGATGATACAGACGATAAGGACAAAGAGTTCCTTTCTTTCATCTCTTACAATTCTGGATATTATTTACTTCAATTTGAGTTTAAAATAAAATAAGGATATTTTTTAAAAAATACCGCAACAACATACCTCTAACTTATTACAGCACAGAACACGACTACTTCTCTAGTTTGCTGAGGACAAACATGCATCAGAATTTGTGTGTATAAAAAAATATACTGGATAAGATTAACTTTACGTCTATACAACCTCATAAAAAAACATGATTGAGGTTGAAGTTACATCAAGTGTGAAAACCAAAAAAAAAACTTTATTGTATAACAGCAGGTGTTGTATTTAGAGGGAGTCATAATGACCCGGGGAATATAAAATGTGTCTGTGTGGCATTGCAGGTCCTCTGCTCAGTCAGTGAAATTGAAAGCAGGTGTGCCTCATTATCCTGTAATTCAGTAAGTGGGTAGTTTCAAGTGGTGGAAACAAGTTTAAAACTGTTTGATAGATGATACTGTATTATGAATGTATTATGTGTAACCTTGTGTGGGCATCTTAACTTGTTGATATTTACTTATCCACATTAATAATTGATTTTTAATTGGGGGTTTTGGAATGGTTCGTCCTGTTTAGCTCACACTGTGTATAACTGGGCAGATGGTACATTCCAGTCTAATGAGGCTGGAGAGGGAACAGTATGAGTCCTTCTCTTCAGTCCTTCTATGCATAGTTTTACATTTTTGAGTTGTTGTTTTTTTTATGGATAAACATTAATGCAGGCTCCAAGCTGTCTTCAAGGTCCATGAACTGTATCACTTATTGATTTTTTTGACTTTTGTTTTTTTTTGTTCTATTCAAAATTGTCAGTCATTACTTTATCAATAAAACGCTCTCCACCTTCACTTGTCACACTGCATGGCATCCCATTAAAACCTTAGTTTTCAATGGAAAAATGGGATTCAACTCCTTTCACAGGGAATGTCACCATCACAATGCCCACTTAAATGAATTGCAGGCATCAACAATTTTCTGTCCTCTCAAAAATTCAATTTCACACACTGTGTATTTTCAACAGAATCCATTAAATATTCCCAGTCTTAGCTCTGCCATCCATTCAAAATGAGCCATGTAGGACTCTCACTGTGAGCCAGTATGGAGGTGCTAATGACCATTGATCTGTAGTGATTAGTAGCCAAGCCGAGCTTTAGCCATGTGTCCCACCAGAGACCTTGTCCATGAGCGAGGGTGGATGCAGCATGTGAGTAAGGTACTGAATTGTCCTCTGCAAAAGTATTCCATGAGAGATCTGCACAAGGACCATGCTTTCGTTAAAGTAAAGGAAATAAGCTATTATAAAGATTATATTTAATCTTATTTTGTTCAAAACTTTAGCAGTGAAATTTGGTTCCTTAATAATATTTTAAAACTTCTGTGCCTCAGATTAATAATTAAACATAGATTTAATTTAAACCAACATTGAATGACTGACAGTTTGTATATATCTTGCATTACTTGAGAGAAAATGCATTTTAAAGCCTACTAGCAATTTATGAGAGCTAATACGCAGCCTGCATATCTACATTTCATTTCAATTCATCAATAGCAGATGCAGTAGTAAGTGCTTGTATATTTATGGAGTGGCCAGTTTGAACATGCTTGTCATTGTGCTCAAAAAAATTAATGCAGCAATCCAAAGTGAGTAAGCGAGGAGGCTTGATACTTTCCTGTAAGGACGACCAGCAGCACCAAAATATCTCTGCAATGCCAGGATGTGGACATGCCTTTGGAAGTGTGTTAAGAATAGACCCACAATGGGGCTCGCTCCTGTCCTCTGTTGTCTGAGGACAGACAGTTGTATGCAGGGGACAGGAGGAAGTAATTTGCATGGTTTGCTTCAGTCTTTCGGGGACTTTGGTGATTCAAATGGATTAGACAGGTCTGATTGGATTTTGCCTACCAGAACCTGACACATAACGTTCTTTCTGTTCTGAGGGAACTTTATGTCCATCAGCCTGGAGGTTATTGTACTGCTGGAAGCTGCTGGAGAAGTGGGTTGATAGAGAGTGAGCTGCTAGCTTAATTAAAGGACAACCTTGTGATCTGAGACCTGAAGACTTGAAGACTTTGGAAGGTTTGATGCAAAGCTAGCATGGGAGGATCAAGTGCCTTTGAGGTCATCTTTATCTCCGTCAATCAGAGCATCACTTTGATGGGTGAGTTCACTTTACTGGTAAATTAACTGGTTTCTGATTCTGTTTGTGTACAGTGAGGTATTTGGCTTTTCTATAGATCTATACTTCTCTCCACAAAACTTTCTGCAACCTTAAGTTCTTTGGAAAATTTGCCAGAGCACACCTTAATTCATAAGTCACTGTCAAATCTGCATATTCTTGACACCAATGTTTTTATTTTTTTCAGGAAAGGTTTGGCTCATTGTGATGATCTTCCTCCGTATCCTTATCCTTCTCTTTGCTGGTTATCCTCTCTACCAGGACGAGCAGGAGCGGTTTGTGTGTAACACCATCCAGCCCGGCTGTGCCAACGTGTGCTACGATATATTCTCTCCCATCTCTCTCTTTCGCTTCTGGCTGGTGCAGCTCGTTACCTTGTGTCTTCCCTACATTATTTTTATTATCTATGTGGTTCACAAGGTCTCAAATGGCCTCACTGTGGACCTGAACTCATCAGGTCAAGTCAAAGCCTTGCCAATGTTCAAGTTTCACCGGGGGTCTTTAGGCAAAATAGTGGCTGAGCGAGGGTGGGCCCAGTGCTTCACAGGAGCCTACATTCTCCATCTGATGTTCAGAACCTTGCTGGAGGCAGGTTTTGGTGCAGCTCACTATTATCTTTTTGGTTTCTACATCCCGAGGAGGTTCCTGTGCCAGCATCCACCATGCACTACTCAGGTGGACTGCTACATCTCCAGGCCCACTGAGAAGACCGTGATGCTCAACTTTATGCTTGGTGTGGCTGCTCTGTCCCTTTTCCTTAATGTGTTGGATTTCATCTGTGCCATCAAACGCTCTGTGACACAGAAGAGCAAGAGGAAAATGATGGTAGAAAAGATTTATGAAGAGGAGCACTGTTTTCTTTCCTCAGCTGGAGGTGCCTCAAGAGAGCTAGAGCCAAACTCTCCCCCAGCTCAGCAGGCTCCAGAGGTAAAAGCTGGTCAGCCAGGGAGTTTCAGGAAGAGGCAGGGAAGCAAGGGCTCTTGTGGAGGTGGGCTGGGACAGGTTCCTCCCTACCAGGAGCACTCCTCTCCTCCATGCTCTCCAGGATCTCCAGGATGCAACACCAACGGAAATAATGGCCATTCTGTTTCCCAGGAGGAAGCTCCAGAAAGGAATGGCAGTGAGCTTGCTCTCTGTCCACCAGACCCATTGGGGACACCCAGATCAATTCGTGTTAGCAAACGTAGTCGACTTAAACCGCCACCTCCACCCAGACGGGACTTAGGGTCATCCCACGGGGGATCAGCAGGGCTCACAGGGGAAGTCTCCACATCAACAACAATCTGTACCAGAAGGATGGGTCAGTATACACTGGTTGAGCTGGATGGCAATGCAGATCTAAACACTAATGATGATGGGAAAGAAAAAAGATCAGAGTGGGTGTGACACAGAGGGTTAAATCGCTTTGTTTCCAAGTTGTTTTGGCACACAAGAATGAGACAATTAGGTGTAAGAGCAATAAAAGAAACAGAGAGGCTTGCAGAATAACAACCGTTGGCACAGACATCGTGCCATGCTCTTTACTTCAATTTACAATGCAGACTGCACTCTCACTTGAGGAGAATCTAAAGCAGCAATGCATTCACCAGACACCTGAGGCTCATGAGGCATAAGGAGATTCGCTGTGATTTTCTCCCGCCATCAGATCACATTGCCTTTGTTGAGCGCAAGCTGAGTGATGCAAAGCAACAAGAATTCAAGTCATGGCTGTGAACTCACTTAACAAAACAAGTCAAGAATGACATTAGCCTAAAGCGTCCTTGGAGAACCTCAACCTTGATAAAAATCTAAAAAGAGTGCAAGCGCACCTGTTTCTTCTCTTGTTGTCTTTACCCCCCCCACCTTCCAAACACACTGTCCATAAACAAAGACAGGCCTTGACCTGTCCCACATACACATCCCCTCCCACCACAGTCATTCTATACCATACCACCATGGAGTTCTTCTCTTTTGTGTTTGGATCTCTTGGGTCGTGGACATGGGTTGCCTCCAGGCCCTGAGTTTAGGTGACTTTTTGGAAATAAGAGGGTCAGGCCCAAATGAAGGGCAAAAATCTGGCTAAGGTGCAGTTATCAAGCTCAGAGAACAGAATAGAATTCCTCAGTCAGAAGTGAAGGACACTCTTAAGGCCCCTAAAGCCGATACTGGATCACAAAGCAATTACATTCCCCCATAGGGGCTTTGTATTTATGGAGACAGCTTGTCACTCTATTTCAGGGCCTCTCGGAGCTTAGGAGGAATACAAACCTGAACATATACCGTCACTAGAAATAGAGAACAGCAGAGCCCTGTAAAAGAGATGTGTTACATGTTGCCCTTCAGGATATCTGCCTGCTGTGGCTTTGGTTTCACCTTGATCAAAACTCTGACTAATGTGGCTCAGACTCGAGCTCCCGCTGTGACACATGTCAGTTGTCGATGTGATAGTACATACATATGGCCGACGTGATGTGTAATTAACAATTTCTGAACTCTTTCCAGTCTGCTGTGTTGGAGTCTCCAGACTGCTTTATACAGATGATTGTAAAGAGACTCCCACAGTCACATCTGCTGCTCTGTAGCTGAGGGGCTGGTCTCCGAGTAAACTGATAGCTCTTGATCTTTCTTCTCTTGTGGTCTCTTTGAAGGTGACAACAAAAGCACCCAGCCTCATTTCTCACCTATCGACCGCCTGCTGCTCCCTGACTGTCATAAGCATGACCACAGTGTGTTCTTGTCAGACCACACCCGGTATAATGGGGTCACACTGTGATAGCTGGAGCTGGGCCACTTTTCTTTTATCTGTATCCTGCATTGTAAGGTCTTGGTAAATACTCAAATGTTCCGATAACTGCTAATGTGAAATGAGCTATACAGAAGTTGCTTCTTTTCATGATTGTTTTGTCAAGTGGCTCTTTGTTGTATTACATACAAGTATTGAACAATCCCAGTTGTGTACCCGCTAGCCAATGAATTTCTTTATATTGCTGGTCATATTTTGATTGAAAACCATCAATGCCTATTTTTTTTTTAGTACATATTTTAACAACATTTTCTTGCTACCTGTCGGCACAATATAAACTTGTTTTTGTACAATTTCATGTGCAATTATATAGAAAATTACTTTCTTTATAAAGGGATTTTTTCAATATATTTTGTGTAATCTCTTCTTATCTGTCTGTCTTTTATTCATTGACTTTTTCAAATGTGATTGTATTGTACTTTCATGTAACTGTTCATGTTTGATCCTGTCTGTTGTGCTCTGGCAGCCTCACCAGCACTGTAATTTGAAGTCATGCTGCCATCCAGTGACGCAAAATGTGAAATGCTGCCAAATATCGAATGTGACACTAAAAACCAAATGCTCTCTGATTTTGAGATTTTTTAAATGTGAATATTTGTATCTTTTAAAAACTTTTTGGTTGTGATATTTTTTCAGTGAATCAGGTAGAGGAAGGCAAACCTGGAAATTAGACTTTAAGACATTTGAATTTTCTTTGTTGTAGATTTTGTAAACATTATTTAAGTGGCTCCAACTGACAAGAAGAAGTGAGATGTTACTCCATGTGGTCTACTGAGCAGCAGCTCTGTACTTTTATTGATTCTGGGCCATAATGATTAGTAGTAATTTGATAACCACAACTGTAAATTTGGACCTCATGAGAGCCAAGGTACTCATAGTATCCTGTGAGCTGTGGCCTATTATTCTTCACTAAAGTTCCTCTGATTATTGAGAAGTTTGGGGATGTTTTTTAAAAGCAAACATATGGGTCAAACTGGCAGGCAGGGCTGGATTAACCTGCTCTAGGGTCCCAGGGCAAAAATGAGCCTTATTCCCCCGGTGCCCTGTCTTGTGTTTATATTGCTTGAGTCATCAAGTGTCTAAAAACAACCATGACAAAGTTTAATCATGCTGAATTTGCTATGCAGTGAATTGTGTCATACAGAGCTGATACTGTGAGGGAAAAGCAAATGACAGAAGTTGCAACTGAACTTTTGACTGAGGACTTTCAGTTTTTTTCATTTTAGTTAGTTTTTATATGTAAAAAGACATTTTCTTTACTATTATGACAAAAAAAAAATGTGATTATGTCTCTGTTAAAACAAATAGACTGTTGCAGATAAGTTGTATAATGACAACAGTGATTGATTATTTTGAATTTTGATTAAAATGAATTTACATAGCATATGAGCCATGCACCAAACTGGTTTGAGTCTTTTCTGGCAAGGCAAGGCAAGAATGTTGATTACTTGTTTGTTCCAGTAACATCTCATTTATTTTGGCATGCAAAGCTGGCAGCATTTCTTTACAGTGGTCAAATTCAGGCCTACGCAATCAAAACAGTGAAAATATGTATGCTAACTGTTTTCATGGCCTGTGTAGGTTGCTGCATGCAAAAAAAGGAATGCAGAGAGATGCAGCCTGCGTGCTGACAGAAAACAGAGCAGCAGTTCAGAAGGGATATAAAGCATCCAGGCTGTCACAATGGTCATACTGATGTAGTCGTTACATAATCAAGGAGAACCAAAGCCTGTGAGAACTTGTCTGTCGTGTCTTTCAATGAGTCTTAACTGTGTTTCTATAGACTGCTCTCTTATTTACATTTAAACAGCTAGAAAAGGGCAAGACTGAGAGGTGAGAAACACTTAAAAAACAAAACCTGTCATACATCTAGCCTTTTCAAAGCGGCCTCATCCATTCCACAATGTTTGTTTCCTTCATCCTATTATGGATCTGTGTTTTCTTCTTCATTCCCTGCTTCAAATGCCAGAAACCCTGGAATTTTCCTCCAGGACCTCCTCCATTACCAATCCTGAGGAATCTGTTGAATCTCAGCCTAAACAACCCCATGAGAGACTGTGAGAGGGTAAGAACAACACTGAAATGAGACACATGGTTTGATCTTCTGACACATACATTCGTACCACCAGGATGAGACACAATGAGAATTTAGTGTGTGTAATTAGCTCCATTGCAGGGAGCGAATTAGCATGTTGTGTACCTAATTAAATTCTGCAGATTATGAATTGCGAAGGCAATCTATTACCTCTAGGCTACAAGCAATTGAGACTAAATGCTAGTTATTAAATGCTTGCTGGTTGTGTTCTATTTAAATGCACAGAAGGCTAAGAACAACACTTGTGAAGGCTACTATAGTTAAGTGGTTAAAATCTTTCCTAAATCTTTTCTAAGAGCAAAGTTTATCCTTAACAGTGCTTTTGTTTTTATGTGACTCTATTACAGATTTACTGTGCTGTGTTTGACTATCACAGACTGTTCACTCTAGAATACTGTCATAGGTTGGATAGGTCAGTTTACTTTGTAGCTTGTTTTCAAAAGTAAATCCCCTTCTTGAGTCTGAACAAAATATACACTGGGAAAAAAAGGTCACTCCAAAATAATATTTAAAAATATCAAGTCTCTTGTGAAGTGATTTGTAAAGATTCCTTGAATTAAGATCTGATATCTGAATAAAAAAATCCTCACTGAAAAGCTCCTTTTCTGGATGATTGTGTCTTATATAATTTGCATGAGATATTTAGACTTGAAATTAGATGAATATACTTGGTAAAACTTTCATTCTCTATAGTGTAAAGCAGAATGATTGCATTTGGCAGTGACTCATGATAAATTCAAAAGCTTCTTACTGTGTTTTTAACTAGCTGAAGAAGGTGCTATGGAAATGCCTGCAGTCTCTTCATCAGACACAGATCATCATCAATAGGTTCCAGGCCGTGAAGGAGGCCATGATGACCAGGGCAGCTGATTTTGCCAGATTGCAGACATTTTTGTGCGTGACCTCACTCAGAGAGGTAAGACAGAAGTGGTCTTTCTTCAAGATAATCATGACCTGGATGAATGAGAATCTTCACAGACACGTCTGCCATATAGAGTATTATCAATATCATTTTGAGACCATGTAACTTTCAAAAAAAGGACAAATTCCTCCTCCTAAGAATGATAGAAGGAATTTGTGAGCATTATAATGCACTCTGGTTTAATTTAATACACTCAGAGGTTTTTACAGCCCTTCTTGGTCTGTCATGACTGGTAGCTGATGACAGAAAACTTGAGAAAACTTTAGACAGATACTGCTGTGTCACTGGCTGTTGCTGAGTCAGTCTGTTGACTTCTTGATTCCTCCACTTGTGTTGCTGTAATATACACAAGGTATTTATCAGTATTTATGATCTTGTTTTGGCTCCTGTGGCTGCCTGTAAGTGTAAATTATAAGGTCACCCATAACTAAACCTGTTACAGGATTGGTTCTGGCAGACTGTGGCGCAAGTTGGAAGGAGCATCGTCACTTTGCTTCAATGACCTTGAGGAATTTTGGTCTGGACTGTTTAGTCCATGGAGCAGAGGATTCTGGGAGAGTTACAGTACACAATGGAAACACTGGAAAAGAGCACTGGTATGCCATCTGTGAACTCTCATGTTAGCACAATGTTCATCATAAAATGTGTTGACCCCTCCGTGTTGTCATCGTTCCATCTGCTGCAGGTGCAACCTTTAGTCCTCAAGTTAGGTCTCATAATGTGGCCTCAGACATCATCTGCCAGGTTCTGTTTGGTGAGCGTTATGGCTATGAAGACAGCTTTATCACAGTGGCTGTTCAGTGCTTTAAAGAAAACTAAAAGGTAACAAATGGACCCTGAGCAATGGTGAGTCACCATGTTTGTGAAAGGTAACAACCTGAGCACAACTATCAGATATTTTGCTACTTGTATCGATATTTTGGATTTTAACTTTAGCTCATAATCTAAAATTAAGATTAAGCTCAGGATATCACCTTTTTGATGGTATAGAAATGACCTATATCAAAGTATAAATGTCTCGCCTCTTTTAACTCCAACTAAAACTATATTTAACTTTAAAAGGAGTTTCTCTCCCTCCAGGTGTATGACTGTTCCCATGATCAGAAACCTGCCCCTGCCCTTCATGAAGGCATTTAAGAACATTAAGGTGAGTATATTCAAACCTCTCTTTTTTTCTTCTTAGTAATATTAACATGCTACACTGTCATTTTTATTCCACTGTGATTTACTAAAGTCAGAAAGTGTCAAATCCAGAACGTAGACCTTTTGGCAAAACCACTGTCAGCTTCTCCCCCTGAAACCTTCCCCTTCTCTCTTCAAGTCAATGAAAAGGGAAAAATGTACATCTCTCATTTCTCAGACTTGTAAGAAACTCGTAACTCTTCTGATCACGGAGCACAAAGAGACCAGAGTCCCTGAGCAACCACGAGCCTTCCCTGCCTGCTATCTGGATGAACTGGATGAGGTGTGTGCCATGGAAAGAAAACATATTTAAATGAGAAACAGAAAATTTCCTCACGTTGCTTCAGGGTTTCATCTTGACTATGATTCCTCTTCACCCATCACTCTCTCTGTCTCTTTTCCTCTCTGCATCAGAACGATGTCAGGAGGAGATGGACCAGGTGTTGGAAAAGAAGGATGACAGACACAACATGCCTTACATGCAGGTACATTATCAGTCAGATTTCTCTGAACAGTTTAGATATTTCATGTGCACACACACACACACACACACACACACACACACGTCTGTGGTGCTTCTTTGGCAGAGTGTGACACAACACAGCATTATAAACTTTGCTACACATAGTGGTTCTTTCACTGTGGGGAGCTCCCCAACTTTTTATCTTAAACATAACCTTGTGGTTTGGTATCTTGCTTTGTTGTTTTTAAGAAATAGAAACTGTCAGCATCTTCATGGCAGGTTTTAATCACTTACTGCTATGTTGGTTGTGGTTGAGCTTCTTTAAAGCCTAAATTATGACCCTTTTCCCATTCAAAGACAGCTTCAAACATGCTGTAGAATTTCTTTGACTCCAGGCTGTCATCCATGAAATCCATAGGATAGCTAACACTGTCTTTTAGTGTCTACCACTACACAACAAATGACACAGAGCTCCTGGGATATTTTTGACCCAGGGTAAGGCCAGGAGGTTTCCTTGGATCATTTGACTGTTTCCAGGAGACACCTTTTAACTGTTGATCTACAGTGTCGCAAATCAAACTGGACTTAAAGGAAAATTAGTTTTTAAGTATGCATAGTAGGATTTAGAGCAGGTTAGAGATCTACTCATCAGAGGGTTTGTGGTTCAACAGCCAGCTGCATGGTGAAGCACCCTTAGGCAAGATAACATCAGATTTGTAAGGTGGTTGTTGTCTAACAGCATAAAAGCTGAAGCGAGCTATACAGCATATAAACTCAGTCTTTATAAACACATTATCTCAATTGAGTGACGGGATTAGGGGGTTATAAGAACTTTAAAAACACCTTTTATTATAATGGACTCAAGTACAACACCAGCACCTACTGAGATCTTATTAATAAAAAAAGCTCAATTAACACCTCTGTGACTGCGTCCATAAAACCTGAAAACTTACAAGCTTTACAGGAGGAGAATTTATGACCCGGCTGTTGTCACATTAGACTGCACAAGTGTACCTAATTAAGTGGCCAGTTAGTGTTTATACCAGAGCTAATCCACTATTCACCTGACTTTGTTATTGTTACCAACATGACACTAAGACATAATATATGCAATAAGTTTCATAATAATTTACTGTGAACAAATATATAATAATGATTTATACACTTAAAGGCATGTGGTATTTTATCTTTTTTCTTTTCTTTTCTTTTTTTTTTTTTGGTCTCCATAAAAGGAATTCTCAAGTTATTTTTCTCTTCAGGGCAAACCAATCATCCAAAACCTGAACTCGGTGCTGACTGAGGAGGGACAGTGGAAATTCCCTGATGAGCTCAACCCTGAAAACTTCCTGAATGACAAAGAAGAATTCTTTAAACCAGAGGCCTTCTTGCTTTTCTCTGCAGGTATCAGAGTCCAAACCACAGTGATTTTTTCCTCTATTCGAAGAAACTTTCATTCCTTACTTGCTGAGAGTGCTTCATGACTCAGGTCCTTGTATGTGTCTGGCTCGTATGGAGCTCTTCCTCATCATGGTGACTCTGCTGAGGGAATTCAAGTTCATTTGGCTTCAGGATGCAAAAGAGCCGGGCTACACCCCTGTTAGAGCATGAAGGTACAACTCAGGTAGACAATGGGAAACAACAGCTTCCCCTCAGAATATTGATACAAATTGATACAAGTGACCAGTAACTTACACTGATACAGCAGATGGGGTGAAAGACACACTAACATTTTATTTAAAGACACAACAAAGTCCTGTAAACATATTGAATGTATTTGAACATGGCTTCAACTTTTGGTTACTGGCTCCCTCAAGTGGACAGAATAGGTATTGCATTTGATAAAATTTTATTGCTCTGTATGAAGTATGGCACTGTGTGCTTCATGAGCCTTGTGCACAGCAAAGACACTGTCATATTTAATTTTAATTACATTCAATGTTACACCACAACAACAGCCATTTGTTATCTAATACTTTTTAACATGTTACTTTTACATTCTTTCAATTTGTGGTTAACTTTGTGTTACAGTACTTTTTTTTATTCATATTTTTTACAGTATAATACATTTGCAGATGTCTTGAAAACTTTTCAGCTCTTAATCAGTCTGATCCTATGTATGACAACCTATTAGAACTGCACGGAACTAATCATCACTGATATGATAGAACTAAAAGCTTTTGAATGAAAAATTCCCTAAAATTACCTGGTTAAAGTTTAATGTGAATTTTATTCCACTTGTAGTAACATCTGATGCACCGTCCTTGAAGTGAAAAACGCTCTTTTTGATGTCATACCCCCATAATACAAATGGCAACATTGCTTTTGTTTTCTGCTTACTATTATCGCTCATTATAAGACTGTGCTATTCACTGTTTATTTATAATCAGGATTGTACCATCACACCTGTTTTCAATGCTGAGTGCGGGCACATTTGTGGGACTGAAGGACCCTGTGTGACCGAACTCACAGTGAATCTGGGAAAACACTCAGCGCTTCAGATGAAAGAAGTTTTCCTTTTGTGTACCTGTCAGTCAGTCAGTGAAGGACTGAGAGAACACAGTGTTCTGCCGCTCTGTGTATGTGTGTGTGTGTGTTTCCGTGTGTGTGTGTGTGTGTGTGGAGGTGGGGGGTCCTTGGATTGGAGGAGGCAGCAGGGGTGCACTGTAAGGACTACTAAACCACAGAGGTATTGTTACTGTTCCAACAGGGAGCCGGCCATCAATGCTAATATCTTTGTTAGACTCAGTCATAGTGCTAAAGTGAAGCATACAGTGTTTTGGTTAAAGACTGCAGGACTGACACAACATTAAATTCCCATTTATTTTTTTATGTGACATCAACCATCACACTACGCTCACCCTTGAAATGTACAAACCAAACTGCTGCAGCGTCCAAAACGTCTCTCTCCCTGGGAAACTATAAAAGTGAAGCCCGAGTGCTGAACCCCTCGATTTTCCAACATCTGCCGTCTCTAATGGCCAGCTGGGAATAATGTGCCTGAGCTGGAGGTCAAGAGCTTCAGCATTCATCTGAATAGGTCACAGAAACCTGAGGTCACTGCAAAACTTCTTGTATGGAAGAAAACACCAGTGGAATCTTTGTTTTTTTTTTTTTTTTAGTGCTGTAGTTCAACCGAAACTGGAAAATTTAAAGTTGAAAACGGAGAGAAATTACATTAACTGACAATCTTTACATTTGGAAACCTAATTTAATCACTTATAATGCATTTTGATGTATACACTGAGGTTAGAGTCCGCAGTTGGAAAAATTTGTAAAATCATAATTTTATTTGACTTTCATTGTGCATTTTATTTTTAATTTCATTGTTTTTGTTGATTAAATTGTCACCCAAATCGTTCCGTCCTGTGCTCCAAATTTAAAGTGCTAAATATGATCTGATATGGCTGTCTTTCATAATCTTTCATATAGAAGCTACTAATACACATCACAAGATGCTGTCCACAGCTGCACCATCTCCTCCTGTGCATCGAGAGATTAAAAGCAGCCTTCTCCCAGGTGTATCGCAGGGATCAATAGTATCAAAAGGCATGACCTGCCTATCACCCCTCCACTCTCCGGTGTGTCTGCCTCTAATCAAACGTAGCCATTAATTTTTGATAGGCAGCCATGTCAGAATGTTCTTCCTGACCTCACAAATGGATACATACAGAGACGATCGAGGAAGAAGACGATTCAATCAGAGTTGCTGCGCCGAAGAATCATTTTTTTCACGATGGTTAGACTTCTGCACCAATGCAGTAGAGTGATACCACTTTAAATTGTATGTTTCTTATATGGGGCCACAAGTGACAGTCAAGAGCAAGCCCTGACAAGATCAGATAAGTGGCATGTCCATAAAATACTTCCTAATAAAAATAAAACCATAAACTCAGTCTGTTACCAGTTAATACCCGACCGTTCTGAGAGCCCTGCCCTGTCTGTGTGAAGCCTCTCTTAATGACACTCTCATACTTTCTCCCAACAACTGCACACAGTTGTGTTGGTGAGCTCTGTGGAAGAAAAAAAAAGGTTGTTACTGGTTAATTACAATGTGTGCAAAAAGGCCAAGTCGGGACATGCTGCTCTAAGTGCCTGGACAGTTGGTTTGTGGAGCCAGGGTGCCGTGTGTGGACTGAGGAAAGCTCAGGGGGATGTGTTTAGTGTGTGTGTGTGTTAAGCATTGAATGTTAATTTTAAAATGTGGCAATAAATAGTCTTAAGTATGGTCCTAAATATCCACTCATGTGTTTTTAATTCTCATTAAATACTGGACTTTGCATAGAGAAGCTACAAGTCACTTTGAATGCAGTTTTAGTGTGATTCTGAAGTTCTGACTGCACAGACGCAGAAGGGTTGTAAAATAAAGACTATAATTCTGTCTGCATAGGACGTCCTCCCTCCAGCAGCCAGGAGCTTAGATCCTATACTTATTTCATTTGTCATTTAAAGTGAAACTCATCTATAGAGGCCCTGTAATCCTTTTTTTTTTCCTTTTTCCTTTTTTCTGAATCAAATACAAGTTAAATTGATTCTGATTTCAATCTGCTGAATTTCAAATTAATTATTAGTCTCAAATAATCTTATATCGTGAAAAATGTCCATCACAGCTTTCTCGAAATCAGATTGACATTTTAAAATGTCCTGTTTTTTTCTGATTAAAAATTCAAAAACTCACAAAAATTCTGTTTACTTGGAGAATAACACAACAAAAAAAAGCAGGAAATGTCCATGTTGGAGAAGCTGTAACATTTGATTTTTCCTTCGTTTTTGCCCAATAAATGGCAGATATAATTAATTGAATACTAAAATAGATGTCTTTTTTTTGTTCTGACTATTGAATAAACGGATAATTGTTTCAGCTGTTAAAATAACAAAATGTTCTATGCAAAATGCAAAATCCTACAAAATGTTATCTAGTAAATCTGTGCTCTCAGAAGTACTTTTGCCATTTAAAGTTATATTTTCTGCCTTCCAAACTCATCAGAATTCTTGCTTTTCACTGCTCAGCTGATAAAACAGATGCCACATTTTATAATTAATATCAATGCCTTAAACGTGTTCAACAGGAAGAATCAAACTAATATGAGAACTTTGTTTGGTTTTTATGGAAATCCCATTTTGTCAATATTTTATTTATCCAGTGTTTGAGGGTTTTTCCTTAATTTTTCAAGCATAAGCGCTGAGAAAAGAAGACGTGGGTAGGTGTGTGTTGTTGTTTTGACCACAAGGTGGGGCTGCACATTAATGTCCTTACTAAGAGGCTGCCAGCTAGAGCTGAAGTTGCAAACTGACTGAGATTTTTGAGGTAAACACTAAGACAACAAGCTGTAAGACTGGAAGCAACCGCGACTATTTGATGCAAATATAACATCAACTTACACTGAACACCAACAGCAAGATCATCACTGGAGAGAAAACCATTGCTATTTAATGAATTAAGTCCATTTTAAACTTTCAACTTAACAAAAACTCAATAAAAACTGCAAAACATGATCTCCGGTAACTTTCCACAGACTCTAAATCTACTGTGAGCTGTTGATGAGCTACATGGAAGCAAAATGCTTAAGAAGCCGCTCTTTTGATCTCAAGAAAAGTACTTTTTTGTTATGACTTCCATCTTCATTTGCCTGGTGTCTTTGCTGACAGCGCTGATGCAAGATTTATGCGGCTGCTTTGCACTCCCAACAGATGCACGTCTGCACTGCGCTGAAAAGAAGCTTTTTGGGGTTAACATCTACAGTGTGAGTGTAAAGGAATAAAGCGGTAACAAAGCCGTCACTACAAAGCCCGCTGTCACCGCTGACCAGCAAATCAAAGGCATTTCTACGCTGGGTTACAGTGTATCATCTTATGCCAGCGCATTGGGTTAATTGGGACCAAACCAGATACATTTGTAGCAAAAAATGCCTCGATTAGGGGGCCCTAAGATGTGAGATCATGTGAACAGACCACCTGTGGGGCTTTCATTGCTATTTCAATATCATTCATGTCAAGGCCCCTGCACTCGCTGACACAGCTTGAGCCCAAGGGAGAAGATGTTTCAATTCAGACTCTGGGGAGGAAAAAAAAACAAAAAAAAAAAACAAACACAAGTTGCAGGGGCTCTGGCAGGTTTCAGCTCCGACAAACCCAGAAAAAGCAAGGGGTTCCAAAATGCTCTTTCAATTGTGGGACGTCCATCAAAGCATCCAAATGGGGACGTTTAGGGGGAAACCTTGGCACATCAGACAGACACTCCTAATACACACCTTTATTCTAGGCAGTTGAAAAAGGGAAAGATCAAAGTTTGTGCAGATGAAAAGGGTCTGTTCCCTGCATTTATACCCCATTCACCCACTCCCTCTTTTACCAAATTAAGAAAGCGGGCTTCGGCAAGCATGTGAAGAGGACTTAAACAATTATGGAGATGCTCCAACTCAACCCCTGCCTCTAATTACCGGTCTCTGATGGTTAAAAGGGCTTCCTTTTTAGCAGGGACTCTCAAAAGCTGCTATTGCTGCTGCCATCCTCAACACGGTGACCACAAGGAGCCACAAAATATGCCTGCAAGGTCTGGAAAACAGCACTGCCTCCTTTTTGCATGGGAAAAACACCGCAATGTTACACAGACGTTGAGATTTATCAAATGTTTTATTGTCAAAATAAAGGTCATATTTGCTTTCTCACAAAAAGAGACATCTACACTTTGTACAAATTTACAATAGCTTATAAAGTTCTCTTTTATACACAAATGTACACGTTTTTTTTTTACATAACTCTTATATAAATACATGTGAAATTACAAAAATGAATGACCCGTAAAATACTTGGGCACTATTAAGGCTTAATTTAAACCATCTTTGATGTGATTGACTTATACAATGTTATCTGGCACTATACGTAGATTAAAATGGCATTAAAAAACCCCCAAAAGCTCTTTGTATGAAGCTAGTCAGGAACAAAACTGTCTCTCTGCCTCCAACAAGTAATGCCCAGTTTGTGTAACAGCCTCAGTCTGTACCTCTCATACATAAAAACAGGGGGAGAATTAACCTGTGTGAATGCCAGGTACATTGTTTCAGCCAGCTCTCCCCACTGAGGTGTGTGTGGATGTTTGGGAGTGTTGGGGGGGGGGCACACCTCAGCAGCAGTTCATTACTATGCAAATTGCTTAAGACAGGGAGTGATGGGTTATCTCCCAAACAATTAGCAGTCCTCATAAGCTGCTTTTTTTTCCCATTCAAACCTGGGACAATGGCATCTGCTTGGGGCAAGACACGGAGCTGGCCGTGCCCGACCTCCACGTTAGTCCGGTGCTCACGTCGCTGTACATGGAGCCGCTGGTGCCTTTACTGCCCCAGCAGCACCTGGTGCAAAAAGTCCTCCATGAGTCCAAAGTTTTCCCGGACCAGATCCACACTCCGGACGTGATGCCCACCAAAAGGCACATAAAGTACTTTAACATAAAAACTGCATAGTCCGGACTCCTGCGGTCCCTTTCTGATAAACAGTTAAAGCAATTGTGTGTGATTTCCCAACTCTGCCTGTTGTGCTGTTCATAAAAGTAACAGGCGACTATGATGGTGGCTGGCACCGTGTAGAGCACCGTGAAGATGCCTATTCTGATCATCAGCTTCTCTAGTTTGTCAGTTTTGGTGCCTCCTTGTTTGATGACGCTGCGGATCCTGAACAGGGACACAAATCCGGCCAGGAGGAACATAGTGCCTATGAATAAATAAATCACCAAAGGGGCCAAAACGAAGCCCCGTAAGTTGTCCAGGTTCTGGTTTCCAACGTAGCAGATCCCGGCCACCGAGTCCCCGTCCACGGAACTCAGCGCCAAGACCGCGATGGACTTCATGCTGGGGATGAGCCAGGCGGCCAGGTGGAAGTACTGGGAGTAACTGGCGATCGCCTCGTTGCCCCACTTCATCCCGGCCGCGAGGAACCAGGTCAGAGACAGGATGACCCACCAGATGGAGCTGGCCATGCCGAAAAAGTAAATTAGCAGGAAAACCACCGTGCATAGTGCGGGGCCGGTGGTCTCATAGTGGATGTGCTCCATGTCAAACTCCCGGTTACACGCCACTTTCTCGTGTCCGGCGATCAGTCTGACAATGTAACCGATGGACACAAACATGTAACAAGCTGAGAGGAAGATGATGGGTCTCTCTGGGTACTTGAAGCGCTCCATGTCGATTAGAAAAGTGGCGACGGTGGCAAAAGTTGACACGAAGCACAACACGGACCAAAGTCCTATCCAAAAGGCGGTGAAAGCCCTCTCGTCGTGCGTAAAATACGGGTTGTGGCACGGCATGGCGCAGTTGGGGATCTGACCCGTCTTGACCCGGTTGTAGAGCGGGTGGCGGTCCGTGTTCACCGGCACCATGGGCTCCAGACACGTGCACCCCGGCTCACAGGGGGCGGCCGGCGGCTTGTATTTCGGCGCGCCGGGTCGGCTGGGCTTATTTTTAGGTGGATTGTAACCCTTACCCGGGTGGTTGGTGGGTTTGGAGAGGACGGGGGATACTGTGGTGGAGTCGGTTCTGTTGTAGTCCATACACAGGGTGTCTGGGTTGCCTTGCACCGGCAGCAGGTCACACTTCATCCTGTCCGGCCACGGGAAGCCGTACTGTCTCATCAGAGGTGCACAGCCGGCCCGGGCTCTCTCACACACGCTCCGGCACGGCGGGAGAGGTTTTTTATAGTCCTCCAGACAGATCGGGGTGTACATGCTGCACAAGAAGAACTTCAGGTCCGGCGAACACTGAATCTCGACCAGAGGCCAGAATTGGTGCACCTCCAGTCCCGCCTCGTCCTGCGTGTCGTGATTAAACTGGTTAGGCATGTAGGTGTAGTTGTAACCGATCCCCTTGCACAGCGGTACGGCTATCTCCTGGCAGGTGATCTCCTTGGCCGTGGTGCAGCTGGATCGGGGCAGGAGAGCGAGTGAGAGGAGCAGGTAAATCCCACACAGGTCCATCACTCCGGCGCGTCGTGTCCTCCTCTTCTGCTCTGGTACCAACGGGAATAAATCCTCTCCGTGGTCAGCTCTTTCAGCCTTTGGTCCGGGTTAGATGCGGCGCAGCGAGCCCATCTCGCTTCTCTCGGGATCTCGCACGGAGTTGCAAGCAATGTGCAAGCCGTGTTTACTTTCAGCTGAGGAGCAGGAGGAGGAGGAGGAGGAGGAGGAGGAGGAGGAGAGAACGCAGCATTCAGGGCTGCGAGCAGCAGTCAAGATGGCTGAGAGGAGAATCCAGCTTCTCCTGGAAACAGCTCACGGTATCCTCACACAGTTTGTAAATGAAAAAAAGCAAACACTGCTGTCCGATCTCAACAAACAGGAAAATGTGGGCCTTCTCTCTTTCTTCAAAACACAGCGACTACATTCAGTCGGCTCGTCCCACCTCAGTCCCGGTTCCCATACAAATCAACGGCTTGGGGACGAAGCGGTGCCAATATATACCAAAGCTTGGCAGGCTACACCCCCAGAGCCGCTCCACCAACCACAGAACGGCAGGGGCGGTGTATTCTAGTTGTCAATCAAGGATTTTACGGATAGATGTTTTCTTATTTAGTTTATAATCACAACAGTTCTGCCTGAGTCTGTGGCATCAGGACTCAGGATGTTAATGGAGAAAAAGATGGAGCGGGATTTTGCCTCAAATCACATAAAAAACAAACACAAACTGAGACAAAATAACTATTTTTTTTACACATTTTTTGATCCCAGAGCCATGGCTCATTTAAATCAAACTATAATAACTATGTAATAACCTCTAATAATTTAACAACCTCAAACCTACTTTAAATAGCAAAATTGTCATTTTAAACATTATAACCATAATATTATAATTATAAAGACGTTCTAAGATACACCAGATGCAGCCTTAGAAGGAATAATAACCAGCTATTTCCCAGATCTTGGCAAGCGACTGAACTTTGTGTTGACTGTCATGTACCTCCCTTTAACACTCCAGCTTTGATAGTGTTATAACAATGGAAACATGCGCACCGGGCAGAGTGAGGATGCGTCCAGCTCCAGATGACTGTTTCTGTGTATGTGAGTGTGTGTGCGTGCGTGCGTGTGTGTGTGTGTGTGTGAGAGAGAGAGAGAGCGAGAGAGAGAGAGGCCAGTTTGGTAAATTGGCTAATTTGCGCATGATAAGACTGCGCAGGGAGCTGTCTGTCCTTGTGAAAAGCTGTTTTATTTTTTAAATGAGGTGCTAATGTTTCGTTTAACGCTTGCATAGAGCTCCGCGGGAGGCGTAATTGCGCGAGGCAGAGACCAAGTAGCACAGCAAACTGAAACAGTGGCAGAGCACTCATATCAGTGTTAACATGCTTTCAGAGTGTGTCTGGGGATCTCAAGAGTTATTTGACAGTAATCTTATTGTAGAAAATGGTATTTTCATGGCTAAAATGATTCTATAAGTTCTGTATGAAGACTTGCCTCACAGTGAGCCTTATGGAGGTCTTCTTTTCTGTGCTTACTATAGCAGCCTACTGATACAGTTTTGCCTTAGATGCTTAAAATGACTGTGTGGCACTCAGTGATACATTTATACAGACACAACTTCATTATCCTTGCAAGGGAAATATTTTATTTATATTTAAATCACTATATCTGTTAAACAGTTGTTGTAAGTGTTACATAGTTTCACTCACTTCCACCAGCTACAAGACTAAAACACTATATTACATGTTAATATATATATTTACATAAGAAGTATAGAAAAGAAATACATAACATAACTTAGGGGTCACTCTGCTGAATAATAAGTACTTTACTTTGGATACATTAAGTACATGTATCTAATACACATCTCTTTTTGTATGCACAACTTTTAATCAAAATTCAAAATTTTTGTTGTGTGGTTTGCCTAATTTGGACTGAAGTGAGTGTCACAGTCAGCCCACTTCTTCCATCCTCATAAATATACTATAAAAAATCAACAGTGCTTTCATACCATGTGAGAAGAACCTATAACTGTTTGAGTTTGCTGTACAGTCTTTAGTCTCAACAGACAGTAATAACTTTTTTACCTCAGGGGGTGGACTTAGCAGTAACATTAATTGCTGACAAGTTGCAGATGAAAGCCTGAGTGCAAAACAGTAAATAATGTCATCAAGGAAGTAGAATTGATACTTTATGGTAGTGAATATCATTATTGTCATAATTGCAGGCTGTCTGTGATTGCAAAATAATGCAGCTGTTGTTAAATTGAGATAAGACAACCAGACCATGTGATTTGCACATCTGTTCTCAACTCCATATTCATCTCACCAACATGAGATATGTGTTTCTGAATAGATGTTTTATCCTTCACTGTGCATACACTTGATCAAAACACACACACACACGCCTACACACACACATACACACACACACACACACACACACAAACACATGGTTCCTGCTGTGTTTGGGTGCTAGGAGGCCAATGCGTGGTCTTACAGTACAAGATGAGTGTTAAAAAAAAGCATCTTCCTCCAAGCTTCTCATCAGTGCATAATGCAACATTGTGTGCAGGGGCTGGGGTGTGGTGGTTGCCGGAGTTTAAGTTTAGTGGTATTGTGTTTGGAGTGGAGCCAGGTCTTTATCATGTGAGGCAGCTATTTTACAGCCTCGACCCACTGAACGAATAAAATAACCCGGAGTGAGCCGAGCATCGGGAGAGCACAGATTGATTAAGTGTCTCGCCTGTGTGAGATAACAAGGAAGGAGCTCTGTTAATGGCTGTTTGCTTTTGATTAGGAGACAAGAGTTGTGCTAGCCAGTGCGGCGGAGATATGTGAGTGTATGTTTGTGTACGCGATGGACGGTGTGATGTTTTTCTCAATAATAAACCCTGGTATTTGAGATGTGTGAAAAAGGCCACACAACGAAAAAAAGGAGTGAAGGTAAGGTGCTGGTCACTGTGTGGGAGAGTTATGGAGAGAGCAGAGGGAGGACAGATGAGGGCAAGAGAGGGCGTCCAGTCTGTTATGTGCAGAGATAATGATTTACTCGAGGAAATTCACTCATCTCCTCTTTGCAAACTGTGAGAAAATATCTCCTCGGTCCAAAGCTATGAAGAAACGCTCCGTGACCAATGAATAAAATCCAGAATTGCATCAAGATCCAAAGTTAATGTGTTCAGTTTAAAGCCCTATTCCGTCTGTAAGAATCAAGAGCTCCCATTGAATAAAAGAGGAAGCCCATCAAGTGTGACTGCTTGCCAGATCCAGGACTTTACCTCTGTGATGGTGAGACGGAGATATGCTAATGCAACTTTATCTTGTAAAGGAAAGCTTCGAGGAGATTTAGCCAATCTGCTGGACACAATTCCAAGAGCCTCAGTGGCATTTAGTGGGCTCGCGCTAACCCGGGGCTGCTTGTTAAGACTTCATTAGCTGTGTTTGCTCAGGCCTCTTCTCTCCAAAGAGGTGGAGGAGGGCTCCCCAAGCTCCAGCCTCAGCCCTACTATAGACACTCCATATGGGGCTTGTTTGCTCATGGCTGGCCTGGTAATCACTTTCAGGTGGAGCTGGAGGAGAGCGAGCAAGGCTGAAGGGATTTTGGCGAAAGCCTGAGAGCTGGAAATCCGCCCCCCCCTCCACTGGCCCCCAACCCCCATTGGTGCTCCTGAGGTGACAGAGCATGGAGCGTGTACCCTGTGAATTAGCTCACCTAGGGCCCATTACCTTAACAAACACAGCCAGCCCCTCCAATCAGCCTACTGCTGAGAGGACAGGCGGCCCCTGCAAATCCTTCCTTACAGCCGCTGCCCCTCTCCGTGAGATCAGGAAGGACTAGTGTGTGTGTGTGTGTGTGCGTTTGCATGTAGAGTAAGAACTATAAACTAAATGAGGAAATCATATCTTATCTTGAAGCAGCATAAGGCAGCTTTCACGAAAACAAGAGGTAGAAGAGCAGCTTCATCAAACTGAACTTCTCTAAGGAGAGGTCATAAGACTTGAAATCAGCAAGTAGCACACACAACATTCATGTTTATCAGCCTGTGATGCTTCTAAAGGAGACAAAAGGGATAGGAAAGGCAAGAGAGGGAAAAGTATTCACACCTAAAAGCACAGTTCATTTAGGCAAAATCAAATCTCCCAATTCTCATTTGATTGGGACAATTTTCTGTCTTTTGTTATTAAATTAAAACTAGATTTAATGAGAGCTTTTTCCTCTGTGGATCTAGACTTATTTTTCAGGGTTTTGGTATATCCCTCTTCTGCCTCCAAATAATAGCCTAAGTAATAATAATAATTATTACTATAAGCTCAACACAAGCCCCTTTTACACAGCCCTTTCAAGGCCTAAATATCTTGTCATTATTGTACCTCACTGTCCTGCATAAAGGTTACGAAGGCAGAATGTGGGTCCATTGTTATTCAACCCCTTGGATCCAGCAAGGGAGGAAGTAATAACATGGAGTCAGTGTAAAAAGGCTGATCAGACGAGCCAACATGAGGGTGCAACATCTTGTGACAAAGATTATTCATTTCTTTTAACTGACTTATAAAGCACTAGTAAATAAAATACTAATGAAATTAGTGCAACGATACATCCTTTAGGAAAAGGGTGTAAGAGATCCATTTGCCTCCATTGTACCGTGTGGAAGCAGAAATCTTAGGGTTGAATAGATATCTCCAAAACTCAGCAAATTAAAAGTATCTGCCTGATAGATACCACTAAATGTAAACCATGAAATATAAGAAATTTCTTTATTATTTGAGTGAACCAGCCCTTCAATGCTGCTTAAACATGTTCCATATACATGCTATGCTTAGTGCATCTTTTATCCTGTGAGGATATATTTTGCCAAACCTGTCCACTATGCTTTTACTAAAATAGTGAATATGAATACAAATTGCTTCACTGCAATGCATTTCTGTTACATAATGTTATAAACAGCTCTAGATTGGGTTACACCTTCAGTCTAAGAAAGGTAGATCCACTTTTCAGTTACACCACTAATTAAAAAACAAAATTGCCTCCATGTGGGGAATCTGTGCCATTCTCCTGCAGCCAAAGAACTGACTGTTGTTGGCTGCAGTCCCTGAGCCAAGTGAGTGTGTGTGTGTATGAGTGTGTGTGTGTGTGTGTGTGCACGCGTGTTATCGTGTGATTGTTTGGAGTTTGCAGCCATCCGATGCCACAAGAATCTGGCCAGCCAGCAGAGGTCTGCTTTTGGCTGCTATGACGCCTGCCACTTGACACTCCCGTCAGATTTATCTCCCCTCTTGTAAAACAGCATGCAACTTGTTCTCTTGGTCCAGAAAGGTAAGTGAGCCCACAGAGATTTCTACTTGGGAAACACACACATACACACACCAACACACACACACACCAACACACACACACAAGCAATAGCCCATATAATAGCAGGAGCTGATTTTTTTTAACCTCTCGGTGTAACTGGAGACGAGGCCTGCGTGCCTGGAACGACACATGGACGGCACTTAAGCAGGTAGACTTGCCATCTGGTCCACCACATGGGGTGGAACACTTGTCTTTGGATCCTGAAGGTAGTAATTTCGTTTTCGTGCCCTGCTGCCTGCCGTTGTTGTAGCACACAGCAGTGGGATACCGTGGAAGGGTCAGCCTTGTTGCTTTAGTGCAGATTCTGGACTGGACTGCACTGGGGTAACAGGGGTCACAAGGTGTTTGCATTTGTTTCTACAGGGGAAGGAAGAGAAAGCAGCTGAGTCCTGCTAATTAACTCACCCTATTACTATTCATGCAGTCTTTGAATACATCACATTCCTCCTCTATCTGTGCCCCTTTGACCTTAATGTCTCTTTATGTCCACTGCCATAAGCTAAAACCCTCCTTTTAGAATTTGCCTCGTCAGCTAGGACTCCTGGGATTTCTGGGATGATCACTTAGTTAAAATAAATAAATAAAAAGTCTAGTAGTGCAACAGAAGAATCTGTATCCAGCTTTCCCTAAACTCCCTAAAATCTGTTGGTTTCACAGACATCTGACATTTTCTTGTTGAGAGACTTTGCGCTAGTCTGTTGTGTGTTTTGGTGTAATACTGAGTTTCTACCTGTTTCTATCTTTGATTCACAAAGAGCTGGTGATGCCATGACTCAAACATTGGTGTTATGTATTTGATATGATCATACATTTACATGGGTTGACTGTATGTGACCCTTTTACCTGCACAAATCAAGTTTGAGCTCAAGTGCCACTTAATGACAAAAAGTGAAATATGATTTACATTACATTTAATTTTTAAAAAATATATTTATTATTAAGATATAAACTATCATTGTTTCACCAAACCATAACATTCATGGACAATGTTACAGACTTGTGATATGTCCTAAAATATGAACTAAAAGGCAGCTAGTCTTATTGATCAGCAAGTTACTCCAAAGTAGATCTCTATGTAACTCGCTACAAAAGCAACAAAAGGGGGCTAGTTTTACTCACAAGATGTGTGTAAAACTCATCTTTTGTCTTAAGACGGTCTTTGGTTTGGTCGTTGTTCAGCCGTGTTTGAGCCGGACTGACTTGTGTCATTTCCTAATCATTGTTAGTTTGTGGTTTTTATAGCAATGAGATAGTATTTTATTTAAGAGACACTAAGAGTGACCAATTTTTTAAAATCTGTTTAACCACAAATTAGGGTTTTTATACTTTGGTTTTAGCACTGAGTGAACAAATTAGATTTAATGTGTTTCCACATAAAACCTTCAGATTGTTTTAGCCAACCATAGCCAGGTTAGCAACTTCTCTCGGCTTTTGGTTTATGTTAAGAAAAGTTAACCTTCCGCTGTCTGCAGCTTCACATGTAATGCTCAGATATAAAGGGGGGGTCCTCAAAAGATTGTCACGAGATCGACGTCTTTGTGCTACAGAAAGGCCTCAACTTGATGTCTATTAGAAGTCTGTCTGTAATACGTCTGTGAGAGCAGCCCTAGAACATGACCCAAGAGAGTGTGGAAATGTCACTGGAAGCATGTACTGTATATCATTCCTGTTTTGCTTCCTCACTTACACTCTCTCTGGCACCATCTCCCTCCCTACCTCCCTCTCTGTCTGTGTGTGGCGTGCTGCGAAACAGATGGCGAGGGCAAGGATGACCGCCAGACAGAAGGAGGGAGAGAGTGAGAGGCAGAAAACGACAAGGTAGGGAAGTAAGGAAACTATATCCAGAGGGTGAGAGACAGAGAGACAGAGAGGCAGCAGATGTGTAAAACACAAACGACCTTGTGGAGTTTTGCGTCTAGTTCTTGGCGGGCCTCCGATCAACCCCCAACCCCCCCAAACACTCTCACAGTGCATCAGAAGCTGAGTGACGTCCCCAGTGAGCTACCCTGGGCATCCTATAATGCTCATTAGCAGCCTGATTAAGACATGTTAGTTTATGTAAACAGGCATTATTTACAGTTTTAATCTAGCCTCCACACTGGGTTTACCCAGACTACTGTCTATGTACGGAATAATATTTGAAGCTCTTAGGCAAACATCTGTGATGACTGAAGGACACTCCTGGGTGGATGGTGCTGGTATATGTGTGTGTGTGTGTGTGTGTGCGTGTGCGGGTGTGTGTGTGTGTAAAAGGAAAATATAATGAATGTGAACTTTAGAGCTTGTTGGTGTAATTAGCACCTGCGTGTCTACATTGAGGCTTATGTTATTTATAGATTACAAGACATTTTCTCTGGGGCTGTAACTGAATATAAAATCAGTTCATTCTCAAAATATTGGGAGGTGGCTGCATATGTTCAGTAGTTTTGTTGGCATGTTACATATTGTGTTTTGGCCAAACTAATCAGGAGCTGTGGATCAAACCTGCCAATGTCATTTTCAGTTGACACAGACACTGCAAATGTGACTAAATTATCAATTTTTTCAAACTGAAAACATCTGTTTTAGATATTTTACTTTGCCATCTCATCCATGGTTGTCACAAATGAATATTTTTCTGCTATGTTGTCCTCCGTGTAGCTAGGCAGCAAGCAAGCTATGTGGAAAGTTGATGCCCTTCTTACTAAACTCTGAGTGGTTAGTCGTTGCTCTACTAAGGCATATTAATCTACATAAAACTCTAGATTTAAACTGTGATTTAGAGGTCTAGAACAAGAACAAAAGACCACATTAGCTAAAGAAAAGAAGAAAAAACTGTTCTTACAGACAAAAAAACGTAGTTATTTGTAATGTAATCATGGCTGTATGGCTCCTATTATGAGCTTACGTTCCTGTAGGCAGTCCTGCCACTCAACAGTCATTTTGGCAATGCCCCTGGGCAATTATTTCAGGCTAACCAGACCAAATCCTTAATGAATGAGGAGAGGGCATAGATTAACTTATAATAGTCACGAGGACATGAAAACTAAATATATATATATATATATATATATAATCATTAAAATCAGATGAAAAACTCCAGAAACTTTGGTGACCCCAAAATAAGGTTTAAAATGCCTTTTTTCAGAGAAGTTAGGCTAGGTCAGTGTTTCATAACACCAACTTCCTTTATGACTCAAACCAGAGTGCCAACACAGTTGGCTAAATGTGTTTCCAGGTTTGGCAGTGTTAAAACAGGTGGTTGGCTTTTTAGGAGAGAAGTGGGTGTAAGTGTCATTTAACTGTCATATCTGGTGTTATAGATTTCCTGTTCAAAATGCTTTAAGCTGTTTGTCCCTGCTCCTCTACATATCTAGTATGACAACTTTTGTCCTCTTTGTCTTTTCCCTCCTGTAACTCAATTCCCTATTGATTACCTTTGACCGCAGGATATGTATCCACACTACAAATGTTGTTCTGTTTCTGTCTGATTCAACAATCGGTACCTTTCTGCTACTAATCTTACTGTGCAATGTTCAACAACAGTGAGAGATAAAAGCTCACTCCTGCCACTCTTTTCCGCCTTAAACATTGTGGGGTGTCCACTCCAGCAAACGATAATTGGATCAATTGAAATAATCTAGTTGCTTAGATGAGGTGAGTAGGCTTCACTGAGCTCCTCTAAGGGCACTTTGTTTTATTTTCACTGATTGCATCAGGCAGGTAAAGCACGGTGTAATAACGCTCTGACTCTCCAGCCGGTGATGTTATCTCCCCTCGTACGGACTGAGGACGTTTTCATCAGCTGATAAGACCATTAAGATTGGCATCTCCAGACAAAGCAAGTGTGTTTAGTTGGCTGCTAAGCTAATTGTGCAATCATGGAGGATAAACATGAGGGTCGTTACTGCATTCTTATTAAGCCTTTACACTTATTGTATTGCTTAACATCATGGTTTGTGTGACCTGTTAGTTAATATTACCTGCTTTTTTAGAAAGGACAGACGGACATAAGTTAATCATTAGCTAACTGATTTATTGCAGTGCCTTATATTTGACACACAGATATTGCCAAAGACAACATAGCATGTGATCTGATAGTTTTAGGAATAATTAAAAAAGATTTAGTGTAACATTTATACCTGTGTGTTAGATTCAGGCCCTGAATGCATGATTACAGCTGCGTGAAATCTTTAATAGAGTCCTTCTGTCAAAATATCTGCAAATTGCAAAAAGCAAATGGGAGAAAGTAGAACTCTGGATGAATCTGAGTGCTTTTTAATGTGCTTCTGTGAAAAACTTATAAAGGTGAATGGATCACCAGAGGTCGAGGAGTGGGGCCACTAAAGTGGAAAAGAGAGCCTCCCCTGAGCTCTGCTGTATGATGTGGGATTGACAGGCTACACGCTAAGCTCACCTGAGCGTCTGACCTCCCTTTTTACATCTCCCTGTCGCTCTTCTCCCTTCTTCTCTTCTTTTCTCTTTTTTTTTCTGAGAGGGAAACTTGAGGAGGGCCATGTCCAGGGTGAAATGGCCTCAGGCTGCGACCTGCTCTAAGGGGGGTCACTGGGAAACAAAGGCCATTCAGGTAAACCTCTCTGAGCTGGCCTGAGACAGAAAGACTCCCAGTGCAGATAACACTGAGGCTAATGCGCTCACATTTGCACAGCGGATAGCACTCGACTCAGCCGCAGTGAGTGCTCAGGGTGGGTGAGGTGTGTGTTTGTTTGTGTGTGTGTATGTTTCAATCAGTTTAAGAAAAAAAGGGGAAAAAAACAGGCTGACAGGTGAGTAAACACAATGCTCTGAAAACCCCACTGAACATTCCTGAAATGACTACGCTCGTGTTGAAAATATTCCATACAAAAAGTAGTAATCCTCTTTATGGAGGCTAATCTTGAGTGAATTCAGAACTTTAAAACACACACACACACACACACACACACACACACACACACACACACACACACGAGGACTTGAAAAGCTTTCCACACACTCGCTCACTCCAAACTGCATTTGTGGACCACACGACTCTTTGTGGGGAATCAATATGCCTAGTGTT
>JAQMCX010000032.1:13699018-13742811 GCA_029814765.1 Acanthurus leucopareius
CACACACACACACACACACACACACACACACACACACACACACACACACACACACACACGAGGACTTGAAAAGCTTTCCCCACACTCGCTCACTCCAAACTGCATTTGTGGACCACACGACTCTTTGTGGGGAATCAATATGCCTAGTGTTTGATTAGTACCTCTTCAGGAAAGTGCTGCACATGGAATGTTGATGAGTGACTGAGACATCCACCGTAATTGCAGCAGAAAAAAAAAAAAAAAGTCAACCTTTCAACCTCGTGTCATCCAACTAACTGGTCTCCTCTTGTTCAAGGACTGAATAACTACAGCAGATACAGCAGACACAGCAGATAAAGCAGGAGCGATCCTAGATTCAGCCCCTCAGGGGGGCTCAGCCCTCATACATGTGAAATTCTTCTGTGAATGAAATGTTTTGTTTTGCCTTCTCTTGCCTAATCAGATCCTGCTTAGCCACTGTGGCAATCTTGGTTTTATTTGCTGTGTTTCCATCAGCATAAAAATCTAACTTTTGCAGTACTGAAGGTGCAGAATTCCATGAAAACCCTTTTCAAGTTTCCAAAATTAATTCACACATTACTTGCTTGTTTTTTTGTGTAAAAACTTTAAGTTGTAGTATCATAAGGGGTTATGTATTGAAGTATTTCTTGGCTTTGCATAGTATCCTCCTAATGTTCATTTTATTTTTCCCTTTGAACAGTTAGGCTAGCAGTTTCTTTTTCCAGTCTTCATGCTAAGTTGAGCTAACTTGTCGCTGGCTTTAGGCTTATAAAGTATCTTTGCATGAGAATGATTTCAACCATCTCGTCTAACTCTTTGTAAGAAAGTTAATTTAGAATTTTTTTTTTACACATTATATAATAACCTTAAAGGATTGATTAAAGGATTAGTTATGGCAAGCTGATCACAAACGCATCCATCCACCCACTCAACCTTCATTTTTGTCAGTAATGTTGCAGGTTTCTGCTTCATCTCATTCATTTTCTCCTTCTGCTGGGTAATTTCTGTCATGTCTTCTCACACTCAGGTAGATCAGGCTCTATTTAAGTTGCCTAAAGGTAAGATCATGAATGCATCTGTCTGTTTGTGTTAGCCATGTGATGGGGTGGCAACCTGTCCATGGTGTTCCCCCAGTAGACAGTAAACCATTATGTATAATTTGAAAATTGTAGCTCTGAGCAGTCACATGGGCAACTTGTCACAGTCGAAACAGAAAAAGACCCAAAATACCAAAACTTAGTGATAAATTCACAAGAGACAATCTTTATTAACAAAGCCAATAGAAGACCAAAGTCATAGGAGCAAAGTAGCTGACCAAAGAAATAAAAAAACAAAAAAAAAAAATCAAGGACAAACTAGAAAGGACAAGGTGAAATGATGCAAAGGAGACTAGGACACAGAGACTGGGGGATAGAGACAGAGCCATGGACAAAACACACAAACAGAAAAAAAAACAAAGAGCAAACATCGAGACTTTACACACACAGGGAGCAATGAGACACAGGTGAGTCAATCAGCACAGGTGAAACACATCAGGAAAGGGTAGGTAATCACAAAAGGGTAACATGGGTTGAAATTACAGACACAAGATGAGGATTAACAAAATAAAACATGAAGTAACTAAGCTCATAATTGCTACTTAAACTGCCAACTATTATACAACAAAAATTTCTTCTTCTTCTGTCAGTGTGACAAATGATAAAAAACATATACCAAAAGAAACCAACAGGTGAAAACTAATTGATGAGACTATGCAGATTACATCCCCTTTAACTCTTCTGGCTGATCTAAATAGCAATAGGAAATCAAAACTACATCAAAACTGGTGCAATGTGTGTTTGTTTATGTGTGTATGTGTGTATTAGAGGTATATAAACCATGCAAGGACACTGGAAATATCTCCTGCACATCCTCCGTTGGCTCCGAGCAAAAACACTTGGCTCCCATATGGACAAGACTCCAGAGCCCACTGTCCCATCTCAAAGGTTCTTTAAAGTGCCACCATGGTCCATTAGCATAGACTGGGCTTCTCACCTCTGGCTGCTTCCATATTTTAGCCTTCCCAGAAAGCCGCAGTGATGAAATGTAGCTAAACTGTAGGTTTGAATCTGTCTCTGACTCTCCCTCTCCTTCCTCACCTCCCCCCTCCTTCCATCTTTTCCATCTCCCTCCTCCTCATTTCTCCGAGCAGGTTTCACTCTTGTGCCTGTCATTCTTCTGCCTTTTGTATCTGTGGGCCTTTTTGCTATTGAATGCTGCTTTCTCACCCACCCCCACCTCTCTCCTCTCCCTCTCCCATCTCCTCCCCTGCTCTCCCTCACTCACTCATTCACTCTAGGGCCTAATTATGAGATAGTTTCGAATAAATACATGTATTTTTTCTCCTGTGAGGGGGGAAAAACCTTGTGCTCCACTTCTCTTTTTTTGACAGTACGTTGAATTCTAGACTCAAGGAGGTTTTATTTAGTGAGGTCCCTCTGCAGATCGGAGTAGTCGCTAGGACGGGAGATTTCCTGGATGCAGTAATTGTGTCTCATTAATTCATACTGTAATGCTAGGTAGCTAAACAGGCTACGCAATTAGGAGGCTGAGCCCTGAATAGGCTGGCTAATCAGGGGACAAAAGCTGTGGCTCAGAGGCCATTAGGCCTGGAGGAAGTGCTCCCATTGTAAGGAGTGGTTTGTGATGCCTTCATCTTCCTCCAATCCGGGTGGGGAAGAAACCTTGGGGGGTTTTTCTGCTTCTAAATCTTCACTGCTCAGTTTATAATAAGGTGCCTGGAATACCTTTGGCTTTTAGCATAAACAAAGGTTGTATCCTGCTTGGGATTATGCAAGATCAACAGTGGATTTCCTGACTGTAACTAAACAAAACTTTGGCGTATTTTTCCCACACCTTGTGAGTCCTTTTTTATTCAATTTATGGGTGTGTTACTAGTCATAAATAGCCAATTTTGAGGAATATAACGTGCTACAATGCTTCTTTTTTTATGAGAATATAACCTGACTGGCTGCTCTAAAAGACGTCAAGTGTACCCAGAGACAACTTCTCCCCCGCCGCTCCTCCTCCTCCACCTCCACTTCCTCCTCCTCCTGTTCGGTATGTGCCCCGGCAGCCCACACGCTCCTCCAAACTGTCGACTCAGGAGTCTGCGAGACCTTTCTGCCATCTGGGAAGGGTGGAGGAAGGAAGAGAATAGAAGATCCTAACATTATCTATCCCCTTGCCTTTTTCCCTTCTCCTCTCTCCCCCTCTCTCCTCTGCACGCTTTATCTTTCATCCCTATTAATCACATCGTCAGGCAGCCTAGACGGAGAATAAATGAACTCTCCTGGTCATTAAAATTAAGCATTGAATTATTGACATGCAATTAGCCTGCCTTTTTTATAGGGAGACACTGAAAACTTTCTCCCCACGGCGAGAGGGGAGAAATAATATGACTGCTGTAGTCATCAGAACTAAAAAAAAAAAAAAAAAAAAAATACTGGGAAAGTGTGGAAAAATTATAACATGCCAGAAAATTCTAACTTGGAAAATCCTATTTATCACATAATAAGAGCACTAAGCCTGGTTCCATCTCATTTAGCTGAGTTTTATTCCCATAAGGAGTGGTGTCTTGGGCTCGTTATCTGCTTCGTTATGGAGAGGCCTGTGCTGCCGCCTCTGGATTATACTGTGGATTATGTTAATGTTGCAGAGACCCGTGGACACATGAACTAACGTTAAGGTGATCTCTCCCTGCTGTATGTTTATATTTGCTACTCTTGTTTATCTCTTTTTTGTTTGGCATAATGCAGAGTCATACCCCATTATTATAATAATAGATTGATCCCTAACTCGTAATCCTTTATCACTCAAAACGCAACAGCGGCTCAACGGAGGCAGAAAAAGTAAATATTTTGGGGAGATGCGCCTACATATTCCCTTTTCACAGTCACTTCCAATTACAGTGACAATTGCCTGGGTAATTTTATGAATAGCAAGAAACACTTACTGTGCTTATTAGTCAAATACACATTCTGCAGCCTTTTCATAGCAGCAGAGCAGGAGTTTGACAAGCTGTTTACGCTAAGCCTGAGTAAATCAAATTCAGAGTTTGCCTTCCCTCCCCAGTAATCTCATTTTGTTTACTGCTAACGCTAAGTACATTAGCATCTCCAAGGCCTGTCTGTATTTACTCTATTTACCCCTACTGTACTGGCTCTAAGCCAAACAGGGACTAATGTTACGAAATGAGGGTAACCAGCTGTATATTCATGAATAACTCGCTCCTAATCTGACACTGAGGCAGGGATTCAGAGCAGGCAGAGCCGCAGTCGAAAGTATAAACTGACAGAAGATGTAGTTTTTGCTTAAGTGAATGGAGATATTAACTGCTTTTAAGCTGTAATATTTTCTTTCCCTCTTCTTGGGTGTTTATGTGGGCATGACAGGAAGGGAAATAGCGAGCCTCCCTCTCAGGAAACCAAAAGATACACAGGAGGAAGTAATAGTTTAGGTTAGACAATTCCAGAGCAGTTTAGCTACTTGGGGTTTGCATAGGAAGTAAGGGTAATTTGAACTTTTAAGTAAGGAGGAAGTAACATCGGGGTCAAAGACTGTATTGTTTGTGTCTGTGTTGTCTCCTCTCCTGGCCTTTCTCAGTGAATGGGGCCAGTATCAGATCTCACCTGTTGTATGCGTCTTCCTGTTTGTCCACAGTTCCAGAGTCTGACCACGGCCCAGGTTCCCATAACCTACAACTCAACCTCCACGCCTCATTAAGCAGCTGGATCAGTGGGGAACACTGGGCTGGGTGGCAAACAGATGCTGTGTTCACACTGTGGTCTAATAATAATCCAAATCGGACGTGAGATCTCTCTTTTAATATTATGACAACATCAAACAGTGAATAATAATAAGCCAGCACAACAAAAACTGTCAAAAAAGAGATTTCACACACTAAGAAGAGGACAGTATGAGGACAGGAGCTTCTGCTCGGCTACTTACTGTTTTTTATTTAAAGGCTACACCAGACCAAAGCATGTTCATAAGCCTGACCATATAACACATCTATGGTCATGTGGGCCATATGGGTTCATAAACATGAGCGAATTTCACTTTTATTTATTTTATTGATGCATGAAAACAGTTCACTGATATTCCTGAAAAACATCTAACATCTGCTCCTCTGGCTTTGTCATAATGTTGCACAACACGACTGCTTCATACTCTTGATTTATTGCCATGAAATTCACTTCAGCCATTAGTGTTTCCATTAGGACGAACTGGTGATCCTTTAGTTTTTTCATTCAGTCCCATCACCAGGTCATTATATGATTCCGTCCAATACTCCACTGACATCAACTGACATCACTTTGTTGCAAATTATCAGATTTTGTGCAGCTTCCTGTGAAGCCAAGAAGTGTTTTCATATGGGTGTTAGCGCTCCCTTAAAACCCGTAGAAAGAATTTGATGTCTAAAATCAGTGTTTTGCTTTTTTTCTTTAACAAGATCAACATAATTTACTTTCAATAATTGTCCTAACAGAGAGAAGCACCTCCACCTCGTCACTCCTCTGTGATTGTTTGACTGCCAATGCAAACAAATGATTAGCAGCAGTGTTAACAAAGTGCTTCATTCTACACTGCAGACATGACCTATTGTCTTGCTAATGCTGCTGCCCACTGTAAACATAGGGAAGAGTCTAAAACACAATTAACACAGCTATTCTATCGTCCCAAGTTAAGGTGGAAATTTTTTTCAAGGGTGCTGAAAAAAACAGTTGATTGGCATTTTCTTCATACTAACAGAAGCCAGAAATCTCCTTTACTCTTAGTAGTTTCTTCAGGTTTTATATTACCCCCAAGTAAAATTAATGCAGTGTCTTCTTATGCATTGGTATATACACATTTTGGTCCAGCTCACATGTTCTCGAGCGATGAAAAGCTTGAATAGGATTTCCTCACTTCATGGCTGTGCTTGATTTTCTCCCATTTTACGAGGATCAAACACAATCCGAGTGTAGCTGCCTTGCCAAGGCTCATGAGAAGCTGAGAAGTTTTAGTGATGAGAGTATCGTAGCCCTGTGGCAACACAATCTCTATATCCCAATGTAATTATCAGGATAAGACGTTCTCCCTCTGTGGTGAAGGCCAAAGTTTCCTGCCATGGTGCGTGGAGATTTGATTTGATTGAAAAGGCTGTGCTGCATGGTTCATCCTGGTGGGCTCCGGGGCTTCTGCAGCTCATGCTTTAAGCCTCCATGTCCACATACAATAGTTGGTAAATGCATGACTATTTTCTCTTTCTCTGATTCACAGCTGCGTAGAATTCTTGAGAGGAAGTGGAGAGAAAGTTTCAAGCAATTGCTGCAGAAGTGTCCTGAAAAATGTCTTTAATAAAATTAAATGTGTATTGAATTTTGAGATGGAATAGCTGACATTTATTGTGGTGCTTTCTATTTCTCTTCAGCCGGTTGAATCGTCTTCGCCTGAGTTACCTGCATGTCAGTTGCTGCTTCCTATGACAGCATACTGAGGTATCCCATTGCATGTGCTTGAGGCATTTTCCTTCACTGTGTCAGAACACAAACATGTGTAAAGATAAAACATCTAACCAGGGAATGATGGTGTCACACTTGAGGTCACTGGAATATCTTCTGTATTATTTGGTTGCTTGGGTCACACACACACAAAGATTTGCACAAAAAACGCCACCCAAAAAACCAACACCTGAATCTGGTTATTAACAAAAGCCGCAATGTAGCTGTTGCAGCATAACACACACTTTAGTCAAACTGTTCAACATGTCTATTTAGACGTGTGATTAATTTTTAAATTCCCTGCATCCATGCTGCATCCTAATTCCATATGCAAAACCGGTTCCAGAGAACACACCACTGAATAACCTGCTCAGCTGGTTAAAAATTAATAGGAATGTCAACGCCTAAGCATTGTGTTACTTTTTAACCACATGCTTTGTTAAATATTCAATTTCAGGGGGGCAAACATTACATTCCTTTACCTTTAGCTGTGTCTTTGCCTTTTTGTGTCTTGTTGCCTCCTGGCTTCCCTCTCTTCTTTATGTCTTTTTTTTTCTGTTTTTCTTTCTCTCCTGTTGACTCTGATGCCCAGGCCTTTGCTTAATTGGTATTTCTGTTGAGCTTTTCCGAGTGTGAAACAACAGAGTCTCACACCTCAAATACAGTATTTATTCATTATTTCGCACACAGTTGTCTGACAGCAGGAAACCTTGTTAGCCAAGCTAATTTAAGGGGGAACTAGCAATCCAATTAGGTCTAATTGGAGGCTGATAGAACAGCCTTCAGAGGTAACCTGCGCTGACTCTGGCCACTGCTGCATCCTCACACCCCTGGGCGTCTTTCTTTTCCCTGCGTGAGCGTCGCTGTCGTCTCCCTGAGGTCTAGGCTGTGAGTAAAACTTCTGCAATCACGTAATAATTAAATTGTTAGATTATGCAGCACAACAATGGAGATCTATTCATGGCGGTGCGGCGGAGCAGAGGGGGCTGCCAGAGGTGGCAGAGGCTAATTCAGCGAGGCCTTCTCAAAAAAGTGGGACAATGTCCGGGGTATAAAGTTGTTGTCTCAGGGCCGAGACCACCCTAGCAACCCTTCACTCACACACACACAATAGACACTGGTGGCCTCTTGGTTGACACTTTGGAGACATGACCTATGGACACACAGTCACATCACAGAGGGGGCTAAACACATGTCTTAAAATAACAAATGGAGCTGAAGCATTTCTGGTTCTTCAGTGTGTCTCTTAAGGAGCAGATGCTGCTCTGTGAATCCATCATCTTCATTTAACATTATTATCAACATAAAATGTGAAGGTATCATTTGTAAAATTGTACATATTTCCATAATACTCTCCATGTGCTTATCATTTCTGACATCTCACTGAGCAAACATTCTTCTTGTTTTCATCTCCTAGCGCAATATAATGATGCGAGCTCGTCTCTTAATGCTTTTCTTCATGCGTCTTTCTGCATATGAGCGCGTGGACTGTTTGAAAAACTCGCTCGCTAACATGTGAGTGCTGCAGCAGCACACTTTTCTGAATAACTTAGTGTCAACTAATACTATATCATAAGCAAGTTAACAAGCTGCCACAGTTAAAAAAAATCACAAATTACTGTAACGCACCACACCATGAGCTGACTTCTAAAGGTTTTGACTGGTGAATGTGCACACATTGTATTCCCCTTCATGGAGGGCTCCTGGAGTGTTTGTGTTGTTTTAAAAAATGTCAAATTCTCAAAAAACTCCTGTAAAATGAGCTCAAAACCTCAGCTGAATCAACTTCTCTCTGACACAGTTTAAATAAATGCAAAACACATTCAGCTCATCACTTGATTTATTTCTGTTGGATCAGACAGCGTGATATTGTACAGCCTGTCATGATCCTGTATAACATCACATTGTTGTAGCTGATTTGTTCCAGCTGGAAGCAGGAAGACTCACTTCACTGATTATCTTCACTCGGCCTGTACATTATCAATAATCATACATGTTCAAATTTCTGTTTCATGGATCACGTAAAGGACTTCCTATCAATGGCAGTTTAAAAATTGAGATTGAAGTTCTTTTTTTTACTGTAAAGACAATAATTGATAAAATAATCTCATTATCTTGTAGCAGTTTTAAAGCTTTCAGTCATAAAAGAAAATCAGCCTCAGAATTGATTCTTGTGGTTATTCCCACTTTTGTAGAAAACATAGATGACAAGACATCTAATTAATTAGTAAGATGGACAATTTGATCACAGCAATACTATTCAATGACAGATGGGCAAACTTCTTTCTGCTGAAAAGGAATCATGTAATATAATACAAAGGTCCAGAACAGCTATTGGATTCATGGTCTTCCATGATCATTATAATGAGATTGTTTTAACAGCTTGTGTTTCCATGGTGAATGTACTTTCAATGAAGTCTTGCTAAACCTTAATCTATCACTTTTACCCCAGCAGAGGTAACATTGCATATTATTTGCTGACATAGCCTCACTTTGGTGATCCACTTTGCAACAACTGTGATGAAGAGGACACCCTCGGTGGTTCCTTCAGTCCACACGTAGCAGGAACAAACGCAAATGAAAGAGGTTTTTAATCTTTCTTATAAGAACAGGGTGAACATGTGAGCACACTAATGTTTCCTCTTTGGGGGGGATCCGGTGTGTATATGTGTGCAGGATCAAGAGGCAAATGAGTGGGAGTATTCCCCTATCTGATTGGCCACTGGCTGGATTTGGAACATGATGCAAGTAAACAGAGGCTCCCTTTGAAATACCCAACGCACCATTTGCAATTCTAAACATCTCGGTTTACATTTACTTATTGCAACCTGGACGCGTGTCAGCGTGTGTGTGTATGTGTGTGTGTGTGTGTGTGTGTGTGTGTGTGAGTGAGTAAAATTAAACTAAAGCTTGTGCTAAAAAAAATAGGAGCACATGACCCTTTGTGTAGGAAAAAAGAGAGAGAAATGTGAGACAAGAAAGATGGGATCTTGCAGAAATACGCTGTTTAAAGAACTGTCACATAATTCATTTCAGAATTTGAATTGACAGGAAGCTGTAAAGTGTCGAGCAAATTCTCACAGCAGAACCATGAATCAAACGAGCTGTTGTAGTGAGTTCTTGCAGAATTTTACAACACTGAGGGTGGACACCTGTCATTCTTTAAGTATAGCTCTAACACAGTAGTATTTCACCTGTGGCAAGGCCTGTACAGAATGATAAAGAGGCAATGGGAATGTGAAAAGTTGGATTTTTTTATTGCTCACTCCTTTTTGTCGGATGAACTTGTTATTTTTTGGGCTCTAACTCTCACTGATGCAACTGTAATGAACCAATGCCCAGCTAGTACATCACTTATCATGATTAGTGGAACAGGAATAGAGGTTTTAGCTATTTAGATTCATTAAAACGGCTTCTGGGAATGCAATTACCAATGCAAACAGTCATCAGACCGGGCTCATTGGAATTCCTGCCGAATAGACACAAGCGGCTTCTTCTCACTTCTGCAAGGCAGATAGCAGACAGACAAGCTGTCAGAATCGTTATCGTCGGGACTTCATCTCGTTAATTTGGAAGATGGGAGCTCGGGTATTTGCCCTGTGGAAAACTAAACACACTTGCAGGGTTCCTCTCATCCCCCCCTCTGTCCACAGAGAAAAACTAGCCAGGCAGTCAGGCCCACACATAGCCTGCAGTCATATCAGAACCAACAGCCTGGCTGGAGTCAATATGACCGCGGGCGAAAAAATGGTTGTGGAGGAGCTGGTCCCCCTCAATCTGAGACCTGGCTCAGGCAGCAAAACAGCGAGCGAGGCGCTCATTCAATATGAGTGAGCATCTCATCCCCACCTCAACCTTACCCTTACACACACACACCGATGCACATCTCCAAACTTGCTCTCAGTCAGCCCGTGTCTGTGCCCCCCTCTCTTGCCCCCCCAATACCCCACACTGTCTTCTTCTTTTCGGCTCCTCTCTCCCACTTTACCAACTCCAAATCTCTGGCTCTCACTCAACCCATCCTTGTTTTTTTTGTCTCTTGTAAGCTGTACATGACTTTCTTCATCATTATGTGAAGGTGAGTGGTGATGGCATGTATTTATGCCTGTGTGTGTGTGTGTGTGTGTGTGTGTGTGTGTGTGAGTGTTTGGCAAAACAATTTCACAACCAGAATAGATTTGACTGCAGATGCCTCTCTTTTTCTCCTCTATGCTGACCTTGCAGACCAGAGAGGAGGTAGCGATGAGATGGAGGTGAATTTTGGCTTAAAGAGCCTTTTTTATTGGTTGTTTTTTGCCTCACAGCTCCTTCATTTAAATGTTCACTCAACATTCTCTTTATCTTTCTTTCAGAGCTGATCAAAGTTCAACTGTGGTAATTTGGAGAGGAAGAGTGACTGGAAGTAAACTTCAGATTTAGAGAGATAACACCTTTCATTTCTGCTTACTTTCCACACATCATGCAGACACACACACCTATTCTTTACTCGGCTGGAAAAACAAGAGTCAATATCTAATGCTTAAAAGTTCCAGGAAGCAGCTGATTTATAGGTGAAATAATGAAAGATAAATACAATAAAGCCTAAATAAGATACACACATCAGCAACTGCAATTGAATAATTAAATAGTGTCAGTCATTATTCTGCAGAGATCTGCAGGACAAACAGAATCCCATCATGTTTTGTGTATCTGCCCTGTTATTCATTTTGTCACCTGAATATTTATGACTAAAACACACAGGCAAAAAAAAAAAAACGTGTATTTGCAAACGCTCCCCACATCGAGCCCTGCTTAGCTTAGACATCTCAAAGAGAATACACGAACACACGGTGCTTTATTGCGGCGTGTGTGAAAAGCCCTGTCAAATGTCTGTTTACCACCTCACGTTCCCAGAGGCACAAACCTCTTGACAGAGGCTACATCTATTTTGTTCTGTTGAAAAATGTCTTTAAAACAACAACAATTTGCAGTCTTTGCTTTAAAGACAGGAACGATGTCAGTGTTACAACCTCAGAGGACAAATTAGAGTCAATGGAACACTGGCTTAGAAGAGTTTGTGTGTGTTTTCTGCTAAACAAACCCCCCCCTACCTTACAGCTAGGTGGCTGGGCTTAAATGTAGCTTTTTCAGTTTGGTGAGAGGTCATATTAAGAAAGACTTAATTAATTTTTGACAAGAGTTAGATTGATGCCACTTATGTCTTTCTATTAAATATGATTGTAACCAGGAGACTGTTGGCCTTGCTTTGTGTCAAGAAGGATGACAAGTAAAACAGGCTTCAAAGCTCTATAATTAATTTGTTATTTTCTGATTTTTAAAACCTTACATAATAATAAAATAATTTAACCATACTGATGGTATCCCAGCCCATTTATTCCAACAACTACTGGATAAATGACCTGGATTGTCAGATGACATGCATGATTTCCTTCACGTACCACCATGTTACCCTATTGATTAGTAGTAACTTTGGCGAGGAACTTTTCATCTGAGGCCATCATCAGGTCAAAATTTTTACTTGTCAAGTTCTGTGTATAAATGTCTTACATCTTTAGGGTACTAATATGGTCAATAACAATGATGAAATTTACGTTATCATTATGAGCATAGCATGATAAATATAGCATCCAGTTAAAAAACAACAACAACAAAAAAAAACACCAGCTCGGACAAAGGTTCATCATGGAGATTTTATTGACCAACAGCCACGAGGTTGCAACCAACTGAATATCTCTTCACTCCACATCCCTTTCCAAGCAAGTAGGAAAGCTGAGGGTGACTGCAAAAAATGTGTAAGGTCCTGTCTAGAGCCAATGTTTGGTTTGTCCATACTTTGTCTACTGCAAAGTCACTTGAGCCAGGTATGAATGCAAATTTACCCATTCTTATTGTAGGAAAAGCCAGAGGTTAATGGGTGTAAGTGACTTGTTTGTCCAGTGGTCAAGGGGTTAAAGGTTAGTATTTATCCCTTGTCTAACACTCATCAAGTCAGTGAGTAAGAACATTTTGAAAAATGTTGATTATGTTACCTTCATTACTTACACACAAATAGGGATGCAGGTGGAGTGCTTTAAAAGTGACACTGCTAATGGCTTAAATGCCCGGCTCATTTGTTGCTCTCACTCAAAGTAAACACACGACAGATCACTGCTTCACAGCCCGGCATCATATAGATTTCACTGCCATCTTTAAGTATGCAAACGATCTGTCAGCCTGTCGGTAGATGGACGTCTCATGGCTGCATTCCAGGCTCTCTCATTTTAATACCCAAATTGACATGGCGCTCCGCCGTCCTTTTGTTACCGCGCCGCACTGAGCCTCATGCCGGCCAAGAAAACAAAAAAAGTCAGTTATACAGCTGCAATTGATGCGACAAGCATTTAGCAAAGCAATTTCTATGGTAACAATCCTCAGGAACATTTTAATTTTCAGCATCAAATGGGTGAAAACATAGCCGTGATAATTAGCACTGCGCGTGTAGCTTAATATGTGTGTGTACGTGTGTGTGCGTGTGTGTGTGGAACCTGCTTTAAAGGACTTCAAAAAGCCTGGAGGAAAAACACAGTTTGGCGTTTTACGACATCTCACCACTCTCTCTGCTGTCAGTCAGCATTAGGGGCTGTTTTTGCCTGTTGTATTTTTCTTTTGTAATCTAAAGCACCGTCCTTTTAAAACGACTCTGCTAATTACTTTATTTAATCGGGCGCCGGCCGAGGAATTATTTTTGTAGCCCGGAGCTACTTTTGAACCTGTAACAATAGCTTTTGGAATATCCGTTTAAGATAAAAAGCTTTTATAGTTAATCCTAGGGGCTGTTATTTCTACACATTTCGAGTCACACTTTCATGTGGACTCTTCAAGATCATGAGGACTCTGATATAGTTGTATTTCACCCGAGGACAATCTGAAAAACCAATGCAGTTAGATTGAGTGTGCGCAAAACAAGGTAGACTATAATAAGGAAACAAGTCACAGTAGAATTTGTCTCTTTTTCGATGAAATATCCATGAAACAACACTGTCTTCTCCTTTTTCTGACCCACACCTGTTCCTCTGCTAGCACCCTGAACCCCATTCTCCTTTTTCCGTTTTGAATTAGAGAAAGCAAGTAAAGGGCAGCAAATGGTGTTTGAAAGACCTCCCTATCCGCCCCGAAGAAGAAGAAGAAGAAAAAAAAAAAGACAGGGTTGGGGGTTCTGTGATGGTGGAGAGTGGTAAAAAAAAAAAAAAAAATCAAAGCAAAATCGGCAGAATGCGAACTTTCAGAGGCTGCGGCACAGTTGAACTGAGCAGGCCCAAGTCCTGTGAAAAGAACTGGAGACAGCCTGAATGCAAATTAAATCCCCCTCATTCCTGCAAATATTGTCTTAGCCATTAGTGCGGGCTTGACTAGAAAGGAGTGGTCCCACTCATTGTCGCTCGGCCAGGGAGAAGTCAGGGGAAGAATTCTATTCAGTGGCCGTCTTGGGGGCTCGGTGCACTTGGGCGCTTGTTTGGTACCATTCAAACGCCACAGACCGTGGCAACAAAGAGAGCTTTCAGCGTACCTCACTGTAAAAGCATGTGAAAAAGAAGAAAGGAGGTGGATAGGAGGGGAGAGAAGGAGGGAGAAAAGGGTGGGGGGAGGTTGGTGGGGGTGAAGGCAGCACTGGAAAAGTTTAGGTGTAGGTCCTCAGTGGAACCGAGGCTGTATGTTGTTTTTTAATCGTCCCGTTTATTTGGCTAGGTGGGATATTGGAGCGCTTCACGCAGCTTGCGCAGTTGGCTCCACAGGGTGAGGAGCTGTGGATCTTACACACAAACACACACACACACACACACACACACACACACACACACACACACACACACACACACACACATATGCAGCCTTTGAGCGGCCCGCTTGGCCTGTCTTCAAGAAGCACCCATGAGAGACAAAAAGAGCCATTTCAGCATAAAACCATACCTGTCTTGTCTCCTCCAAAGCTGTTTGTGTATATTTATGTATTTACAGACATTTTTACAGCTGAGCTCTGCTTTGTGCATCATCTCTATGTTCTGTTTTGCTTTCAAGCTCCATCATCAGACAGGTCTGAAGTGTGCTATTGACCCGATGTGGCTCTCATACACACAGATGACAGGTAATCTTTTTTTTTTTTTAAGGAAGAGCGCATATATCTGAATGCAGGGGCCCGCTTCTGCTCAAATTCCTGAACCTTCTGCTGTATCCATTGGCTCTTAAGCCAAACATGACTGTTCACGAACAGATTATTTGTGTTTGAATCCACATGAGAAAGTTCAATCTGCTGTACACGAGTAGATGAGCGCTTGCAGAGCTGGCAAGGTTATATTCTGCCACAGGCCTCACAAATTAACCAACACTAAGGATGGCTATTATGGAGAAATATCTCACGCAGCACATACACGGGAGGGAAGAAGTCAGTAAAGAAATACCGCACAGGTCTGTGTTTGTGTGTATAGGTGGAGCCAGGGTGTATGCAGAAAGCAGAATAGCCCTTGGCATCCCAGATTTGTTTTGACTGGTGCGTTTACAGCTGCTGCATAGCATGGGCGAAGAAGGGCCCGGCCGAAGTAAAACAACCAAATTCTTACTTTTCTTCTTCTTCTTCTTTTCTTTCACTCTCTCTCCTCTCCTGTCTTTGGAGAGATGGCTCCCGGCCAGCCAGCTGTATAATCAAGCCCTTCATTTATACTTTATTGACAGATGCTACTTCTAGCCTTGGTTGGGGGAATACGGTTTGTTTTTCAAACCTCTGGGAAAGATTGAATTCCATGGCAGGGTGATATATGCTTCGGAAGGCTTTGTTAATGTTGGACTACAGCTGCACGGTAAAAAGTGCTGGAATGCTTTCCTCCATTTTGTCGAGAGGGAGAAACCTCAAAACTTGGACTGAAGTGAGAGAGAAACAGTATAGAAACTAACACATATTTAGGAGGGAAAAGTATGCTGCTTTTAGATGGTTAGAACATTTTGTCTCACTTCATAAGACACTGTAATAACACTTTGTTGTTGTTCAATCTGGTTGTGTCAATAAACTATCTGAGTTTTGCATGTTCTGACATGATTATTTCAAATGCTCATGTATAGTTAAGGCAAGAGATTTTTAAAGTGTGACAAAATTAGACAAAAAGACAACTGAATCCTCCCTATTTTCTTCATATCTATATTCATGGATTTTGTTACATCTATTATTATGAGAATTTCTGTAAACATGTATGCAGAATAAGCTGTAAGCAGTTCCTGTTTAAGATGTGTCTATGGTTTTAACCTGCAACTATAATTATAATACTTTACTAAAACTGAAATAACTTCTTGGATCAGTTCCACAGTCATAAAGAATGACTCTTTGGGTTGATTTCCAAGCATATTTATGAATCTTTATTCATATGGATGGGAATATATATATCTTTAGGAAGTGAAAGTCAAACTGAACCTAAAAATGTCAGTATTGTGTATTGCTCATATTTGACTAAGTTAAAATTCAATAAGTCGATATCAATGTTAATGCAAATTGCAGTGAATGGGATAAAGTATCTCTGGACTGCAGCAGTGGCTCTGAGATACTAAGTGCCGACCACGCTGGTGAGCACATACAATCACGTCTCTCCTTCCTAAGGTTTAAAATTCTGTTTCCCTAAATGCAGATCTTAACATGCAGGCATATTTCTTTAAAAAAAAAAAGTGTGCAAGTCCTGCACAAGTGATGGCAAAAGTTAAATATTCAATAAGCCACCCGTCACCTTTTATTCCAGTTAATTCTGTGCTATGTAATGTCACCATCTTTCTAAGACACCACGTCAGACATTTCCTGTGTGCTACAAAAACAACCAAGAGGACACTGAATTACTGGATGTGCCCCTTAGTTAAGATTTGGCAAATGTGTGTCAGCCAAGAAGAATTTGCTAACAATGCAATCTGAGGCGGAGGAGACGGCAGGTTGGTATTGGTGTTGGTGACAGATTGGACAGAGAAGATATCGTCTTTAGTTTAAGGGTCATATCTTCTATCTCTTCCTGCCAGTCTGTCCGTCCCCTCCTCTATCGATGCCTTTGTGTTGTTCCGGCCGGCAAACTCTCACTTTGGCAAGTTGCTGGGAAGACTTAGAGCATGCACAGTGACAAGAGGAGACACTCCCAGACAAAACAAACGTAATCATATTGTTTTCCATAAGCACAGATACTATCATAGGCACACATCTGCAGCCTCGCTTTGCAGCTCTGAGTTCCCAGATTTGGGAGAGAAAAAGGGGTGGAGACATGAATGAGTAACATCTTCCACCTCAGTTAAGACTTTATTCCCCAGTTACTCAATGACATTATGTAAGTAGAATTGACTTTCCTGAGAAAAAAGATGATTAAAATATTATATTTTCTGGACTCAAAAAGTTCTCTGATTCATATTATGTAATATATTTGTCTAGACACACAATTTTGTGGTTTCATGTGAGAAAAAACCCGCATTTCTTCATTCTGCATTTGCAGGTTTTCATTACCTCAAAGAATTATAGAACTTCATTCTTATATACATGTTCGAGATTAGAGAAAGTTTTTAGGAAGAATAAATTACTTTAAGGGTAAATGCAATCAACTAAACGTTGGTATTGTTGTCATAGTTTTGCTAATTCTTTGGTCTGGAAATGAAATAAAGCTTTAAAATATTCCAATTAGTTGGACGCCAAAATAAACCCAAAAGTTTGCCAAACTTGTTGAAAAAGAAATCATAGGTATACATTAAAATCTCTGCTTAGGGTCAATGCTGCCTGTAAACCAATGCTAATAGATGCTAAAACCATGTGTAACACATAGCTGAAAGATGCTAATGCTACAGCCAAAGCAGGTTTTGGGACTGTTGAGAGGGTTTGCTGTAACCATGCTTTAAAAAATGTGAAAATATGATACAAAAATGTATATATGAATGCTGGCATGAAGAAAAACAGGGGGAAACTAAAAACTTTTATGATGCTCACTTGGCCCTGGAACATGCTTACAGCACAATTTCGTCTGACAGGCACACAAAAATGGCAAAAAGACAGACTCCGAAGGATGACTGGTAAAAACTTTGTGGATTTTTTTTTTAATGGCCCACAAGGATTTGTCATGGTATGCCAGATGGCCAGTCCACCACTGTCTGATTGTGCTGCTAATTTTTGTCGTCTCACCAGACTTGGTTGTTGCTATGTCAGTTAACAAGGTCTCAGCTATTACCTTTCTAAGTGCAATTTAATCATACCTGATATAAATTATGTTCAAAACCACCAAAATTATACTTGTGTTATAATAAACCAGCATTATCCTTTAAGTGTGCACATTTGTGGTGACAAACTGTGACTGAGACTGGTTTTAAATATTATACCAACCTTAGTGAGAAAAAAAAGAATGAGGTGCAAAATTCCAGAAAAGGCTTGTTGACATCTGTGTTTTTCCGCTTAGAGAGAAAGTCTGCCAAAGCACAGGAACACCTCAAACCCACATCCACTATCCACTGCTACTGTGGCTGTGTGTTTTCAGAAATAAAGCCACAGTCGCTCCATAAATGCAAGCAGACACAAGGTTTGGAGAGGATAATTCTGCTTATTTCTAAATATGTCTTACGGGTGTGCGGTGGAGACAGCCACACCTGGACATATAACCTGGACTATTTATCATCTCACTGCTTCTCGCATGCCTGCCGGCCTCGACTATTTCCCCTCCAGCAATGACAGGATTAAGTCTGACATGTTTAAGGAAGTGGCTTTGGCAGGTGGTGTAGAGGAGGCAGACAGCGATAAACACGCACACAGACTCAGACACACACACGCACACACATGCACCCGCGCTCTTACACACATGCAGGTGCACGCACATTCCTGATGCCAGCCTTGACTCAGTAACCTTGTATAGAGGGGCAGGTTTGGACGATGTGTCTGTCTGTCAAACCGGAGCTGAAATTAATCTGCGTGTAAAGAAAACGGAGAGATGAGGCAGCGAGGCTTTAGCATTAACTCTGTTATCATTACAGATGTCAGGCAGGATGACAGAGGAGGGCTGATGCTGTTTGTAAACCGATCGCCGCTGCTTGATTCGAGCGGGGTATTAGCCTTGCCTTATTAAGTGGAAGTGTTGGGACAGGTGGGCTATTTATTATCACTGCTGCTGCCCCTGCTGGTGATGATGGCGGTTTTGTATTGAGGTGGCCTTCACTTGTCTCCTTCAGCGCTGTGTTTGTCTGCCAAGCCCATGACGAATGACACTTTGGAGGAACAGGAGAGTAAATACTCTCCAGCTCTGGATTTGCACGGCCCAACCAGACCGGCTCCGTCTAGTGTTTCTCGACTGCGGAGCCAAATTCCTGGAAAATGACTTAATTGTGGGGTGGATTTCCAAATGATGATTTGAGGCTAAATGACAGAAAGAAAAGAAAAGAAGAAGCCAGGGAAGAGTTGGAGGCTCGTATGACTCTGCTCAATTTTCTCATTGGGTAAAATCACAGAGTGGAGGAGAGGTGAAGTTGAAGAAACAGAAGGGATAGAGGAAATAGAGAGGAAGCAGGGATACCTTCACAGGTTCACCCAGCAAGAACTCAGACAGTAATTGCAGACAAACATGTCCAAAACTAGAGGAGCTGTCTACATCCGACATCCTGTGCTTTCAGTCAGGTTTTTATCCCAAAGACGGAGAACAAATGGCAGGAACTGGAGTGCCAGGATGTGCTGAGGGGCTCCTTATACCTGCTTTTAAGTCGACATGCCTGAACATGTCGCCCCCTCCGTCACCCTGGGGGTTTACTTTTTCCACTGTTGACGCAGATAGGATGCACTCTATCTCCCTGTACCCACAATCCCACTATTCATCAACTTTTATATGAAGTCATGGGCAGTAAATCAATGCTGCCAAAGGGAGGAGATGGAGAGGGGAGGTGGATGTTCAAAGAGGGTCTTTGAAAATCTTGCATCGTCACTAACAGGTGTTTTGATTTATGGATGGTGGGTTTAATTGGGGCATTTCTTTCGTTCAGATGAAAGGGAATGTGAATTTATATTTTTTCAGGCTGAGAGTGGCTCAGTCTGGGCAATGAGACGACAAAGCTGGTGTTTTGTTTAAGTTACATTCCTCCACGCTGAGCGCCTCAAAGAAAACATACTGAATGTTCTCTGGTCAGAAGTTCATTGAATGTATGGTTTTATAAATAACATCTCAGAGAGGAATTAGGAGTTAAAGATGTTTTTTCAATCTTTCGTCAGACCTCTTTTAAGTTTTCAGGCAATGTTAGTTTGTCATTTCAGGACTTTAGGTCAGACTAGAGGTCTTCAGAGGTCCAGCCAGACCTGAGGACCTGAGACCATATGAGTATGAATCCAGGCCTCGTCAGGTCAGGTCCTGCACCATCACCATGGACTGTTGAAACAGAGTTTACGTTCTTTGTAATGAGGATTTAAAAAACCTGGCAGTGATCGGACAGTGTGCATGCGTGTCTGTGTGTGTGTGTGTGTGTGTGTGTGTATTTTAACTTGTAACACTGTAGTACATCTGTAGCTACAAGGTTGTACCAAAGGAATAAGAATGCCCTTACTTAAGAGGTGAAGTGTCAGTGAAGCATGTCAGTCTCATCTTTGAAAGCACAGATGATAGCAAATTAGCAATGCTAACATCAGCAGCCATGATAAGGGATGATAAATAACGTTAAAAGTACTTTAAAAGGGTAATCAATCGAAGTAAACCTTGTCATGCAAAAACAGAAAAGCTCATTCTAAGCTGGTTACATTTGTTATGCCTTTTAGCATTAGGATGTTAGCATTTAGCTCAAAATGTTGCATTCATGTAATTTCATGAGACTATACTAACAACTGTACGAGCAACCTGGAAAACCATTTACATCTTTAAACAGCTTGTAATAACTGCAGCAAAGCAAAACTTAATTTTGAATTCGGTCACCAGTTGTTAACTTCTGTGATAATGTCAGACAGAATGAGGGAGGAAGTCAAATGTGACTAAAAATAATGTGAATAAAACTTTAATACATCATTTTATCTGTGAACATTTCTTCCTGAAACTGTAAGACGGTTATCTAGTTATCTAACAATTAGATTAAAAAAAAACCCAACTCAATACCCCCTAGTGGCTGCATGCAGTATTGGTCATAAATCCTGCCCCCTCCCTGCTGGGAGACTGGACATGAACCAAACTGAAAAAAAGAAAAAAATATATATCAAAACATAATTTCCTTAAATATGATTTTTGTCATTTTATAGTAGTCTTATCACACTTATTCTCATATATTTTTCATGCCACAAAAAGGGGATGTAATGTCATGACTGACAGCTAACCCTGTGGCTGCATGGGCAGGACTTCATTATTGTGGCTCCACCCTTCAATCCCTGCTTTGCACAATTTCAAATAATGTCACCAATGCCAGATGGCAGCGCCTCTTTGAGGGATATTTTGGCTTGTACAGTGGAAGGAGATGGACAAGCATCATCCATCTTTACCAACAGTCACTGATATATGGCTCCAAGAGCAAACGCTTCTCTCATAGATAAAGTAAAAGAAATAAAAACAAACCACAGCACTCATTTAATATAAGTCTTTTTTGATTGCCTATTTCTCCTATTTTGCTTTCTAAAATGTTCCTCTCTTTGGTTCGGATGTACAAACAGCGTGCCATATGAAATAAAAACTAATTACATACTCTCAAAGCGAGCTATGTTGTAATAGGGTGATCTTTTTCTATTTTATGACTGTTATTCTTGGCTTTGTCTTTTATTTTTGATTTATTATCTAATGGTAATAGATTGTGGTTCTGGTAAATACCACAGCTGTCCACTCAGAAGTGGGTGTCCTCTGGCCCGCTCGCCAGCGGGGCTAAAATAAGTCTCGGTTTGTTTTGCTTGTTTGAACAGAAGCTGTGGCCTCTTCATTTTGTGGTTTCCAGCAGTGCTCCTGTTTTTTTCCTCTAAATATAATCCTGAGCACCACTACCTCATCTCACTCTCTTTGTGCCATTGTAATAACTGACCAACCCAAACACATACATTTTTACTTTTTAATTTACTCAGGGAAAAAAAAAACCTTGGAAACATTTACAGAACATTAGCAATTGGCTAAAATTCATTTTCTTAAAGCCAGACGCCACTGAGCAACTAGTGCAATTCATCATAGAAATCCACTTCTGCCAGGTTTTCCTCAACTCACACGAATGTTAGAATTGTCCAGTGTGTTAGCAATGTGTCATGAGCTCCATTGCTGAAGTCATTAACATCAAGGAGACCTCTAGAAATCGCCAGAAACAACAGATATCGTTTCATTCCGCTGAAGTGCTGCACTCATGGTGAGACGGAGCAAGACAGCAAGGAAAAAACTCTGAACCCCCTGAATGTTGAAATCAGCGAACAGCTTCACTCTGAAAACCCACTCTGCAGCTGAAACGCTGCAATAAAATGAAGTAAAGAGCAAACTAATACCTTCAGCTGTCAACCTAATAATACACTGCTCCGAAGTCAGTGCTACTTTAATGATCTGAGGCGTGGACAGATTATATGCACCGAAAAAAAAAAAAGGACTTGCTGTCAAAACTGTGCCCGAGCGAGCGTATCAGCAGCACCTCATCTGTTTTCCACTAACACGCTGAAAAAGAAATCACAAGTCCATGTGTCTATTGGAGCAGATTGAACTTGGCGGATGTGTGTTAAACGGCCGGGCCCCTGGTGTACTGAATAATGATTCCCAGTCGCCCCTTGCCTGCTCGCTCAGTGTGGGAGTGCGGCGCAGGAGAAGTCTGAATGGAAAAATCTTCTGTCCAAACAACGGTTTGCTGCCGTCTCCGCCGCGCGCCTTGAGCGTCTGTCATCAGCCGTCCACATTGTTTTTGAACAATTGGCACTAATTTGCCATCTGGTTGAGGGAGCCTTTGTTGCGCGGGAAGGGCAGCATTGTGCAGCTATCAATGGCGAGTCCACTTAGGGAGCCACCGGTGGACAGAGACAAATGAGGAGACAATGCTCTTTATCTCGGCTCCGCTCTGGTTCACTTTAGTGGCATGACTGTTTATCAGACAATCTGACAGAAGTAGAGTATGTAAATTTCATGTTTAAACCAGACTGACATGACAAATTAGTTGGTTTGAAAACATGGAATATACAAAACATCACATTAGGTTCAATCAGTTTTTTTTTTTTTATAGCAGCCCTTGGAGGTCAGCGCACTGCAATTACAGCAAACACATGTAAACAGACTGAACAGTGAAATAAAAATAAAATCAAATGAAAAAAAAATCTGAATTTTACATTACACACACTGGCTAACAACATGCACAGAGAATAAAGAAATACACCGAAAATGTAAATGTGCTACAAACTGAGACAACACAATTCAATCATAAACACAGAACAAGTTTAGACAAGAAAATAAAGACAATACAAGCAAATATAAAAAGTGTGTTGCAAATACAAACACACGCTGTCAACACAAGCGTATGAGTTGCTCGGAAAAAAGCAGAACTGAGTCACAGTGTTAAGTTTCCAAGAGATAATGAATAAATGATTCAGATGCCTGGACACATGAGTTGCTGCAGTTTTTGGAGTTATTATCCAAATATATTTTATAATTGCTATAAAATTCACATAACATACATTAAGTACACAGCATATTTGCAATTATATTTGACTCTTATGATCGGAATGTTAAAACTGGAATAAACTTGAATCTTTTTCAACACCACTGGCTGGTCGTCAAAGCCAAATGTGTTCTATATTTTGTTGTATTGTCATTTGTTGGGGTTTTTTGGATTTGGTCATGTTGGCAAGTTTAAAGCGCATTTCTGTGTGTTTCTCTTGGTGTTTTCTTAAATTTGGCCTGTAATGCACCGAGCTCTCAGTGCCATCATTGGTTCTTGGTTGAGGACATGTCAGAAAAGTGAAGCCAGCTTCTCTCTGGCTGTAATATTGTGCTCAAATAGCACACCATTACAGCTATCATGGGTTACAACTCCCCGTCGCAGAAAGCCCAAGAGGTTAAGAAGACCACAAAAGTTACTTCTTAGAGCAACAGCCACTTCTGTCTTCGCCTCAACTTTTTTATTTTTCTTTCCACCTACTCTCCACCCCCCCTCCCCCACCCCCCCTCGGCCCTCCTCTCTCTGCTACGTCCTCGGGGAAACTGAACAGTGATGTCACCGCAGCTGAATGAGTAACAAAGCTCCAGTGCCTCTCTTATTTTTTCCAGTTTGTTTCTCTTTCTGTGTCTCCTTCAACCCCCTGAACACCCTTGCACCCCCCTCCTCTTCCCTCTCCATCTCCCTCATCTTTTTTGTTGTGTACCCCCCCCACCCCCCCACCCCCACAACACACACACACACACACACACACAGGCACCATCCCCACCACCACCACCACTACTACCACCTCCACCGTCCTCTTCACTCCCATCCATTTTGCAGCCGGGGCCCAGAGAAGATGAGAAGTGGTGCTTTATGTCCACAAATCAATAGGCCTTACTCACCTTTGAGTCAGGCTGCAGAGGCAGCATCATCACTGTATTCGGCTGTACAGTATGTACAGGGGGGGAGAAAGAAAGAGGGGGGACCCAGGGGTGCTAGCCTGCCTGTCTAATGCATTATTGAGGAGTGCATCTCAGCCATCAGTTGCAGGTAGAAGGCTGAAATAGTATCATTAGCTGCTGCAGACTGATGTATGGTGGAAAACACAGCTGACCGCAGCTGAAATTCAGGGTCTGTGAGGTAGAGGCTGATGTTACTTTATGTGGGGATGCTCAGGGATTTGTCTGATGGGACTCTGGAAAACTTGACTAGCATTGAAATACTGCTTGAGACTTATTTTGATTGAATCAAATCTTCAGATTCTCTCATTAAGCTGCACATATTATGAAAGATCACGAGGCAGTGCATATTTGTTTTTCTATCCTTGTATGAGAAGAGATTTTTGGCTTTTTTGACATTTGAAAGAGAAATCAGACTGTTTTCATTTTTAAAATCATAACTTCATTGTCTCCCTGTATATGGATCCATGTTTTATGAAACCCTCTCTGAGTGTAACAGTAGATTCATATCACTATCTCCTTAATTCGTAATGTGTTGGAGGCTGTTTTGACTCTATAAGCATGGGTCGTTTTCATTGAATTTTCAATAAACATCTCACCCTGAGGTTGCGCTCTTGGAAAAATAATCTCTTCAGGCCCTGTCAGCATGGAGATCCAACAGCATACTTAAGCATTCTCAACCAAAAAAAACCCAGAGAGCAAGTTTAATTTAAGCTAATTCACACCCCAGTGGGTCTGTAAACAGTATGATAAACCAATGAACATTGACATGCTATTAAAAATGCATGTCCCCAATAGGAGCATTTGATTCAGTCATCTTTGAGTGAAATATGGGTGTTATGCTAAATGTGTAACTTATTCATGTAATGTTTTTAAGTTTATTTTTACTGCATCATGCTAATTAATGCTAATAATTGAAAACATTTCCGTGCTGGTTTTTTAAAAGAAAAAAAAAAAAGAATGACAGCTACATTCAGCAAGCTGCAGAATTGAAAAATTATGTCAGAAATATTACTATGTTCCTCTTTCTCTCTTGTGTCTTAGTGAACGTGAACAAATCACAGCAAAGCTTTGACAAATACAGCCTTCTGCTGCCGTAGTTAATGTTAATGGCTTACACTCAAAAAGCAAACACACACACACATTTTGAGAATAATCCAAACTGTGACAATATTGCTTGTAAAATAATCCAATGCATGTGTGTTGTGTGTGTGAGTGTGTCTAAGTAGGGACGACTGACAAATCAGACTGGTTTGAACAATCCTGTCAATTTGGTTTAATTGGTTTGTGGAGTGTGTTGGAGCGTGTGACAGCGTTCGGCAAATGGCATTTCACAGATCTGAATCCTGACATTCCTCCATAGATAATGAACTGAGCTGGTTTGTAGAGGTCCCCCCCCCTCATCAGAGCGGGGTTTGGTCCCTCCTTGTTGAAATATGAATGTGCAACTTTGATAAGTAATAAAGACACAAGTGTTGCACCTTACTCATGTTGAATAAGCTATACAGTGCAGTAAATGATTCAGATGCACATGCTCCGTGTCTGTCCGATGGAACCTCAGTAATGTGAGGCTCACACAGGCAGGAACTGTTTTTGTCTAATTAGGCAGAGCAGAAAGGGAACTTTAACTGGGGCAAAGAGAAACCAGGCCAAACCCTATTTTATTTAAAATACCTGATGCTGTGAGACAGCACTGTGATTGCACCAACTAGCTAAACTAGCCTCAGGACTTGCTGCACAGACCCACCTATCCTACAATCGCCCAGCTGGGTTTTTTTTTTTTTTTTTCAAAAAAGAGCAGCTACACAATGTTGCTTAATTACATCTCCCAAGACTAACTTAATTAAATCTCTGCTTCCCATAGTTTACAGTTAGGCATAAAAGCTGTTGGTCCTGATTTGTGAAAGTGAAGCATGAACATTTTTGGGAATACAACCATCCATTCAGTAAATAGCATGAGGTTGATATTTTAATCTCAGTTTACTACTGGGATACATGTAAATCAGTGTTTCTCATCCAGGGGCACTTGTACTCCAGACAATACTTCTACAGCTGCCAGAGGGTGAGATCGGAAAGATTGTAGTTGGAGTAGTTTAGCTAATTTGAAAAGATAGAAATGTACAGTTTGATATAAATCTCTTCATACTGAGTTGGCTGTAACACTTAAACACTTTTGTAATTAAGAGTGCATGAAAGTTAGCAAAGTGACGGGTAAAGAGGTCTGAACAGGAAAGCATGAAGTACTGGACATGAAGGTAAAGTAAATAAACATAATGTAAATGTTATAGATATATAGCTAAGGAATGCCTACAGTTCATTAAAAAACAAGATAAAAAGTAAAGGTGTAATAGATGTAATAGATGAATGTAATGGGTACACAATAGGATAGATAAATTAAGTTAAATTGTTAGCTAAAGGTATAGTATGAATAGCTGAAATATTAACTAAAGAAATGGATGACTAGTTGAACTGAAAAAACATTTTATGGTGGAAATGTTAGCTAATAGAAATGGGCAAATGGTTAAAAGGTTTAGAAATAAAATGGATAAATGGTTAAAGTGCCACAATAACTTCTGCTACAAGTGTTAGAAATAAGAATGCAAATTTGATCCAACCCAAACACAGACGCTTTAATCATATGCATGTATGATTTTCCACTTCTATATAATTAACAGTGTTAAATAAAGCCCACTTAAAATCAATTGAAAAATGTTTGGAACACGCAAGGAGGTACATCAGTTCAGCTGACCCAGTTTAAGGGGGCTATGTTTAACAAAAAAAAAAAAAAAAAAGGCTGGGAACCACTGATTTAAATTTAAATGGAGCTCAGGAAGAATATTTACAGGCTGCAACTTGACTGAACGGCGTCAGCCCATGCTGACAAGTCAGACTGCATTGCTGCTCGCATTAGTTTGGTCGTCACTAGCCTCACAGACGTGTCACATCCAATTAACTTAAAAGTGGATTTAAGTGATACGCATCTGGAGCAACTGCCATCTTGCAGCTACACTACATCATATTATGTGAATTGATTCATTGGCCCGTAACACAATCTCTTCAAGTGTTCAGAAGCAGGCTGATGCATGTATCTCTGTCCTCCTCTCTCTCACACACACATACACTCACACAGACCTGCTGCTGCTGCTCCACTGAACTGTGCATCCCCTAACAGGTCCTCATTGGAAGTGATGACTCCAAAACACTCCTGTGTTTTGAAGAGCAGCTCATAGTGACATAACTGGATACAAAGGAGCTATTGTTGCCATTCAGTTTTTACTGAAACTGCCTTTGTCATTCCTTCTATGCATGTTAGACTCACCATGATACTGAGGCAGATTACTGTCAATAGCTTCAGTGTATTATACATTCAGTCGGTGGCCTCACATGAAACATTAGAGGCTGAGTAACCCACTAAAGCCTGTGTCATAGACCTGCAGATAAAAAAAACAGCAAGCTGTGTCCTTGTTATCCTGCTCAAGCCAGTGAGTAGTGTTTTTTTTTTTTTTTTCTTGATACAGCACTGAATAGTCTCACATTCCTCTGCACTTCTCTGACACTATAGGTAACATGCAGACAGGCAGGGGACCACACCCTAAGGCTGAACCCGGAGTGACCTGATAACTCCCTGCCAGGTCAGGGCAGGGTGTTCTCCAGGAAATGGATAGTTGTCCCCTCCTGACCCACGGCACTGTGTGCACACAACTGTTTACACAACACTGTGCACAGTTGCACATCCTTGAAAAGTTAAGCAATGATGAAAAGTTTGCCAGGAATCTGGAGCAGTTTACAGAAATTACCGAAAGGAATGCAGTGCAGGTGGATGGGCTGTAAGCACTGAAGACCATTAAAATGACTTAGTTTCTGATTTGTTTTTGGCCATTTGTAGGAAACATTAGCTAGCGGGAGGTAACACTGGGATGCACTCCCTTGTACTCAGTCTAATACTTTCAAAAGGTAGCTTTATAAATGATAATACAATCATGTATAACATCCTTTTTCATTAGATATTCTTTGTTCAGAAAAACATGGCCATCACAGCTTGTGGTACCTTCCCAGTTCGCCTTCACTTTATTTCAAATAAGCAGTTGCTGCTGAAGGATAAACAAGAAGAAAAGAACAAAAAATAACTCCAAAAGTTTTCCCAAATTGGTTACAAGCTGATAATGTATATTTAGGTACAGTGTTCATATGACAATCTCCAGAGATTTTAAACAAAAGCTTTTAAAAGCAGGGCAAGCAGTGTGTAGAGACACAATCCTCTACACAGCCAGCGTTATCATTTCTTTCAGTGCTTATGATAACACTGATGCATGGCAAAGCTTAAAGGACCGACATCTTCACTCTGTGCAACAGCCGGAGTCAGACAGCACTGTGATATAAGGAACAAAACGTGTGGACTTTTCCCTCTCTGCACGGTGGTCTCTGGGTTGAACACTAAGCAGGCCTGTGGAGGTACTCTCCCAAAAAGGGGCTCATTCAATCAATCTAAGACGTCCCAATGTAAATAAACCGGTATGATGGCTGTGGTGGGTGGTTGGGTAGCGTTCTCGTTGTGGGGATCTGTGAGCCTTGGGGAAGTAGAACAAGAAAAAGCAAGCAAACCGTGACCCAGAGTGATTTGTACCTCTGGAGTAACTTCACTGGGACCCTTGGGGTGCCATACAATGCAGCATATATTGGATTTGTTTACACCTCACTTGGCCTCAAAGGCCCCCACAATGGGTGGTGGTAGAGGGAGGGTCAAAGACGGGGATCATGGCTCCATTTGCAGACTGAGGGCACGAAAGGAGAGCTCTGCCTCTCTTTTGAACAGAGACGCGAGGTCAGCGGACTCAGATCTCGATTCTGTATGCTTTTGATGGGAGGACGGGCTAATAACTGTTTTGGGATCAGAGGTAGATGAACGCCTGTCTCAAGGCAGACAGGACACACGCAGAGGCTGCAGACGGGACTTTGCTTGCGGATCACATTAATCCCATCGGCACAATCTAGCTCCTAAACTGATGTCACTCTTCCTAACCACAATCTCTGTGTAAATGGAGAAGAGACCGATGCACAGGGGGAGGGTGGTTAGAGAAATGACAGAATGTGCGGTGATGTACTGTAATGTGAGACAAAAAACATTTGGCAGTTACAGATAGAGGCTAACCAAGCAGTGGCATTAAAACACTCTCAATTGCCTGTTCTGTAGTTTTTATTGTAAGGACAACTTTTGCTCACAAATTCTTGGGTATGTAAGGATTTTAAAACTGGAAATTATCCTATAAATACATAATTTTTAGGTCCTGTTAAGAGCTTGACAGATGACCAACAGTCTACAGAGTAATGACTGAACTGTCTGACTATGTACTGTACAGCCGAGGACCCGAGGCTGTTTGCCGTTGTGTAGTTAAGGGGATCACTGTGTGAGCACACGGGGCCAGGGAGGCAGGGAGCAGCCTGCCAGCAGAAATGCAGCTGCAGGGCTAAGGAGCAGGAGGCCCGGCTGTACGAATGCATCAAGTAGATGTTAATTGGCGGCCCCGCTTTCTGCCACTAGTTGAACTCCTCCCCCTTCCTTCCCTCCCTCCTTTTCTCCCTCTTTTTAAGAACAAATGCCACATTCCTGCCATCAGTTATCTGCTCTGCTGACAGCCTCAGTGGCCCGTGGAGGACTCCCCCCTGCAACCTGTCCACTCCAGGAGGAGGCCTGTTTACACAGCGCTGATTGGGAGCGCCCTGGACTGCCCTTGTGACCTCTCCCCCTCCCTTATGCCCCAACTCTTTCTCTCCTCTCCCTCTTTCTTTTCTCGACTTCTATTCTCTCTCTTGGCCTCTCCCCCGCCTCCCCCCTCTCGTTGGTTCTGGTGCCCTTGCAGCCCTCCCCTCTGTGGCTCTCTGAAGCAGCCACAGTGGGACGGGGGGCGGCGCTGCTCTGCGGAAGCCCAGGCAGCAGAGATGTAAATCAGTCATGGTTTTTACAGACCTTCCTTAAGTGAGCCCAAGGGCCATGGTGGGTCTCAGCAGTGGCTGGCCCAGATTTGCAGCTTATTCACAGGGAAGAAGTAACTTTTGTTCTGCTTGCAGACTCTCAGTTTCAGCACTCCGAGTTGACCTGATTAAACAGGATTCAAAACTGGATTAATGTTTCCATTTCATTCAAATGAATAATAAGATGACCCTGGAAATTATGCCTATCTCTCAGTAGCGTGATGACAATTATATTACAAGGGAATCTTGATTGGATATTTGATAAATTATGAATAATATAACAGATATGTGAAACTTCAATGGGAAAATCATTGACTATACTGATGTTTGAACCAAAGCACTGAAACTTTTTTTTTTTAAATTTCCTGAAGATGGCACTAGATAGAAAGTTAAGAGTTTATCAAGTTGCTACAGTTCATCCTACAGGGACCATAATTGATCTATACTTCTGGTATAAAAAAGGGAAAAACAAGCGTTAATGTCATGTGTACAGGAGTGCGTTGTGATCAGATCTTGAACTAAATTCAATCTGTATAACATCCTTGCTTTCTTAAGAAAAAAATCATGTCAAAAGTAAAGATCATCTAACTTTTTTTTTGCTAGTTTAAGCAAACCCTGCAGAAGTTATAAGTAGTAGCAATAGCTAGCAAATGTTACCTTGTACCAATTATACCCTTGTATGGCACTGCCTGCTTTGAACTGGCATGTGCCATGTTGTTGACAACTCAGGTGTACCCATGCACCAGATGTCATTTTACTGATTTTAATTACAAGGGTATACCATATGTATGTGGGGCCTTTGTGTCTGTACCTTTCGGACGATACATTTCACTCAAAGCCAAAAAAAGAATCTCAAAGCTTTGTGAGGGAAAGTCAGGGGATCATTCAAGTTTCTCAGATTCATCATCTGGTGAGCATGAATGTCTATACATAATATTAAATACCAGAAAATAAATTATGAACCTTCTAGCAGTGCTGAGAGAAAAGATGGGATGATCAAAGTCTGCAGGCTTTGTCCTCTGGGAACTATGAATATCATTATAAAATTTAAATGACTGGCAGAATGAAACAGCCAGTTATAACAACATAGCATGGCTCAAAATGACTTATACATCCATATGTTAGATATTTCATAATATGCCTGGTTAGATATGGTATTTTAGCATCATTTGAGGCCATGTGTCAGTTAATGTTAAAATAACCACACAGCCACATGTCACTGCTAAAGATGAATTCACTGCATAAACCAAAATTCTGCTCTACTTCCAGTTCCACAAATTAACAATGGTTGTCCTGCTGTGAAAACAGACTTCAAATGAAGTGCTAAAGACTTTGAGGGAGAGGGCGTGTCGAAGTGAACTAGAGAAAAAAAAAACAGAAGCTGAGCGAGGAGGGAGGGGAAAAAAGGCAGATAAGGAGGGGAAGAGGGAGGGAATGGGAGGGAGACGAGTAAAGAGGCAAAACTGTACATCAGCATGGTTTATGTCGAGGGGCCGGGCGCACGCCTCTGAAGACTGAGGCCTCTGAGCTTCCAGCTGTGTGAAGGGTTTCTCTGGAGCTTGTCATCACATTGGGAGGAGGCTGCACAGAGGCGGCTAATATCCAGCAACAGCAACCGCCCCGTAATCAACAGACTACACTAAGCTGCACCAAAGAGAAAACAAGAGGGGAGAAAACAGGATAGTCTGAGCTGCCCTCAGTTGTTGTTTATGTGTAACCCTAGCTCTAACCCAACCCAACAAATGAATAGAAATTTTATATATTTGTTTTCATAGCAAACAAACATATCAAGTAAAAGTTCCACATCGGTGAAAATACCAGACACAAAGCTCTGGAGAAGACTGGATCAAGCACTGTTTGCCACAGTGCTCCATCTATTGGTAGTTGCTGTTAACATTATATTATCTCCATACTGACAACTGTAAAGCAAATACAATAAATCTAAAACAGTTTGTGACTATGCTGCACAGTTTTAAATATGACAATTGATAAAATGTTAATGTGAAAGCTTTTTTGTGTACTTGAACTTGAATTTCAGAAAATGATGATCAGGGTACAAGTCAGTGTGGAGTTAATTAGAGGTTTATGTATTATTTACCTTGTGTTGTTGTTTCTGTCCATGTGCTTGTTAAGAGATGGTGAACACAGGTGTGTCCTCTGCTTGTTTAGGGGTATTAAATATAGGTGTGCCTCAGTGAATGCTGGAGACAGTGAGAGGGCTCTGTGTGTTTGAAGAGAAGGTGAAGCTGTTGTTCAGTAGATAACACTCTATTAAAGGTGGTGCTCTCATATTAAAGTTTGGGTGCTTAAACCCAACCTAACTTCAGATTCAAATAAACCAATAGGTCTCTTAAATATCAATGTGGATTAATGCTGTGTTGTGCCTTAATACTTGACATTTGTGAGTCACCACTGTGCTCACCTGAGCAGATGGCAGGCCTCAGTTCAGGTGAGGCTGAGTGGGAGTCGTGCCAGTCACTCCTCTGTAGCGAGAGTGAGGGTGGCAGTTTGATGCAAGGGTTTGGGCGTATGTTGTTGATTTCACTTTTTGTTTTGCCTCTGTCTCATTGCCATAATCATCAGACCACTCTTTATGTTGTATCTCATCTCTTTTGAGGTTTTAAATGCCAAAACTTGTCTTTTTTTAAATGTGGTTTTGGCGCTCTATGATTACTTTTTCAAAGTAATGAATCTACAGTTCATATTATTTAAAGTGAGTGGGCTGTTATTATTAAACACTTTGTATAAATGAGCTGCCTTGAAGCCTCAGGGCCAATAAAAACCATAGTGATCATTTGTTTTCATAACTGATGAGCTAACAACAAACAACATGGTGTGTTAAAAAATTAACATATAGCTTAATCTGAACAGTTATAAATTACAATTTTCCATGGTTTAAAGTGACTAAATTGTGTCACAGAATGTGGGGATGCAAAGCAACATGCTCTAGACCACAACATGTGGGAAATTCTGCTGAGGAAACTCTGTCCACAGTGTATGATGAATTGCTCAGTCACTCAATCATGCATCAGACTTTGCTTGATGCATAACTACTGAAAAAATTTCATCTTGTCCTACAAATGAAGTATTAACATCTTTGAGAAAACCATACTTTCCTTTTCTAGTAAGCTGATGATTGTGACTCTGTCTTGATTCTGTTTAAGTTTTATTTCAAGATGTATAAGGTTTAAAATAAGGGAACTGGGCAGTCAATCACTCCATTTAGAACAATGAAAAATGACCGTTAATGCCTTTGCAATTTTTAAAAACAGGATTTGCATTGGAAACAAATGAAATTATCTCACCCCCCAGAAGGATGTTTTGAAACTTCTTTTCAGATAAAATAAGATTTCACAGCTCAACATCAGATTAAATGACTTGTTAAGCAGCATGGGTGGATTCGTTTGCTGTGTTGAAGAATATTGTTGCTCATGACTTATTGTTGGTTGAATGGGGACAAAAAGGGGAGGAATGGGGGTTGTGACCTCAGAGGCAGTGACCCAGAGTGAGTCCCATGTCCCCCGTTGGCCCTGCCCTGCTCAGCCCCAAATTCCTGAGCGTCTCCAGCCATCGGACAGCTTCCTCTGCAGACAAACAGCAGGGTCCACAACTTCTTGGAAAACTCTTTTATCTTGTTTAGCGCACGCTGCCACATGTTGGCACAGGACCAATGCATTCATGCACACACAGGAACATGTGCATGAATGCAATCACACAGATTGAGGTTTGGGTTACTGATTCACAAAGTGTTTTCAAAAGCTGTTATTCAGTCTATTGGTCTGTCATTAAATGTATCTGAATGAGATCAGAGCAATTAGAATTTACAGTTCCTGATGGTAAAAGGGAAAAGATGAGAAAAGAAAATAGTTAGCGGAATTGAGCAGAGAGTGCCTTTATGTGGTTGTGTGTTTGAAAAACCCCTGTGAAGCAGAGGGGTGTGTCTTGTTCTACACTGAGCTGAATCGACAATACCTCCAGGACTTAGATATTTATCTTGTGTGCAGTTTTCCCACTGATCAAGAAATTTCTTGAATATTACAGAATTCAGGAGGGTGAATGCCAGACAGACCTTGAAGAATTTGATTAAAATCGACAAATTGTCTGGGTGAGTCAGGGAATCTTAAGCATTCCTGACATATGATGGTTTTTCAGTTGGAGCAGAAGTCAGACTGTCTACATTTTTACAAAAATTGCATTGACAAAGCATGAAGAAGTAACTTTCTTTTGGTCACAGACATGCTCACATAAGGTAGGGAAAACTGTCTGTAAACATTCTTAACAGCCACTTTATGAAATAACAGTTTTAAAACTTGTTGCAATTAAATCATTCATCAACATATCAGTCATTATGGTAACAAATGAGAAGCAAAATTAGAAAAAAACAGAAAAAAAAGTAACAAAAACCTTAACTTAAATATATAGGTGAGTTTTTATTTTATTTCAATCAAAGTGAGTGATCTAATGGTGAGAGGAAAAACTTGAGGGGCAAACACGACAAATGCTTGGTCCTCTTTCTTATTATGATGAGCCTAATTTTGCATAGTCAAACTAAGAGGATAAGTCACTGAATGGATGTAACAATTCAGAAATGTACTCAGTAGCTTTGTAGGGCCTGCTTAATAATAGATATGGTTTTATAATGAATCATATATCAAATTTATTCTCATTTAAATGTAAAAGGTTTAGGAACCTTCTCTTCTCTGAAACCAGGCAGTCCTATAAGGCTGTTACTTTGCTGAGAACATCACATTTGATTGACAAATACAGGCATGCCTCATCTACATACAAGTGAAAGATATTAAAACAACAAATTAGCAGGCCAAACAAGACTATGTAAATGGACAATAAAAATGGGTTAAGAACAGACCCTTGAGGCACTCCACCCCTCAAAACAGCATTACACATTTCATTACCATGAAGGAAAATTGTTTATTTGAGAAATACAAAATAAACATAAAGAGGACTCTGTTTAAGTCATAAAAACTACATTATAATCTTATTAAAGGCAGAGCTAAGGTCTAGCAAAATGAATTAAAATGACGTATGTAAAAGTGGTGTAAATTTATCTGAACCACACTGAAATCTTATTCATGGTATGTATTGCTGTATTCAGACAAAATCAGACAGGCCTGATAACACCACAGTTGGTACAAAAGCGGAATAGAAGCAGACATAGCGGAGCAGAGAGTACAAACTGATGTCATGGTGTGAAATGCTGGGTAAAAAAGGCGTGTGATTTGGGATGCGGGCTCTGACTTTGCCCTGTTGTTGTCTGGCTAATGTTTAGAGGTCAGAGAGAGATAAAGGCCTGACTGACAGTAAGGACAGGCCTGGTGTTGGAAGGGTCAGGGGTCATGCCTCTGCTTGAAGACCCCGATTTATGGCTCCTCGGACTGCTGGGTCAGGAACTTTGCATTGTTCGGGGATGTGATCATTTCCATAACACTATGTGCTTCTGTGTCCATGTGAGGGAGAGAGAATCTCTCCCAGCAGCTACAGAGTTTGTGTAATCCTTAAGAGATCTGGATGACTGTTTGTGTGAGAGAAAAAGAGATGTGTGTGTGCGTGTGTGCATGTGTGTGTGTGTGTGTGTGTGTGTGTGCTTGAGAGAGAGACGTGGTGTCTGGAAATAGCAGCGCGGAGGCTTGCTCTGCTGTTTGCCTTCCCAAGTTTGATTTGACATCCTAATTGCCACATGGAGGAACAAAATACTCTGAGGTTCCCCAAATTGAAGTCGATGTTGAACCAAGCAAGCTATGTTTAGCGGCCTGGGCTATCTGTGGAGGGCCTACATTTACTGTCGCTCACTCTTCCTCTCTATGCTTCTGTTTCTGACTTTTTTTTTCTTCCTTCCTGAAGGAGGAAATATGGAGACAGAAACAGAGAGAGAAGATTGACTGGAGGGTGCCAGCACAAGAGAAAAGTAGGTAGAAAGAGAGTTAAAGATAGAGGGAGAGAGAAAGGACGAGCAGCAGAGACAAATTGGAAGATCACTGCTTTTTATGCACCCCTCCAGTGAAACTCCCCAGCCAGGCCGAGCACGCACGCACACACTTTTTCCTTCCTCTCCTTCTCTATCCATCCCCTTATCTACCCCTCCCTTGCTTTTTGTCTCTTTACACCCTCTAGCAGCAGCAGGCAGCCCAAGCAGGTAGCTGACAGGCAAACTGAAGCCTGGTAGACTGGAATAATTACATGTGGCTGTCTGCGTGGAACATGACAGCTCTACCTTCAATTAAGCCCAGAGAATGCATTTTCATCACCCGCAGAGAGCTCCCGGCCTCGCCCGCCCGCCCACCAGCCTGCCAGCCAACCAGCCAGCCAGCCAGCCCATCGTCCACCACGGCAGGGCACTGAGCAGCAGGATGGAGGGGGGTTGAGGAGCTTGGGGTGGGGGGGGCAGCAGCACACGCACACCACTGTCGATACAGCATCAGCCTCCCTCGGATTATGGCTATTAATGAGCGCCAAATACGATCAGCGCAAAAGCCTTTCCACGCTAGTCAAAAGGTGGAGGGGGGGAATCAAAGTGGAATGAAGCTACACGTGGAGTAACAAACCAAAATACTGACAATTAACCTCTGAACCTCAACACCCACCCCCACTACCTCCATCACCACCACCACCACCACCACTACTAAAACTGAGCCATCAAAGAGTGACATAGCTCTGATGCTGACGAGCTGTAACAACAGAAGCAAAGGGATGGGACAGGAGTCTCTGCTTGTGAATAGCTGATACACAATTAGTTTGCACATCATATGCACCATAACAGTATCAAGAGGAAAGAACATCATTTTTTTTTAAAGACAGAAAAATATTTGTGCAAGTCTGTGGAATTTTGATGCAGTTTCAATCATGAGTTAGAAATAAAGTAATGAGAAAAATAGCCCACCTGCATTAGTACATTAGTAGTTGATGTCCCCTGTCTACCCATCCCCTCCCTTAAGAAGTGTAAAGGGTTAATTATGAATCTGACCTCTACATTCCAGCCATAGCTGCAGACGGACGCACAGATCCCGGGGAGGTTTTTACCTCACAAAAGACACAGAATGGAACATCGCTCACATTTAGCAAATCTTAATTTACATTTAGAGTGATTACTTTCCCCCCTCAAAGCGGTTTGAAGAAGTCTCGTTCGACAAGAAATGCTCCTTCTAAATTAAACAGGACAAAATAAAAATCACAGAAAAACTGCCACTTTTGGTACATTGCAGCCATCAGTGTCACTGGATGTTGTTGTTAAGACATGAGACAGGCCAAAAAAATGAAAGGAAAAAAAATACTGGAGGATCAGTTGTGTGGCCTGCGTCCACCCTGGATTAGGACGTATAAGCCTGCTCTTCTTTGCCGTGTCATTTGAGACAAGCACTGGCGTATAGATTGAGCAGCAAGGTCAAGGAGGTGTGAATTAATGGTACAGATAATGAGTGGGTTTACTGAGGCAGCCCTTCACAGGCTTCCTCCCCTGCTGTGTAACCTCAGCAGCCCCTGGCGCACTCCAGGCTCCCATGGCAGCAAGGGTAAACTTGTGTGTAAATACTGTTTTGCTTTTCGCTCACACATGCATGAACGCACCCATACACAACTACACTGAGGACAGATAAAAACCTACAAACATACTGTAGGTATTTGCACGTAGCAGAGACACACACAGACACACAAATGCACACAAAGACACACACACAAAATGGAAAAATCTGAGAGGAGGACTGACAAAAATGCCTCAGGTAAAATGAATTGAATCCAATGAGATGTATTGGGAGGATAGATATGTAAAGGGCTGCTGCTGACAGCTGCTATTGCTCCCTCGGTGGCTGGTGCCAAATGACAGGCCTGCGGAGAAAGGTGCGTTTGATAATACAGCCACTACAATCCACCAGATCCTCGTTCCCTTCAGTCTATTTATATTCAGTTTTTGCATTGTTGTCGGCACTGATCTCCAGTCAAAGCATCTTGGGCTGTTTTACAAGCTCGCATGTGAAATGCACTTTGTTTCTTTTTGTGGGCTATGAATTGTTGTCTTAAAAATAGCATATCATCAACTTTTGGCACACTCAAATAACAGTCAGACATGCACAAACAGACAACTCACTTCCTCTCTCCTCGCTCTTAGCAGCTTACCCCCCCCTCCCTCATGCCACAGATAAATATTCAGACAGGAGTGGGTGGAGGGGCTTTTGCTGCTCGGTGGGGCTAACATGTTGCATTGGGCTCCTTGAGTAGAGAGGACAATGACTAGGTCCACAGTGCCCCTATTAAAGCAGCAGCCTCCAGGCTAGCGGATTAGCCTGAATAGGCTGTGCTCCCCAGGTACAGGATTTGGTTTACATTAGCCAGCTTTGCCCTTGGCTGCCACTGCTAACTCCTGTTCAGGTCACTTAGCTCTGGCGCACCACGCAGGGCACCTTTTCTTGCTAGCATAATTAGAAGGAGAGATTAATTGACATTACTTTGTGCCCCAAATATGTTTGCTGTTGTTTGAGGAATGACTGGCTGTGCAATTGTTACGGCAGATGCTCGGAGTGCAAGCAGTGCGAAAGAAGAAAATGTCTCACTTTCCAATAATCTCGTGTGCATGACAGTGAGAGGGCATGTAGCTCGGGGCAATGGGACCACTTTAAATTTTAAACACAATTTCAGCTTTGCCTCATTTCAATGCAGTATGGCTGGAGGTGGAATCAGAATGCATAAAATTGACTGCATGAAAAGATAATGTATAATAAATGTATTCCTCGTTGGGCGCCAGTGGATCGAATCATTGATTAGCACTGGGCTCGCCGCTGCTAAACATCCTTGTTTCATACATATTTCATTACAGCTCTGACAGTGACTTGGTCTGCCGTCGTGGGACTGTGACAGATGTCCATTAGTTGGACCTGGGACCAGTGGAAGGGAGGTCCTGGTAACCTGTCCCACCCCAGATCTGGTGTCCCCATCTGGCTGGCTGCATGGTTAGCGGGTGGCCCTTCTTCCAGATTATGATTTTTGTCTGGAATATCAGGCTTGACTGAGAGACACCAATTCTTTTTGTGACAGCTGCCTCGATGGCCTCAATATGTCTCTCTCAGGGACTCTTTGTTTTACCCTTCCTTCTTTTCTAGTACCTCCTAAACAGAGAGGTCAGTATCAGCTGCAAAACACTGTGCCATGAGAAAGCAGGGATCTCCAGACTCTACCCACAATCTGACATGCCAAACCAGCTGAAACAAAGTATTTAAGTAAACCTAAGAAAATGCACTTGGTCCTGTTTGACCTGAAGAAAATGAAATAATGAAATGAGCTCTCACAGTCCAGACCCTGATCGGTGCTATTCCCCAGGGGGAAGGACTCCCCGTGGTGGTCCTGGCACTGAGGGCAACTGGCTGACAACAACACAGTCCATAGACAGACCCCTGAGACGCTTCATAGCATCTCCATGAGGACCCTGCCACACCATGTTTACCATTTACCAAACACAGGAACTGTCAAATATGCACATTGAAAAATTTTCCTCCTTTTCTTCGGTTCTTTCTTACTCAATCTAGTTCTTCATGACCATGTGATTTGCTTCGTAATCTTCACCTTGCTGTTTTTCAAACATGAACATAGTTCTTGTTTTCAGTTTTAAACCTGCATCCCTACAGGAAAAAAAAATGGATCAACCAATTGGCCTGTTTGACACACAGGGCTGCACGCCACATTATTGAGATTGTGCATAGACTTCCCCCCGTGCCTCTGCAACTTATGATTATCCATACCACTCTTCTCTGCATGGGTTCACAGAGACGTTAATGTGTACCTTTGCAGGACTATAATTTCAGCCTTAGTTGAAATGCTGCCATTCAAATGCAGGGATTGAAGGGTTCACCCACTTCTGTGAACACTATGAACACAACCTGCTAGTTTTGCTGTCTACTGATATGCATGTGTCTATTACAGAGGCATATGCAAAGATGGTCATTCACTAAATAATATATGTTTACCAAGAGTGGGATTAAATGTTGTTGGATGCCAACAAAACAACCAAAACACCAAACTATTTTGCAATTCAAGTAGACTGACAAATTCTCAAACTTTGTGAACTTTACATCTGCTTGTATCATCATCATCATATGAGATAATTTGCAGCCTCTTCCATGGAACATGTTTCACGTCAGAAAACAATGTTGTATGTCTAATGATCTCCTTAGGATTTCCAGTTCAAAGAGATACTTTAGACACATGTATTCCCTCTTCAGTGTCTGCGCTTTTTACAGTGTGAATGCAATTTGTCAGGTGAAGACGAGGAAAAAAATGAGGCCAGCATATGGCCCCCTGAGTGTGTGTATAGGTGTGTGTGTGTGTGTGTGTGTGTGTGTATGACTGAGAGAATTTTTCTTCTATTTATTTTGGGGAACTAGAGCGTTGTCTCAGCGCTTTGCTATTCCCTACTAATCAGGTGCTGCCAACCTGCCAGCCAAGGCGGGACGCGAGGCCTTTCAAAACACTCTGCTAATTAACAAGCCCCCAATGCATCCCTTCCGCTTTTACAGCGCTAGCACATCTGCCATAGAAACTCCAGAGAAGAAAAACTACATTATCGTCAGCCTGAGTGGATCCCTTCACATTGCACTGAATAGATGTGTGTGTTGTGTTGTGTGTATGCGTGTCAATCGCAAAGGTGTGCACAAAGTTCTTCACACGAGCTCCCAATTTTTTTTTTTTCTTGAAAGTGTCGGCTTCGCATTGGTGCACTTGCTTGCTTGTGTAGACATTGGCAAGGCGTCCTGCATCTATCAGGCAGCTGAAAAGCATGAATAGCGTTCCCACCGTCTTAATGACTGTTTACATGTCCCCAGTGCAGATTAAAAGATGTTTCTGGTGTCGCCTGGGGTCTTGCTGCAACACATCTTTGACAACCCTCTAGCATGATTAACTTCAAAAGTGTTTTTTATTTTCTTCACTTTCTCAGTTTCTGATTCCTTTATGTCTCACAGCACCTCAAATAAATGCTAAAACAGAGCACTGATTTCACAGAAAATGAGTTTTATTAAATAATTTAGTCCTGGTTGGAGATATGATATGAAATGTATTGATTTACTGGGGTTCCTATTAAAAAAAAGGGAGCGAATGACAAAATGGTCAGCAAGTAATCTTGAGCCCCTTTTTATAATCCAAATATTTACCTAAATTAAAACCTGGTGAGGTGGACTTCTGCTCTTTGCTCACACAAGTAGAAAGGACTTTCATGTAAAATCAACACTTCTCATGTTAACTTCAGGCAGAAAAAAGCCCTTTTAACATGGAATGTAATTTACACAAGACGTCAGTCTTTGAAATCCGCCGGAAAATTGGACAAAGCAGCCACAGTGACCTTGTTTACTTTGGAGAGGTCTGCCAGGGCTCTCAAGGATCCATACGTTCAGTTGTTCTGGAGTAATGAGTTTTTCCAGGCCTGGAGGTTCTCTGGAGCCCAAAGTTCTGTCATGAAACCATACGTCTGTCTCTGCCTCTGATGGAGCTGTTTGCTATTTTACTGCTACCCCCTACCTCACCCCATCATTTCATGAAATTGTCAATAAGCTTCTCTGAAGTCCTGAATATTATCAAAAATAATATTTTCAGAGGTCAAATGCATCATGTTCGGAGGTGGAACTGAAACTAAGTGGCTCAAGGCAAAGTCCTGCTTTACATTGGCTCTGACATTGAACAAACTGCTTTTGCAATTTTGCATAATGTTGAACTTTTTGATACTTCTACTGATCCATTTACATAATTTTTTTTTTTTACGCTGACCTTGGCCCCCCAATGTTTATTGAAAAATAAATGAAAAAAATACAGCATAAACAATGAGATCTTCGAAGCATTTGTACCTGGTGCATTCCTTGCAAAACATTCAAAACTTAACACTTGAAATGGTTACATGTCTTTTTTTATTTGCATTTTTAACTCCCACTTAATGTTTTTTTTCCTGCCCATGTCAAGAGTTTTGTATTAAGTCCACACAGTGAAAACAATAAACAAATTGACATCTGTTGTTTTTTTGTTTTTTTCTTGTTCATATGTTTATAAGGTCTATTCTGATTCATGTAGAGATTTAATTTACTCTCTTCTCCACACAGTAAGGTCAGAGTTCAGGATCAAACGATCAACTTTTGATTTCAAACATGGACAAACATGACACACAAACTTGTTCTGTCCAAACCTACCCTGACTTGATTCCATGCTAGCAGCTCTGTGAGACTTAAGGGCTCAGCAATAGCTGTCATTTGAGCTAAATGCTAACATCTGCATGCTACTTGGTTACAGTGACAAAGTAAAACTAGTAATGCAAATTTGCAGATTTTTGGCAGGTTTAATGTCTTCCATGTTTACCATCTTTGTTTAGTTTGCTTGCATTCCAGCGTTTACTTATTAACAGACAGAACATCAATTAGTGTCAGATTCTGATCGAAGCAATTGCCGTGACAGGTCTGTCAATGCACACATCACTGAGCGCACATCTGCTAACTAAAGCCACACAAACTGAGGTTTAAGTGCTCTCTACAGTTTTCATATTCATAATTTAAGAATATTTAATCATAAATGTACAAGGTTGTAGAATAAAATACAGTAATGGACCAATTTGTGTGCTGAGAATTAGAGAGAAACACTGGAGACAACTCTGCTCACTGTAAAAATAACTTTATCGATCTCATAAGTACAACCATGGTCGGTACCATGAGTCTTGTTATGTGGATCACTATTTTTTTCCATTCCACTGCAGCTCCATGTTAGGTTCCACTCTATTACATTAAATAGCAGTTGTAAAGACAAAATGGGCCGGTAAGTAAAAGTAGGGCTATGTTTAAAACATTCAGGACTGAAAAAGTGGTGGCCTGCAGGACATCCATGACGGAAACAAAGCTTTGGCACCATATTAACAGCTGCTGTGTTTCCTGTTTCTGTTGACATGTAATCAAATGAGACAGGAGGTTTTCTGTGAATAATGCACAACCAGCAGTTTGGAACTGATTTCAATATGAATATTAAAAGAAACAAAGCAGAGTTCTGTCAGCTTTTGTGGGGAACATGATGTTTTGAAAAACAAATATTTCATTAAATTTCCATTTAATGTTGGTATTCAGATCAAATTTAAAGTTACCTTTCAAGTCAAAAACCCAAAATCTGAGTGGAAAGTATTGTTGTCATAGCTGCTCTTATAACCTTTTTTGTTGACATAAACAAAGTTTATTCATGTCATGTGATCTGCTCTTTCTTTGGTACAAAACAAATATAAGTGGGACAGCTCTAGAGAATTGCAGAAAGTTCACAATAAAGACATTTCTCACAATTCTTGGAACAAATTGGCCTAATATTTTACATTGACCATACATCAATGCACACTAACACTAAGTTGTTTTTTTTTTAATCTAGTCTTGTTATACCAAGAAGCATCAGCTGCTTTAGTTGTTTGAAAAGCTTTGTATTTTCTTTACCAAGACCTCAAACTTACACCACCATCTCATTAGACATACCAGAGTTTCTACAGATCTGTAATATGTTACAGTAAATGATGCTGAAAAACACTGTTTGTTGGGGGAAGTTGTATATAAATGCAGTTTAAAGATCCATACAGCAATTGCAACCACAGCAGGAACAGCAGCAGAGAGTGTGGCAAGTGTATTTTAGTTGAATCCTGGGCCTAAGCATTGTAGACAGAAATGTATTTTTCGGGGGGGGAGAGACTTGTTATTCTCCACATCTTCTACGTGAAGGCCCTGGCAGGAAAATGCCAATCAGGAGGTAAGTTGGAATCCCATCATCC
>JAQMCX010000032.1:13742911-13800349 GCA_029814765.1 Acanthurus leucopareius
CCCCCCCCCCCCCCCCCCCCCCCCCCCCCCCCCCCCCCCCCCCCCCCCCCCCCCCCCCCCCCCCCCCCCCCCACTTGTTATTCTCCACATCTTCTTCGTGAAGGCCCTGGCAGGAAAATGCCAATCAGGAGGTAAGTTGGAATCCCATCATCCCTTTCCTGCCTAGAACACCTTCACTTTCCATTTGCTTCAATATGCAAACCAAGCTGTTTAGGGATGAGGAGAGAGGCGGCTAATGAGCTGCCTGCATCAACCCTGCAGAAAAAAAAAGAAGAGAGAAGACCCCTCATCGTAGCTGCTCAAGAGAACGCCTCCTCTGGGCATGCTCAGAAACGGCAAAACAACAACAACAACAACAACAACTATACAGCCACGGCAACACAAATTGATGTGATTAACCAGTGGGAATGACAGTTATTGTGTGAGGGGCTGGATGCAGAGCAAGCGGATTTTGGAGTGCCTGAGATTGCACGCAGGCTGGGTGTGCAGCTGCAGATGACTTGCAATGTGGAAAAGTTTACATGGTGAGACGTCAGCTGTTAATGAGATGTGCTTGACCTCCAGACGAGAGTTTTCTCTCTTTACTTAGTTTCCTCTCCCTCTCCTTGCTGTTTTGGTGGGTAATCTTGCTTGTGCAGCGAGACACAGTCGGTGCTTCATAAAGCTGTAGCATAAATGACATTAGGGCTGCTTGGCTCTTGTACCCAGGAGATTGGCTGGCATCCTGCACTGTAAATCAATCTCTGTGAGAATAATGATCCATAACAGGGTCTAATAGTCTGTGCCGATTGTTCAACTGCCAGAAAATGCAATATGGATTATACTGTGTCCTAAAGACACTGTAAGACTGGAAATCCTACTTCCAATTGTCATAAAAAAAATCTTATTTTTTAATTCATGAGGTAAAAGTTGAGTTAAAAAGCTATTTGATTTAACCTTAGTGAGTTGTCTGCTTGCTGAAGTAGTTCTACCTATGTACTTGTATAGTTTGTGACGAATGGAAGCCAGGGTGTTTGCATGAAGAACTTAACAGTAAGATGGGTCCCTGTTGTGTAACATGAGCAGTGACATTGCCAAAACGGACATTCTTAAAAATACCGTGCAGTTTGTCAACCTACTGAGGTCCAGTTCAATCCCCCTTCCAACGCTTTGAACTTTTGCACTTTCCTCAGGCTGGCCAGTGTTTTTCTCCGCCACAAACCATCACAAACAAAACACGAGGGCAGTCTCGTTTCACATAATTGCTCAGCCAGAAAATGTCCATTACGCTCTTGTTTTCCTTGGCGCATGGAGTAGAACTTTAAACCATGAAAGAAAAGCAGTGTGGGAAGTTCAAATGGTATTGTCATTAACGCCTCAACACAGTGATCATTCACGAGGGGCTTGCACGTACAGACAATGCAGGCCTTTCTTGCTGTGGCGCAGATGGCATCGTAAAAAAAGAGGCCTTCTCTGCAAACACCAAAAGCAAACACACAAACAGTGGTGACCCTCCGAGTCCCCAATCCATCTTTTCTCCTGTTGGGTGCTTGTTGTCCCAGTAAGATCAAGGAGTTTCCACTGAACTGATGTTTTCATGTAGTTATGCACGCTCATTTTGGGCAACTCTTGAAATGTAAATGGAAACTTTTTCTGAATGTTATATTTCATCCTGCTTTTGTTTTGGCTTCATACTTGTAAAGATTTTAAGGACTTTCACCATCATGGTTTAATGTACAGTAATTTACTGCTGCTCATCAATCTTTATCAGCACAAAATCCTTTTTGATAAAGCTTCAAGCTAATTTGCATACATTTTCTGTTCTCCTAGCGCCCATTCTATTCCATTTAAGTCAGTGGAATTTGTTTGCACAACCAATAATTCTAGTATTTGCTGAATTGCAGCATGAGACTGTCAGCTCCATTTGGTTTTAGGCAAATTGGCTAACCTTTGGAAATGGCTAGTGCTCAAGCCTCATCTCTCCTCCAAGACCAGTGGGTATCTTGTGGACTGCCCTTCAGAAACACAGATGTTCCATCTCCTGAGTAATGCAGCCTTCCTTAGGCCTAACCCCTGAATGCTGGCACTACCACAGCAGAAATATTTCCAAACAGAGCTGCAGCACTTTTTGTGTGCAGCTGTGCCTCAACATTTGTCAAAACTTGTCATCAAGTGGCGGAAACAAGGCTGAAGAATTTGCTTGTGATTACATCGCATACAAGCAGGGACTCACTTATACACTTTGCGCACTTCCACGCACATTTACACACACACACACACACACATCATGATGTATCTGTAAGAGTGAGAGCTGCGATATTCTAATGAGAACTCAAACTGCAGTTGGTGGTTTATCTCACATAAGACATGTTTGCAAAAGGAATATTTAAAGTAGAATTTTAGTTTATTACTTTCCCTCAGTTGGCTTTGTTTGAGCAGGTGAGTATGATGCCTTTCAAACTCCGGTGCTGCCAAGTAAAACATGACAAAACCACTGATGTGGCTCACTCTAGATACCTGGCTGTTAGTTAAGGCTTTTTAATGATTTTCTCATATTAATCTCAAAAAGAAGAAAAAAAATACAGACAGACTGCAAACACAGAACAGAATCTTCCTTTGAAGAACTTAATGTGCAGTTTGTTCTTTTACAACCAACTACAGGAAACAACTCTAAAATGCAAGCTCCTACGTGTTTAGAGGCTTGTATTTAGTTTTATATTCCTGTGTGCTGGCAGCAACCATGGCTGGAGGCTTTATGCTTGTGGGTTTCTGTTTGTTTCCCACTGGAAGTTATTCCTTGAAATCAGTTTTTAATTAATTTACTTGAAGTTAATTTTGTGATAACTTTCATTTTGCCAAAAAACTTTACTTAATACCTTCCCTTCATGGTCTTAATTACACATATAACATGAATTTGGACGGGCATGGATCTGAACGACACTTGGACTTGTACAAGGAGGCACTGCTGCATCGTTTTTGTTAGACTGTCATATCTAAAAACTATTGGATGGAATGCAATGAAACTGTACAAACACATTCATAGTCTCAAAAAGATTAACCTTAATGACTATCCCTGTCACTTCAAGCATTCCCAGCAGGTCAAAGTTTTGTACTTTCCAATGAAATATCCCAGTCACTTACTTGACTGACCCAAATATTGAGTTCTTATAAGGAGTGCTATGTTTGTAGTGCTTTACTTTTACAGGTGTTTATAAATCAGGTACATACACATCATCATTGTCTTTTCTTTGTAAACTAATCAATGTATGTTTTCATGCTAACATGCATAACTTATATGATAAATGTGGTTTACATTACAAATGAAACATCAGCACATGTGGATTGTTGAGAATTCGTGTGTGCTTCAAGAGAAAATAACTAAAAAAGAATGATGACATTTTTTTAATCCCTATTTTTAAATAAATTAATAAATTGATACAGCTACAAAGACTGGAAATATTGTTTTTGTAAAAAAAAATACACTAACAGCCAAAACCTGTCCTGAAGAGTGACATTTTAGAGAAAAATTTCATACCATAACAAGTTAACTGTGGAACATTTTGCTCACTTTTATTTGTGCACTGACTGACTTTAAGTAAGTAAGTTTTTCCAACCTGAGTCAGACTAAGGTAATATGTAGGTATGATTTCATCATAAACACTGACTTGAGCTGTCAGTGATGAAGTTGATTTTATTAAGTGTTTGCTAGTTACTTAATAGAGGCTAATTGTGTGGGTTTATGGCTTTATGATCTTCACACTGTTCAAACTGACCCAGGAGAGCTTAGCTGACCCCTCCATACATACACACACTCACTCTCTCTCTCTCTCTCTCTCTCTTTTTCACATACATACTCAGTCCTCGACACCAACCCCCCCACCTCCACCAACCTCCATTTGCCAAAAAAAGTTTCCAGCAGTGACCTGTTCTGTCTTCCGCTCTTTCGTAAGAGAATTTCCAAACGTGGCTCCAGATGCTTGCACTGAGGTCAAGCACATTAGTTTATAAAAAGACCACATTATTTCCTGTTAATCAAGTTATTATTTTCTCCCTTCCACTTTTAATATCTGACTGCTTTGGGCCCTGTATTAAAATGTCAACAATTTTAATTTGAACTTTTCAACTCCCTGATTTACAGCAGCGATCTTTGCCAGTCTACTCCCACTGACCTCTAAGGAACATTTCAATTTATTTAGCCTCCCTCCGTAATTTATTTTCACTTATTAATGAGAATGGAGTTTGGGAACTATATTGCTGTTGGAGCGAGTGGCAGGGGATTGCAGAATACCAGCTCTGGATGTAATGGGTTGTGTTATTTGATTGGTTATCTCAAAGGGAAAACAAACACCAGGTCAAGCTGAACAGATTAATAATTGGAGAGTTATCAGAAAAAAGAAGATTACATGGATCCCAATCATTAGCGATCCTCATTTGTGTTTAAGTGCAAAGTAATAAATCCAAACAAACTGAGACAATAATACAGATTACTATAAATCCCAGCATGTTGGTTTATGGATTTTCTTCCTATTCCTTCCATCTATTGTCATTTTATAATTTCATAGAAAATTGGATATTTTTCCTCTCACCATTGGTTGGGATAAGGATCCAGCATGGTGTTGATTTCTTTTGCGGCCCGTCGAAGTTTCATGAATGATTAACAAAGCTGGGCCTAGACCTGCTCATAAATAAACAGCAGGCAACAGGACTGAACAGGCTTCTCATGGACTGGGAGAACTGACAGATTGGCTTCCAAATTATACCATTCTGTTGTAACTGTATAGCGTTTTTCAGCAGAAGCAGCGTGTACACAAATCATGCATATGTGCTGTGGGTTGGAGAGGATGTGCAAAAGTACAAGAAAAAGTAATAAATTACAGCTCTTGCAGCGAAAGCCAAGATTCCGAAACAGTACAGATGCTGTTTTGAAGAACTTGCTAATCCTTTTTTGACATATGTACTAAATGATAAACAGTAAAAAGACAAAATATTTAATGTTTTACCTCATCAGTTTCAATACTTTTTGTAATTAAATGCTTATTATGAATTTCATACGTTGGGACAGGGGCAATGAAATACTAAGTAAAGTTGTGAAAGTCTCAAAACTGCCTGTTTGGAACATTTACCAGGTAAACATGTTGACTGGTAAAACACTATTTGATAAGAGAGATTACCATAAAGGCTTAAGAACTCTTTGTGAAACCGTTGTCAGGAAACACAGTAAGTTTTCAAATGATTGCATTCTATTTTTATTTTTTTACGGTGTCCCAACTTTTTTTGTTTTGAATTGGATTTGGGTACAAAACTAACCTCCTGCTCTTATTTCGGTCCAAACTGTGAACATAGAAGCAATGCAAATGATCTGTGCTTAAAACAATGTGCTGAGCGACCAAAAACCAGAGCCACAACAACAAATTGCGTCTACTTCTCTCATTACCTTGGGGCGATATAATGATTTTGAGTCTTTAGTCTGTCCCTGAGCAGGTTGAGGGGTCAGAGCACCCATATGTGGTCCTTTTTTTAAGCTGTTCTCCTCTAAATGAGAGTTAGTGTGCCATAGGACGACCCTTCGTCTCAATCTTGCAGCATAATGAATAGTCTGAGGCCAACTGCATTGCACATGCTGAACTTTTGGCTTCAGAATCACATCTCGGCCAATTTTCTCCCCCACTGGTATTCTGTTCAACCCCCCCAAACCCCCACCCATGAGGTCAAGGGCTTGGAAGCAGTTTGCCACTTCAAACCAAATCACTAATGGCTAGAAATAGCTGGGACGCTTTCCATAAGAGTTGCAGGTTTTGCTAATTGTATGCGTTTCCGTCTGCTCAAGCCAGAACAGCTGAGAGCGACACAGTGCGCAGCATTTCATGTAGGTTGTTAGCATCTGGATGCATTAGGGAATAAGCAGGGATGATTATCTCTCAAAGTTTTCTGGGGGAGTCAAAGCGATAATACATTACATCTAGCGAGATGAAATGAAATGTATCATGCTGTGAAGCAATCAAAAATGAGATATTCTCACCATACTTGCTTATCATGCTTGAATGATAAGTAATCAACTCTGCAAATTGAAATATATCGTACCAAGAGTATAATGAGAGCAACTCTCAAATGAATATTTCTGAGGTGTTCCATCAAAAGTGAAACATTTTTGTGATGTTTTATGCTAGTTAGAGATGAAAGAGAGTGGTGCTGCTCTGATTTGCGGAACGATGTGTTTATTTAAACAGGTTGATGAAGCTGTTCGTTCATTAAAAGCTTCATGTAAAAATAATTAGGCAGCTTGTCTGTCCAGCATTGCTCAGGTAAAAATGAGAGCTGAGGCCTGGATTTTAAACGTCCCCCCCTTTGTCACTGAGCGCTGTCACCTGACACTCTCCCTTTCTTCCACTGATTTACCGTATCACTCTAACCAGATTTGTGACACAAATTGGGATATTATGACAATGACCACAAGGGTTAAATGTTGTTCGCCAAACACTGACTGGTCCCCCTACTTTTCCACCCCTCCCCCTACCCCTCTAGCTTCTTACTCTTTTCTCTTTTCAGCCTATTATGTTGTGGCCCCAAACCTGCTAAACACATTTCTAAATGACAGTTACTGCGTCTCTCTTCAAAGAAACTTCAAGTTGTGGATTTTCCTCGCCTAATGTGGCATCTTTGGCTGTGCAATAGAGTGTAGGGAGAAAAGGTGGGGCCCTAAGGCACAATGGCGGTTTGTCTGGGGGTCGGCAGGGAAGGGGTCAAGAATCAGAATGTGGAGGACATTAGCAGTCAGCAGATTGATACAGGACCATTGATTCCCTGCTTCTTTTTTCCTTCCTCCTGGACATGATCTGCATTGCAAATGGCAGTTCTGTCGCATTGGTCTTTTTCTGGAGTCAGAAAAGATGGGGAGGGCGGGTGAGGTTGAACGGGGAGATCGGGGGTTCCCACAACACACAGGCCCTCTAGACTCCACCCCCCCCCCTTTAAAAAAAAAGCCCCTCCGTTGAACTCCTCCTCCCTGAGTCCTACCCGTTGTCCCAGGATCCCACCACAGCTGCCTCTCCAGTCTCCCAGGACCTCTCCTCACTACTGAGGAAAGCACAACAGGCTCATTGTTCTACAGAGAGAAGGCCTGGACAACTCGGCCTCTCCTAGGTGTATTGTCTCCCCTAACAAGTCCCATAAGGTCCAAAAAGGGAGTGCACAAACAGAGTGCAGAAAGTTGGTCCTCTGCTTTTAAAAGCCAAGTAATGAGGCTGCTCCTTTTGGCCTTGTGAAGGAGGAACACCGCAATAAACTATCAATTACATACTGTATGCACCATCACGTAGGTGTAAATACAGGTGAATATCTCAACAACATATTTATGTTGAAATAAAATGCATTTTTTGCTTGAAACTAGCTTTTATGTGTATGCTTGGAGTCAAAAGTTCATTTCAGCAGAACTCTCTCCCTCCATAACTGTGACCAAACAGCTTACTTGGTGAGGTATATTTCATATGTTGACCCTCCACACTCCTGTGAAGGTATAAAAGTGGAACATGGCTAAACCTATACCCAGTTTGTGCTTATCATGCAAATAAAGATGCTAGTAGCATTAGCAAGACCAAACAAGATTTATTCTTCTGCAGTGGTGGTAAACACTGTGTGCTGAATTGCTTGAGTACAACAAAAATATGAGATGAAATGAGGAATAATAACAGTTACCATAATAAACAGCATGGTTATGGTTATGTACTTACACAGAAACACACTCGATAACCTCTTGTAGTAGAATTCCTGGCTCATTTATAGCACAGGTAGCCACAAAGTGACTTCTGTGACTTTCAAAGCTCTACCAGACTCCTTCCGTATCCACTGAAAATACTGACAGTAGATGCTCATGTCATCCTTGATCATCAACTCTATGTTGCACAGTAGTCAGTCAGTGTCCCCTGGACCCCCCACCATCACATACAAAGGGAAAGATCAAGCAGAATTAGAGTATGAAGTTACTGCATTAAGTGATAATTTACAGGATTCTCAGAAAACTGCTGGGATCTGTACCAGCAGTCATTAAGGCAAAAAGTTTCACGCAAACAGATCTGCATCATTACAATATTCTTTCAACTCTGTTTGTCCCCTTGCACTGATTTTTGGATGGACACAACTAAGTGGCAGATTCAAAGCAAGTTCAGAGATAAAATGTACAAAGAAGACTTTGACAGAGTGATCTGGACAGGCAGACAGACACGGAAAATGTAAGGCAAAAATAAATAAATGCAGAAAGTGCCGACCGTGGACACTGCAAGTGTTCCAGCTAATAATGTTCCATCACCTCACAGAGACAGTGGAAGTGATATGCAAATAGTTCTTCACACAGACTGAGCGTGTCCTCCAATTATAGGCTCTCATGTTGCTACTGGCCACCTCTGCGCAATTAGCCCCCTCCGTATCCGACTGTTGAGCCATGTTAGCGTGGTCTGGAGGCAAGTTAGCATTGCAAATGAAACGAGAAGCAGCGTTTCCAGGGGTGTCATTATAAATTAGTGTTGCATGATGGGCACAAATTGCCATGCTTGCTCAAACTTGCATCTCCAATAAGAGCTGGTTTATTCCCCAGGAAATGCTATTTATCCCAGTGTAAATGTGCAGGGAATCTGCTCTCAACAGAGACAGACCTATGCATGACAAGTAAGTCTCGTAGAGTTGCAGACAAGGAAAGAAAATGTTGGGAGTTTTGGTCCCAAAACAGCCATTTATGCAGCTATGATTTATCACCTTTGGTTGTCTTATAAACTGATACATTTTAAAATCCTCCCTCTTTGCCAGGACACTGTATAATATCTCGGTCTGGGCTCCCAGCTGTGAAATGCGAGCTGTCAGCGATGGGTTTTACCCTGCAGATGACTTGCACACTGCAGTGTGTTTGGAATAACTAGCTGAGTTCTTAGTATACAGTCACAGGATCCGACGTCAGTCACTATCTTGCTCGTATCTTGCATCAATACCCCTGTAGGCCTATGAGTGGCTGGAAATTACCTCACTATTTAGTCCCAGCTAGTGTTATAGTCCTGCAAGAAACCATTTTCATATCTATTACCTTTCATAACAGGATAATCTCCATATTTTAGCTGCACATTTTTATTTAGTATATTTAAAGTAGTGTTGTCAAATGTTAATGGTGCAACCTAGTAGATGTCTCCCTGGTCTATCCGTCTCCTTCCCTGGTGCATATTTTCAAGTATTGAATCCATCACTAAATCAGCCATTTTCATCATTTGTCAAACTAAACAAAATTCACTCTTCTCAACTTGAATCTGACTTTACATAACTATACAGTAAATATAACAGTATGAATATTGTCATAAAATCTAAATAATGAATGCTTTACCATGTAGTAATGAATGCAAATCAATACTTGTCTTGTTTTGAATGCTGGCTGCAGAGATTAAATTAACTAATATTGCTTTAAGACAAATCAAAATTATTCAAAACAAAATTTTGCATATCCACTGTGCCTGTAGAAAGTCCCATCAGTGAGGAGTGTTAACAAACCTGTCAATCTGTATGGCAATATACAACAAGCAGTACGAGAGAGCAAATCATAAATGTCACAATTAACTGCTTTGAGATAAAGTGTAATTCATGAAACTTATCAATAGCCACATAAAGGACAAACAAAATGTGTTGGAAAAAGTTTGGATATGAATTTAAAAGGCTATTACTCAGCTAAGACACTTAGGAGCCACTGTGTGTGTTTGAGGCCTATGTATAATGTAAATCTTAATGGCTGCATGGATTGAAGGTAGTAAAAAGTTTTTTTTATTTTGAAGTTTGAATCATCATCACCTGCTCTAAATCAAACTTTTTCTAGTGCAGTGCTAACACTGAATCCATTCTAATTCATTAGCTAAGTAATCCTTTTGGGTTTTCACATGCCTCCAAGTCTTTATCTGCCTCCCTCTGTTTCACCTAGCCTCATGGCTTTGTTATTGTGGACCACGGCTTAGAATTTAGCCAGGATCTGGCTGCAAGACACTGTTCCACAGTCTCTGGTGTTTGCCGTCCTAATCAGCTGCATTGTCTCCAAGATGACCCAACTCTAACCTCAGGCTCGCCGACTTCAAGGCCACTGAAATGGATAGCCAGGCTGTGTTTGCCGCAAACACTGATCTAAATTCATTAACCCTCCCACAAACATTTTCAAGGTTTGTTTCCTGGGCCAGGCACAGCATCTGAAGGAGAGTTAGACAAGTGAAGTCAGATCATGGAAATCCTTGTAGTTATAAGAAATTGAGGCAATGTCAAGAAAGGACAGCAGGGAATGTATTAGCTCTGAGAAGCACAGCTGAGAAGTGCTAAAGATTTGACCTGTTATTTGTTCCCATTTCTGTGTGGTAGCAGCTCTGTGGCTAGGTATCTATAGGCTTTGCAGCAAACAATAATGTGAAATAGCAGTATTAGTTGAAACTGAATAGAAGTTAATTTCAAGTTGAAGAAATCTTTATATACCTCCATTCTTTGTGTAGATACGAGAAAGGATAATTAAGTGTCTTTTTTCTGTTGTGAAGGCAACCCCTGTTTTGTGTCCACAGGTCCTAAATGGATCAAAACATTTGGTATTGGTCATTGATATTTGCATGGTGAAGAATCGGTCAAAAAATCCCACAGTAAATATGGTCTTGAATATCATTTCAGTTCCTACACACATTCCATTATTAACTCCGTTTGTGATTTAACACTCCCTGTGTTATTTCATGTCATGGGGTAATGTACTGAAGTGCTGAGGACATGGACCCCCTGCTGCGGAGAGTTTTGACAGCCTGCTCATGTGCCATTCAAACAGCTAGACCCATTAAAGAGAGACAATTAATGCCAGCTAGCTGAACTCCTATGGGCAGGCAGCAAATTGACAGCTAAATTTAATGCTGTTCAGTCATTCAGTTCTTCATAGAATTCATTTTAATTGATAACAGCTGGTGTGACCAACCACCACTGACTTTTTCCACTTTAATTTTAATTTAGGATAAACAACAGCGAACCAATTACAAACAGAATGTCCTGTGCAAATCTGTACATTTTGCCAACTCAGATGCCAAAACTCAGTCACTCTCTTACGCAATTTTTTTTTTTTTTTTTCTAAATCACACATTCAAAACTTTTACTTAAAAATGCAACAAACCACTCAAACAATCTGTTACAAAGAAAAGAGCAGGCAGAGGTGGGGAAGACACAGTGGATTAAGGAAAAGACAGGAATCTGATTGGATTTAATTTTAGCCCTTAATATGCCCTGTTGACCCAAATAACAATCTTTGGGATCAGCTTGGGGCATCTCCAATTAAAATTTCTTCTTATGGAAAATGGAAAATTCTTCCCCTTAGCTTCTGTATAATCACACCTATTTCCTTAAACAAAATGAGGAGAATTTAAATTTTAGTGTCAGGCTTTACATTTTACCAGTTAGTACAAAAAAGAGTGATCTACTTTTGCTGTAGGCCACCTTAATTCTGTATGTCCTCAGAGTTGACTATGCAAATCACATGACTCACACATTTTCTCCTTATGAAGCAGTTGTATAATGTGCTGAGTCAAAACATTGTGCCACGCATAAGAAACTTGAGATTAAAAGCGTATATCTGAGATGAATCCTGAATTTCAGAGTACAACTGAGGGGACTCGGGCTCAGGCTGACTGTTTTTAAATTACCTTTTTAAATCTGAACAAGTGAGAGGAAGAATGAAAATGCAGTGAGGAGGAGAGGTGGAGTGAGATACAGATATAAAGAGACAGAAACTGATGGGAGCAGACAAACCAGGCAGAATGAGCACGAGGCTGGCGACATGCGTGGATGACACGGCTGGGGGAGAGAGAAAAGGCGAGATGGAGGGAGACATAGTGAGTTGTGGCATGCGTGGCGTCTAAGCTCAAGAGTCACATTATGCCAGTTCACTGGGGCACCACTTGCTCCGCAGCTGCCAATAAAAAGGCATCATCTCCCAGTCCTCTGGGAATGATATCTGGGGGAGCTGGAGAAGCACTGCTCTCCCTTTAAGGCCTGTCAGAGGCTTTGACGGCAGCTGTAAATTTAATCCTTGGACCTGCTGGGATGCAGAGGAGCCGAGCAGCGGGAAAGCCTTTCCTACTTCAAGGACCTCGGCTGGCTCCAGGATAGCCTGCCAAAAAAGCTTTAAACCTGATGACAAATTCATTTTCGCGCAGCTGCACCCCCAGTCCACCACGGAAATGGGAGTAAGTGATACCTCTGCAAACAAATTTTAGAAATAATTATGCAGCCATTTCAAGGAGGAGAAATATCTGAGGTATGCTGTTTACTTTCACTCAAGATGGAACTGGAGAAAGCATCTCTGTGCGTTTTGCCCTTTTTCTCTCATTAGATAAACAGTAAATATATTCCTTAATTCTCTACTGTCGCTATTTTGATAGAAGGGGTGGTAGTTTATTATTTTTTTTTAAATCTGTGTCACCAAGCCACCACTTGTGAGTATGTGTGGCCTGTGGCACTGTGGGAGTCCATCCAGCTGGAGAGGCATTTTGATATGAGTTGATTATTTGGAGAGACAGTCGCTGAGACGGCAGAGAGGCAGAGGAAACCGATTTTTACAGCCATGCGAAGAGCGGATTGCAATGGCAGCAGCAGGGATGGCCGGAGGCCTGCAGGGAGAGAAGTTTATTAATATGTTTGGATCCGAGTTTCCCCCTCCTCTTAATGTTGGGGCCATGCTAATCGCTTGGTGCTCTGACATCTGGAAGCCTCCCAGTGGAGGGCAAATCGCAGAAGCTTTCTACGCCAAGATTTCCAGAATATTTGAAGTGGTCACACTTACTCTATAGAGATGAAAACCATTAAAAAAAAGGAGGAGGGCGGATTTTTTTTTCTTTCCTGCCATAACATGGTGAGCTTGTCAGAAGTATGTCATGCCATCTTTGGTCAAAGAGAAGATGCCAGGCCTTTGCCAGATCAGTCCCTCTGATTTTCATCTCCCCTGAAGTTGATGAATTTATCACATGGTTTAATACAAGACTCTTTCTTCTTTTTTTTTCTTCCTTTGACTTGCTCAACATTACCTGTGAAATCCTTAAATAACAACTTATTTCTGGATCGTTTTTGTATTGACAGACCAGCGGCATTAGAATGTAGGCCTAATCTGAATAATATATGTATTCTCTGTTGCATTCTTTATAAGACTTTGGCACTCAGTCCTTCCTTCTGAGCTTTCAATCACTGGGCCCCAGGGGGTTGTGGATACCTGCTCTTTGAAGCACTCAGAGAGAAGAAGGGGAGAGAGCAGAGGAGAGTCAGGATGTGGGAAAAAATCTGCCTCTATATACAATAAAGATTTACAGTAGCCATGTGTAAAGGTTTATTGTGGAAAAGAATAAATATCCTACTTTTGAGACAGAAAAGTAGTGTGTATAGAAAGTCTGGAGTGGCTGTAGTAACACCAATTCCTAGCAGTTATCCCTGTATTTGAACAAGGTTTCTCTCATGGAAACAATGGAATGTCTTACATGAGGAGGAGGAGGAATTTGATTGAAGGTGATATTTATAAGTACTGGGGTCTGTCTTCCTTTTGGGGGGAACAGGAAGGTTCAGAACAGAAGATGAGCTGACCTCTGCCAACCTTATCACATTTCACTAGTAAGACACTAACATGTCCTTATAGTTACTGATGTAATATTTAACTGTTTGATAGAAAAAAAATATAAAACCTTCCCAAAGTGTATTCTTTTTAATTGGGTCAAAATGAATTAATTTAAAGAGATTTGTAATAAAGAAATATATCCTTGTAGTTCATCTTTTGGAGACAACAAAACTGATTTAAATGTCCAGTGTGGAAGATTTAGTGGCAACTGGTGGTGAAAATGCAGACTGCACCTGAGTGGATATCCCTCTGCTCTTTCCCCCCTGCCAAACTTTAAGGAGAACCTGCAGTGACTGGAGAAATGTGAAAGGCTTTTTTAGACACAGTATTTGTTTTTTCCATACCGGACTATTGTAGAAACATGAAAGTGCAACAGGGCTGACTCTGTGAAGGAGGACCAGCATGCTCCTTAAATACAAAAGGCTCAATCAAAGGTAACAAAAACAAAAGTATTCTTTTTGTCTGGTTATTACACAGTGTAAAACAAACTTGAATATTATATTCAATTTCTATACTCCATTTTGTCATACTCTTAAAGAGATGCCCCCTAGATGCAATACCCTTTTTATATGTGACTCCCCTACCCACCTACCCTAACCCTAACCCTAACCCTCAACCCCTAACCCCACCATGCAAAACATGGAATCTTGTTTTAAAGATTGGCTTTATTACAGCCATCTCTCTTACATTAAAAATACACAAAAATGCACAGTAATGTCACTTGTTAGTTGAAGGTGCTAGAAAGCTGCAATGGAACATTTAACAAAAGTAAATGCAGGAAGTGCTGAGAGGTATTACTGTGTCTGAAAGCCAGTCACCTAACCTTTTGCTCTCTTTTGCTGTGGCATGCAAAGAAAGGAGATGAAATCAACTTAAATACGTTCATACCTCGAGTGCAAAGTCTTGTCAGTGCATACTGTTTACTTTCAACCAGAAAGTCTTAAGTGGATTTTACCATCTTTCTCTATCCACTGCATCGAGTGTGTGAGATGAACAGATGCCATTTGTTGAGGTCCCTGTGAGATTACATACAGGCTTTGTCTCAGCATGTACAGCCTGTTAGATATGTTAACTCTGACATTACTCTGCTTTGCTTCTCACAGGCTGTGCTCACTCTCTGTGGTCTGCTGAAGGGGAACAGAAGACAGACCTGGACCATTTCAAATAAGTGATTATCTGACCTAAATAGAAATGTTGACATGCTGTGGCAATTTTGTTAATTACTTTAATGGAGTTGACTATTAATACATAATGTAAACCTCCAGAAATCAATATTAGTATTTTTTCAGAATATATTGGGATTAATTATTATTATTATTAAATTATTAGTATGTGATGATTTCTACCTAGTCTGTTCTACAAAAATAGCCTAAAGTCATCAAGCCTAAATAGATTGCAGTTTTTAGGAATCAGACAATTTAAAAAAAATACAGTTTTTCAGGAGTAGTCACAGTAGATTGCAGGTAACTGAACTTTCTCCTGACTGACATTGACTGTCAGTGTGGAAGCCTCCTCTGTTTTCTGGCTGCAGTTTACTTTGTACATTTCTAAGTAGTGCAACAGATACAGAGGCAGGGTCTGGAGTGTAGAAATGTTACAATGTTCCTCTTGTAAGGGTTATGCAGAGAGTAACATCTGTGCATATATGTGCATCATGCATACACAAACATGCAGGCATTGTGCAATAAGGTGTGTTTACGTGGAAGCTTGCTTCTATCATTTACACAGTTCTGTAGTCAGGGGAAACTTTTGGAGGTGCATCTGATTTTTCAGGGCTTTTCTTCTTATAAAAAAGAAAATATGGATTGGAATTCATTAACCACTGCAAATAAATAGCAAACATTGGAAATATTGTAGATATTTCCATTTTACTTGTCAATATTGTTGAATGAAATTCAGGGATAGTTGTGACAGTTTTGCAGCAGCTACAATATGATTCTTATGCAAGATCTAGTATATTTTTTCAATGTGATTTTCTTGGTAAAACAATTTAAGCCTGTCAAGATCAATTGATTGATCAATAAAACATGGAAAAAAAATAACTATTGAACTTTGGACAAAACAATCTCGTAACCTTTCAAAAATGTATTATGTCATTGGAGGTGTGTAATATATGAATAAAATAAAAAAAAAATAAATAAAAATTGTGATACAAATACACCTCAACCACCTGGGAATGGGCGGTGTTGCAGCGCAGTCAGGACCCATGCCTTCCCACAGCTGTGCTTGAGAGTGACGCCTCAGTGTGGAATCTAACCAGGAAGTGAAAGCATTCCTCAATGCTTAAAATCCCCTTTTAAACACTGCAGTAGATGCACCATTTATTATTATCTGTCAGTGTGTTATTTTTACATAAAAACGTTTTTTGGAAGGTGGAGAGGTTTGTTATGGAAAGGCATGTGATGAGTCACGGTGCATATTTGACAAAACCTCCTTTGGGGTCTACCTATAGTTACACCAATTTTGGAAATAGGCTTGAGTGGTATTTACTTATCCACTCCTTCTCATTTCAATCTCAGCATGTTACATATACTACAGTCAGGCCATTAGCTTAGAAAACAGCCAGCCTGGCTCTGTCCAAAAGATCAAATCTGCCAAACAGCTTAATAAATATATTATAAACATTTAATCCTCAGAAAACTAAAGTGCCAAAATTACAATTGGGGCAGGGTGTTTGTGTGTGTCTACATGTGTGTATGCATGTGTGAGTGTGAGACTCCCTGTAGCATTATTTGAAAGATTTAGGGTAAGGATCAGAATTGTTACAAATGAATTAATGTGCCTATCTCTGTAAAAATACTGTTATTTCCCTGTTTGCTAAACCTCTACCACATTAGCAAGCATTCCTCTGCATGTTAATAGGAGTGCACATGAGGCTGTAGTGAGAGTAATGTTCTTTATTTATAAAGTTTAGAGGTTGTGTCTGTTCTTAACCTTTCCAAAAAACAAAAGTACTACTACAAGAAACTGATTAAACTGTAACTTTCTGCCCCAAGAGAAGATGTAATCATTGGCATATAAAGTTCCATGTTTTAAAATGTGTAAAGGTGCAAATATGGCTGTTTATTACTTGTGCACATAGTAGGATACCAATACATTTGCTGTGTGCTAGTGTGCAACAGCAGGAACAGCCTGTGTTTGCATGTGTGTGTGCGTGTGTGTTTATGTTCCGGTCTGCAGCACTCACCACACACTGTTTTTCTTCCTGTTTTCCTTTATTCTTTTTTTACCTTTCTGCTCTTTATGATCATGCTATCAAGACAAACAGAAAGACTAGTTTTTAACATAAAAAATAGAGGTTGCTGCAAAAATTTGAAATCAGTTTAATTTTACAGTACATTTCAATATTTTCACATCCTTACCTTGCCAATCCTTTCTCATGAGGCTGTCATATCGCTGTCTCAAAAGCTACCAGACTACATTCACAAAAGTATTAATTTTACACTGCAGAGCACAGGAGGTGCTAGTTTAACTATACTTTAATGGGTTAGTTAGTTTGTGCCATTTTGTCACTTTGGGTAATCTAAACCAACTTTTTGAAAGAACAAAGTTGTTGCACAAGATAAACAAATGAACTGATCAAAGGATCAGTAGACCAACACCTCTGATGTACTGCAAGGAAAAATTACTTCTTTTTTTTTAAAGAAGTCTGGTGGCTTTAAAGAGACCATAGAGAGATATTATGGCATCAGTTTGCTGTCAGAAACAGCTGATTGATGGCAATGTAAAGTTGTGAAAATATTTAAAATACAGTATATGCAAATGTTATTAATTCTATACAGGTGTTAAGGGGCCAGTTTCACAAAACAATGCATGTACAAACTATTGCTGACGATATATTTAATTGCACGAATTTTAGCTTAATATCATAGACTACTCATTATTTTTACACATGATAACTGCTTGTAAAATTTATACTTCAGTCTTCATTTCCAGGTAAATGAATAATTCCATGATGACATGACCATACTTTTGAATCAGAATTTTTTTACACTGAAAAGTCAATAGCAATTGATCACAACATACCTGGACTTCCCTGAGCTGCCCTGATACTTCAAACAGCAGCACCCCTGTATGAAAAGCTAAGGTGTTACTCTTTATTCCCCTTGCATCAAACACATCCTCGATCAAACGTCAAACTCTTCAAACAAGGTGTCATCTGCAGCTGTCCAGTTGGGTTTGATGTGTGGAGGTGTAATGATACAAAGGGGATGCTCAAGCTACACAAGGTTGAACCCGTTTGCCCGCCACCTTGTCTGATATCTCAGTACAATATCTAGTAGAAAACCAAATGAAAACTGACAGTTTACACTTACGTGTTCTGTCTTTCCATTCATGACTAATTTATGTCTATTCCAATCCAAAGCTACAACTCATTGCTTGCCAGTGCTATAGCTTGGAATCAATACTTCAGATTGTTATTTTTACATTCACAGATGTAGACACACTAGCTATTTGGCAGCCATACCTGCGGGCCAGAGTGAAGGAAACCACTAATACAGCTCTAGCATGGTCACAAATCAAACCCAACTCTCTAATGACCTACCTGTTTACACAGGAAATCAATCCATTTGAACTATGTACAATTTGCTACACCACTTAACTTGTGGGGTTGCTGTTACTTTTTTTTTTTTAAACGCAAATGGACACAAGCTTCTCTGGTTTCACTGCGGGGCCCAGCAGTGGAAGTCTGCAGCCTCTGAGAGACAGAAACCCAGCTCGAGTCCAATTTGCTGCAGGTCTCCCTGAGGAGAGGAGTGGTGTTGATTTTGGCACTTGCTTCCAGTCCCTACCAACAAATCCTGCCTTTTTTCCAGACATGTTGGCTCAGGATCTCACTGGAGAACTGGGGAAGAAGAAGAAGAAGGGAAAAAGAGAGAGAGAGAGAGGGGGGAAAAACAGCCCCAGGGCTGGAGGAAGATATTGTATGCATGTGCTCTCAAGCGCAAGGTTTGTGGCCAGCTGCTTAAGGATTTTTCTGGGGAGTCAAGATTATCCTCAGAGTCAATAGAGTAAGGGAGGGAGAGAGGTAGAGTCTTGTATGCTTATGCCAGTGCAACTCAATTCTACTGGGGTAACAGAGAGACACTGTCAGCTCTTTTTCTTTTTTTTTCTTAGACTCCATGTTACTTAACATGCGTACAACTATTCATACCAAAGATCTATGAGCAGAGGGTTTTGCATAGGCTTCCAATGAGTAATACGACTGCAATTTAAATCCAAAACACCCTGAATAAACTCTACAGGGGATTTGACAGCCGTGGTCTGCTAAAATGTAACGCAGGCTACATATTTTAGGTAAGCATCCTGTCAAAACTCACTGTTCAGCTCACGTTCACGCCTTTCCCTCATTTTCTTTTATTTCACTCAAAGAACAATGATGTCTTATGGGATGTTGTTATCTTTACACCTCTTAGAATTTTAAGCTTTCATTTGAGATATTAAAGCGTGAGTGAGGCGCACACACAGTTAGCGAGAGCGTAGATCAGGAACAACATCCCCCTCCTCCTGTGGTTTGAAATGGAGCGGGATAAGAGCTGTTGCCAAGGTCACAGCTCTGCATTTGCACAGCCATGGTTGTCAAAGGCTGAAAGGGCTCAAGCCCTTGAAACACCTTCTGGCTAGCTCCTCCATTCTGCATGTGGTGAAACTGCTGAAGGCAAAAGGGAGACAGGGAGGGAGAGAGAAGGGGAGGAGAGCAGTTGGGAGGATGTGAAAGGGACAAGGGCAACAAGAAGGGAGTCTGCATTTCACTGATACCGAACCCTACCACACAGTCACACTTTGAATAATTGTGAGGGACAGGCTGTGGGCACCTCAGAGCCAGAATGCAGGCCAGAATAATACCCCTCCTCAGGGCTTTCTCTGGCAGCCCTGCACCGAGGCCTTGACGGCAGCGCCATGAAAAGACAGTTAGCAAAGCCCGTTAGCTGCCTACTCAAGTTATAGTTCGCAGTTCATTTAGAAACTTTAACCCGGAGCTCCACCTTTTCCAAAGGAACGACACATTCCAAATGTCTCAATTGAAGCCCCGCTGCCTGAATAGTCTTTTCGGGGTGCTGCATTGTGGAAAGACAGCCTTTTCAGACAGCTTTTTAAGGGTTTTGTCAGACAGGAATTTAGATTGGAGTCTTACATGACCTTTCCTAAGGGTCACTGGTTGGATCTGCTCGAGCTTTTGTTGGTACACCTGGGTGATGACGCCTTGACAGTGGTACAAGCTCCCATTTCAGGTTTTGTCCTAGGCTTCCCCCCCAAATACTTGGCAGAGAATGGTAAAAGACGTTGCAAAGTCACTTCAGCAGGTGATTGTATCAGACTTCTCAAGAATCACTTATTTTGAGCAAAAACCAAACAAATATCAAAGAAATAAAAATCCAATTTAATTAAAGCGTGATGAATAATGTTTAATTAATCTAAATGCAAGATGAAAGGTTGTGCATGAAATCGGCTTGTGCTGATTAAGATTACGATTTGATGTTTTCTTTTCTGAGTGAGTATTATACTTTTACTTGGAATTGAATTCCTGCCCTTTCGTTATAGCTGATATATGCAGGGTTACTTACTTATAACCTAATTATCATTTGCTGACAAAGTCGTTCTTTTGCCCTCTTTATCGGAGCACACAACTCAATCCATGTCTCACGCTTGTGACTGTTAAGAACCAGAAAGTGACAACAAAACATTCTCAGTTCTTTATGGAGATAAAATCACAATTGCTGGTTTAGAAACACCAGTGATAAAACATTTCAGCAGATAAACTTTAAATAGCTCGCTGAAAGAAAGTGAGATTTGAAAAAGATTAGTGTGAAGTTTTAATTTTGTTGAATGATTCCTGACACCCCTCCGCACACACACACACACACACACACACACAAGACACTAATTGTCACTCGTCTGTTCAACATTTGCTTGATCAGTTTGTAACTGGACAACTTACGTGGACTTGTGTTGTGAATTTAGGGTCTAAATTTATTTATGTGAACCTTGACAAAAAATTTAAAAAACAGATTTCCACATGCAATGGTGCAAGGTCAATACTTTGGGATGATTTTTTATTAATTTAGTAAAACTTTCAGTGTGGATAATGAATTCTACTTTCTTTACACCTTTCAACAAAGAAAATAAATAAAAGAAACGGTAAATGATTTTAAAAAGAAGTATTGTGCTAAAACACAATAAATGGCTGATATTAAGTTTGAGATTACTCAAAAACCGGACACATGTGAAAACAGATCCGCCCAAAGGCTGGAGAAATGAAATGTTTAATTTGTGCATTTGCATGATTAATCAACCTGCGAGGGACTTACTGTCCTTCACACTTATTATAGTTACGTGAGTAGACTCCGGATGTCCAGAGGTAATGATAAGATGTTGACCTTGTTGGGTTCCCAATTCCGGAAGGCATTTCATTGACCTTCTAACACACACTCATTGTCTGCCCTCTGTTTGCTGCTGTGATGGTTAGTGACTCTTTATGACATATGACATGTTGCATGTAAAAAGAAGGTCAACTCAAATGTAATGTTTCGCGGGGTGATTGTGTTAGGAGTTAATGTTAAAAAACCTAGCACATTTGTTTCTCAGTGTAGTCCCCTCTTACATTTACACACTTAGTCCAGTGATCATGGATTATTTGAATCCCTCCTTTGCAGAAAATATCATCTCGGACTTACAGGAAGTGATCCACAGCAGGGATGACATCATCACTGTCACGAAATGGTAAACACTTAGCTTTAAAGGTGCGACCAACTTAAAACTGCATTTTTGGATGACTGCACAAAGGCACATGTTGTCAATTTTTCAGACAGATCCGACTTGCAATTTTCATTTACCTCAAACAGAAATACAATAAAACTTTCTGAATAATCACATAACATATACATTTAGGTGAGGATATCCTGGGTTGAACAAGTTTTTACATTCATCGAAGTGAAGACTGTCCAGAAGTTTTCCTAGTTGTTTTTTTCAGACATGGTTTCTTCAAAGCCAAAGCAGACATTATGGTGTGTGCTACTTTCCAGGAAAACATTTCTACAACTTTCACATGTAAAATCAGTAAAAGACCCTTTAACAACTTTAATGAGCAGATATATGTGCGTGTAATATAAAGAGAGACTTTAGAAAGATTGTACAAGTAATATGACCGTACGTGTTATAGAAATTATAAATTGTAAATCTATATAAGTAGACATAAACAGGATAATAAAGACAAAAAAGTATTAAGTCCACATGTATCCCACTCTCATGTCAGCAGTTTTCCATTGACTGCTTCTGGCACATTATGGTATAGTTTGTTTCGTTTGTCCATAAACAGAAATCTGCAGTGGGTAAAAACTACAAATTTACTGCATGTTCCATACCTAATCTTAGCTATCAGACACCAAAACTCAGCTGTGTTTGTTTATGCAGGTAACATCTGCACTGAGTGAGAAAGACTGCTCTCAACCACTAAGTGTTGTATCCCTGCAAGGAAATCTGGGAAATCTGAAAATAGCCCCGAGGCTCCCAGTGTTATTGTAGGGATCGAGGTGGATGATGCAGAAACCATTGGGAAGCCGCAGCGGGATGGTATTGGACCAGGCTTTGTTTGGATAAATACGTTCTGAGATTACGTGGTTTGCCAAAGTACAGCCACTTGTTTTTGCTTGTTCAAACACTGGGACTGTTTTTCTTTGAAACTGCACAAGAATGAAAAAAAGAAAGACAACTAAAGTCTGCTTCCACATGTTGAAAATGTCCACCTTGAGGAGTGATATACTGCCTACAGTCGTGGCATTTTGCATGTGTGAAAAAGACAAACAACATAAAGGACCAATAGAGAAGGAAAATTATTAAGTCATCCATAACTTCAAGAGAACAAAAGTTACGTGACACTTTCTGACCCTTTATGGTTACATGTTGAGACAGCTTTGCTTTATGGGGCACGTGCAAAGAAGAAAGAGCTGACACAAGTTTAGTGCATACCTCAGCTAAACAATATGTGGCGACAACCTCTCAATATGGTCTGCTTTTTGAAATAGAAATTTATTATGAAAACGTACCTGCGAGCTTCCGACGGCAGCAGACTGACAGGGCCTTCAAAGAACTCACCCCCATCGCCTCTCTCTGAGCACCATGATCATAAAGGAGATTTTCTGGGGCTTTTCATAAAGACAGAGTTCAGTGAGGTCAACACGAGAGCGTCACGTCTATATCGCTCTAGCTTTCTGAACACCTGGCACCTGCTTTTCTCTTCTCCGAGCGGAAGCCAGGCCTGAAAAGGAGATAAAGTGCTGATTGTCCCTTTCCTGCCTTCTTTTTTGACGGAAGTCGGGGGTATTGAAGTGAAACCACTTGCTTTTGAAGATGCCTCCCTGGTTACTCTTCACTCCTGGGGAGTCTCCCCACTAGTCTCCACTGATTAATCAAAGTGCTCCATCATCAAACATTGATGCTCGCATGATTCACCGGCGCCTCAGCGGAGCGTATAATGTCTAGATATCATCATGCCCTCACAATGGTAATTGAAGGGCAATTGCGCATGCCATGTAAAGATACGGGATCTACCGCAACCAGCGTGCAAGACTAAAGCAACTTGCTGCTTATGTTCCGGGTCTTCATGTAAGGCAGTCAGCCACATATCCATAAAAAAGCCTCCTAGAACCACATCTGACAAAGCTGCTCTCAGATGTGATGAAATGCATAATGAATAAGCTTGTATGTGCCAGCACGGGACCTCATACTTGTTCAGCACAGGACTTGAACTACTTTAACTAAAAAGAATATTGGATAGGGCTCCACATGGCCCAGTTCATATTTTCACCTTCCTATAGGCCCACAGAGTACTGTATATGCAATTCTCCATGGTGGTGCTGTGGTTAACAGTATTGCCTCACTGTGGGCTGCCTGGGGTCTCACTAGGGTGTTTTTTTTAGAGCCTTTCTTTAGTAAAGGCAGATGTCACTTGACTTGGCAGTTTAAAACTGACTATAGATGTGTGTGGCTGTCTGCTTATATGTGTTAGTCCTGAAGACTTGTGCAACATATGCTCCTGTCTTGATCGATATGAGGTACTCATTAGCAAGGGATATAGTGGTGACTTTGCTTAATATTATTATGTCTGTATTGAAGAGGAAAAAAACAAACAAAAAAAAACAGTAAAATGTAGGGTTATGCAGAAAATCTTGATTTTTTTTTCATTTATAGAGACAGTTCAAAATGCATGGTGTAGCATCCAGATGCTTTTTCTTAAATTAACCTTTTTTGTGCACTTGCTAATAACTTGGCCCTATTGGAGGATGTAGCCATTTTACAGATCATGCAAAATAAAAAAAATAAAAAATGTAATCATATTAATTCTTGAATACTGCCTTGCCTTATCTGGAAGTAATATACCCAACTATAAAGTAGTCATATGCTACAGCTATATCGTAGATGGAATATACAACCAGTGGGTTTCCTCTCAGACAGATATTAGCAATGCAAAACATGATGCTAAAACAAGAGGCTGAGCAAAAGGGACCTCTGTTTGGCCTAAAGCTCAAGTCACACAGGAATTAAGATTATTTGTTTGCTGGGAGTGACCATACAGTGTCATGGAAACATATTAGTAGATGTCAAGTTTGTGTTATTTATTCAAGCTGAAAATATTCAACTTGGGAGAAAAATTTGCTGTGTGGACAACACTGCTGCTTGCCCACAGATAGCTGCAGAGCACCAGGAGCTCTGGAGAGGAGAGCTCAATTTATTTTTTGTATTTATCTTTACCCTCATTTCTTAATTTGTTTGCAGCAGTGAGCCACGGAGGTGCAGAGCTCCATCGGATGTTTGTAATTAGCCTCTCTGGCAAAGTTTGCTGCTAACTGGAGGGGAAATGTACTTTATTTAATGGAAGAACAGAGAGGAAAAAATACAAGGCACAGAGGGGAACAGAGAGAACTGGATTCAATGTCTGCTGAGTGCAGAGTTCATTCAGAGGCTGCTCAACAAAACACAAACCCACAAAAACACACCCTCATACACATCTGGTCCCTGCCGTTGCTAGCTAGCATGTTGCTAATATACAAGGTATGCGTGCATTTGCATTACACACATATGATCCTGCTGTTAAAAAAGCATCAGCAATGCAAGTAAAAATTTGCTTTGCCCTTTGTGTGAACACACTAAGTCATGTTTCTAGAAACAGCTCCCTGAAGACTCAGATTTCCAGCTTGCTCCATTGGCCTCGCTGGTGGCTGTGTTGGTGTCATGGTTGAGTACAATGACATTAGAACACTGGTTTTGGGCTTTAAAAATAACTTGTCTGTGGTAGGTACTTGGAGAAATGTTCCTGTAATTTAGCTGGGAGCTGTCCATGTTGTGTGCTCTGCAGTGCAGGGAGAAAGAGAGAGAGAGATGCCAACTGTTTAGAAAGCGAAGTGTGTGGTCGTGGTTTTGTGTCTCACCTAACCAGCATTACCCTGATGAAACCCAGGCAGTAAGAAGGACATGGAGCAGGAAAAAACGCTTCATACTCTTTGCTTGCAGACAAAAAAAGAACCTTACTTTTAGGAAAAAGGAATGAGAGAAAAATTGGCCTCCAGTTAATACTCCTCAATTGCAGTTGATATTTATCCAAATGCTGACACCTATAAACCGCTGACATAATGTTCTGCTTCATTTCCTGTTTTGCAGTGCGCTTTCAAAATGCTGACACTCTACAGTATGAATCACCTGAGAAAACGTCTGCTTGTGGAAATCGACACATTGTCTCGTGCTGATCCTCGCAGCCTTTAGATTTGACTCCTGCTTACACAGGGTGCTTCTCTCTCTTCAGCTGAACTGTCTTTCAATGTGTTCAACACCAGGGCACCACCATCAACACTGATGATTTATAATGGGAGTCCCCTGACAGGTTTAAATAGGGATATCTTTAACTGGAGGACATGATGCTGTTAAAGTGCCTTCTCATCCTTTGGAAATTGTGGAAACAGAGGGATGAATGGACAAATTTAGGGCAGCTAAAAGAACCCTTTTTTTTCCCAGCTGTCTTTTACTTTTTCCCTTCTTGTGAGCCGGTAACATAATTGAATTGTGGCATGTGGGTGCTGCAACCTATGCTATACTGCTCTCGAAGAAAGGGTGGTCAAGGTGTCAGGTGCATGCCTTGGATGTGAAAAATAAACAGCGAATGCAACAGGGTTCAACACTGAGGAGGAAAGAAGCTGGAGAAAGAAAGAAAATAAAACACCGGCCCCTATGAATTGTATGAGCTCCCCTGTAGTTGAATTATAGATCTGCTTCGGTGTGTTTGCCTGGATGATTGACAGAGGGGGTAGGCACATCTTCAGACCCCATGCCCCTGCCATGAAAGTGAAATGAAATCTCAAAATGTACCGCAAGAGCTCTGCAACTCTCAGCATCTCTGTTTCTGACTCAATGCCAGCGATAGGCAATGAAATCTCCTTATTTGACCATAGTGGCTTCATGCAGTAATAATCGTATTCCCTTATGAATGGTAGCACTCGTGGGAAAAAGTCCTGACTGTACTCCTTGCCTACGCGTAACTGTCATTCACCGCGTTTGTGAATGTCATTCTGTGTTGTATTTAGAATTTTTCATAATTTAAAATCTTCCTGGCTGCAAGTAAATACATTCAGACTCCTCACGATACATTTTATGCTTGGAATTTTTTTTGACAATGAAGCCAATGAATTTTTGCTTCACCACCAGTCAGAGTAACTCCTTAAAATATGATTTTTTTAAAAAAAAATTTACCCTAAAAATGTTCCAAAACAACCGATGAGTGTTTTCTGCAATGCCACTGTGACCACACTGGGACTCACTGTTCTAAACATATTGTCAGACAGATTGTTCATGTTCAGTGGTTCCTGTGAAACTCAGATTGCCTTTCATGATTTTATTCTTTAACTTTATCAATATTTCTAAACTAAAAAGTTTGTAATTAATTTTCTCTTTAATATCTGCTAAATATGAGAAAATTGTGGCCAGGGCCAATAAACAACACTTAAGGCTATGCAACTTAAACATGTGGCTAAAGTGTTGTTTTGTATAATTCACCCCTAGTTAATCGGGTGATATATGTTTGCAGGTGGTAACACGAAGTATGGTTAAATTCTGCAGCACTCTGTAGCACTTAAATGTTGTAAGCATACTTTGCTACTCTGGTTTGCAGCTATTTAGAGAGAATTATGACATACAAACAACTTATGTCCACTATCTATTGACAATGTAGCCAAACAGAATCGACACTAATCTCAGCATTGATTACATTGCTTTATAAGGTGACATTTTAGCAATAAAAAACAGTGGAAAGAGCTCAGCAACAGTTGTACAAGAGCAGCACAAAGAGTGATGCTGATGTCAGTGAGATCAAACTAAAATCAATATGAATCCCTTGAGTCTAACATGTTGTGTTTGACATGGGAATTGCAGACGTTTAGTTTAAAAAAAGAGGTTTTCTTTCAGGTAAATCTTAAGAATTGTAATTTTACAATTATGAAGAGATTAAGGTCACAATTAAATGAGCCTGTGAATGACACTGTTGGCTATCAAAATCAGAATGTTACAATGCCCAACAACCTGGGCCGGTCATCAGTTTTTACAATCAGGTGGCAAGTGTATAACATAGTGCCACCCTCTAAATGTTACATTAGATGTAAAAAATTGACTAATCTTTACTTTGCTGTGGTGGGCTGGAAAAAACCTCAGTTTATCAGGCACTTTGTTTTCAGGAGTCTCTTGCAATGCAGCAATTTAACATTTTTTGTTTTTCTTCTAGTGAAATGCTGAACTTCTTTGTGTCAAGAAAAATGAGTGTTCTTAATATTTTTGTTTCATGGTGTGCATAACATTTCTCCTTCAGTCCATTTCCTGGTAAATCATGCTGCCATATAACACAGAAAGTATATGCAATATGTATGTTTTGAATTATCACATACAAATTCTTGTTGTAGGATAAATCTCGTGCTTTGGCTCCTATGCACTAAGTTTCTTATGCTTAGTATTCTGACTACAACAGCTGTGCAGAGCCTTGTAAAGAGTATTCATCATTAAAGTTCAGTCAATCCAAGTGCCTGACTTCCTCGCTCACTTAGCACATCGCACTTCTGCAGGGCGTACAGTATTTAATTTAGTCCAATCTTTATAAATCAGCAAAACCATTCTTCTTCTTAATGGAGAGGGAATGTGCATGGCATGTCAACTAGTGGTTAACCTCGCAGAAGTTTCCCAGTGTTAATCTTGGAGGAGCATCTGAGCTTTTTAATAAGGAAAAGCCAATTAAAAATCAGTTAACATCCCTGAATCCTGCCATATACCTTTTTCCCTTTAAAAAAAGAGACATGTGAATACCCGCACTGTTCCCAGCAGTAACCGGGAGACCCATGACTGCACCTAATCCACAAATTATATAACACATGGGCCATTTCCCTATGTAATTCCTCTGGAAACAAAAGGACAGTTATTTAAGGGGAGCAGTTATTCTGCACAGCGCTGGCAGGGGCACGGTGGCTGCAGAGGAAAAGCCTCCCTCTCTCTCAGCACCATGAAATGAAAATTTACATTCGCTTAGTGGTGCCGTGGCGCTCGGTGGAAGACAGCTGTATTTTTAATGAGAGCAGGGAGATTTAATTACCTCTGTTTTAGCGGGCAAGACTTCTGCGGTGCAATGACAAGGGATATACAGTGCAGGGAAGAGGTGGCAGATGATTTCTCTGCTCGCATCCCAGCAGTCGCCGAGCTGAGGCAAGTGAGCTAACCGGCGCCGGGGCTGCAATTAATCCAAATTTATTCCACTACTGTACAAGGCTGATCTGAAGGAGACAGTGGAAATATTCAAGGTGGTGAGTCTCCATAAGAGAAAGAGGAAAACAAATAAATACACCTTAAAAACAACTGAAAACTCCACATTCAATGCTGACATGTACCACTCATATTCTAATGTGAGTATTAATGTTGTGAGTTTTCCCCCAAGGCCATGTTTTTATCACATCAGCAAACTTCTTCAAGGCCACATCTGACATCTCCGTGCCTATTTTCCACTAGCGAATCCAAATCTCTACAGAGGTGGGATGACAACAGAGAATCTGATGCAGTTATCAGCCCAACAACACTTCAACACAGGCCAGATAAACTCCTTCCTCTGCACATTCATCACTCTTTGAACTCACATGTCGCATCAGTACAGGCTTAATGTGCACTCTGCATTCCAATCAATGAGCAGCAGTCTTGCATTTCACTGCTCAGTCACACACCATCAAAAAGCTCAATGGGTGAGACTGAGAGATTATCACCGTCTTCATTTCAGCATGAGATGAATCAATTGGCAGAAGAATCAATTTAAGCAGTATCTGGTATCTCCACCCACCCACCCACCCACCCACCCATTCACACATACACACACAATATACACACAGTGGCATGAAGTTTCATTTTATCATTACTGGGAATAATTCGGAACAGTGGAGTTTCTGAGAGCTCGTTTGGAGACTTAATTCTATCTGAGGAGAGATAAAGTGGGTTGTTTTGACCATCATGCCTTATTGAATATTCAAAAGATATAATTGAAATGCTGATAGCCATCAGAGCTGTTGTATGAAAATGATAATGAGTTAAGGTCAAGGCAGACACATACATTTTCTCTTACTTAAAGCACCAAAAGAGGGTCTCATCAAAATGTTAAACAATCTCAATGTAATTATGCATATCCTGATTAGCAGTTGTATAGTAAACCAAGGATATCTGAGCACATAATGAGTAATGTACTGTTCAATAATTCCATCTAGCAACAGTAAAAGTTGTAAAAACAAGATTTACGCATCCTATAAAGTACAGTATAAGGCAAACAGTTGCTTCTTTACATCCAGCTGTCAGCATTAGCATTCATTTTAAGTATAATATTTAGTTGCTTTCTGTCCCTCTTTTCTTCACAAGCTAGTTGCTTACAAAGCTAGTTAGCCGTTAGTAAATGTGTGGCTGCAACTGCTTTTTGATGCTTGGTAGATTTCTAAAAATTTCTAAAGTTGATAAGAGAAGCTTAACTAAAATAACAGGCTGAAAAATGCTGAAATTCTCTACAGAGTTTAGGAAAAAGGCTGTTGTTTGACATAATTTCAAATTGTTTAAGCAAAATTGTCAGCAAATTACTGTAGATGCCTCAATATGCACTCAATTCAAACAGCATAATTTATCTGGGTCATGTCACCTCCAATATGCTTAATGTTCCCCAACATTGTGCCAGAATTTATTGGACCAGTGTCTTTTTTTTTTCAAAAATGGGTAATCACATGCCTGTAAAAATATTTTGCTTTCTTTTTTTTGTCATTAATAAAGCATGAATAGAGCTATATACAGTCATAAACCCTATACATACAAACCTTAGTTTACACTGTGGCTCAGAAAAATATCAGCTCAGTAATGCATATAAACATGCAACATTGAAAGAGTACTGCAGTGAAATGGTTTTTCATTTAGTTTTCACATCATTGTCTCAATCTATTGGACTTAATTGGCAATTTAAACAACACAAGGCCTGTTATTCCACATATGCCATTTAGGGACCAACAGAGGAACGAATGGTAGGTTTAAAAGATAGGCATTTTGGATTTTCTTTACCACTTTGAAAGTTAAAGACAATAATTACCAGACTATAATTTCAGAAAAGACTAAATTTGCATGTCTCTGCTATTTGGACCTTGGTAAAGCAGGAATTCACATTTTAAATTATTAGATTTGTTTCAAAAAGACAAAAACACCAGTCTTTTTAGGAACAGGTTGTGATATTTTTTCACAGATGTCATTGATTTGACTTGAAGCCTAAAGCCAAGAGGTAACGTCCTGAAACATGTTTATTTTCAGTTACTCTAATTCATTTCCTAATTCTCGTGACTTTCTCCCTCCCAACCAAGACATTGCAAGTAGGAGTCTATTGACAGCTTTCCTTTACTGCACCAAATGTTTTCTTTATTTAATATTTATAACAGAGAGGGGAATACAAGCTGTGACATGGCTCTCCCCTGTTCTAAGACCTATTTGAAAGGCCTGAATGAGAAGCCAATATGACCAGTTATATCAAGAGTGAATGAGGAGGATACCACATGATGCTGCACTTGCACACAAAAAATACAGCAAATTTGATGTTACTATAGAGGAGCTATATGGACAATCACAGTGGCAGTCCCAAAAACTTGTAAAAAGTGACCATAGAGCCAAGGAACAAGACAACTTGCAGTCCATGTACACCCCATATCATCAGCATCCCTCCCCTCAGACAATAGGTCCAACATCTGAACACATGCCAGGCAGATAATTCTGTCTTTCTTGAAGATATGATCTATTATAGATTCTTATTTTTTTAGCTCTTTTTTAGTCTCCACCAACTCCTGAGGGAGGTATCTGCCTTTTTAGCTACTAAATGCTCCACTGTGTTCACAAGCCGATTTTCTAACTTATCACTGTATGTTGTAGAATAAATAATGTAGGCTTAAATAAGCTCAAGAGCTTTCATTTTTTTCATTCATCCATCTTAAGCCGAGTGTTTTCTTTGCTCAATCCTAATATGTGAGAGGCTGACCATACTCCTGACTCTTGGGTGCCAATGACCTTTCTATGACTTACGTTAAGTATAACATATACTTCCTGGATTGGTTAGAATGTTGCCTGTGAACATAATTAGGCCACACTTACATTTCCTCCAAAACCTGTTTGGTAAAGCAAATTAGAAGTATATTGAGTGCTGTAATGGAGTCAAGATTTGTAGTACAATATGCAGCCGTGTTGTTACATGCATTTCAATGTACGACTTCAAGTAAAAATCATGTCTGGTCATATATAATAAAACTCAGCATGATCTGTGATTTAATCAGCAAATTGATGTAAGTTCATAACAATACCACGGCTGCCTGAGGAAACTGCCTGTATAGAATTCTTGATACTCAATTATTGTAATCCAGAAGTTCATTTTTTATTCATTTGCTGGGTCTGGTAGTTCATAATTTAGGTCCCAGAAAGTAAAAATTCAGCTGCGGAGCAATTAAGGGGATGTTCAGCAACGGAGCCCAAATTCACCTCCAGCTAATGTTTATAATATTCAAATACCGCCATGAATTCCATTCCTCTGTATCATTACAAGTCCTCGCTGCACTACAACTTTGAGTCAAACATGAGAATAGTTGAAGGCAATGTGTTCCTTGGGGTTTAGTGGAAATTAAAGTTTTAGAAATTGGTTCATGCCAATCAATGCAGCGAGTAAAGAAGGAGGGAGAAGCAACATGAGGGAAGGGAGAGATGCAGGAAGAGAAAATAATGAGGCCAAGAGTGCAGGAAGGATAAACCGCCATGATGATTGGAGTGACAGTGACTGAGTGGTAGAGGAGGGGGTGCACCAGTCAGGAAAGCCCGAACTCATTGAGTTCATAGTAAGCTCAACAGACCTAAACTCCTCTGCAGCTCTTGTTTCCTTACAAACTGCCAATCCATCCAAAGTGTCTTCTCGCTCCATCATCCCCTACCACTCTCTCCTACCCTCCCTCACACCATATTTTCCTTTCTTCCTGCCTTCCTCTGTTCCATTTCCCCTCCTTACCCTTCACTGTTTGGATTTGGGCAGACTTGAACTTCCCCCCTTCTGTCCCTCAGCCAGCTATGAATCACATGGAGGCCAGGGACCCAGAGGCTGCCAGGGCCTCCTGATGACTCCCAGCCCGGCCATAACAAGTGGCTGACAGCTCTATTTACATAAGACCAGCAGGCAACATGGGGAACCAGCCCAGTCTAAGTGACACACACATGCACTGTGCGAAAAAGCAAATATGTCATAATAACACTTGGTGGGGGTATGAATGAATGTCTCTCACCAAATAAATGCAGGAGATGCACAGTCAATGGGTTTTATGGCCTAGGGGTGCAGATCCAAGCATTTGTTTTTTGGAGTTTTTTCCACATGAGTGCAGAGTCTGGTGGGACCCAAGGGACGGGGGCCCTTTAGACCTCTATATCCGCCCCAGTCATACATCTCTCATCACTAGATACCAAGGAGAGCAGAGTGAAGTATAGCCATGTTGATTGATGTTTAGCTGTTATATTAGGGCTAATGTGCCTCTTTGACCTTTCATCTGGACATGACCTCTCTGGCTATAATAATACATCCATACATACAAAAAAATATGATTTACTGCCTACAAATATGCAGTTTCAGTAAAGAGCAAAAAGGGTAACATGATATCTGATATCATTCAATATCAAATTCCTAGCTTCGACTTGAAGTAGCTGTTTATTATTAGGCAGACTCCTTATTTCATGTGAGGACACCAGTTTTGCAGGTGTGTTGCTGCTTATTTACCCTGGTGGGTAGCTGAGGGGGGAGATGGAGAGCGTATACTATCTCTCCCAGACTGACAGCTGGGGAGAATGTTTATGAAATAAACATGGGCCTGATGCAATGCTCAGAACCCTGCTCTGCAGTGGCCTTGGAAGCCTCCTGTATCATCCCCCCACCTACCTCTCTTCCTTTCATTCTCTCTATCTTTCTGCAGTACATAAGCACACACTCATACACACTGACATATACACACTCCCTAGAGCTGTGGATATAAAGGTGCTCATGGGCCTAATGGGGTCAAACAGACTGTAAATCAATTGTAAACCCTTCTCCTCAGAGCTTACTGCAGAGGACAGGCTTTGCCAATGAAGTCCTCCACTCTGCTCCACGAGACCAACCACAACATAAAACACATGTATCAGGCTACACTGCGACTGAAATCACTGCGGAAGAATTTTCAAGTACAAATCTTACAAATACAATGATGATGTATGTCGCCGAGGGTGCTCTGTACAGTGCTTATCAGTGCTGGAGACAAGTATGATGGATTGGGTTCATGGCTTGGAACTGTTTTTAAACCCACTGTACTTTCTTGAACTCTTCTGACACACGCACATGCTCAGCTCCTCCTCCTCAGGTCCATATAGCACCCTGCTTGAACTGAGCTGCTGACATACAAATTAATAGGTTTTCATACTGCTAATTAACAGGTATTCAGCAAAATATACAAGTAGTCATATAATGTAGTTACACACTTTTGTTCAAGTGATTTTGTGTTGTAGTTTTTCACTCTTCATTTTATGTATCTGTATCATGGATATATTTTAATGCATTGCTTTAAGGTAAAAAATATCAGATGTGTTTCCTGAGATATATTCCGCAACCATCCAAGGCCACACAAGAGACAGTCTTTGTTATTTTTTAAAAAGGCTGATCCCTTTTGTCAGGAGCACTTGCTCTCTGAGACAACATGCGTTAATAAATTATGTTAGATGCTTGGCATTGTGCTTGTCAGCTGACTTGCAGTGCTGTTGAAAGGCTAATGGTGGTTCTGCATGTTTTATTAGCAGCCTGCAAATTACTGTGTGTCTGGAAAGTCAATACTGAAACTAAGTAGAAGGGCTGGAAGAAATATCTGTTTTTGTAATTTGTAATGAAAGCTCTGATACCACTTGATTACATTATACATAAGAACGTATTGACAGCAATGAAAATGCAATCTTTCACAACAGAGTCAAGAACAGACATTTCAACAGGCAATCAATAGGACAAAGTTTGTTTTAATCATGGCCTTGAGACGTTGCTCATTACAAATCAAGTGGTATTGAGTGAATAAATCACTTTAATATGCATCTAATTCCTTAAAGCAAAGACGGAAAAATCCCCCTGGATGAACTCAGGGCTCAGTGCTTCACAAGCATCCAAAACTCTGACTAATGTCCTGAGCAGCTTCAGGCGGTTGCTAGGAATAACAGGTCCTGGTCACTGCGGAGTATTGGCCTCTGAGTGCCATTATTCCCACAAACGACCGGAAAGAAAAGTCACTTGCTAGAGTAACAGCTCCCTGGACAGGAGGCTGTCGTGCAGACTGTGAAAAAGATACAGGTCGGTTGTTTGCCCATGCTGTGAGGAAGAAAGAGCACCAACATCCTGCTTGAGTGCTTAATGCATGTGTGTGTGTTGTGCAGGATTGGTAGCGAGGGGATTCTTTAACGATAGATCCGCGATGGAAGGTGGCCCTCGCTTGGCTCCGGTATCCTGTTTCTCAATAAGCAAAAAGTTCAGCTTGGTAAAAAAAAGAGGCTCTAAAAATCTATCCGCATCCGCTCAGAGTGGGTCCTGTGGTTTGAATGTGTTACAGAGACAGTTAACAAGAGTATTGGTACTTTTTGCATTTAGCTCCCTTGGTTAAAATTCAACATGATTCCTGTTTTATTTTCATAAAGCGAGAATGAGCTGGCAATCTGAAATGTGCGCACGGTCACTTTTGGAGCCTCAGTTTGTATTATATCCACTTATTTGAGTAACATAGAGAATAAATGATCTCACTACCTGACTCATATCCTTAAAACTCTGCTGTGAAAATTATTTCCTCAGTAACATCCATAATGTTTACTTAAGTAATTGTTTGTGCCAAACTCCTGTAAAAACTGGTGTTGTGGTAAAAATGTTGCTTCAGTTATACAAACCGTTCTCCAAGATGATCTCATTGGATGAATTAAATTTAAGTGAGTGGGGCCAAAACGTTTTGGGAGTGCTAGCTAAGTGAGGGTGAATGACATATATAACAGATTAGCCAAACTAATCTCTTGGCAGCCACAGGGGCTGTTGATCTTGCAACCATCTACTCTGTACAAATCCATCTTAAATGAACACACTCTGGTTTCAGCCTCAAAACAGGACATAAACAGGCTTCAATGAAAGTAGGTCTGCAGAGAGGAAAACTGGTGCCAACCTCAGAGGCAAAATCCCTAATATCCTACAACAATATCTCATGATAAAACTTCTGAGTTATGTATTTCATATGCTTGGAAAATTAACGGCTCTTGGTTAAAGTTGCTGTGCAAAATAACCTTTATAAAAGTCCAACTTTTCATTATATCCTGACCAGAATCCATGAGTCATTATTCTAGGAAAACAGCAGGTTTCTGTGGCTTCTCCTAGTGCTGCAATACAATTTGCAAAAATCCCCCACACCCGAATAAAAACAATGAATAAGACCTAAGGTAATAAACACAACTTTGCTAATAAGTTTTAGCTTGTGAAGGTGGAAAAAAAAACAGCCTTTAGGAATGCTGCCTCCATTGTCATTAAAAAAAGCAGCTTATACATCAAAAAAGAATAAACAGTAGAAGAAAAAGGTGGAAAATAAGTCTAAAAAACAATGCAATGTTTCAAATATTTCAGCACATATGCAATGCTGGCTCACCTGGCTTTCTTGGATGTTGTAATCATTCAAATCCTGTCCCCAGATTCACCTGTCTTGTAAGTTGAAACAGTCAGTTTAAGGTCAAAGATAGATTGTGGACTTGTTATAACAATATATATATAATTTTATTATTAGGAGATACTTTCATACAATATTATAACATCACGTTGCACCACAATGTATACATAATAGCTATTTATTATAGGCTCTAGTTATAATCAAAGTGCATGAGCATGTGCTTGTTAGAGTGAATGCACTTTGTTTTTTTGCAGTCTTTGATCACTGTTCGTATTGAAAACTTAAAAACTACTGAAGAACAAAGTCAGATCCTTTTAGGTTTACACATACTTAAATTTATATCAGACTGACTGGACTAACTTGTCTTTCAGACTTTCATCATTTTTGTACAGTTTAACCCAATTTCAACCTAATTAAATGGAATATATCCATCCTTCAAATCAGTGTTATGTTTGATTTGAGAAGATTAGGAGGCAGCAGTTTTTAATGCAGTGAACATCCTGGCTACCAAACTACTGAACATATCATAGGTTATCACATTTTTTACCAATCTGTACTTCTGTGCTCCTCCTCCTCTGTGATGATGTGTGTCTATTTCAATCAGATGGGAAATGAATGATTACTCTGCCCTTTGCGTGGCACTACTCAGATCTATGATCACGACTTGACACAACTTGATTTCTGTTCCAACAGTCACTCGAGGAATATTTCCCCTTTTCACCTTATTTCTGCCTATAACTGATTGACACAGTGTGAACGCACTCACCTAATGTTTCCATTCCCTTGGCCAAACTCTCTTACAGCATCACTGTCAGTTAGCATAGCTTAGAGTCATTCTTGATGTTATCTTAATGTGCATGACTCGACCGCTGTGGCCACCAACAATATTTCTTCCACCTTTACTGCCATTGATAGGTTTGTCAGTCTTATTCTAACTGAAGGCTGCACAGTATTCTGTAGTGTTCAGTGCTTTCAAATCAAACTGGAGCTCCAGTCAGGAGATGTCATTGCAAACGGTGAAAAATGAAGCAACTGTCATGTTCTGTTGTTTTAAACTCACATGGACAGAATTCTGCAGGCCATGAGTTATGAGACGGCACTTTCTACTATTCTCTACCACCATAATGATCTGCTGCAGTAGTTCACTTTGCAGAGTATTGCATCATGATCAGTGGTAGCATGAATCATGACAGACAGCAGGGGGGCACTTAGCGCCTGCATTCTTGGCTTCACATCATTTTTTCTTTAACGCGATAAGGCTCAAGTCAAGATGAGTGAAGTTACGTCAGAGGTTAAAGCTCATTTCATATCTGATTTTGTCTCTGATCCATCAATGCAACAAGTACTTCCCATTGACTGTACATACAAATGGATGGCATGGCATGACAGTGTCCCAGAAGTGGAGCCAAAAAAATCTCAATCTCCCCCTGGTGGCTGGTCACATTACATGTCCCTGTCCCCTCATTGTTGGGGGATGGGACAGGGGTCAAACTAACAAAAATCAAGGTGGACCTATTTGTCATTTTTTTCTTTGTCCTGCTTTTTTCCAAGATGGTTTCTGTCATATAAGGTAGTTCTTGTTACATTCTTGTTTAAGTGTTCACTTTTTTAATACATTTCTTTAAACTTATATTATCAAAAAGCGTTGGGACAGTGACAGCAAGTGTTTGCTTGTGATGTCGGATGGCTGTATAGATGAACCTTGATACTGCAGCTTCGCATGATGTCACCAGCACAAAAGAGTGACACCTGTATCTGTGGTATTTTGCTTCATCTTTATATATAGTCCATGGTATCTGTGACCTGATGACTGGGCTTTCTTTGTGCTTGCTCCATATAAGAACTCAATTGGTAAGATAGTATTATTTATTTTTCTATTAAATAACTTACTTTTGTACTTCTACTTTTAGAGCTTGCATTAATATGATTTGTAAGTTGTGCTAAGGTAAGCTTGATTCTTGATTTACCCATATAACTGCAGTTAAAGTCTGATAAGCGAAGAATTCTGACACTTTTTAGAAAGCCAGTATATTTGGCTCAGCTCAGCAAGTGCCAGACTGAAAGAAGGTGGGAACACCTAGCTTGGTTCTGGCTGAAAAAAAATAAACAATAAATATAATATAGGATATATATAATATATATATTTGATATAGGATTAAAACTTGAACAATAGTTCCTTGAGGTGAGTACTGTGCCAGGAGTTAGGAAATGCCACCAGTGAAAGTGTGAACAACTACAGTGAGTTAAAAAATATTTTTAACTGCATAAAAATGCACAATTAAATATGAAATCTCTGGGACATGCATGTTCTGTACAATGGCACACGCAAAGTCATTTAAATGTACAGCTTGAGTTTTGAAAGTTTCTATTTAACCTGGGCTCAATTAGAGCTTGTGTGTTTCTGCATGCAGATACAAATGAGACTCGGGGGCCTTAAACGCTGCAGGTCATGGGGGAGGCGGGGGCGTCTCACCCTGGCCTGACTCCAATTACCCTGCTTCTAAACTTCTTACTGTAAAATTTCCATATTTCTCCCACAGGCCCAATGAGGAGAGCAAAGCAATAATTCTAGCTGGAGAAAAAGAACCAACACAAGGGAATCTCCCTTTAAGAAAACCTGAGGGGGCAAAGAAGTAAATTTCAGCTACTTTTACAGCTGTGTTTCCAAGATCTGAGGAAATTGAATACAGGGCTGATATTGCTTGGACGCTTATTAAGCCCAGCCTTTTGTAATAGGAGAGAGGCTTGTTCTACAGCAAGTAGACATGCCAAGAAATGGTGATTTCACTGAAGCGGCAACACCAGACTGTGAAGTGGTGAGACAAGAGGATTACTCATTACCTGGAACACGATGTGGACAGGAGAATGGCCATGTTCCAAGCCTTGTCTACAATGCTTTTTTTTGCCCTGGTCGTAAATGTTTATGAATCTTCTAATTTGACAATTCTTTGTGTAATTCATGGTTGATTTCGGCTCAAAGCTAACAATGACGTTAGCTATCATGAACTGGAAATATTTACGTTTGAAAACATTAACTGGGAATGCTCGAGTTAATCTAACAGAACTTTCTTGTCTTTTTATGACCGTTTAAAGTTTTACTGTTCAATAAAGAGTAACTAGGGTGAGGCAAAGCTGGAGTTGCTCTCCTGTCAAAATGACATGACTGATGTTTAAAAAAACACACTGTGTATTTATCCAGCCTGCCAAACTAAACAGTCCTACTCGTTATTGATGACTTCATTTTCTTTTTTTTTTTTTTTAACAGTCCTTTAACAGATTTCCCTCTGTCACAAAGGTAACACCTTTTGCTTTAGTGTTGTAAAATACATTTGGACATTTGTGGAGCTGCTGTGAAACTGTTTAGTGGCCAGATAACAGTAGCACCAGTGACAGTGGAGTTATATCACTAAAATATGTGTGATATAAATTGTTGGAACTTCTTTTCTAATATTATTGCATATTACTAGGTTGCACCAGCTATTCCTGAAATTATTACAAACTCCTATCATGAAGATCCTCTAGAAAGGGTTTTGATAAAAATAAGCAACTCTTTTTGGTTCCTCTCAGTTATTAATAATAGTGAATTGTTACTGTGAACTGCAGCTATGTAACTCTTTTATGTAAGTAATAGGTTTATGTTGGTTTTTAGGATGCGCTAACATTTTTTTTTTTTTTTTTAATATACCTGGGCTCAGCTTGGTGTGTGTCGTTTATAAGTAGGTGACTTGATGACAATGACCTCAGGAGACAGGGCTGAAGGCTTGGATTAGATTTTGGTTGGCACCATTCATCTCTGGCCCGGAGGCCCTCTGGGATGCAGCTGGGAGCTCGGCTCAGGTGGAATGAGGTCATAGCAGTCATGTGAGACGGGGGTAGGTGGGGACGGAGACACAGAGCAGGTCCACAGGTGACTGTCCCCACGGCCACTCTCTTTGAGGATATAATGCGTGTGTACACTTGCCAGCATGTCTGTTTTTTAAATTAAGGACCTGGGCCTGTATTTATTAAACTACAAAAAGTAAATTTTTGTGCCTAAGTTAGAGATGTTGAGGTGAAGCATATATACTATTGTACTATGTCATTATGAATCTTACTTTCCATAAAATTGAAATGATTGATTGATCATATTGCTGCTTACAAATACAGTTTCCAGAACAGTGATGTTCCATCTGTTTCATCCATCTGTTTTCTAGCCTTCATGGAAAATAAATCAAAGTTGCAGTCACCATTTTTAGTTTTTAGATCATTTGTGCTCATATATTTTATGATTATATTATTATTATTATTAAGAATTATTGGTTACTTGACCAAAATAAACTGACATGACAAAATCAGAAAAAAAATATATTTTTAATACAAAGATAAGCTACTGTTCTTTAATGTAACACACTGTGTATCCGGTATGAGTAACAGTCTGCTTATATTGTATCCTTACATTTGTCCTGGGAGTCACCAGATGGTGAGTTATGCACATCCTCCTAAAGTATCCATAATACATCCTACATGTCTGAACATAAACCATACAGCACACATTGCACAACCCCTAAGGAAATGTACAGCTTGAGATAAGAGTCTGAACAAACATTAAGTTTTTTTTTTTTTTTTTTTTTTGCTCATGTGTAAGTTTATTTTAAGGACTTTGTATCTCGGGTCAGAGAGTGTCACCCCATGGCAGAGGATGTTGTGTCTCTGGCTCCTTCCCAGGCTTGTTTCTGCTTACACAAAGTGTCACAACAGGCAGGATATGGTGACAAAATGATGGGATGCAACCGGCAGACCCACTTAAATTGCAACAGCTGCCTTTACAGCAGCAGGAATTATACTTTACCTGCTCTTTGCTTGTTATTTTTCATTGGGAAAGCTTGTCAGTGATTGAATTAAAAAACACTGACACACATCTGCAAGTAAAAGTTCTGTATTATATCAAGATAATTACACAACAAATCAGTTAAATTGCCAGATGTGTCATGCGTGTTTAGAGACCTTTCCCATACATCCGTAAATCCTTTTAGGTCTGAAAACAGACCCTCATTTTGCTTCACAAAAGATTTAAAATGGTTATTTCCTCACTTGATATCCTTTTACAGGAAGAGATTGGGTATTTCCCCCCCAAAGCCCATAGTGGAAACACGAGAAAGCTTTTTGCTGATCACTCTCGTCATATAATGTTACATACTCAATGGAAACAGTTGAATGAGAATGAAAAGGCAAAGCTGATCTACCTGAGTGATTGATGTTCGTTTCCAGGTGATGTTCCCATAACTATTTCAGTCCCAGTGGCAACAGTTCTTTAAAACAACAGGATTCTTTGAAAGAAATGAAAAGTGAGGAAATTTAGCTTAACTTTTGATTAGCCTCCATTGAAATCCTGATAAGTACTTGGATCAGGCAGTACCGTCAGCTGGGAAGTGTACTGAAAAGAAAAAAAAATAAAAGGTATGAAACTGTATCTGAGACACACCTGCTCTTAGCAGGTCAGCTGGCTTGTGAAAATTTAGCCCCTTTCATTGGCAGTGTTAACAAAATCACACCATGCCTTGTGCAAACCTCACAATAAAGGCAGCGAGAACAGAGGGCCGGATTTGCTCTTTTGACCCTGTTGTGTTTTCACTGCTTTAGGTTTGCAACACTCCGAGCTCCGTGACTGTTTTCATCAAAGGAGCATTGGCCTCCTTTTGGAGACTCGCCCTTCCGTGGGAAGATTCACGGTAAGAAACAATCGCAATATGATCTGCTTCCCATCTATTGATTGATCATCTGTTTACAAAGATGATGGAGTTTGTATGTGTGATGATTTGTATTGTTGATGCAATAAAAACTGATAAAGAAAATTAACCAACTAACTGTTGGATGGAATGTCCTAAAATTTGGTGCAGATGGACATTCATGTTATCAACCTAATTAATAAAATCTTTAAGGATGAACTTTTTACCTTGGTCAATATCGGATCATCAATCATTAATGACTAAATCCATACGAACCTAATTACATTGCATGAACCTCAGCTGTGCTTTGTGTTGACCAATTATCAAATATTGGCATGCTAACACACCAAGCAAAAATGATGAACATTACAAATATTATACTGTCTGGACTGCATTGACTTTGTGAGCATGTTACCATGAAGACGTTAGCATTTAGCTTATGGTAGCAATGTGCACAGCTGTACAAAGCTATGAGCAAGGCTGAAAACTATTGGTCTTGTTTATGATATGCTTGAATTTTCATGAATAACATGATCATGATTTTATAAGTGCTTACCTCAAAATGTCATATTTTTTGAAAAATATTACATTTATACACTTTAATTTTGTTGTTGAGCCATAGCATTAAGTGTGGGGTACATAACTTGTCCAAATAGATATTTTTTGTTTAAAATACATCCAAACTCAGTTTTAAAACTGCTGTCAAGTTTTAAACAATCTTGCTTTTGTGGGAATGTTACAGCGAAAAAACTCAATGCATCATTATAGTTGGTGCAGAACCTGCAGAGGGTGATGAAGGTTTCGATAAACCAATCAAGCCCAAATTACAGTGTGGCATGGGAGCAAACTTTCCAACGGGCCCACACCAGTATATGTCTTATCATCCAGCCCAGCTGCAAGCCACATAAAGATGATAATGAGTCTCTGTCAGTTGCATCCAGCAGTATTGAACCAGATCCTGTGTGTCGAGGGAACAGCCAAGGCAGAGGCACATCCCCTATACCTCTAAGCCCTGTCACCAGCTTGTATTCAGCTTTGGCTGATTAAAACTGATGGGGTGACATGATTGTGACCTGTATGGATTTCTGACGCGCCCAGGCACACTGCCCGACTACATGTGTCTTTTCCCTTTGACAAACCCACCTGGGAGCCTTCCGAACCGCGCTGCAGAATGCATAATTCAAGAGGCAGCAGGCAATCAATACCAAAAAACAGTAACGACATGGGAGGGAGAGAAAGAGCTGGAGAGATAGAGAGAGAAAGAAAAAAGCATCTAAACTCCTCAGCTATGTCCATCAGCAGCAGTCCTAAGTATTAACTTCTAATCCTGGTGTGAATTTCCTGCCTTGACATGAAACTTTAGCAAAGCTAAATAATCCCCTTCAGGAATTAAATCCATGCAGAGCACATCGATCTTTAGGGGTTGACATGATATGTTATCATCTATCCACTGCTATGTCTGACATCTGATTCCTGGGATTAATTTATATGCTGGTGAATAAATTGTTTTCAACTCAACACCTTTCCAAAGTTAACATCCTAGAAGCCTGTGTTGTATGTCTTGATTGCATTGAATTAAATAAAATGCTAAATCAGAACGGAGATTATGCAGCTTAATTTCCATTTTAGTGATTCAAATAATGTTTTAAACATGATGTTTTTCCCAAACTGGCCTGCAAATAGAGCATATTACAGAATCCATTGAAATGCATTTTTTTCTGTGCAGCATGAGATTGTTATGTTTAACTTTTGTGATTGACATCTCCCTTTCCCTCACAAATTCCTTTCCATTCTGGCACTTCCCCACTGTCACTCTCACTCAAGGCTACAGAGAAAATGTGGTTTTCTTAAGATTAAGGGACATTTCTCACATATCCCCCAAAAACAAACTTACAATTAGGAGCCAGACTACTCAAGGGGAACTGGTAAATCGTAGAAAAGCGTCTATGGTTGGTGTAATAAGACATAACCATTTGTGTTATTACTTCTGGCAGACAGACCGGAGTCCACACAGAGTACGAAGCACTCTGCACGTACTCCTTGACCCCACAAGGAGCAGTCCAAGCACCTTGAAACAATGAAGGTTTTATGAGTCAGATTTGATCATTACCGTGTCTATGAAAACGGCGCACTTTGCTGATTGTGTGATAGCAGAAACTGCTGTCTCAGGTGGATTTGAGATATTTTATTCTTTCATGAAAGGTCATTAAATGTTTCCAGTCTTTAAAATATGGCACTGGTGAACAGCTTGAGTTGGTCCAACAAGTTCACTGAAGTCTTTGTATTATACAATTGTGATTCAGTCTGTTGGAGTTAAAGAGAATTGCTGTGTTTTTCCCCTTACATTAAACTGCTACAAAAGATAATGTTAATATACATCCATAGTTGACACAGATGTATTGAACTGTACTAGAGTTCCTCACTGCCAGTGTCCTGCTCAGTCAAAAGTCTGAGAGCCTCAGTGTGAGGTGTGTCAGTGTGAGACGAGTCCTAGAAGTCTGCAGCTGGGCAGAGGTTCTAGCAGTGGGGTATGTTTTATGCTACTGTAGACTCATTCCCTTTCACAATAAATATGAGCATATGTATAATGCTATAAAAAATTACTTAGTAATGTATTACAATAAGTGAGAGTGTTTACAGTTTTTTTTAAGTGTACTGCAGTCAGAAATTCAGTCATAACTTTATAATTACAAGTACTGGTAAAGCTCCTTTACTGTTTTGCCTCTGTTCATTCAGTGAAATGACTACAGTTTCCTGGCTCAGGATGCTTTATCTTGACACAGGAGCTGGTGATATTAGGAAGTAGTTACAGTAGATTTTACAAAATAAAATAATAGGACTGGGACTTCATCATGTTAATTATGATTAAATAATTACAGAAAAAATAACATGACAATTTATTTTTGCACTGTAAACAGCAGAACGTTTCTCATTGCACAAGTTCCCGGCGTCGGTAGGGCGGGCGTCCCATGTGCGGAAGCTTCGTTCGCCACGCGAGTTCAACTCCGACTCCGATCATTTGCTGCATGTATATAAAATATATATATATTTAAAAAAAATATGGTGAGAAGTTGTTGTTGGGTTTGCTGGAAAACAATTACCAGGTGGAAATCTGGATGTGTGCACAAGTTGTCCAAGAAAGAATTTGCCTATCCGGAGCTCTTCCAACCTCCGCTGCCACCTCAGTGTCAAACATGTTGCAGCTAGCACGGACAACAAAATGATAAAAAATGTTGTTTTTTAATCGAGTCCCAACACTATAAATTAAATAGAAAAACACCTCCTGTTAGCTCCAAAGTTGTCTTTTTTTACATAGTTGTGGGCTGTCTGTCTGTTTAGGTATCATTAACTATTTCAACTGGTGTTAATGTGAATATTTTAATTGTATAAAATAATAGAGTCTATATTTTCATGATAACAGAAAAGACAATGTAAAAACAATGTGACAATGTAAAAAAAGATCAACATTTAAATTATTACCTGAATCTGCAGCCACCATGACTTCAGAGGGAGTTAATGAGTTTCATCTGAGTTTAGCTTTTCGAGGGCAACATGTGTCAGTTTGTCAGTAGTAGTCATCAATAGTCAGCAACTTTTCGTTACAATGCTTTGAAAACCTGCCCAGCACAAACAGACACACTTAGCAATTAGCTGCTGTACATAATGACTCGTTTAGCCGCTAAAGAGGTTAATATTTCCTGTAAAAGTAATTGAAGACTGAAAACAGGTCAGGAAAAAAGTGAATGTTGGACTTAAATTCATTAGCTCGACACAAACACAACTCCAAATGAACAAGTTGCAGGACTGAGTAAAAACGAAAATTTGTAAAAGTGACTTACTAATTATTGTTGCTATTGTGTAACCGTTAGCTACACCTTTTTCGATTAGTAATGTGTTTAATAAATAGTAATTATAACTGAAATGTAACAATGAAACGCACACTGAAACTGTTAACACTGGAAAAATGAAGTCTTGTTGAAAGTTATGTGTATGGTACTTTGCAGAAAATTTAGCAGTTATCGTGAAGCATTATGCTAATTTCATTGCTCGAAAAAGAAAAAAATAAACAGTTTTTAAAGCTGCTAAAAACAGCCCAAACAGACTGAATAATCCATCTCTGTTAATCTTTTCTTTATTGGGGTCCAATTAATTTCCCTTTCATTTCATGGCTCATTATTGTACCCTGTGTGTTCATCAGTTTGCATCTCACCTCTAATGACCTGAGTGGGAGGGCAGAATCAGCTTCAGCGTTGCTGGACTTTAGCCAAAACACACTAAATGGACCTTCATTAAGGGACATTGTAGGCTATCCACTGCCGGATGTTTTAATGTATTTTGCAGCTGGCAGTATAAACTTGGATGAAAACTGAATATATGTAAACCAACGCTCATATCCTGTAACTTTGGCAATGATACTGGGAGAACTGGCCTCTTCTTTTTCTGTTGCATGCAAATGCATTGCACTTTGGGATAATTGGAACTATATAGAGACAGTCTAGATAAAGGGCTTATAGGAGTGAATAGGTTGAATCAAAAAGGCTGTCTGAATGACTTGCCTCTGACTCTGTCCTGATTGACACTCTTAAATACAGTCATGGCGGGGGAGCTGGAGCTCCAGCTTAGGGAAAGCTTCTGCCTGGGGTTTTCTTGCTCCCTTGTTTTTAATTAGTCACACTGAAAACTGTAACTGAAGCTGGGGCTTAAACAAATTTAATTGCTACATAATAGCTAGTTTAATACAATTGTGGAGCAATTACGATGGATATTTGTTGCCGGCTGGCATAATAATGCTTGCAGTGTCTTACTTTCTCTTCCTCTCCTCCTCAGTATTGAAGTGTTTTCTGCCAGGGGATTTCTCCTTGGGCTCTGGGCACAGATGTGCTCCTGAGTACAGCATATGGGGCTTAGGCTCAATCAAAAACATTGCTCCAGAGTAGCATTTACTCAGTCATTCTCCAGTCCTGCAGAAATATCCCAATTAGAATTAATTACTGTTTCTCTCTCTAGGCTGTGGTTTGATTCCCGCATTTGCCCAAGAAAGGCTCATTTTGCCATATGTGATTTGCTGCGGACAGTTATGGTGAAAGTTCTCTCACTGGTTTGAAGTTTTCACTCTCCTGACATACTTATTTAAGATTCTGATTGCATTGCAAACTGTACCAAACTATAGGCCAACTGCAGCACTATCAGCTATATGACTGTCATAGCTGTCAACTTTCTCATTACTCTATGTCAAGTGAAAGGGGGTGTTCATATTAATGTCATGGGGCTGCACTGTATGGGAAATGGTGGTACAAGCCATTATTTATTGACGGGACAGTGACAGACAATGTACCTGAGGAGGTCTGAAAAGAGAAAAATAACATTCCTCTCCCTTAATAAGGCTGTCTTGTCAAACATTTATGGGACAGACAGAAAACAAGGGCAGAGGCGTCCGTTCATCGACATCATGTTTGGGGCCGGCTGTCACAGGATACAGGTTAGGGAGAATACCAAAGAATAATCAGGCATTGTGTTTGGAGGAAGTGCTTATAATTGAATTGCCCCTAGGTCTTTTCAAAAGAGCAACAGGTTGTGTTTCACAAGCGTTTTGTGTGTTGATTTGTATGTGTATAAAAGCTATAACCCATATCTATTACCAGGAAACTGCAATACAGGAGTTTCACTCCCACACCAGACTTCCATTTTTTTGAAAAGAAAACAGACACCTTGTCATTTATTGGCTGCAGGCAAAGTTTGAATGCTGGAATAATACCAATCTCAATGTGAGGTTTGTGTCCAGCGCTTCAAAATAACTCCACCATTTATTATTTTATTACTATGTTATCATTATCTTTTGATTTAGAAATTCTAAATTCTAAACTTCGAAATTCTAATTAATTTACCAACATGTTATTACTATGCATGTAGAACTAGAGCCATTAAATATGGAATACAGTGATGGAATGTAACTAAGTACTATGACACAAGTTCTATACATTAATAAAGTTTTAAAGTTTTTATACTTTTCCCATTTATTCTGCTTTTATACGTCCACTCTCTTGCATTTAAGAGGTAAATTTTACACTTTTTACTTCACTATGTTAATCTGAAAACTACTGATGTTTGTCTGCTGCTTGTTGCATTGCTGCTCAGCAGGCAGTGGGTGATAATTCTCTCTGTGGGATAAATTTAAATAGTCGTGTAATCCTTTGTTGAAAAAATTCTGATTATACTTGTAACCGCTTTCAGTACATTCTGATGATAGTACTTTTCTGCTGATTTACTTCAGTAAAAAATAAGGCAGGGCTATTTCTGAGGTTTCTTATGGCTATTTAAAAAAGATGAATATAAATTTATAGATAAATGGATTGAATGATTCAGATAGATATTTTTTTAAGTAAATGCAGAATAATTTAAGGGTTTCAAACTTCATTGGGGAAAGATGTACAAAATAATGGTGTTAGGTACTATTGTGAAATAAGATTATAAGTGGACTGTAAAAGGCTTTTGTGATTAGAACAGAAAGGTACAAGCCGAGGTCCATCATTAGCAAAAATGTTGCTGCAATTTAGCAAATTAGGCAAACAGGAGAATAACATGTCCCTGTTGGTGCTTCAATTATTGATACAAACTCTAATTACACAATTATCAGGCAAATGGAGCTGGGTATTTGAGGGGCACACAGAGGAGCGCTCTGAAAGCCATAATTGGGATCTGATGGTCAGGGGCCGCTCATTAATTGACCCCTGCTGATCTGCGTTGAACAGAACCGTCAATAGAGGGCTGTTAACTATGCAACATTGACATGGGCGAAAGCACTGTAAATGAATATGGCAGCAGCCACTCTGCAGGAGCTGTTGTCAGCTGTAGCTGTGGAGGGATGATGGGGATGGGATGGTAACACACTTTTGCAAAACCCCCTACCCGGCCACAACATCACCAAACAATGAAAGGAGATGGCTTACACCCAGCAAGGCTCTTTGAAACCAAAGAACCAAACAGAGAACGGCATGTCTTTGCCAGCAGACAGACACAGTACCCGCTGAGCCCTGGGGGCTTTGGCCAGACAAACATGGTGCCCAGAGGTGGCGTCCATTTACTGTTAAGCAGCCATTTGGGAAGGACAGGCGTACCTCTTTTTATCAAGGCAAAGAATTTGTGGCATTTACTGGGGCAGATAATGGTGACAAATAGACTCAAATTACCGGACACTTTATTACACTGCTAGCTTCATGCACCATCTAAATCTCAACCTGATTTTTCACACTACATGTGGGCAAAGAAGGACAGAGAAAACGGATGGGTTCATGTGAGCGGAGTTTGATGTTCCACTCAGGAGCTGGCCCAGTGACCAGGCAGCCGTCCAGTAAGCTGTCCAGCCGCCCCATCAACATGACAAATGAGCAGAGTGTTTGTGAAAAGACATCAGCAGGGGGACACCCTGCACCTGGGGCTGAGTAAACTTTTTTCATGCTTTTCAACAACTCCCCATCTTTCTTTCTGGTCTCTTTTTTTATCACCAGGGGGTATAACACATTTTGAAAAAGAAAACATTTCCTACCAGCTCGCCTTAAGACAAGCCTTTGTTTTTTTCTAACCACCTCCTGTTGGCAGAACACTCTTTAATAGTTCCCTGATAATGTTCTTTTTCCTTTGCGACAAGTCCACAACAATTCCTGCATGAGGCTTAAAGCTTAAGACGAGAGATGTTTGTTGATAGGGAGTATAAATCACATACATGCTCCTTGAGTTTCCAGATGGTGACCATAATGGAAACATATACATACTGTGATTGACCAGCAGACATTGGAGAGCAGAGGTCAGAATGTCTATGTCCCTCATGATTATAAGTCATAGCAGTTCAGGACAATGGGGAACATTTAGATGATGCACAGGGGTATAGCTCCATCATGTAAAAACATCTGTCTGTGTGGATTAACTGTTTGACCCCCTCAACCTCAGTGTCTGAACACACCAGTAACTTTCCCTGTGTGTGAGTCTGTATTTTCTCTCTTGCATCATGCTTGCATCATTACTTAGCCAGCAACTGCAAATCCCCACTCACCTTGAAGTTCCTCAAAAGTAACTTTAAATTGGAAGATATATTTAAATTTTCAGAAAATAACACTTTTTTTTTCTCTGAACATTCCTGCTCAAGGATGTCCTAAGAGCAGGCTAATCATGCAAGCCCAAGGCTATATACTCTACATTCCCATTGTACGCAAACTGGATATTTTGTGAAATTTGCCTCTTGCCGAGAGTGAAATTAGAAGATTGATACCACTCTCATGTCTGTGTGGTAAATATAAGGCTACAGCCAGCAGCTGGTTATCTTAGCTTAGCATGAAGACGAGAAAAAGGAGGGGACAGCTAGCCTGGCTCTATTTGAAGCTAGCACCTTTGAAGCTCACAAATTAACGTTTTGTATCTCATTTCTTTAATTAATATAGAATAAAACCAAAGAGTTAAAACAACTTGTCATTTTAGCATCATAGAATATCCTGCAATAGCAAATGACCTATAGTAACCTCTCCCCCTGGATTTGAAAACTAAGAGTTTCCCTTCTCATCTGAACATCTCAACAAAGTCAGAGTTTCTACTAAACCTGCTCTCTGAAACAGGGCTCTTGCAAGCTGATACTTTCGAACACACTTCTGACAAAGAGTTAAGCTACTTTTATGGCATTTTCCAACAGTTCAAATGAAAAGAACAAAGCTGGCATCAGTTTGGTTAAATCTTTGTGTCTAATTGACTATTCCTGCTCAGTGCACACCTGTCATTAATCATGTTATCACCCAGGTGCTGATGATTACCTTTAATGTTTGCTATAAACAGGAGTAAGTTATCATCTAACCCTTATCCTGTTATTATCTATGTGTCTTGTACTGAACTTTTTTTATTATTTCTTACTTAGTTGGCTTTTATAAGTGTAATTCTCAGACATTTTTTAGGTGAATGCCTTGATACATAATTATCTTTAAATTATGCTCTATGTACTCAAGAAAAAACGGCTTACGCTATATGTCTGTTTATAACGTGTATGCATTGCAACTACAAGCTATGCAACAAGTTCGCAAAGATGTCTGATTCCAGGTAAAAAATAATGCTTGAGATTCCTCATTTGAAAAGGAGCTGGCAGATTCAATCTGGGTCGGGAGGACATTGGGTTAATGGAGCAGTGAAGGAGTGAACACCACACATCCTTTAACCCTGCATAAGCTTCAAACCTCAAAAGGTATGGCATTCTTGGCAGCCTTGGCCATATGTAACTGGGTTGTTTGTAATTTGATATGAAATATTAGTACATCGCTGTTCTGTTGTGACAGAAGTGTCACTGTATTTACATGCCCTTAAGAGACAGGGATACTATGTTCTGCTAGCCCAAATTTATCAAACTGTAACTAAGACTTTGAACTTTTAACGATACAACTTAAAACTAATTTACTTGTACAAACACAGGCACACACCTAATAATTAAACCAATGTATCATTCTTCCATCATATAAAACCTTGGTCATGCTAATATGAACTGATAAATCTTTTTGCACCATATTTGATACTCTGCACTTGTCCATCTGTATTTGTTTTTTACAGCCTGTCTTGAGAAGAGGCTGGCTGACAAAAACTTGGAGGAGACAGAGTTGCAGGCCAGATGGGTAATGGATGGACATTAACAAAAGGATGGACAAACAGACAAACTAACATGAAAGGAACAAGAAACACAGACCCTAATTATTCACTTGTGTTAAAGCTATAATAACTGGGTACTTGAGGATAAAAGTAGTCTTTTCTCTTGTTTATACTAATGTAACCTTGTAACAGGTCAGGTGAATTGAAGTTTATATCTCAATTTATCATTGTAATCGACTTGTTGCTTTTTTAAGAGAAAAATATATTTTTATAGTCTTAATTATTATTCATATATAATGAATGAAAATCCTGTTATGTAAACCTTACATCATCCTTGGTCTGGGATTAACATACATGACACAAATAACCACTGTAATATTTTAATGTGCTCTGGCTTTTATCATCATACTAACATTCAGTTTTGTTGTCCAGTATATGAGCATCCCACTCATTGAACAGGCTAATATCCTCATCATCTAGTACTTGTTAAATAGAATATCATCAGGATATCCCTTGTGCATCTCCAGCATCCCACCACTACTAACCAGAACCAGTCACCAGTGTACCAAAACACAGCATATGCCTGTCATGCTGGTAGAAATGCTGGTCTATGCTGTTTTTTCAGCAGGTAGGGCAATAAGTTAACTCAGTTCATTCAAGAGCAATATTTGTAGACTACTATCAACACTCTCATAGCTGTCTGTAAACAATTGCTCTTTTGTGCAACAGTTTACTCTGACTTCAGGGTAAAAGTTAATGGTGCAACACTGCTGATAGGCTGTGATAGCTTCCACCATTGAATATTCTGACTCTGTGTCCCTTCAAAAGCCAGCTCTGTCAAGACAGATTGCTATTGGTTAACAGTGCAAGCTCACCTAAGTTGAACTCCATGCAGAACATTGAAACTTTCTGCCTCTAAAATTCCTTTCGCATTCAGTTTGAACACATATATTTACTAGACAAGTGCTGGAGCATTCTCAATCTTCTCATTTTACTCTCAGCAAGAATGAAAATAAACACCGACCAAAATATCATTCTTAACATTTAATTTAATAATTTTGGATGAAAATTGACATTGAGTATCTTTTTTGCTTCAGTCTGAATCTGACAAGCGAATGTAAAGTGAAAGCTTGGGTGTGAATCTTGTGAAACACCTTCTTGCAACCAAAGACCAGGCTCTTTAAATATGTATGCTAATTTGGGGCTCTTTTCTGGGGTCAGCGTGTGGATCCTTTTCACAGTCGTTAATGGAGGTGTAACTGGATTCAAGTGTGTAACGATCTGGTTACCCTGACATTTCTAGAGAGCCCCGGCGCAGCAGCCACGTGGAGAGTGATGCTGGAATGCTAGCCTAGAATTCAAATATAGATCTCAAGAAAGTTAACCATCTGTAGCAGCCAAGGAAAAGCATAAGCTTGTCTTAGAAAAGAAACACAGTAGGGAAATACAGTAGAGCACAATGGAGTGAATGACATCATTTTCTTTTGGGAAATTTAAAATTTACTTTCTTGCATTTCTCTCCTTGCACGTTGTCTTTCACCTCATTTTATTTCCATGAATGAGTTAACAACCTGCGTAACCCTTCGCAGTCGGTATTCAGCCACTATCATCATAGTGGAAGTGTGAATAAGAGACTCATTCTTCATTGTCCCAGACTAGTGTTAGTGGGAGTTCACACACTGTGTCTGGAGTCTGGAAAATTGCACTGCGATTCAGCTCCCCAGACAAGGGAATAGCTGTCAACTCCTGGAATGTTCCAGTGAAAATAAACAATGCTCGGGCTGCTCTCTGTGTTTCCCCTCTCAACTTGGTTTTAACCCTCTCCGCTGGAGCCTTTGGGCACATAACAGTTGCGGCAGAACTGAGAGGGGAAGTAAATCAGAGTAATGTCTCCTCAAGGTTGGAGGCACTCAATTCTGGCCCCGAGAGTGCCATCTTTCAACTCCTCAGCAAAAACATGTGTTCAAGGTACAGTTACAGGAGCCCATCCAAGTCCGCCGCAGATCGTATTAATCACATGTCTTTCATCATGGCACTAAAAAAAAATACTTTTTTTGTGTTCAGCGCTTTGTGGTTTTATTGTACACAGCTCTGCAGCATGCAATTTGTTTGTCAACTTAGTTCTGCATGCACATTCAGAGTCTGGTTACAGAAGGCGCAAATGGCATTTTATCAAGTCGTTTACAACAGCTAGGTTGCAGATAATCATTTGGTACTCGTGTTGAAGTGGTTTGTTGATCTCGTTTTAAAGGTCAGTTTAATCAGACTGCAAACACATTCTGGTATGTTGCAAGAAGTTTCCTTAAGTGGATGAGATTGGAACTTAAAATATGAGAAATATCAAGGGAAAATGGCTTTTAAAGGATGCAAAAAAGCAAAACAACAAAGTGCATCTCACAACTCCTCTGATGGACTTTTGCAGCTCACATTGGTCTGCAACTCACTGTGTGTGTTTGTTCTCACATTTAGAGGGTTAACACCATTCTTTTTAGTAGGCCCTAATTAGCACTAAGCCCTGCTGCCAACCTAGAAATGAGATAACCAGAAAATGGTTCATGCACTTTGGGAATATTTTTGGACCCAGAGTTCAATTAATAGAAAGAAATGGCTGGTTATGGTTGAGTCAAGTACATTCTTTTTGGGTTGGAAACATGCTCAACCACACACTTATTAAAACTAAAAGGTTAAATGCATCTACAGGTCAAATCAATCTTTTTCTTTTTTGTTTAAATCAGCCTAACATGTTCTGAGTATTGCAAACATGCTAGGCACTACAACTATGCTTAAACCTGATACTGGGGTCATGTGCTGCATGTGTAACATGAGACAGATGCATGGAAAACATACACAATTTATCCTTTAAAGGGCAGAATGACTCCTAATATCCTGCATAATGCAGTGCAGCTGATTTACAATGTTTTCATTGCTTGAAAGGATTCTGCTGCATGTTGCCAAATCCAGATAAGTGTTATAGTGGTATGGTGTGTTAATTTGGATTCAGAGGGATGGTTAGAGCGTCATGGCCTGAGCTGGCACCGGTAGCACAGAGTGAGCGCTCTCTGGTTTCGTTGCCTTGGCCCACATACAGAAGCAGTGGGGCCATCAACTTATTAGGAGCCGGCTGTCATCGGGGGAATTTACAGAGTGAGTTTGTTATTGGATCCTGGGTGTGGGTGGAAAAGCAGTCAGGTTGTCTTTCTAGACCTGCGGTTTCACTGGCTCTAATATGACTATGATTCAACTGCCTACTAACCACCAAATATTACTGTATCTTGGCTTTCTGGCTTCTGTTGTCATATGAACTATTTGTCTGGGACCCTGCTGATTCTGTAACAAGACACCCAGCAGTGAGATCGATAATGCAGCATAGTACTGGTTGTGCTTCCCTAAAAATCTTTACTCCCTAAAGTGATGCTGTCGTACAGATTGTGAATTGTGGGTAGACAAATATTGGACATTCAAAGAAAACAGGGCTCCAGACAGGAGCTGTGTAAATCAGCCGAGTTTAATAATATTTAATCTGCTGACTGTGCAGGCCAGGGAAGGAGATCAGCTACACTTCCAACATCATGAAATATGTTTCCATATGAAACAGCTTCATATTCATCCAGAGGTAGAGGGCAGTGTTATTATAGATGATGACAAACATTAGACGTATTTTTGGATTTCTCAGAGCACAAATCCCATGAGATGTACTGAAATTGTTGAATTTAAACAGTGTATTCGGTTATAACAGTTTAAATTCCAGCTGTTCAGTTCAGGTTATGGGTCTTTAAATAGTTTCTTTTCATGGAAAACATTTAGAAAAGTCCCAGCTAGAAAATCAAAAGTTATAAATATTAGATATGAAATATTTGATGGCTGAATTCCAGTTAGCTGCTCCAGGTACTGTCCAGGTATCGTCCACACTGGCTTACTGTCAAACTCTCAGGGCTTACGAGGACACTTTAATGGAGCAGAATCCTTAGTAACATTGTGTTTTATGACAAGTCAAAGTGTCCGCTGTTAAAAAGGACTATCACCCTTGGGTGTAAGCAGGTTCTTAACGACACATCTGCAACATATACAAGTATTTTGGAGGTGTGTATTTTGCTTAGTATTTTTATCAGGGCGGCATATTAGCACCTGCATAATCTGGGTGGATTCGTGCAGTGGCAGGTTAATTTGATCAACCTACCAGCCACAGTGGGACCATTTGGAGGAATCCTGGTGAGCTGGGTTGACAGAGAATCAGCTTTACTGCCATTACCAGTCAATCATCTGAACATAAGTGACCCCGAGCCTAAATTGAGCCTAGTGATACCAGTTCAGCTGTTTTGCAGGTATTGCAGCTCAAGTGGTAAGACAGAGACAAAAGGGATAAGAGAAGCAGGGTTTGGGTTGGCAGGCTTTATCAGATGTCTTTTTTACTTAAAAGTCAAGGTTTTAACTTTTTACAAAGTGGATGCGCTCATCAGTATCACTTCTTGTGCACCAACCAATCACAGCCTGATGAGGTGGGACGTTAAAAAAAAAAAGCCTGACCAACTGCAGCAAGCTGTCAAAATGTTGAACTAATTGTTATGCCTGAGTGGTCATGAATATTGACAAGTTAACCCCATTAGGGTTAACAAGAGAGAGACAGTGAGCAAAAGTGAGAGTGTGTGTGGGAGTGTGTGTCACAAAGGAGACAGAATTAAATATGGATAACCATACGTACAGTATGACTCACAGTAACCTTCATTATGTCTTTGCTACAAGTCACCCCATATGTAAATGGGTTGCTATTTATAATACTTGTGTACCAAATATCCAAATGCATGTGAAAACCATCATTAAATTTATGACTGTTATAAAATGTTGATGACAGCAGTGTTTGTGGGGGAGTTAAGGAGCCCTATGTGCAGCACGTACGCCGCTCTGCAGCTGATACTCAGCTTCACAGTTCAAATACACAAGGTCCAAACCAAATATTGCTCTTTGAGATCCACCAGGCTCTTGATTATTTTCCTTTAAAATGAAGTTTCACTTTTAGATGGAGTCTGTCCACCAGGCCTCACACTTTTGTTCCCCCTTACAGTGCATGAATGTCACTAGACCTCACATAGAGAGCATAACAGTGAAGCCGATTGGGGTCACAAAAGGCTTTTAGGTTTAATTGTCTGATCTGTAAACCACAAAAGTCCCTGAAGTCATTTTTAAAGTTTTAGCAGAGATTTTCATGTTGTCTTAAAACGTGGAACGTGGCATTTGTCTCCATTTCATTTTGGCCAAGATGCAGCCCTCTTGGACTGATGAATATTTACAAGAGTTCATCCTCTTTTATTTGGCCACACAAACCAAAATACTGACGGTGAAACATGCAGATGGAAAACTTTTTTTTACTGGCTACAGCAGCTTGAAGCAGATCTCTCAGATGTGACCTTGCATCCAATTAAAGCCTCTCTGCATTTCCACTGACGCAAGTTATGTTTTTGGAAGATTTCAGGCTGGAGAACACTGAAATGTAGATCAATAAGTAGCATTGTCCACAAATATTTTTCACCATCATTAAAACTAACTCTTGACTTTTCAGTCTGCGTACCCTCATTAACTTTGTGTCATTTTATTTTCTGACATCTGATTAGTTTCTTGATTAACACATCTAAGAAGGAATTCAAGGTCAAGTTGACTTTCCCTGTCACCTCCTTAACGTGGCGTGAAACCAATAATACATTCTGTTTAATGGAGTGACACAAGGCATCGCTGTGGGCTTGACCAGACGGGTTTGATCATGACCAGCGAGCCAGAAAGTTGGTGCTGAGCGGCAGTAGGCTCACCAGGAGCTCTCCTCTATTTCAATGAATGCCCTGACAGCCGGTATTTTGCTGATGGGGACCTAATAAGGCCTGGCGTGGAGTGACCTCGGTCCATGCCTGCTGACAGCCTCCAACGCCACCTCGCTCCTCACAGCCCTCCCTCTCCTCCTCCGCCGCCCTGTTTAAATCATCAGGCGGCCCCCCCTTCTTTGCGGAGGCCCATACATCTCTCCACGTCGGGCCAAACTTTGACTCTAATCATTGAAGGCCATTGCTCGTGTCAGATGGACTTAATGACTCAATCTATCCGATCAAATGCAGGGGACAGCAGAGGTATGCTAGGAATGGGATTGAGCTTTGGCAGTAGGGAGAAGAGTGTGTGTATCTGTGTGGGGTGGGGTGGGGGGGGGGGGGGGGACTTTTGAAAAGAAAAATAAAATTAAACCAAACCCAAAAAAAACATTTATATAATTTTATTTTTTTTT
>JAQMCX010000032.1:13800419-13840419 GCA_029814765.1 Acanthurus leucopareius
CCCCCCCCCCCCCCCCCCCCCCCCCCCCCCCCCCCCCCCCCCCCCCCCCCCCCCCCCCCCCCCCCCCCCCCCTGTTTCAAAGAAATATTAAATTATACCCTTCCCAAAAAACACTCTTATATATATTTATTTGATTTATTTTGAAAAAAAAATCCAAATAGACAATGGGATTGTAAAACAACAGGGAAATAATAGCAATTTGTCAAGACATACAAAACAACCCAATTACCTTGCAGACCTACTTTATACATGAATGCATGCCTTTTTAGGTAACTGTGTAAGATTTAAAGGAAGTAGAAGAAGAGATCAATTTAATGAATATTAATTCCCTCTAAATTCATACTTTCTCAATTTCTTATTGAGAGTCGGATGAGAGAATTGATACTATGGTCTCATTTCAAGTTAATATAAAGCTAAGTTTATTAGCAGGTCAGCTGCTCTAAATGTCTAAAGCTTGTTCAACATGTCAGATTCTGTTCGTGTCTTTCATACAAAAATTTAAGGATGACATAAAAATGTAATAACATGGGGTTATGTGATGTACTGTGATGTGTGATGCTTATACATATTTATCTCTCCAAACAGATAGCAACAGAAAGACGTAGAGCGATATTTTACTTTGTATTTTAGGTGAATTGACCCCTTAAGACAAGAGAAGCTAAAGCAAATTCTACTGTTTGGTGCACACTGACAGGTAAGGTCTTGACCGAGTCCTGCACGTTGCTAATGGAAACAAGACAAAACATTTTCTCTGCTCGATAGCATCTGCTCGCAGTACAGCGTCAAGCTGATATCAAGAGTGGTCGGAGCGTGAGAGCGGGAGGGGGGGGGTTGTGACACATCTCAGACAAGTGCTAATGAATGTAAACATTGCTGTGATAAAGACAAAACAGCATGGGCAGACGTAGCCTCTGCAGAGAGGGTAATCTAATCCATTTTTCAAACATCTCTCGCCTGCCACAACGCAGCCACATCCTCACCATGAGAGACGTGAAAACAAGCTGAGGATGAGTTGTGTCAAGGAGATGGCAACAGAGAGGGAGGGGCAGGGAGGGAGGACCTCCTGTTGAGAACATGAAGGAGGACATTTTCTCTGCGAGGAAGGTGAAGGACACCTTGGGTTGCTATCCACTTAATGAAAAAAATGAGGAAACTTTAGATTTTTTTTCTTCTTCTCCTGATTAGGAAGGAGTGTTTTGGGCTGTGCGAGTCAGTGGGGAGCTGATTGAATTTGTCTTGGTTCAAAAACACAATTACTTGAGGGAGAAAGATAAAGATGCCTTCAATTAGCTCTCAGCTTCCACATATAAATATTACATGGTAAATTTTGTTTCTCATTAATAAATTCATTTTCTGATTTATTTGTTTATTTCTTGTTTTTCTCTCTCTTTGTAGCAAGTATCAGGAGGCAAAAGCCCCTCTCTTTGTTGTGCTTTTTTTTTTTTTGCTGAATGCACTCGAGTTATATATTTCCATAATTGGCGTGTGACATCATTGAAGCTCCACCCACTGACCTGTGGCCTGTCCTGACCCTCATTAGCCGGGCCCACACACAGCATTTGTGCACGAGGCAGCCAGTTAGAGGAAGGTCAACCCCATCCGTCTCTGACAGCAGCCAGGCTCCAGCTGACGAGCAACCACCACGTCTCACACCAACCTTCCTGTTTTATCAAGATTTATATGACAAACTAATGTCCTGAAGAAAAAAAAAAGGTTGAATTCTCAGACTGTGTCAGTAATAGAGACTTGATGTTTCAGTCCTGAACCTCCATCAAGCATCGAATTCACAATTTAAGAAAAAACACAAGTTTATACTGAAACCACGGACAACCAATCAAAGGAAGAAATATTTCGTACACAAGAGAGAACTACCACATCAATTATTCATGAAGAACACTGATAAAATATGTGAAAACCAATAGAATACAAATTCAATTATTATTTTTCCTTCAAAAAGTAAATAGGAAGAACAAAATACGCAACTTGTGTTAAATCAAACTTGAAAGTGGGGAAGAGACAGATCAGACAATAACCAGCCCAAGTTTCACAACTGAGAAAAAACTGAGAATATCTTTATTACCTTAAAGAAAAACAACCAGAACCAATTCTACTGTGGAAAATAAAGACAGAATTGCAGAAAAAAAACTATTTGTTTAGCAAAATATTTATACAGCAGCATTCAAGGGAATTCAAATATTGTTTTTTTGTTGTGGTTGGCTGCGGCTCAGGAGTTCGGAGCAGGTCATGGACTTATCAGAATGTCGTCTGTTCAATCAGCAACTTTTTCTGGTCTGCATGTTGAAGTGTCCTGCTGACAGAAGACTGGGAAAGCCTTTTAAACATGTATTATTGGTTGTGTTACATTTTACTAACAATGATGACAGATGTTAAAGAAAATGATTGTTGATTTTAATATTAAGTAAATAGCATACAGAAACAATATGAGGCTGAGGAAATTATATACACTAAGCTGACCACTTTGTAAGACACATGATTGTATGGAGAAAATCAAGACACAGACTTGGGAGAAATTTGGAAAATCGTCAATGCAGTTCATTGCTGCATCAACAAAAGTGAGAGCAACAAATCAACAACATCCAGAGACAACACAAACCATTTGGGATAAAGATTTTTACCAGCCATATGTTTATCGGCAGTATCTGTAATTGTATGAGGGCTTGTTAGTGCCCATTGTATTGTTGACTTGCTCATCTGGGAAGGAGCAATTTGTATGTATGTTCCCATCTAGACAACACTGTTTCAGCGATGTTTCAGCTGATTCCAGCAAGACAATGCCAAGCTGCACTTTGTAGCTGTTATACTAGAATGGCTTTGTAGTAAAAGGAGTGCAGGTATCAGACTGGCCTGCCTGCATTTCAGACCTGTCTGAGAGGATTAAAAAAAATGTGTGGCACCTAAGGGAACACAAAATACAACACTGGAGACTTAAAGCTGTTGATTAACTGAAACCCTTTGTCAAGCAGGAATGGGAAAGAATTTCACTTTCAAAACAACAATTAGTGGCCTCAGTTCCCAAGTACTCACTGCATGTTGGTAAAAGAGAAGATGATGTAACACAGTGGTAAACATGCTCCTGTCCCAATTATTTTGAAATGTGTTGCAAGCTAAAAATTCTGAATGAGTGTATTATTATCGGCAAAATACAGTGAAGTTAATCAGTTTCAACACTAAAAAAGTTTTCTTCGTGATGTATTTGTTTGAAAGTATATTCATCAAGATTTTACAGATCTTCAAATTCTGTTTTTAATTTAATCTAAAAAAGCTTCCCATTGTTTTTATAAGATAAAAGGTTGTAATTATTAAAATTATAAAAAAAATATTATTAAAAAAATTATAATTTTAGAAAGTTCTATTTAAAAAAAAACAAAAACAAAAAAACAAAAATGACTGACCCAGACGTCATTTGGAAAAATATGTTTCCATCAGCCACTAATGTACTGACATAAATGGCTAAATTACAAATGGCCTATCCATCATCATATCCATAATCATTTTGTAGCACTAGATCAGGGGTGGGCAATTATTTTTTTCCAAAGGGCCACATGAGAAACCTGAGCTGTGTTTGAGGGCCGAACCAACAATAACCTGAACTTAAGTGTGTTCGATATTAATTTTCTCTACCTGTGAAGAGCAGTAAATTATATGATTTTCATTATGCTACTGGTGATCAAAAGAATAAGGAAATTCTGTTACAATAAAGATAAGAAATTGTGGAGTATGTCAAAAATACAAGTCATAAACAGGAAAATAAAAATTACATCAAGTATGTCATTTTACTTTTAACACAGACTGAAAACTCAGAAATACTGAATGGTTGTTTTGCAAATGTAGGCAATTAAATGACTAAATACAAAAAGCAACAAATGCTTTGGATGTCTTTTTGTTCACTTTTCTAATCCTTGTCGGTTTTGCAGTTTAGCCAGCAAGGTGTCCGACTCCTTGACCCGCTCTTCATTGGACAAATTCTCGTATTTCTCTGCGTGTTTGGTCACATAGTGCACATAGTTTAAATTGTATTCCTTGAACACAGCGACCTGTGCACCACAAACTAAACACACAGCTTTTCCCTTAACTTTTGCAGTCCATGCCCTAAAAATGTGGGCCGGATGTGGCCCGCGGGCCGTAAAATGCTCAGGTTTGCACCAGATTGGTCAGTAGATTTTATCATTAATTATTAATCAAATCATTAATCATTGATTAAAATAAGCAAAAAAACAACTCTAACAAACAAACAAACAAACAAACAAACAAACAAAAAACCTATTATTTCGTCTCTTTTTTGCAAACTTTGAAAAATCTAATCAGACCGTTGGCTGTCCAAGCAGCCCATTGAGAGTGACTATGACTCTATGACTGTTTTGTTGACTGCTGGCTCTTGTTCCTACAAAGATTAACTGCACTCATTGCAAGTTGCTTTGGATTGAAGAATCTGCCAAAATGTATTCATCTATAGTTTTTATTTTGTGCTGCATTTGACAGCAACATGTTTAAATAGACAAGTGGTTATAAAACAATGTGCAGCGCATCATTAAACTGTCAGATAGAGAAACAGTCAACAGAATGAGGACAAACTAAAAGAATGCAGAGCAACACTAATAATTTAAAGGCTTTTATTTTGTTTTTCTTCAGTTCTCCATCCAGCGTGTTAACAGAATCACTCATCACAGGCCAGACATGCTCTCTGAGAGGTTTCCACAGGGATGTCGTTTCTCATGGCCTCTTGGAAAACACAATATACAAACTTTGTCATAAGGCGGGACCACCTAGTAGGAGAGAGACAGCAGGCAGCGTTCACAGTGGTCCATTCAGAGAAAAGCCTTGTGCAAAATAAACCCCTACAACATGATAAGAACTGTCCTGTAGACAGCAGACAACTGGACCAGTGTAGACTTAGGAAATGAAACAGACATGTTTGCACATGAATGGATGGTTTTGTCTTCACTCTGTCTTTACTCTGTGTCTTATGTCATAAGAATAAAAAAACTCATCATCAGAAAGAGCTTTTTGTCCACTACAGTGTATAATAGTTTTTAATATAGGATATCAATTTGATACATCTCTTTTGTTTTTACTCAGGGTAAGCAAATAATCAGAATTGTGGAAAAAAACATTGCATTATTTATATGCAGGCAATGTGTTTTCAGTTGGAATTTGCTAAAAAAATTATATAGATTTACTAATAAATTAGGAAACATGTAAAACTGTGCAATCTAATGCAGTACAGCATGACAGTCGCGCAAATAAACCTATTCTCATTTTCTCCTGTTGACCTGCATAATACTGCATATTAATTTGCATTTATTCCAGAGTCAAATCTCTCTGCAGTCAAAGGTATTTTCTCTTCTTCTGTGACTCAGATCCTGAGCACAATGAGAGACACACAACAGCATAATTCATTATTTCCCTCTTGATCAAGACTGCGGTAAAAAATATAAATATAAACCATGATAACACTGTCATTAGCCTTGTCAGTGCTACTATTGTTATATACACTTCAACTTTATTGTAAAAACGGCAAATGAGTGCATGAGGTAAACAATGAGCTGAAGCTCACTGTAAATCCAGATAAAACACAATAAACTATAAAGCCCCTATGAAGAAAAGAAGAAAAGCAGATTCAGCTAATAATTATTTCTATTACTAAAATAGACTCTTTTCCCATCTCACAATATCATCTGATATATTGTTATTTTGAAAATATTAGTGATAACTGTTTAATGTTTTCTCATTAATTTAATAGGTTAAAGTAAAAAAAACAAAAAAAACAAATGTTTACTAACTCTGTTATATCCTCTTTGTCAGGAAGTGTTTTCTTGTTGAACATTGTTTTGACAGTAAATTCTGATAACGGTTCCACTGTGTTTTGTCTAACCTGCAAGCTGTGACAAGATAGTGAAGCCTAGACTGCAGTGTTAACATGCACAACCATGCCTCAGTCAGCTCAACTTGATCTGGAGATTACTTAACCTGACAGAAAGTAGAGATTGCAGTAGGTAGGAAGGATAAAGGAAATGGCCCTCGAGTTGTTGCAACCTTTGAGAAATCTTAGATGCTTACAGACTTACATGAGGTGTGCTCACACAAACTCATTTTGACATTTGGCATCTCATTTCGATGCGTGCCTGCACAGATGCAGCCCAAGTGGATGGAATTAGCGTGGAATGATTATGATTTGATTACAAAATAACACTGACTGTAAATAGGATCCAGAAGACGAATAATGAAGATAATCTTTTCAAAAATAACATGCAAATCTTAATGGATTACTTCTATCTCCCCTGTTTAAGTCGTGTCACAGCTTGTGTGTTTTCAACGTGACCAATTATAATCACAATTGCGAAGCAACCCCAAAAGCGCATGTTTAACATTGCCAAACATTAACAAGAAAATAATCATAACTGCAAGTGCTAATATTTGCTCACAGAGTCCATGTTTTATTCATGGGACATCTGTGCCACTTGGAATCAGCCTGAAGCTTCACAACCCAAATAGGAATTATTCAATTAAACTATGCAAAACTGATGGACAAATGTTTGCTGCTTTTATTTCATCTTTCTATTTTGCAGCAGCCCAAACCCAACCCCATAACAATGCATCAATAATCTCTCAATGCTGCATCACCTCAACTGCCAATCAAAGGATGGACTGGGGCCTGCTTGCTTTCCTGATTTGAAATATTAATACAGGTTAGCCTTGTGAGATGCAAAACCATAGACAGGGGCACATGCTGGCACCAGAAGCAAGGCCGCAGCTTGACAAGGCAAACAAGAAGGCCTTAAATAAATGATGAGTTTAAAGGTTTGGAGAGACTCTCTGACATGAAATAACCAGTGTACAATGAATGCAACCCTGACCCAAGGATTTCAACACAACCTCATCAGCATTAGTGGGGGAAAAATTATACATTTACGCACAACTAGTGTCCTTTTTGCAGTCAAGCATAAGCTAAGCACTGTCCGTGCCAGAATCAGTCATGCTTGTTTCAAGCAGAAGACAATACAACAGCGAGCCACAACCTCTTTACTCTTATTCTTTGAATGAAGTAAAGAGGAAGAGGGTGTGCACTTTTGTCTTTAAAACTGAAAACCTGTTTACACTGACGTTGAGGCTGGATGCTCGTGACCTTCATGCTGCGGCTACACCATGCACCTCCCAACATAAGCATGGAGAAGAGGGAGAGTTATTTTAGAGGACAAATAGTGTGTTTGGCAACACACAGAGACAAATTCCATCCTGCTGTATGTCTTTGGGGGGAGGAAAAGGAAGCTTAAGCATGCAACAATTGCTGGCCCATGGACACCGGATGTTAAGTGAAATACATATAATTTTACTGTACAGTGAGCTGATGGATTTCCCTTGAATATAGCACTGATGGTGGGTTGGGAGAATGCTGAATGTAAGAGCTGGCACACTAGAGGCCTTTACTGAGTCCAGGCCATGTCTTCCAGGGATTTGACCATATGAGAAAAGAATGGCCTGAGGAGCCGCTGGATCTCTCCACATCCCTATGCATGAGTGTGCATGCAGGCAGACACGCATATGGAGTCCTCTCTCAAGTTCTCGACAAAAAATTGAGGGCTTTACATTTAGAAGAAAGCTAAAGCAGGCTTAAAGTGGCAAAAAAGTCCTGGGTTCGATTCCTGGCCAGGGCAGGGCCTTTTTGTGTGAGGTTTGCATGTTCTTTCCATCTTTGCTTGGGTTTTCTCCAGCGGCTGCAGTTTCTCCCACCATCAATACCATGTTAGGTTAATTTTCCTGTCAGTACACTTGATCAAGGCACTGGCTTGGACCTGCAGTTTGTCCCCAGGCGCTGAACAGTGGCTGCCAATACTTAGGATGGGTTCAATGAGGAGAGCCAGTTTCCCTACAGGGATCGATAAGAAAATGACTTTGCATCTAATATTAGAGCAAACAAACACACTTTTTAATCCATGTCTTACACTTTTCACTTTTGTTTTTTTTTGCTTTTGGAAAGGGACATAAATTAGACTGCCATCTAAGCTCTCATATATGTTCTCTGTATTGATAACAGTGAGTGAAACTAAAAAGAAAAGTAAACAAATTTGCTACGTATTTCTGCTCCAGTTCAATAAAAAATAAGCAGTAAAACAAAGGCTAACAAGATTTCTTAAACAGCATAACTTTTTTTTCAATCCCGTTGTTATCTACACAGACATTATGCAGAAGATTATATATCTAGAGTGTATATATACAAGCCTATCATGTAGATTACAACACATAAGAGTGTAATTTACGACAATAACAAACATTAAGTCGCCAGTTGATGAGCTAATAAAGCCTAATACAACAGATAATGCTTTCAATGTGATAAATAAAGTTTTTTTTCAAGAGGTGTTTACTCAACTTTATAGCCATTTTGCAGGCTGTTTGTGTTGCTGTTTTACTAAGCTGCATTATACTTAGAGGTGTTTCTAATATTTAGTCTTCCCTCACATAGTGTGGACTGAACACTGTAAACAACCTTCACTGAAACAAATACAACACAGTCAATAGAAAGGAATTATTACACAGTTTGGGTTTAATGCTAAGATTTAGCCAGGTGTGTGTTATTGGAAACTGACTGGCAGAATGAGAGAACACAGGTGCTTTGTTCAGCCGAAAAAAGACAACCCACAGTCTGTTTAAACTGTCATTAGTTTACTTAATTAGTCATTAGTTTATGCTTTTGCATCAACATCCAGGAATTTAGAGAAATCTGTTTTGCTTCTTCACTCTAATGTGAGCTGATTTTTCCATCAAAAATAGCTTCAAGGGCTGCTACAACAACTTATTGTTGGTAATGTAGGTAAATTATTGCTCTGTAAAAAAATGAGACATAATACAAGGCATAATTAAAATGTTATGTTAGTGATGCATTTAAAAGTGGGTTAGGGTGAAGGATAATTATGGTTAGCAGCTGCTGTGCAATGTAATGACAGTATTGTACACAGGTTCCTGATTGGTTATGGAGGATGTCCTTATTGCTGCATCATTTTGGCGTGTTTTGGCCCCCTCTTGCCTGTAGGTGTTCCTGTTAAATTTGAAATAAATTTAAACACAATTAAAATCCAAAACATATTCTGAATTAATACAAACAACCTCAAGTAGAGAGTCTCCTCAGGGCCACTAACATCTGCATGGCATCTGGAGGAAGACATCATTACTGAATGCACAATCTCTACGTCACTCCTCTCATTAGGCATGAACATCATTGTTAAGTCAGCAGAGGTGGATTTAAGAGGCCCCACGTCTGGATCTGTTACCCCCATAAGAGCATTCATTGATGACCTAAATGTGATGGAAAATGGGGATATATTTGCTCCACTTGCTCCACTTGCTCGGGCCCCTATGATGCTGTTATTACAACATTTCTTATGTCATTTTTTAAATCTACTTTGACAAGGCCACCATAACAACATGTTTTTTTGTTTGTTTGTTCTTTTTGACAAATTGATTTGTGTTACTCACCTGTTTGTGTTGCTCATCTTCCAGCTGGCTGCTGGCTTGCTTGCCAGACAGTAATGAACAGCAGCAACCAGGGTTGGGTAAACTGTTTTTTTTCTTTTTTTTTTACCTGATATGTTCTGGCATTTTAAATGACAGAATATACCACAGGTTTCTATGGTGACACTACAGTTTTCCATTTACACAGCTGCAAATGTTCAATTACATTTCTGTTTTAGTTGTTTTGGCATTGTGAGGACAAAATGTCACAGTCCTCTAAAACTGAAAGAACCCTTTTTCTTTCTTTCTTTTTTTTTTAACAATGCAGTGCCAAATTGGGGAAAACACAGGAAAAAAAATACACAAAAGAAGTGCCTTGTAAATATACACAACCTATTTGTTAAGGATTAATCTCCCTTCATTAGACCTTGGCGGTATCATAAGCTAAACTTCCCCTGAGCCACAGAAATGGATTCTTTGTTGACTGTTTTTGTCATTAAATTTGCTTCAGTCTGTACATCGTTTCCACCTACAAGCACAGAATATCAGGGTGCAAAAAAAAAAAAAAAAAAAAAAAAAAATCAATTACACCTTGCACTTCTGTGTGCATGTCAGGGGCTTTTCAGCATTGGAACCTAATTAAATTAACCTCAAAGGGAGAGGGACTGGAAGCGCGGCCAGGGCACTCGGTGCACGTCCGATGATTAGCGCATCGATTTATTAAAATGGGCCAGCCAGCAAGGCAAAACAAGACCCTTTTCCCGCCGGGGTCTTGTTTACTCCAAACTGAGACAGCAAGAACGGTTCTGCTCTGCACTCCTCTGCACTGCATGGAGGAGTTAATTAGTGGTGAATGAGCAAGCATTTCTGTTAGAGCTAGATGTAACGGGCAATGCTTTGTCGGCCACAGTGGTGTGGCAGTAATGAACATCCAACAATTTAGCCTCTGAGTGTGTTCTTGTAAGACTGGACTTAAAACAACAAGAAAAGGAAACCTAAAACATGTTTCTGTGAAGTTTCTGTTAGATATGGACATAGAATGAAAAAAAACTTTAAAAAATGAATGGATTGAATTTTAGCAAGGTCCAACGAATCTAACTTATTTCCCATAAACAAACTGGAATCCTGGAAGCTAAAGTACATATGCATAATACATGCATGCACATTTTGATGTACACATTAAACAAAACCCTGTCTTCCTCTGTGTGTGTCTGCTGCAACTCTTTATATACACACACATGCACAGAACTGAACTGAAGGGATCCAAATGGAACAATGGATGTTAAGACAACAATACAGTAGTGAGTCATAGTGACCTAAACCAGGAAAAGGTAAACAAACAGCAGAGGTCACGGGGTCAGCACCTCCTAATCCTCAGAATGGGCCTCCCAAAGAATCTGCTGCCACAGTGGGTCATCTGGATATCCTGACACTGGCTCACTTTGTCAGCAAGCCTGTCGCCATAAGACAAGAATATGCACATCATTACACAGAGGCAACTTCAGGCTGAGCTGGAGAACTCTTAACACATTTCTTAGATATGAGGACAGTTGTGCATTAAAACTCAATTTTTATGGGTATGTGCACAGCCCTCTATTCAAGTTTAATTAAATGAATTCTCATATCATAGCATTGTTATGCAGTCTACTTTGTAAAATTGGTGAGCATTTAAATCCAATTTGGGTTGTTGCCCTGAGTTTTGACAAGGCTGTTCCAGTGGCAGAAATTTAATACTGTGCTTTAAAGATAATCTGTTTTTTTACAGTAATGCCGGGGTTATATGATAACTCTCTGCTATCAGTTTAACATGAAATGCATAATTTTATTTTGCAAACTCTTTGGAGAGTCTGTTTTAATATAAATGTTGTTAACAAATCATTCTTTGGCAGATCTCTGCATTGTTTGAGAGCTTCACCAATGTGACACACTCACTAAAAACACACTTTTTAGACATATTTAACCATGTAGGCAGAAGTATGGACATGTATGCCTACTTCCACAGAACTGAGGTTTATGAAACTGAACGCATGATTTTATAAAGCTGATGACAGTTAAGTGTTTGCATACTTCTGTCTCAGTGTGTACAAACAGTTTTCATTATGAATCTATGTTGTTTTTTGTATCTGCCCCTGATGTAACGAAACATTTATTGGCTTGCAAGAGAAATCTACCATGTTAACATGTGAAATAACAGCAAATAATCCTCATGAAGATACACTTGTCCATTAAAAGCGACACATTCAATAGCTGATTCAATGCAAACTGTATGAATTAATGTATATCTTGACCTTGAAAAATGTGGTGAATGATTGAAACGATTCAAAGTTTTTCCATCCTCATCTCCAGGCCCATCATTCCTCCACTGATTTAAACTGAAGTGAAGTATAACATCCTTTTTGAGGTACAGAGTTCAAATCACTTAATTTGCAGATGTTCAGTGCTTGTCATTCAGCTTGTAACACAAATAAGATGCAATCCATCATTTCACACTGTACAAAGTCTCCTTTGTTCATAGTTTGCTGTTTCCCTCAGGCAGTAGATCATCTTAATTTTTTCAGCTTTATGCAACCTTTGACTGACTGCCTGCAATGAGCTGCTTTTCACATGCAGCTGTGTGATCCATTGTGTGTATGGAGCTAGTAGTGACAGCCATGAACTTCTCTCTAACATGTATATTGCTGGGTGAAGTGATCCTGCTTATGCTGGTTTTTGTGTGACCTGCCAAATAAAGTTCCTGCCACCAACCAATACAATTACTGAGTCACCCAAACTGGTATCATACAGGCAGTCAGACAGCTCAAAAATTGAAAGTCATCCTTATTTGCAAGCTTTACCAAGTTTGTTTTTGTCTTACGTGAAGCAGCTTATCAGCAGTGTGAGGAATGCTGAGCCTATGGGTCTCTGCATCTATGTTATTAGAAGAAATACTTTAGGGACAATCCAAACATTGTACAAGTGCAACCAAAGTGCAAAGAGAGCGAGAAGATCCCAGGCATGAGTGTACATTTAATCTTAAAACAACATCACCATTGGTAGTGGTGTTTAGATATAGTTTTTAGCTCGCTGTTATCACTCACAATTATGATATTGTTTGGATTCCCACATTGCTGCTCATATTTCCAGTCGACTGGCAGTTCACTGATGGAGGGCCTTCCCTGGGGAGTCTAGAAACGCAGCCGTTTTCAATGTGTCTGATCCTGCTCCTCTACCCTGAGCTGACTGTAATTGGCAGCCTCTCCTCGTCATTGAGTTATTACATTTCCCCTCTCGGCTATCCCACTTACCCATGGGAGCACTTCACACTGTGAGCGAGTCCCATGAGTCCCCCCCTCTGTAGGACACAGAGGACCTGCAATATAGTCATCCTCATGGTAACAGAGATCTTTTCCTGCTTAGCTCTCCCTCTCTGACTCTACATAATAGGCTATCATAGAGTTTTCTAGTGAATAATGAGGCACTAAGTGGAGAATAGCATTGCACCGAGCATTATCATTTTGACATTCCTGAATGACCACAATTAATGCACGAGGGTGAATATTTTACATTTTGAAAAGAGAAGAAAACAATTGTGTGCTAATGCATTAGCAAAAGGACTTAATGCCTTCGCTCTTCAAAGGAGCCAAAGCGGAAAAAAAGGTGCATTAAAAGGTTTACTTTTCCACAGGATGCAGGTCCCTTTCAACTTGACATCTCTTTTGAGTGGTTTTTATGATGTGGCGGCACAAGGATGATTTATTCTCCTCTAAAGTCACCCAAAGTCGAAAATAAACACAAGTTCAGTGGCTGACAGTGTCGCTGCTAAGTACACACAGACCTGTGTGCAATTAAAATCTCAGTTTCCTGTAGCAGAGCTGACGTCTCGGTTGTGCAGGAGAGCAGGCGCGCCAGGAGGCCACAGTCCATTTCTTGCATATTTTCCACAGGAATAATTGCCAACACTGTTTTGTATGATTAAGGGTTCCGTAATCGCATAATTTCCATATTGTTGACTCATACTTGGAGACGGCTTTGTCTGCCATGGCACAAACTGGTAATTGAATGGATAATGCAGATGCAATTATCTACTGTTTGCTCGAAACTTGTCTGTGATCAGTATTTCCACTAGTTTTAGGCTCCAGACTGAGACCTGACACTCGCCATACGTCCTCCTTACTGTGTGAATTTACATCAATGTTCCTGCCTTGACTCTTGCAATCAGTAAGACAAACAAAACCTGGGATTCTTTTTTTTATGCAGCCAATGTGCAAGCCTGCACTGGCCTCAGAGCCATGCTGTGTGCTGAAAGACACTGCACACATACGAGTAAAACAGTTGGCATTATCAGTGCAAACACAGAGCAGCTGCTTTAGTATATGGAAGACTTCTTTTAAATTGGGCTTAGAATTTAATTTATTTTTACTGTCTTTGGAAGAAAACCAACTCTACAAATGCATGTGTCTATAAAAATGAACAATAAGTAAGGGCTGTATTATAATCATGCATCATCCACTACAGGTAAAATTTGATTGATTTCATGAAACTCAAGAAAAGAACAAACTTTTAGAGCAGTGCAAAACAGTGCAGTGAGGCCATAAGTTCCAGGTGACACCCTGTCATTATCCCCCCCTAACTAAACTTCAGTCTAGACGACATTGTATATGAGAGAGAGAAAAGACAATTACGGATGTTTGTCAGACAGACAGCTGGAGTATCGATTGGAAGGGACAGAGGATGCAACTTGATATCATACAGGAAAAATCCACACTAAGCAGCTCCTGTAAGAAAAGCAGGTCAAACAAAGACACACTGAGAAGAACTTTTAATCTTAAATTAAAAGTGAAAGATTTCTGGAACGTATACGGAACCCACTTAATCTTTTATTGCATACAGTCATATGTAACTACTAGCATTAAAAAATGTAACAACAAAGTGCAAAATCAAAGAGGTTAAAGGTTTTGATTGTCTACTAACCGCTGACTACACTCTGAAACACTAGGCTTGTCATACGAAAAAAGTTTACAGTCAAAATGTTACATAAAAAGTGTTTCCTCAAAAATACTTTTAAGATTTTCCTCCACTTTAAACTAATTTGGATGATATTAAAATATCAGTGAAAAACCCTCCAATCCAAAAATTAAATCTGAAATATAAAAAGGTCAGGGTGATCAATTAGGTTTTAGTTCTGCCAGATACTTATACCACATTCAAACAATAGTAGATGACATATTACATACTGGACCGAAGAGGTGGACTCACCAATTGACTACCATTGATCATCTTTATTTCAAGAAACTTCTTTATTTTATGCTAAATTAAATTGCATGCACTTAATAGTAAGTTTATTTCAACACATTATATACATGAAGGTCAAGTGGTTTAGCTCATTTAAATAGAGCTGAGGGAGCAAGGCTTGAAAGCATTGTGTCACTTTATTAATTGCCACATTATGTTGCTTTCAAATTTAATCATTTGCTTTAAAAGTTCATAGGATGCAAAGTTGACTTGAAAAAAACAGTCTGGAAGTTATGAACATTTGGAGTAATTAGCTGCAGCTGGTAACTAGTAGGTCTGCAAGTAATTTCTTTGGTTGTTAAATTTTATTACTGTTCCTTTTCGGAAAAAAACTAATCAACTTAAATCAATGTGCCATTATGAAACGAACAGTAGTTAGAAAGAACGGGAGCCAAATAAAACTGACTCAGTTTACTCTTTTGAATTTAGAACAAACATAGTCACAGTTTATAAAGATTTATGTTGCTATTTAATCCCTTTAACTCCCTAGTAATATGACATTGATCCTTAAAAGAATGGAGTCACCATGCTCTGTTATATTCACCTGCATGCCCAGTTTTTGTCAACTGGGGGAAACATGCCAGTTTACATCACCTGGGATGACGCAGAGGCAGAGAACAGAGTAAAATGGAACAAATGGAGCACAGCAGAGAATTTTTATCTGCCAACTCCCTGCCATCTTGACACAGGTCTTAATTCTGGATTGAAACGAACACACAAGTCTGTCCTTGTTCAATTCTCTCCACCTCACTGACTTTCTTGTCAGTACTAAATGGCTGAATAACAAATGACCAAAAAAGGCTTCTGCAAAAGGTCAAACAAATATCTTTTCCATCTCATAACAAATTAAAATACAACCTTTTGGACAGGTAATCAGTGAGGAATTAAGGCAGCCTGCCATTGCTGTGGGTCATTGTTGACTTTTTAAGAAAATGGACGGTCTATAGTTGAGCATATTCCACAAACCTTTATCCTATAATTACACTAATAATGAGTGTGTGCATAACCGGTAATGGTCCTGGCAGCTAAGGGTAGCTGAAGGTATGATTTGGCCACTCCACCAGACCTGTCAACTGGAGTCATGGGGGAGATTTGAAACACCTTTTAAAACTTTCCTACCATCTGAAAGCTGTCCCTGACTTTATTAAACTTAATGAGAGTCATGGAAAAATGTGTGTATGGGTCTTATGTAGCGATTTTCTTAAAGATTAGAAACAAATCAGAGTCTAACTCAGATTTTTTAGAGCCGTTTTTATTGAAAATAATTGACAATGATTATTTGTCATTCTCCATGTCACAGAAGCTACCTTCAGCAATGGGATAGACTTAAACAGAGCACGCACACATTATCACCTAACCCTTAACCCTAATCCTAACCCTTAAGTTGTTATGATTAATTTATAAGCAAACACTTGCTTATTTACACATCCAGCAGAAACTGGGCAACATGATCATTTATTAATGTATGCATCATGATGAATATGAAGTCCGATATTTGCTCTCCTTCAGCTGTAGCGTCTAGTTAAAGGGACAGTTCTTTTTGTGTATAATTGGGATAGTGTGAGGCTTCTATAAAAGTCAGAAGATGAAGTAGAAACAAATGAGGGTGTCTGACAGCAAGGTGAGAAGGTGGAAATACTGAAAATGTACACTTGAGCTGATATGGATCATTCTGGTGGGCTTTCTTTTAGGTCGATAAAATATGTTTTTCCTGCTGTCCTCTCAAATTGCATTACATCTCTCTACCTCTGTGCCAGCACTAATCTCTGCTCTTCAAACTGTTGTCTACTGTAGGTGGTACACATTTCTGAAATGTACTTCATACAACCCCAGATTTAATCTTGGAACTATCATTTTGAATAAAATTATCTGTCTGTCTTTAATGAACTTGCAGTACACTTCCTTCTCAGCACCAAACAGAAGTTTTTTTTTAACTTAAAAATAAGCTATTGATGAGGAGAGCAGTGAATCTGCAGTAAAAGAAAGTGAAGTTGTGGGAAGCAACTGACCAAAACAATAAGTTGGAAGATGCTAAATGGGTCCAATTAAAGAACTGAGGAGAAGTGCAGAGTCGGGTGCTGTTTCTCTGCAGGTTTGTCACCACGAGTGACCACTTTCACATTACACACTGACATTTGACTTATTTTAATGTGAAAATATTAATTGAAGCAGTTTTAAATTAAACTTATTAAATTAAATGTGTTTCTGTTCCTGTTTAGCCATTGAGGCTACCAGTGCACCAGGCTAAATATTAGTTAGCCTTTATACTTTACTCTAAAAATGACCTTATTGTTTGTACAGCAGCGGAAAATATTATGGTTTGTAATACCAGATTATGTTTGAGAAAGCAAAAAAATCTATTAAAATTTTTTTTTTTTCAGAATTACAGAAATAATAGAGCACAGAATTTATAAGCTGATTACCACTTTGTTACATAAAACACCATTGAAAATACATTTTGCTCTAATTTGAATTTTTCTACAGTGATGTAAATGATCAGTGTGTCTTTTCTGTACTATACATTATATGTTTTTTAACATGTCTGCCTCCCACTGCACAGGAACTTACGTCTTTGTGTATCATGCAAGTGGAAATTATGCAATGTGGAAAAAAAAGAGGCAAAGAAAAAAGAGAGAGAAAAGAATCTTCTCCCATCTGTTGCAGCTTCCCACTACATGTCTGTGGACTAACCCTTATCTAACATCTTTAACAGCAGACAATCCACAAATCACCAGGTCATACTTCATCATCAGTAGCTGAACTGTTCCGCGCCTGTCTTCTCCGCTGTAGCTTTCTGACATGTGGAGGGAGAGAGAGAGAGAGAGAGAGAGAGCAAAGAAGGGTGGGAGAGATATTGGAGAGGCAGGAGACATAATTTAGATGGGTGGAAAGAGTGCACTCTATGCGTGACAGATGTGGTGTGAGCTTCTGCTGAGAAAGAAAACATTGCACTTATTTTACCAACATGGAGTATGGATTGCAGTCAGAAAATGTCAAGTCATGAACACCTGCAACACCCTCAGTGAAGAGGGTGCAACATATACAGCAGTGACCGGTTATGCAAAGACCCCTGTTTAAATTAGCTTAGGTGTCTACCACAGATAATAAATTATATAAATCTGAATTCACTTGTTAAAGCAGCGACTGTCAAATGACAGCGTTAAAAAGGTAAGAGAGATAGATCATATTGACTTCATTGAGAGCTATAGTCAGTTTTGGCTCACAGTTTGGCAGTCCAGCCTGCAGCTTTACTGTTTTGGCTCACTCTCACTACTCTCATAGCTTCATTATCAGCCAGAAAAAGCAACAAAAAAGTTCAAAAATTGTACACTATTTAAACACTGTATTACTTCCTCATCACCACAGAACTTACAAAGTATGCAAATAACTGGTGAAAACAGTTGAGTATTCAGCAGTAGGAGAACCAGGTGTTCCCCTCAGGGATTGGTAGAGACCGAAAACAGAGCTAAAAGATGGTGAATAGTGAACTTAAATCAGATGGCCATGAATGTATCTACATAAGCAATAATTTGCCTTGCCAGGGTCTATATAACTGTCATTCATAAGAAAAACTTCAGTATGGAAAGGGGTCATGTTTTTTTTTATAGAGACAAAAAAGTGAGACAGTAACATATTTGCTCTGATAAAAATAAGGTTAAATATTTGGACATCTAAGAGCTCATTGGAAGACTTAAGTTCCTTTGTCAAGTTGTTTTTTGATGGGTTTTTGGTTGGAAGTCAGGAATAAAGTCTGTAGTGAATACAGCTGTATGACATGTTTGAGGGTTGTTTTTTTTTTCTACAACATGTAACATAAAAATAAGACAAACCCATGACTTCTAAAGCTTCAAAGACACCAGAGGTTATCTTTAACATTGAATATAATCAGGCTGTAAAAAGTAACTCACTAGTATTGTAGTTACTTTATAGTAACATGTAATAACTAAGATTGACTTATTTACTTTTGGTAATTGCATTTCCTTTTGGAAAAGCATTGATGTGTAAAGATTATTGTGTAACTGTCCTGATATTTTGCTTACTGCATTTCTCATTTTTTTTTCATTAATCCAGCATTCAATGGAAATTCCCATTGGCTTCCTGTTAACCAGGACATTGGCCTACAAACATACATTATCCCTGCAGCACTCTGTATTACTGGTGGCATAATCTGGAAATATCTACACAATAGTTTTGGGGTTTTTTTTGTATTTGTTATTTGTTATTTTTTTTGTTTAGCTTATTTCCTAGCATTGTGTTTAATCATTTTACTAAACTATTTTAAACTAATTCAGACTGAACTCTAGTTTCAAATTTGCAGGAAATCTTTTTTTTTAACTATAACGTGCCAACCTCTATATACAGTATCAGTTTCTTTGTTGGCAGATGTTTCTCATATCAAGAGACAATGGAGGTTTTGGTTTCAGCTGACAGCTGTGATTCTTGTTAAAAACTAAATTTAAAAACTCATCGCAGTTGCACACATAAAAAACATTTCATTTTAATCCTGCAGAGCAGATTGAGCTTAATTCGAGCCACAATGTAGAGTCGTATATTTCTTTTTGCAGTAAGCCTTTTGTGACACATAACCATTTTCAGCAACAGCCACAGAACCAGGTGCACACTGTTTCTTAAATCTTTTACATGGTCTGGTGGAAAAATATGGATTTTAATAAGTCCCTTAAGGAGCAGCAGAGGGCGGGAGCCTGGGAAAGCGGACCGAGTGAGGTGTCCTGTGCATTACATTAGATTCCTTTTAAATGTTTCATAATTACAAACATACAGGGTTTGAAATTACTTGCATCGAGTTCAGTATGTCAGGTAACCTTTGCATTGTGGAATTCATGTTTAACTTTCAGCTCAGTGTGAGTTTTAGGATGATTTAAGTGCACATTACAAGTATAAAACTTCCAGGAAACAAATTGTTGTGCATTTCTAAAAAACCAAAAGGCCCAATTTATTGTTGATTTATACTGCAGCTCTTTGCACTTCAAATTTGATGCCCAATTTTGGGATGTACTATTCAGTACCATTTCCCTCACATGCTTGCTTAGCTTAAGCTTCTCAATTATTCAGGCTCGGATCAATACTCAACACACTCCTGTGAGGAAAAGCAGGAGGGAGAGACGAATTTAAGCCTGAATCTGGATTATGGATTTGTATCAATTTATGTGTGGCCACTCAACCAAAAAATCTGTGGAAAACACAGCAAAATACGACTAAGTGAAGAAAGCTGGAAGGCTCAGGGCTTCTGTCCATTTTAACTCCTTGTTGCTCAGTGACCCTTTTTAGCTTTTGCCAATTATTACAGCAGCAGCCTTGGTCTGTCAAAGGCGCCTTTCTCATTAGCCTGTCCCCAGTTCACTCTACAGGCCTAATGAACAGGGCCTCCATTACACAAGTTTACCTCCAACTTTAACAACAAGGCTGCGTTAAGAGCGTGCACTGATAGACAAGGACAAGTCACACATCAGTGGCATCCCTAACAAGAGAGAAGAAGACGAGAACTGTCCTTTTATGAGTGGGTTAACTTCACTTGGGAGTGAAACTTTCATTTAGGGACTTTAAGAGAGGGGGGGTTTGTCAAGATTTCCTGTTGTGGCTTGGCTCCCCCTAGTGTTGTTAGTGACAGCATCCACATTCCAGCATATTCACACCTGCAGGTGACACATTGGTTATTAATTATCAACTTATTTATCAAAAATGATGGTTCTTGGATCAATGAGGATGAGGATGGTAGATAATTGACAGACCAGAGTCTTTGGCTTTAACTGACACTAACTGCTAAACAGTTACATCAGCGGTGGTCTGATGTCATGTGGTGCTCACTCATGCCAAGAATGTAGTAGTCCAAGACTGTCACACACTTTCATTTTTTTTAAGGTAACAGGGACAAAAGGGACCCGATAAGAAAAGTCCTCAGACCATTTTTCTGTTTTCTTCTCACCTTAAAGTCTTGAGTCTTTGAAACTTCTCTGAGTCTTTTTAAACCGTCAGATGTGGAGGAAAATAAATCTTAAGGATATTTTTCTGTAACAACACTTGACAGGATTACAGCTGTATAACAGCCTAGAAATTCTCAGTCATCCAAAATCCCCTTTCAGAAAGGCACTTTTTTTTTTCACCGTCTGTTTCTTTTCTTCTTATTATTTTGACATGGCCTGGCTTCCTTTTGGACCTGGTCTGGACTTCATAATGCATTAAATCCCTTATTGCATCACGGTATCACATCATCTGATTCTAAGTGTGTTCATCTGTGTGTCGATGTGTGTGGTGTACAGCAGTGTATCCACATGTGTGGTTCATATCTTTCGACGGTTACAGAAATGTTCCTCCCTCGCAGGCTGCTTGCAGGCTGCATGTGGCCTCGAACCATAGTCCTGCTCTCCGCCAAAACCAAAGCCAAAACCAAAGCCAAAACCAAAGCCAAAGCCAGAATTAGAGATGGCGGTGAAGCCTACCACGGGCCCTTGTTGTATTTAGATTGGCAGACGAACAGCAGCTTCACTCACGCCCTCTTTACAAAGGGCTTCCATCCACATTTGTGGGAATCGTGCCTGTAATGCTCACGTAAACAAAGGCGGTGAAAGGCCTGTCCCTCTCTCTTTCTCTGCCTCTCTTTTAGACAGGCATCGGCCCAACAATGTGATGTTTTGGTTTAAAATTAGAGGAGGAACTCTCTTGGAAATGACATCTCGGCTGGTACCGCAATTTGATTGTTTGTAGTCACAACGCACGGAGTCATTTTTCACTGGTTTGGTTTTAAAACCATTTTGATAATTGAGATGAATCACAGTGCAGTAATTGCTCCAGACTGCATAATTACAGTATGATATGAATTTGTTGATGATGCTGTGGTGACTGACAGCTTTCTGAGGTGCGTATGTTGTACTTGGGATGACACACAGGCCTTTCGTCTAAAATGCAAACACAAACAAACACGTTGCCCTCCTTCAAATCCTGTCACTGTTTTAAAAAGATCTGTGATGACCCAACAGCAGTCCTTGCAACAACTTTGCCTCACATTTTCAACATTTTCGCTCTCAGTTCCAGACAAAATACCAAAAGAGAGATCATAGCGCATGATTAAAGGAAAAACCCAAAATGAAAAATAATAACAGAGAGAGGGTTTAAAATAGAGCACGTTAAAATACATGGCAGGGAAATCCTATCCCTGAGAGAGGGTCAGACATGTAATTTGAAAAAAAGGCAGAGTTAAATGACATGTAGGGAGTAATTATAGAGTCCGAATAGACAGAATGAACTGAAATAATAAAATACCACCTAGGCCTGTCAAGAGTGTTCTGTGGATCGAGGGAAAGTAGCCTTGGGTTTAAAGAAGGGCAGGCCAGCAGGCCGCCACCCATCCCTTCTCTCTCCGGCCTTACGAGAAACTATAAAGGAGACTTAACTCCGTGTGCACAGTAAACCTTAGGGCATTGCAAAAGAGTTGAATTGAGGTGATTGTTCCAGTAAAGACATATGTGTGTTTTCTGGACATTTTATTAAAAAAGTAATTCACATAGGTCACTGTACTGTAACTCATTTGGTTGGTTTAGTCGTTTCTCCAAAAAATACAATATAAAAAGTGACTAAAAAGGAGATCAGAAGTATTAAAAAGACAGTGATTTCTGAAAAGTGAGACAAAGTGATCTGTGTCACATCCAAGTAAAATGACCTCATCATCTGTACAAGCTTTAATGTATGGCCAAGACTAATCCTGTGTAAAGTTTAGGACACTACACAGGAAGATTTAATAACATGTCATCTTCATCATCATTAGTCTGTTGGAGGTGTTACTTCAAAGGCCAGAGCACTTCATTTGACTCAATTCCCTCAGCCCTTCTGCAAATGTTATGAGTGTCACATTACCTTCAAACTGATGGATAGCATCCTCCTCCATCCAGAGCTGCTACTCCATTATGGTGCTGCGGCTGGACTTGATTGATTACACATGGACTCAAAGTGGAGGTGATGGATGGAGGGGCGCTGGTTTTACCGGTAGTGTAGTTGTTTATGCGATCGTATTTCTAACCTTTCATACTAGAAAACCCACATATCCGTCACTGTGTGACACTCTTGATGATCTGCTCCTGTTATAGTAAAGGAACATTTTGCCAATCTGCACTGGTGGTGTCAGCATCCCGTTGTGCTCACCAGTGTGTAGTGCATGTGAGGTCCTCAATATTGACATAGGCGTGTTAACCTGGCTGTAAGCTTCTTATCACATCTATCAATATTTTTGCATGCCCTGAAAATGTGCAAACATAGAGGCTTTTGTTAGAACTATAACACACATTAAACATAAGAACCTTTTCATGTTTAGAAGGCGAAATTTTAATCAAAGATGTAATATAAAACACATGCCAGATACGTAAAATTCATTGCAGGAAAAAGATCTGAGTGGCAGCTTCCATAAGTGGTCAGATCACTTGTATGTGGTAGTTTGTGATTTTTAAAGACATTAAAGGAATGTCTCATAAATAAAACTGACAGTGATATGAGCATGAGATCATTTATACAGCTTTTTATAGGGTTCTCATTCAGTCACCTGAAAACAGCCTAAAGGGCTGTTTTTAACCTTCTTACAATATTTGTGTTAGCTTGAACAGCTCGCTAGCCACATCTGATAAAATCTGCTGTCAACACAGTCAGCAGTTGCTGGTTAGAAATGACAAGCCTGTTTTGGTCTACTACTCTCTGAGACCATGGAGCCATTGTTTCAAAAGTTACAAAGAATTTGAAGCAGTAAGTCAGCCAGTGTTATCATAGTGAAGTGCATGTCATTGTGCGTGCAAGCACCGAAAGCTGTACAGCAACGCCAACACAAAGAGGGTGGGGTGGTTCAAGTGAACAGCCAGTTATTATTCTACAATAACACATGAATGTAATGTTTGAGCGTCCACATACTTTTGTGATAACAGTCTCGTAAAGTGAGAGTGAGCTAATTCTTGGGTGAGATATTATAAATAGCCTACTGAAGACAGTGAGACATCTATTGATTGCATCACATCATGCTGTAGCAAGGTATGATGTTGATACATTTTAAAAAAGGTCTTGCTTTTCCCACACACTTTCCCTATAACTCACTGCCATGTACAGCAGACAGGTGAGTCCACATGGTTATAGAGAGGGGGCTTCATTCAGATTGAGTTCTGCAGTAAAAACATATAGTACATGAACCTAAATCACATCGAGAGAAATTGAGAGCAGCCGGGAGAGAATATTTAACATCCCCTCAAAACGGTCCAGGCCTGTATTTGTAAAACAAATTTTACCAGAATAGCTTGTTTTCCAGTGGAGAAACCGGAGTTTACATGTTCAAGTGTTGCCCAGCCCTTAATGGTGCACACCCAGTGCTTATCTTGGATCAGCGTTGATTATGTACAGTCACAACTCTGACAGCTGCCCTCGCGCCCACATCTCCCCTCTCATCTGTCACTTAAAGGCCCCAGTGCATGCAACATGTTATACACTGGCCCAGCATGTCACTCCTCCAAATGGCATGTAACTCAATTTTCCACAGATGGTTTGTGGAAAGCAACAGAGAGAAAACAGGCTGAGGAAATGTGTAGGTTTTTTTTTTTTTTTGCAAGAAAGGCAATGATTCACATTTTTAACTTTAAAAAAAAGAAGAAGGCTTGCTTCTCCCAATGGCAATGACTGTTTTTCTTCTCATTAGCTTCTCTTAGTCAGGATTAGAGTGACCGTTGAGTCAGAGTCAGTTTACCTACATTTTTCTCTGTGGTTTACCCATTTTTTCCAGTTAGTAGAAATATGTCATGGTAAGTACGGTAATAAATGATGATGCTAATAGAGAAATAGGTTATTTTAGGATAATTTTTTTCTCTCTCAGCATATAAATAAGATTTGTGAATACTGCTGGCGCAGAACTTTAAGTTGGAAACGGTTGATAGTAACCCTGATGTGATACTTTGCTATCACCTAGTGGCCATAATGAGGCATAGGTCGGAAAGACCATACCTGTAAATAATATGGCCGCAATTCACTTGACATACTGTTAAAACTCAGGAGAAAATATTAAAAGTGTTTTAAGTGTAATGGACCTTACCTACATGCAAATGATAGAACATCACATTAATGCTATTTCAGATACTGAGTCTACTTACTGACTTTCTAACTGACTCATTTGAGAGTTTGGGATTCCTTATAATTAACATCCAAGCCAAGCTTTTATAATTATAGAAGCCAAGCCTTAATTGACATCGGCAGCTAACACAACAATACATGTAACTGCTGTGTGTTTGCAGCTGTTGTTTAATTTGAACATATTTGTTCAGAGATGAATGCATAGATTGTGTACGTACGTGTACGTTGAAGTCCAGTCAGCCTGTTAACACTGTCTACGCTTTTATTCCTCTACGTGTCTGCAGAAAAGGTGGGGGGAATATGAGAAGACTTGTTGCATTTCAGTCGGAGCTCCAGCAGCAGTTGTGCTGAGATTGATGGCCCTCGGAGATCAGCTGCGCTCTCGGTCTGGCAACAGGAAAAGACTCTTCAGGGATTCGAGCTTAATAGAGATAGCAGACTGTCTGGCTATGTCTGAATGCTCAGCAGTAAGGGGCTAGGATAGATTGTGTGTGTGTGAGCGTGTGTGTGTAGACAGACAAAAGACTGCAGAAGGAACAACTAATACCTGATCAGACAATCAGCTTTATTTAGGCTCTTTGTTTGGTTCCTAATTACTCTTCATTGAGGCCAAAGGAATAAAAGCAGGGGAGTCCACCAGTGAAAAGTTAACTAAGTATATTTACTAATGTACAATACTGAAGTACAATTTTGTGGCCCCTATCAGGGCTGATTCAAGGGGGACTCAGCCCTTATGAGAATGTGATATGCATGCAGTGAATTTCAAAAGTGTAATTTTATTCTATGAAGCTAAATATTTTGATATTTTTCCATATATGGTATTTAAAATCACAACAATTTGTTTGATAATTTGTTGGTAAATGACACAAGTTTTAGACCATACAAAGGTTTTCTTTTAAAGAAAGTGTAAAATTTTCTCTTTGCAAAAGTACTCAACCTCTTTTTATTTTGGAAAAACCTCAATGCAGTCAGTTCAGAATGTAAGTCAAGAAACAAAAATGGTCACAGATAGCAACCCAGGACATTTATAAAACATATATAGTAATTTAATTAAGGGATTCTAATAACAGTACTATTAATCATTTGACCGCTTAGTGATGTGATATCATTGTGAAGTCCCCTGCAATGAATGCAGGCAAAACAGCTGCTGACTCAGCATTATGACTTTGTGGACTTGACCAACTGTCCCATTTCTCATCAGGTTCTCGCTCTTAATCTGTCTCTCTCTCTCAGTCTGCGCTGACGACTTCCTGCTGTCTCATCCTCTCAGTCCTCTTCTCTCCCTCTTTGTACTGTCAGACTAAAGACAAAAATAACAGCCAAAGTATTTTTAATATAATAAGAGGTAGGAGGAGTGGGAGACTCTTTATCAATTCATGACATTTTCCTTATTAAATGTTGGTTTGCAGGTCATCATTTTGACCACTCTCTCTTACCTGAACCTTCCTATTTTATGAGAAAAATCTCAGAATTTCCAACTCAGAGACTTTCTAATAAGTCTTTTCCCCTGCCTTTGACTAAAAAGGGCAAAATACCATTTTAATTCATGCTTTTTACCTGGGTCACATATTTCATTGCTGCTCAGCATGAAAGTCTTGACTGCCTGAGCTTTTATTCAGGTTCAAACTACTTTATTTATTTCTGTGTCATTTTTGCAGGCGGGGCTATTCCCTCCACAGAAATACATACACACAGAGTGGAGCAGAGGAGAGACAGCTGGAGTAACTCAAGTTGATGACAACTTGTAATGTTACTGTTAGTGGTCCTGGAATGAAATTTAGAGGTGCTTTAGCATCCTCAAGGACAGGTTAAAATTGCCCAGAGTCTCATCTGTCCTCTTCTGGAGAGGCTGAGACAGGAGCAACAGACAATTATCCTAATGTCTCCGGACCACTTATCATGATACTCAGAGGTAGGACAAATATCGGCAGCTCTGCCCTGGACAGTCCAGGTTTAGAGGGGTCCTGTCTCAGGACTGGAGACTGCAGACTATTGCAGACTGGAGCAATAGCACAGTGCTGAGTCAGTCTCTCAAGGCTCGGCCCCTGAGAGCGACAGGTCATAGAGACAATCCAAGCAGTGATCCACCTCCTCTGTTAATACAAAATGGTAGAACTTACAATGTTGCAACAAGTATAAGAGTCTGAATCCCCTTAAAAAAATGTAAATACCAAACTCATAAAATTTGGTCATTCCATATCAATGTATTCCAATAATGATGCTTGTTGGGTCTAAAGTAGACTTTAGACTATGGGTGTGGTGTTTTGGAGTACTTGTGTGCTTTGGACTGTTGGAGTGGGTTGGGGGTTGTTCTTTTGTGTGTGCTTTCTTGACAGAGGCTGGGTGTGGCTTTCCAGGTGGCTGGGGGGCTGACTGCGATAGTCCTGTGTCTCATCACAATCAAGCACAGTATAAAGACTGTGGACTTCTGAGGACTCGTCACCAGATTGTTTCTTCTTCCTCTATGGTAGCTCGGCTCTAGTCTCGAGTGTTACTTGCTCTCTGGTATTGATTCTCTTGTGCATTGTTGCCTGTGACTTCTTGTACTCACCTGCACTCTCTCTCTCTCTCTCTCTCTCTCTCTGCCTGAAGAGCCCCAGCACCCAAGCCACTATGCTGCCCAGCCTCTTCACCCTCCAGCCATGTGCCCTGAACCTAGCAAGGCTCCTCTTGTTACTAACACCTGTGCCTCTGCTTCTCACTCTACCAGCCTTGTGCCTTATGCTGATTTTGCCCTCTACCCTCCTTTGGACCACCATGTCCTCTCCACTTCCCCTTTTCCCCAATTATTCAATAAATTCATTATTTTTACCTTTTCCCTTATCTTGGTGTCGCTTTTGGGTCCAAAGCACAACCAAACATAACAATGGAACCAGTTTTATAAGAACAGATATCAACAACAATATTTTTATATCTAAAAAAAATTAACTTTTTTTTGCATGTATTTAAATGAAACAGTTTGATTGGCATTAATAGGCAAATCAAAAAGACTTCTGGGACTAATTGCAATCCTTGGTGACATTATTTCTTTTGTATTGTGACAGTACTTGGGTCACAAAAGATGATGAAGACACAAGAACGCAGATTGAGAAAGGCCTTATATATCTAATGACATCTGCACATTAGTGTTATCATGTGAGGATGTTGGCATGCTGATATTAGCACTGAGTTCAGACTGCTGCTGTGCCTTAGAAGGCTTCACAGTCACAGAGCTGTTAGCATAGCTGTAAAACTGCCAGACCATCACTGGTACCCATCTCAAGCATCAATGATATCGGTGAGGAGAGGTGCCTGTGCAGGGCACAAGGATATTAAAAGACACTGTCCACCTTAGACACAACCTGCTCAACCTCCTGTCGTCCGGCAAAGAGATGACAGAGGCAGACATGTCTGCTATCAGACTGAAGGGCAGATTTTATCCTCAAGCTTTGAGTATTCTCAATTAATCTGTCACATACAAATTTAAGTAATAGTTTTACCTTTATGAACTTAGTAACTTGAATTAATCTTAAATCTCAACACTTGTCGAAATCTCATTTGAGGGCACCAAAGTTATTTCTAATAAATTTAACCACCTTTGACAAACAAGAGGAGTATTAAATAAAAGGGCCAGCTTTTACATGAAGGATTTATTTATCTCTGAGCTGCATTTAACATAGAATAAAATCTTCCACAACACAAGGAGTGTTTGCTTTAGGGCACAATTCCAGTGAGCCAATGTTATGTCACTAGTAAAATACAGTCAAGGCAACTTTATTCAACCAAATGCTAGAGTTTACATTGTGCAAACTAAAAGAGCTGTGACAACTCGGACAAAACTTCTCTTACATTCACTTGATATAAAAACTTTCCAAGAGGAGCTTTAAATCTCGCCAATTATTACCCAAAGCTAGTTTAAAACTACTGTACATTTCACATAGTCTTGCCCTCCATACTGGATTTGACATGTTCCACTCTCTATGTCCATCTCTTTCCATCTGAGTCTCTCCTTCCCTGCCTCCATCCTGCACCACATCCCACTAATTACCCCTCAGCAGTGAGACAGTGTTGTGTTTAGTGACATGCCGAGGCAGGCCCAGTCTGCCTGACTGGTGGCTCTGACAGCCTGTCACGCACATAACACACACACACTCACACACACTCACACACACACACACACTGACAGAGCTGCTGTGATGGCAAACAGTGGCGGGAGTGCTGGCCTCCGACCTGCAACCTCTCCCACCTACTGCAACCACCCTTCCACGACTACTATCCCAGTCCCCCTTACCCCCACCACCCCACCACACATGCATTTAAATGAGATTTGTGGCAATTTGCTGCTGTGCCGCTCTGTCTGTGTCTGCCTCTGTCTCTCTCTCTCTGCTCACTCTCTCTCTCTCTCTCTCTCTACTACTACTAATGAGGTTCTTAGTGGCTGTCAGTGCAGCCTGGAGATGCTGGAGGGTCTAATGGAAAGTCAAAAAAGATGCACCCTGAGGAGCAGGGGAAGCTCTCCAGGTGTGGGAGACAGCGAGGTTTGGGTTAATTGTATGAATAAATATAGCACATAAAAACAGAGGGCGATTTGTCATCACTTGATAAAGAAGTATCTTTTCTTACATTTATGTCGGTGTATGTGTGTCTGTGTTTGAGACGTGAAATGGATGCCAGACAGCTCTGTGTTTAGCTGCTGGGTACTCCCTGATTGCTGCCTCACTTGCTGACATGTTTCCCTCTACCTGCCGAGACAGCCCCCGCTGACAGAGATACTGAGAGATCATTAGTGTTAGCCCCCCTGACATAGCTGTCTGAACAAGCCTCCTCCCTTCCCCTCCTCACCTCTACTGTTCCTCCCCTGCCTCTAGTTGTGTTCTATCAGAGCCCCCCACCACCACCACCACCACTTCATCATGTTTTCTTCTGCTGCTGTTGTTTGCTCCTGACAACTGTCTGGTTATATCTTTCCTCTGTCTGTCCGTTGCCCCAGCAGTTGGTGCACAACTCACATGTTGTTAGCTTCCACCTTTTAATTACAGGAGTGGTTGGGATGGACACGTCTTTGCATTCAAGCATTGGAAGCAAAGTGTGAGAGTGCTGAATGGGGCACTGAAAAAGCTTAAGCCTGGTGGTACAAGCCTAAAGCTTTCAGAACATGTCTTTGCACGGACAATAAACTTGACTCCAAAAAAATTACTATTTTATTTAATTTTCACTGAAATGTTTTTGTGACTTGATCAGAGTGAGTGTCTCTGTGGATACTGAGGCTATTTTAAAAATTATGTTGGAATCATAATAGGCTGAGTTGTAGGAGTCCATCTATAAGACCTATTAACATAATTAAATTAATAAATATAAGTCCCCAGTTTCATATAGAACTTGTCTAACCTTTCTGACCTTCTTCCTTGTTAGAAAGAATAAGATGACCTTTTGAAATACCAACGGTACAGATCTTAAAGTCTCTGCATATAAAATGAATGGATGGATACCACTAAGGGTATTTGAAAGGAAAAAAAAAGAAAAATATTGTACTTCTTCATGCATTTAATTAAACATTTTACATAACATGTCCAAAACCGACAGCAAAACCACCAATTAGTCCAAAATGAGAAGGTCAAGCATCCTTTTTCTGTTCACTTTGATCATAAAAGATGTCTGTTTTATATAATTAAAATACTTTATAGAATCAGTTGTCTCTGAAGCACATAGTAAAATCATTGACCATGTAAATCCAGTGCATGCTACTCATGTATAAGTAAAAGTAAAGTATAAGTGAAACATTTATATTTCATTATGGAAATATAATTAAATTGCAGTTTTTGGTGACTTATTTATGTGTAATTAATTAATTAATTAGTGCACCATAGGGTTGTATTTTATCAATTAATGAAAAACATTTTTTTATTTTTTTTTTTCACCACATCTGTCCACATGCACATTGATGAGATTTTAGTCAATGTAAGATGTGATATATTTGCTGCAGCTAATCCCCCCCACCCCATCGTGGTTATGATGTTTATAATCTTTGGTAATTAAAGCTAATGCTGTATCTGTCCAACACCATAAATGCTGGAGTCATGAAAGTAAAAAATAAAGTCATTTGAGGATGAGAATAAAAAATTAATTAGCGGGAGAGATGAGTGGACTCACTATCAGGAGACAGATAAAGATTTTAAGTGTATGTGTTCGTGTTTGTATTGTTACTAAAGTGCGGTTTAAGCATGTGGATCAAGACACACTTTGAGCTCCATGAAACCCCATCCAGACTCTTAAACAGCGTGACCTCATAAACCACAAAGACCAGTTTAACTGTCCAACAAAAGCAATGAAACTTCAATAAACATTATCAGTTCCTGTTACAGCAGGCTAATAGGAGGCTCTTGGAGGAAAAGAATTATGTAAATAGCTCTCATGCAGCGCGCCAGCACAATACAAGTAAGCTCTCAACTTGCCACATTATATTATGAATTCTTATAGAGTCTCACAAGATCACGAGGTGACGACTGGCTGAAACTAACATATTACGGCACATAGACTGGTGAGGCTTTTAAGGGTTTCTCAGATGTTATGGGGGCAAAATTAGATCATTCACTGGGCTCAGAAACGAACAATGCCCAAAGTGAAACCCAAACTTTTTGACTCAAAAGACTTTAAAAAAGTATGAAAAAGTTGAACTTTCCTGCTTACGACATTATGCAATTGCTATTTCGCACACATGACCTTATCTATTCTCCGCCCACACCAAGTTTTTCAAGAGCTTTCAGAATAAACAAACTTCCCTTTTAAAAATGACTCATGGTTATTTTACATTACAGCAACTCATTATGAAAGCTGTTCCTAAAGGACATTTGACATTAATTTACACTTCTCAATCAATTCAAAGCTCTCATATTGACACAATAATAGACACAACAGGGATGTCCTGGTGACCTGATTGTACTCAAGGGATGGGTGTCAGTACTCCATCATTTTGAATATTGTACTTCCATAAAGTTGCAGGCTGTAGGAGATAAAATAAAAAAGCTTTAGGAGATAAAATAATTATTAAAAATTGATGCAGCAGTGGGAAAGATGTTCCGCCTTTTCAGAATCCAATATCTTTATGGTTAGGGTTAACACTTGTATTCCCAGGATGCAGCTCAGTAGCGTCTTAAGTCTTTCATAAGACCTACCAACCCATCATCAAGAATTTTTGTGTAAAACAAAATAACATGGCATATACAGCATTATGTGTATTATTAGTATTATTATAATTTGAATACAGGCCTCTTCTTATGAGGGTCAAGACTGGTTCTTATGCTTCTCTCTAATCAATAAATAAATAAATATTATAAATACAAGAATTTGCTACACTCTTTTATACTTTATACCAGAACAAAATATAGGGAGATAAGATTTGGGGAAAAAATAAATAATCAAATAATACATAAATGTCATGTAAAATTTGTTTGATTATAAATAAAAGAAAGAGTTGTTCATAGAGTTTAGTTTTTGGCAAGCAAATATTTCTTGGGGGACTTGATAAACATGGCCTGAGAATGTTCAAAATCTTGTCTAAAATGTCATTATAGATTTGAACTCAATGAGAACAAAATCCTTACGATATTGTGACACTACTTATCCATCCCGCTAGGTGGCACTGTGAGTCAAATAAAGCTTGGGTAGCAGATGCATAGTGAACAGTGGAGTGAAGGGTTAGTATGTTTTTTCCAAATAGCTCGTTACATGTGCCACTTCTGCATTTTGCATTAAACATGTACTAACCTGTCAACTATTATGGATCATGTTTAGATGCAGTAATCAGTGTTATGTGCAGTAATCAGGTCATACAGATGCTTTGTCAACATGCATGTCAACATAACTCTGGTACTGATCAACTGTTATTTTTTAATACCAAAGGATCTCAGCTCCCTTAGTCCCTGTATTCCATAATTTGGAAGGGTTAGTAGTGCACAGTGTCAGTTTGTCAGCTTGGAAAATTAATTAGCCCTCAAGGGCCATTTTGGTGCCAGTACAATGCTGTTCACAGTGCGTATGCAGCACAGCTCTGGAAGTTCCATGCGGATTTGGCTTTTTTGACGTTCACTGAAGCTCTGAGTTTTGGGCCACTGTTCAAGACACAGGATATGTATCACCACCACTAAATTTTGGACAATGCCCACCTCACCCCTCTGCAGGAATAGGAAACGGCATCTTTTGTGTTTTCCCTCTCTAACCCCTTCCATTCTTTCTGTTGTGGACAGTTATTCCCGCTCTGCCTCAGATCTCAGCCTAGCTAAATTGATGTGCCCCAGCAGCCCTACATGCAGACAGGTTGCACTGGAGTGGAGTAGGCCACATGCTGCTTGGAGCCTCTGCTTTGAACTTTTTACAGTGGCTCCTCTGGAGAGGAAAGAGCTGTGTTACAAAAGTGAGGTATACACCGTGCAGGATTTTTATTAAACGTTTGGTGCAATAACATGCAGGGAGAATGTAATACAGAGCACACTTGGTGTAATACCTAACATGAACAGCATGAACATCCACCTCTGATCACACGTGTGTGTATGTGTGGATTTTTTTTCATACACACAACTGCAGACACTGACAAGAAGCTGCACTCCTGTAAAAATAACTCTCCCAGACATGTGTCCCCAGGGCTTATTTAACCGTTACCGATTGCTTTCATTGAGACAAGATAAAAGTAGAAAACAAAAAAAATGTCCAGTTGTTGTTCAGCACATGAATGACATTTGTTTAAATCAGATAGCTGAAAGACATTTACATATTGAAGGAAATTGCTGGGAAATGTCACAAAGAATTAACAGGTTTTTGATAGGAAGCGGAGAAATGCTGCGTTTTTGTACTCACTGGCGTTTTGGCATTTTGAGGCTTGAAAGTCAAATGGATTTCATTGATTTGTCTTCATGCTGGATGTTCCCCTGGCCGCTCCGCTTGCAATAGTGACTCTTATTGTTGCTTCTGCCAAATGGGCTTTTTGTGACAACAGAGAAGAGAGGAAGGCTGTCTGCTGCGGAAGGGCACAAATGGAGCTGCTTTTATTTTAAGAGGAGCTCTGCTAGTCAGGGCTGCCCATTAAAGTATCACTGAACATCTCCTAACAACTAATGAGTTTATACCAATACATTGACTATCTTCTTTCTAGTGATTAAATTCCCAGCCTCTCATTAGCTGTCTCAGAGGCACCAAAGCTTTAGATCCATTAGGGGGCACTAGATTATAATGAAACACGGCAGAACTAGAAGTAAACAAAAGATGCCACTTGATGTGGGCACCTTGTGGTTAAGAAATAATGAAAACTGTGGCAAAATTGCCGAAACTAAACATCAAAGAAAATATTATAATGTTTCAGTATTGACCTTCATTTATTTCCCCTTTTGAAGTCAACAGCTGGAGTCTGTTGTTCAGGAACGTTTTTATATTTGGCACCACTGAGTGAAAATGCATATAGCTGAAATAAAAAAGTACCCCTGCTGGTTAGGTGTAGAGATCTTTAAAAAAAGACTATAAATTTTTCTGAACAACAGAGTCTATTCACTCACTAAACAAAACGAAGTCACTGGGGATCCGTAAAACACCAGATTTTCTCCTTCACACTTCATTATGCCTCCTACTGAAAGCACAGTGTCGCTTGTAAAATATATATCTTGGCTAATGCATGCTATGTGCTAATTTGTCCAAATTGATACTTGGCAGATTTTGAGAGAAAAATGAGTTGAATTTTCAAAAAAGAAATCAATCTCATAGTTCTAACTGGATTGTATTCTCTTGCCTGGAAAGCAACTGTCAGAATAATCAGGTTGCACCACAGGAAAAAAAAAAACAAAACAAAACAAATATCTCTAACTAGAGGAAGGAAGAAGGAGATGTGATCAGGAGCACAATCCTCAGGTACAATTTGACCCAATTGTCTGTGATGCATCTCCATTTAAATGCTATCTGACGTCTTTCTGTTTCACACTGTGACCATTAAAGTGACATGTGGTCTGCCAGTAAATGTCTTCGCCGGACATCTCATCATTATTCCTACATTTATTAAATTAGGATGATTTATGGCTGGTTTGTATGGAGCATAGTATATTACCTAAATGACTATTTAACTGAACACAGGAATTTCATTAACATCTGACCTCCCAAGTACAGATTGTACTGCATCAGTGCAGCTGGAGAAAAGACTTTGGTACAACTTGCTTTTGTCAGACTCTATTTTTGGATGATGTAGTGGAATATTTTGTACCTTGTAGCTGTTCATACCCCGTGTGTATGCATGTGTCATGCTCTGCAGGGCTCATTGTACCTGAGATGAATTTATTCTGTGTAAGATTTCTATCACTTTAACACAAGAAGACCAAAAGCAATAATGTTTTAATCATTATGTTACTTTGTATGTCCGTGGCTCTCAAGTCCATTGGTTTCAGTCCAGGGTTTATAGATTGTTACTAAAATATAGACATTTTTAAATCACAAGAAAAACCCACTGAACCCTCTGTGAATAATTAATTTTTGAAAAAAACAAACCAAATCCAAGGGAGATATGAGCGGTCAGACCTGATCTGAAGGGCACTGAGGATAATTAGACCATAGCCAAAATGTGGTTGACCTGAACTGCCCAGACACCACCTGCAGCAGCATGATGATCTATCAATTAACCAACAGCCTCAGTCACAAAGAGCAGCAATGAAATAATAATAATATCCTTAAAATTGAACGTAATTCCAAAAACTAATTTCCTTCAGAAACCAATTAGTAGAACTTTCTGTAAGCGGGCGACATACAGACAGACGATAATCCTTTTATTGCAATTAAATCATCTTGTTACCATCAAGTCATTTCAAGGCATAAATAATTTACACAGGCTGCTGATTTCCTCAAGTGTGTTTGTCTGGCTGTAATTATGACACACCACATGATCAGAGTAGATACACTCAGATCAATTATGGTTCTACTCAGGTATTGATGCTTGGACCTTAGAACCATGGCAATCAAACAAGACCCTGTGCGACCATTATAGACTGAATATATTGAGGACACAGTTTGAGTCAGATTACATCAGGTCTTTCTTTTCTTAGAACAAAGCTGACCAGTGAAGACTCGTAGTGTTGACAAAATGAACTACGAACTGGCTTTTCTTACAGTCATCATCACCCAGTACAACAAGAATCTTACAATGTTTTTTGCAAATGTACTATATAGAACAGTGGTGGCAACCATGGTACAAGTCTTAGAGCATAAAAGAGGCCAGAAAATGTATTTAGATTTAAAATTTACCAAATAAATATAGGATGAAAGTATGATGACTAAAAAAGGTGGCTGTGTCTACCAACCCCTTCACCGTAAGTGACATTGCACCGAAGGTTCGGTCTAGAGGTAAATCTACCTAGATGCTTTATGACATCAAGACTTATTGATTTACAGCAAAAGACAAGAAAAGGTTGCTGTTCTTCTACCTTAAATTGGGCAGCTATCAGCATAAAATCGTTCACAGCATGGCCTATATATAACACAGTTTCCTTTTTAATAGGTACCATAAAATATGGCTTACTGACAAATTGACTACGGTTTCATTGTGTTCACAAAGATTCAATTGATTTACGGATGTTTACAGATGCTATTTGTAGCATCTGGATTCCCACAGATATGCACGAACGGCTGCAATCGAAACACATGAAAAAGAAAACGTAATAGCATACAGTGCGGCTCCATACATAAGGCAATATGTAAGGGATATGTCTTGGTGTTCTGTACCTCTGTGACTTTCCTCAGAAGTCTGTCTTGAAGGGAGCTGCAGATTCATAAGATGAATATAAAGAACTTTACATGCTGAGATGCATACATGAATGAGAATATCCCCCACACCGACCGTACATAATCAGTCAGCCATGTTCCTTGATTGTTCTCAGCAGAGCCTCCACTGAATTCAAAGCATCCTTTTAAAATCCATGGAATTCACCTGGGACAGGAGTGGGGGGAAAGAAAATATTTCCAGCCCACATTACCTGGAGAGTCATTTTTCAGCCAGGCTGCGTGAGATTTGGTTAAGCTTGCCCGTGTCTCCTGCCATGCCCCGAGGTCATGTCAGATGGACAAGCCGGCTAGATATGTAAAACTATTCCACAGATCCAGGGCCTGGGGTTGAAGGAGAGGGGTCAGGCATGAGCTTGCCTCCTCTCCCAGGGTGACACAAGTCTGTAAACGGCATTAGCTTGGAATATGTATCCCATTACTATAGCCCTTTTTTTTTGGCCCATGCGGATGTCATGCTGCCACTCAATTTAAGACCAAGGTAAGGTGCACTAGCTATAAACTCTACACTCAGTATGAACCATGTGTTTGACTTAAATGTGTATCTGTGTGCTGTATGTACACATGACTTTGCCTTCAGAGTTCTTCCCCTTAGCCGTCAGCTCCCTCCACCCCACTGTGCCAGTTGACAGGGCTGTTCATTCCACTCGGGATGATGATGTGGATGTCACGAATTGTATTGGCAGCTGCCAATGTCGATACAGCATTATGGAATGAACCAGTGTTTCACACAGTATCTTAATCTAATTTACAAGGCTCTCTGCTTCCTGGGCAGCCAGAATGCCGGAGGGTCGGCCAAAGTCGAGGAAACAAAGTAAATATAACGGACGGGATGCCCTTCTGCTGCTCATGGGGAAAGGTAACATGCACAGGGAAAGAAAAGTGGTGGTGGTGGGCTTAAAGATGAAAGAAAACACCCACACACCGTCTCTTATTCACTTTAGCTCCCATTTTTTATGCTAAGAATGCAGCTTCTCCAGTGAATACAATATTTAAAAGGCACCTGTGAAACTGAGTAATCTGCTGTGCATGCTCAGAAGAGGAATTGCCATTGTACCGCAGATACAAAGGGCTGAACATGGCTTTAACAACCATATTGTATTGCTCCTGCTTGCACTGCAGTGTGCTGTGCATCAATCCCATGCAAATTGCCCCACTCTTTTTTTTTTTGAAAGCACACCCAAACACTCCCCATCTCATACATACACACACATTAACACACATAGTAGCACTTCCCCCAGCATCCTTTTACATGATATCATTAGCCATAAGCATTGCCTGACAAGCAAAAGGCAGAGTGCCAGTTCCTTTTTTCTCTTTTTTGTTCTAACACATAAATCTGAAGACCACATATGCTGCTGTCTTTTATGAAATTGTCCCCCCAAACATGTCTCTTTCTTTCTTACACGGCACGGCTTGATCAATTAATACAGGGGTGTTTAATCTGCGGTATGTCGCCCTTCCGTCTGTTTCAGGACAACTGGGGAGCTTTTAATTTTGGGCCACTTTGCGACTGCAGAATGCAAAGGAGCTGACAGGCAGGGAATGGCTGTTATTTATACGAATGGGATGTTGGTGGTAGTTTTAATATGCAGGCTGCAGCATCTGTAACAATACAATTTCCTTTCAACTACAGGGTGATTTCCTCTTTCGGGAGTCTGTGATGGCATGGTAGAAAAACCCACAGTGAGCGTTACGGTGAGCTCTCTGAGGCATTTGAATCTGGCACTGTGTCCAATGTGAGGCCAGGCCTTGCATCAGATGAGACAATACAGCAGGGCTGTTGGTTTTATTGGCATGTTCACATGCAGGGACACACATGTGGGCACTCATACAGAATGAAGCTTTGGATGCCTCATCACAACTTCTCTGTTTTATCTTTATTTAGCCAGTCAGCATTTGAAAGTGGTGGGGAGTCTGGGATACACCAGAGAGAGGTTTGTGCAGGGATTTGGTCCTCAGCCACTAGGATTGCATGTGATTACAGAAGCGAGGATCATAATGAATACACCATCTTTGGGCCGTCCGCAGCTTCTCTCTGCGGTGCAGGAAATTCTCAGAGCGCAGTGTACCCAATTATTGCTCTATGTTTCTGCTTCTCTGGAGCAGCTCGGGGTTTCGTTGCTTGACTGAGGGACAATTTAAAGGAAATATAGTAGAAGGTGAGTACTGTTAATTCCTATTTCCATGAAACTATTAGGTCTTTGGGCTCTAAGCAGCAACCTTACAATAACAAATTTGCATCTGTGCAACACAGCAGATGGACGTGGCTGATAAAATCGACATCCAGTTCTCTCTCTTATACAAGAAAATTGAAATAATAAATCAGGAAATAGTATTTTGAGATTAAAAATATTAAGAAAGCCAATGGTTGACCTGAAGTTTACTGTGTGTTTGGCTTGACACACACTCTATGCGTGTAGTATATCACTTAAAAGCAAGGCTGTATAAGTTTCCTGAAAAATGGCTGCTGTCTCTGCAGGTGAACTGACCTTTGACTGAGCCTCTCTGCTGTATCTACCGTTGCTGTGTCTGTCAGGTTTTCCATTCTTGCACAGCACATACGCAGGTCACAGTGATAATCATTGGAGATCTACCATTTGTCATATTTTTTTCAAATAATGAGTTCTTGATTTTGAACAGAGGTAGACCAAACACAGGCCTCTCATTTCTAATTTGATTCTGCTGACTGAAATGAAAACTTTTGCCCGCAGATTTTATCAACTGTCACAACCTTGCTAATTGTGGTATCAGTAGTTCTGCAGTAGATTAAAAATGCTGTCTGCTGCTGACTTTCTGATACTTTCAGCTGACTCATATTCACCAAGAAGTCTTTACGAGGATCTTAAATATTCTCCTGAAGTCTACATACATGATGTCATTCTGACTGACTGAAACTAAAACTGCATGTCCCAGACAAAAAGTCAACAGGTTAGATTTATGCTTCATTGTTCATATTTTGAAACTGTTTGTCTGACTTTTGATATCACAAAAGAAAAAGATTTAACATGTGGGTGTGTTCGGCAAATGTAACACTATCTTAGATAAAGTATTTGGCCAGGACTGATAGTGTGTACATTTCCTCAAATCCAGTAAATGCAGGGCAGAGCTGTGAACAATTACGAGATTAGGTATAAATCATAATAGTGAACAGATTATGTAACAGCAGCACAAGTTAAGAATAGTCAGACTCAGGGAAGTCAGTTGCTTACATTTGCTAACATTAGTCATCATAAACTATTGGTCATATGAGAACAAACAGACTATAGCAGAGAAAACCCACATTATAATGAATGAAACTGGGTTTTGTGTAATTGCTCATGAAATGATGAACTAACCCAATCCTTTTCATTTCTCGGAAGAGCAAAAAAATAGA
>JAQMCX010000032.1:13843697-13882559 GCA_029814765.1 Acanthurus leucopareius
ACACACACACCCACACACACACACACACACACACACACACACACACACACACACACACACACACACACACACACACATGTGCACACACAATCTCTGCTCACAGACTTGCCCAGTGTTAAGTCCCTGGCTTAGTCAGCCTCTGAGCACAGCACAAGTCGTGCTGGGAAAGAGAGGCCAGGCAAGCCCCAACAGAATGCTAATGATGTCATTAACCTCTGGACTGCAGGGTCGGGGGGAAAAGTGGCTCTGAAAGGCAAAGATCACGTCACTCTTCCACTTACTTATTACATATTTAGTATTAGACATGCATGCAGGTGCCCCACAAAAATAGGCCTGTGTGGAAACAAAAAAGGAAGCCTTTTATTACATTACCCCATAATGAGTAAAATGAAAGCTGTAGTTTTTTGACCACTGAATCTTTTGATTACAGTCTTAGGCAGGGTGCTTACTTGATCAAAAGGGGTGTGCAGAAGTATATGTACATATGATAATTTGGAAATTCATTGAATAAATTTAAAAACAGACAAATTTGTGAACAACATGCATTTCTAATTATACAAATACATGATTTAAGTGAGAAGAAAGCTCATAATTACTTGTTTGGTAAACAGAAGTTCATACACAGAGGGAAGGGATCAGCTAGTGAGTTTTTTAGGCTCATACAGCTACCAATATATTTCTATACTGGATGGAGATAGCCAAAATGTTGCCATAAAGTCAAAAAAATGCCACATTGAATTCTATCAATTTCCCCATCAATGCAAAGAGCAACGACAAAGGCAGAGAAGATGAGAAAAAGATGTCTGGTAAACACAAAGAGACTATATGTCTCCACTCTATTCTTTTTCTTTTTTTTTTTTTTGTAATATTTATCGACAAAAATGTAGCTGTAGATACTTTAATGCTTAAAAAAGCAGGGTCTGCAACAAAGTGTGTCCTTCTTTCTTAATATAAAGTACCATAGATTATTGTTGTTGTTTTTAATGTATTTAACTCTTTGGAGCTTATTGGGTTTATGGTTAAACCTATTATTAGACAGAAACAATGATTTCTCATCATATATTTTTTAAGAAAATATTATCAGTTGACTATTAATGGTGCTTCACTGAGACCTATCAGGGATATATTTCTTGTAAATATATGAGATCATTTCTGTTAGCTCTCTTGCTTTTTTTACTAGATGGCATAAAAAACCAGATAGAGTCCCAGTTTAAGCCGGTGGCAAGGTTTGTGTATGATGTGCAAGATAGCATGACAGTGCTCTAACATGTAAGACAAATAAAAAAGGTAGTAAAATTTCAGTATTTATACGCATGGTTCTCACAGTTTTTAATATTTTAGGAATATTTTTTTCACTATAGCCGGAAAAACTTTGCACAGTGTGTGTACGCATCCAACTCCGTGGATTTGCATTGTCAGATGAGCTCTACAGGTTTTGACATACCGACTTGGATCTACATCAACACCGACAGCAGACAGTATAGATTAACCTTTAGGACAGATGTGGGGGTTTTGGTATTCTGTCGAAAAATCTCAGCTGGTAGATTCTCCAGCCACATTCTGACTGAGTGTATCTGTCCTATATCCATCCACTCTGTCAGAACACAAGGGATACAAATGTAGCAGCCAGAGAAGGTCGAGGGTAGGGGTCACATAGTGCACATAAGGCTCCAGCTAATAGGATCACTGAAGTCAGCTGGCCGGATGAACATCTGTCCAGCAACACATGCATGGGATACATACGGCTCACATGCACACAGATAACTATGTGGACACACATGGAAGCAGCACATGCACCTGTTAAATTACACATAAATATGTGGAATTGGTAATGCAGCACACAGACACAAACACACACTGTGCGGACAGACATTTAAGACACACACAAACACATGCACATACACAGGAACACAGCGGGAGGAAGAGGAAGTGGCTGCCAAAGAGGTGGGAGATGAGTGGGCACTAAGCAAGCAACACTTAGAGCAGGAAGTCCCTATAGGAAGCTTTGCTTGGAGGAAGGAAGTGTGTTTGGAGTGCATGAATGTGAGTGTGTGTGTGTGTGTGTGAGTGAACATGTGCGGAGGAGGTGTGGATGTAACACCATGGGTCCAGCTGACTTTGAAACCACAACAGAGTGGTGTAGGTTTTTTTTTTTATTTTTTTTTATTATTGCGCTGTATCCATATCAGAAGCAGCACATGTCCTTTACAGGGTGAAAGCTGTTCAAGGGAAACATCTGGTTTCTTTCAGCTCCACTAACTTTGTCCAGGTTATAAAAATTACAGCAAGCCACTTTGTTAATAAAAGCCTTAAATTGCAGTCATTTTCAAATGCAAATCCATATGTGGGGCTTTTAATGTGCTGCCACTTTGAAAAGCTCAATTATATCATGGGCAAGGGCACAGATAAGCCAAGGTAAGACTGAATACAGCAGGGTGAAAAAGTCTATTATGAAAAGATCCACCTCAATATAGTTTTTATTTCACCTTTCTCCCTTTCTGCCTCGGAGCATGTCGGGCAAGAGAGTTACATCATTTTTTCATTCGCTTTTTATTTGAGGCTCTTTAGAAATATATCAATGGACGCGATGACTTTACCTTGGCTTTAACCAAAAGAATCTAACATGTTTTCAAAGTAGTAATTGGCAAGTGATGACTCAGCTGCTTATTTTACTTTTCTGAGGCTAAAGATTTGAGGGTTTTTGTGAGAAATGCCTTTAAAGCTCTGTAACTGATGAATAATCTAATTTAAATGATTTATTGCATGTCTAAGTTCATAAATGCAATCCTTTCCAAACCTTTCACAATACTTGGTTGCAGTTTTCCAGCTTTTTTTCCGCAGGACATATGCCCACATCATTCCCAGATGAGCTAAAGTAGCCTTTTATTGATCCCACCTGTCATTTTCTAAGTGTGTTTATTTAGAATTATTTTGAACTCACAGAGTGCAATTTCCTCTGCTGGATTTCTCTTAATTAAAACAATAAAAAAAACCAAAAGATGTAGTTCAGTGACCTCATGAAGTAGCGCAGGATCATTGGATTTGCTGTCCTCATTGTTTAACAGCCACCACTGCAGATGAATATCTATCTTACTGGCTCAGGCAGAAATGGTCACATATGAGGTAATGGTGTACAGGTTATTCAAGTTACATTTAATCATGTTTGCCGACTTCCTTCCTCACTCTCTAATTAATGTCAGCCCCAGAAGTTTGGAAAAAAATGACTAAATGAAACACAAGTTACTTTGAATAAAATTACAGATTTCTGTGACTTAGAACATTATTGGAAACATTTAGGATAAAAAAAAGTACAAATCATACTTTCAGTGGAGTGAAAAATGTAGCGCAACATAAAGTGGATATTGTAACAATAATTTTTATATATTTAGATCATTGGTTTTCAGTTTATTCTACCTGCATTTGCACTACTACAGAGTTTGGCTGTAACCATGCTTCCATTCATAAACGATTGTAACTTTTTATCCATTACCTCAAATCAGTGGTTCTCTAAGTGGAGTCCTCGGGGTTTCCTGCTGAATGGACAATAATTTACTTTCACTATAATCTAATATGTAACATAATAACCAAATATATGACTAATTTGGCCATGAGTTTCTCACACTTTCTGTAATAAAACTTCTAAAACTAAAATTGGGGTTTTCAGGGGAAAAAAAAAGAAAACCACTGTTGAAGATGAATACTTAAGCTGTTTAGCCTCTGAGTTGCTTTTTACTAACTGTTTGAACCATTTATCCACTCCTTTTATCAAACTATTTAAACTCTTTGTCCATTACTCTTAGTCAACTGTTTTAATGGGTTTTTTTCCATCGCTTTTAGCTGACAAATCCCTTTAAACCACCTATCCTTTGGAGTCCTCTCGGTATTCTATGGTATCTTAGTCATTTATCAATTACTTAAGCAGTTTTGACTGCTTGCTTGCTATTTTCATGCGCTCTCATTGGTTTCAGTGGTGTTAAAATGTAACAGCTGACTTATGTTTGCAGAAGGTGTGTACTATGCAATCAGCCTAATGCAACAGGACATTTAAATCACAGCAATTTATACTTTTTCCGATGTTTGTTTTCCTCCTCAGCACAAACATGTGGATGTATGTTTAAAAAAAAAAAAAAATTAAAAATTCAGCTTTTTTTTTCCAAATGGAGCTTCTCTACACTCTTTCCTGGCAACTATGAGGTTGGAACTCACTGCTGTAGTATGTGTGTGTTTTTCTTTTTCGTATTGTCAGCCAAGATCCCTCTCCATGCTTCCTCTCCACTCCCCCTCTCTGCTCTCCACCTACCACTGAAGTGAGATATTGTATTTCAGGCTGGCCATTTCTCACTGTCAGTAATGCACATAAAATCCCACAAGTAGAAGGGCTAAGAGGTTTGATCAGCCATAATGCCTTTACCTACACTAAAGGCTTAAGAGAGGAAATCACATTCAAAGTTGCCCCGGCTCTGCACCGCACATCTGGGCCTCTACTAGCTTTCAGCTGTGGATGGAAATCTTGTGGTTCATAAGGCCTCAAATAGAAACCAGAGCTCTTAATCCATCTTGATCTCATTTACACACAAGTGGCAAGTTTTGACTAATATTTTCCTTGATATTTTGCCACAGAAGAAGAAGAAATAGCTCAAAGAGGTCCAGTCTGGTCCGGGGTTATTTTCAGATTCTGACTGCGTGTATGTCCCGGGACCGATCTCAGTATGATTGGATGGTAAATTTGGTATAATGCTTTCTTTTCCGTGGTGTAAAACCTGAGGAATGTGCTGCGGTGACATGGGCGGTAGTTTCCAGCTCTACTACTTCTTCCCGCACGAGCGTATCCTCAGATGACCTCGTCTGCCTATTGGTTTCATTACACATGCAGCTAAGTTGAGAACGTTTCTATATCCAGGGGCAACTTTTTTAATATTATTTCCAATTGCTTATGTTTCTTTAAGAAATAAACAATGAGGTAAAGATTATCTAAAGCATGAGATATGCAGACAGCAGACATATCATAAACACATGCTATCTTATCCAGAAAGATGACGACTTTTTTGCATTAAACCGTTACAAGTAGCCTGTCTGACCTCCTGGCTGAGTGCAGCTGTGGGAGACATAACATGCAACATTTTCATAGCTCATTTCAAGCAGCAGAAGCTCATGTCTTCCACACAGCTCTGCCAGCTATACAGCTTCTTTTTCATGCTCCAAAGCTTTATCCTTTCTTCAAAGCCCCATCTTAACGTCCAGCCCAGCCGGGGTGCACTAGATGGCACTGTTTACAACGGCACCGCCTGAATCCAGCAGCACAGCAAACACGCCATCTCACAATTACTGATTTACAATCCTTTCACTAATCTAATAAATTAGATTGTGCATTATACAGTTTGTAATTACACAACCACAATAAACACACTTAACAATGCACATCAGCTCCGATTTCCACAGCTGTTACTGCATTAGATGGGGAAAGATATGAAACAAGATATCAGATATGGCAATCAATGTGAAACAAGGAGATGATAAGATCAGTCACTTTTTTTTTTCCTTTTTAATGGCTCATAATATCATTAAATCTGACTGCCATTATTTGCAAATACATTTAGCTGGTCCATTGGGGCTGTTTAATGAAAAGTGCAGTCTTATCATGCACTGATAGCATTTGTATAAGCTGGATATTTTACAGCTTTTTGATGCATCTACCTGCTTTATCACTGCACTCGGCCTGCTGTCTGTTTATCGAATCCTCACTTTTTTTTTGCCTCGTAGTTGTTCTTTTGTTTGTCAGTGTGTCTGCAACTTTGCGTCTGCCTGTCTGTTTGTCTGTTTGTCTGTTTGTCTGTTTGTCTGCCTCCTCATATTCCTGGATCTCTTTGTGTCTAGGCCTTTGGGCAGGTTTATGACAGGGGTTGCTCTGGTTAAACCTTCCTTAGGCAACAAAAGGCAAAGAGTGAGACAGGCTCTGTCACATTATGCGGGCCCTCCTCTCCTGGCTTTGATTGAGAGTAGTGATCCAAAACTGATGCGGAGAGGAGCTGCAGCTCACCTCATGTCAACGGCGGATGTTCTCCACAGGCAGACAGGCGAGCTGCAATGACAATGTTGGATACGCTTCGTAGGCTCTGACAACCTCCTTCACACTTTGACACACTTGGTGATATCTCACTCAATGTTTGCTATTGTCTTAAAGAGGAATCGATTGTGCGGCAGTTGCAGATAGGATTCAGATGTGTGTTAAACATTGGCTGCGCATAGATTCTTTCCATTTCCCTGCAGCTGGGTCTGCAGTTTTTTAAAAGAGTTGGAAAACTTCTCAGCTTCTTTCTAGATATTGGAAATAAACAGTTTAGGTTATCTAATTTCAAATAATTATGATCTTTTTGAAGCATTGCAACTCATTTGTGCAGTCTTTTTTTTTCCCCTTGTGGGGTTCAAAGCACTCAGAACTGCAGTATCCCCATCAGATCTGCCTAAATTAAAAGTATTTTTTTCCTGCCACTGATATATGTGACATTTATCAGTAAAATGAGTCAGTATCTATTTCCAGCCATCTTTATATTGCTTTGAAAAAGGTTCTTTTCTAAAATTCTATTCTGCTGTAATGCTGCTTTAACGGGGAGTTCATCAAATGTCAAATGAAAGTCCTTGCAAGCGTAACTTAAGCTTTCAAATTAAACAGATTCTGAAAGTGTACTGTTGGTTAGATTTTCTGGTTTATAAAGGCCTACGCAATCTTTCAGCTGAGGTTGAAACATAAAAATCACCAGAATTGGAGTAACAAGAGTTTAATAACATCAAAAGGCACACGATTAGACGCAAGCAGAGATTTGTTCAACAACGACTGACCTTCCCATCTCTCATTTACGGCTCTTTCACGTTCAGAAACACACATATATTCCCCACACTGCAATCACATTTGTTGAATTTTGACATGTTACCCTGACAAGACCTTATTTTTTTTTTCAATCTGGTTGATATGTGATATCATATTTGGCGGCTACTTCCAATGAGCCCCAACTCTTCAACATCCTCTCCAGCCAATAAAAATGTGTATTTATCCTGCAGAGACTCATTTATAGCGGCTCCACCATGCATCATGAACTCAGGGGCACATATTCATAAACCGGCCATCTGCGTGAAATATGCATTACTTAGGAGATGTTGCGTCGGGCGATGCACAGCGGCTGGAAGGTGTCATTTCCATGTGTCAAACCCTCCCACTTAAATGTAACACGCTGCTATGGTGACGGGCTGATGGGCACGTCTCGCAGTTCTAAAGAGCCAGTAAAACGAATCGTTTCTTCTATTAAATAAGCGGACTGTGTTGTAGGCTGTGAGTCGACATGTCCTTGCATCGCTGCTGGGTTCTTTTAGATCTCCAGCAAAAGCAACATTTGAGACTTTTCCAACATTAAAGTTGACGTTTTGTATTAAAAGAACATGTTTTTTTTTCTCTTTTTAACAAAAGTTTTCTCTCCAGCTTCTGTCTTCTCAGTCCTTGTGGTTTCTCCATCTGTGGCCCCTGCATGGCTGTACTGCAAGTGCTTTTGTCTGCACTTTTCTTTCTGATGATTCTCAACTATAGCACATGTTGAGATCATTAATTTCAAACCCTGCCAAAACCGCTTCCCACACATGCATGGCATTCATTCCTCCCCTTTCCCCGGATCACTCTTCCTCTTCTCAGATGTACACACTCTGCTCTCTGCCTCGCTATGAAGCAAGAGTAATTCTGGTCTCTTTTCAGTGAATCAAAATCATTATGTGGCTTTGTTGTAGACAGGCATAAGATGAAGCTGAGAGCCAGGTTACCTTTTGCCTTATACCATCAAAAAAAAAAAGTGTGCTCGAACAGGTTTGTGCACAGAAAAAAGAAGAAAGAAAAAAAGAAGAAAACGAAGGTGTGAGGATTTATGCAGGCAGCACTGGCAGAATTCCCTCATACCTCCCTTGTTACACCTTCCATCGCAAACCTGCACCGTTTCGATGCAGTGGCAGATATGAAATATTCAACAGCCCATATTACTATTACAACACAGTAAAAAAAAAAAAAAAACTCTGGCATGCTCTCCCTGCACACTTTTAATTTTGAAAACTTGATGATTATTGGTTCAAATAGGACTCCTGCTCCACAGCAGGGGCGGCTGCCTCTGGAACCGAGGCTGCATCTTTAACAAGTACTTACAAAAAATCTCAAGGGTAGGGGGCAGACTGAAAAAGAAAGAGAGAGGAAAACAGGGAAAGAGAAAGAGAAAGAGACAGTGAAAGGGAGAGCAATCTGCTAGTGAATGTGTCAGTTTGTGCATGTGTGTGCGTGTGTGTGTGTATGTGCTGCAGACAGCTCACTGGCATGGCAAACGCCTGCTGGTCCTGAGCAGAGCGGAGCTGGAAGCCTGCTCAAAGCCCTTCACCTTCACAGCCGGGCTGGCACGATGCATTGAGCGCGGCTGGCATAGCGCGATGTTTATCACACAAAGGCACGATCAAAGAGCGCTGGTATCTGGCTGCACCACTTTCATCTGGGTTCCCACAGCTGACAGTAGCATCCGTGGGGGGCTCTCCTCTCCTTTTTCTCCTCCTTTAATGGTCTCTCTCTCTCTTTCTCTCTCTTTGCCCTACCTCTCTATTCTCCTCCCTCTCTCTCCCTCTCACACATTTATCGCTGCAGATAAGGAGACTTTATTTGAGATTCCATAGCCAAAGAAATTTTTTTCCACCTAATCACTGATGGCTTTAGACACGGCCTGGGGATCAGGCGTGCCTTGGCTCTCTGCGCGTACGGTGGGGGGGAAAGCTCACAAACTTTCCCTCCTATGTTTATGTTGCTGCTCCCCGCAGGCCAATCAGCTTCCTCCTCTGCTCGTTGTTTTCAGCCAAACGATCGGCAAACCAAACTACATCCCCAAAGACATTCCCACAACAGACTCAGTGCAACTTAACCTCATGAAAAACAGCGAACGCAAAATGAATGTGGATGGAGGCTTTGAAAATTCAGCATAGCACGTGGGGGCTTGACAGCTCCAGCATGAAGTTTGACAATTGGTATGCAGTCTCCATGTTGCTGAGACAGAAACAGGCAGTGGAGCTCAGATTTAAGAGAGGCAGAGCTGGAGGGCCGCTGTGGTCGAGGGCTCCAGATGAAATGGGGTGTTTATCATTCTCTAACTGTAACACAGTAACAGTTTGTGTGTCAGACATGCTCCAGAAAGAGCCACTTTTTCCAATAAGTCTTCCACTCAACTGATGCAGGCATTAGGCATTCCCAACATATCTTGCTACCTCCTGTGACACCCCACTATGCCTCAGAAAAAAAATGAAACTCCAAACAAATGGCTTTCGTGGTCACATCAAACTGCCTCGTTCACCATGAAAAACGGTGGCTCTTCAGCATACAGCGGTAACCCCCCCCCACCCCTCCCCACCCCCTGCACGACTGTCAGGAAATGCACAGTTTTTCCCCCTGAGTGTGTGCGTGGAATGTGTGGCTCCTGTTGTTGCGATCAATCCCAATTTAACAGACACCGGCTCAAAGTCAACCTTCAGGGAGCCATGAAAGCTGACAGGTGAGGACTCACTGCCGTCTCCCCGACTCACATCAAAGACACGGCAACAGTGGCGGCTTCAGTGGAAGACAAGCACTTTTAGAAAGAACAAAGAGACTTGGAGATAGGAGAGCAGGACTCGTCTTGAGACAAGGGATGGCTAAGAGGCTGAATATGAAAAGGACATGAATACTAAAAAAGGTTCCATCTGCACCCATGCAGATTTTCTGAGAATTCAAATTGGAATGTAACACAAATTCAGTATGAGCTTGGCCATATGAGAGACTCTGTTTGACAAAGACATCGGGTTCAGGTTTGATTTTTTTTTCCATCTTGCTTCGATTTAAAACATGTTAGATGTGCATTCCGGCTATTCATTCTCAAACTGGGAATCAAGCCAGTCCAAATAATAAAGCCACCGCATCTGTTGTTTCAATTTTCAATAATAATAAGGTCAAGTGAAACCCACTGGAAGACTTTTTGGGTCACTTGAGGACAGCTGAAACAAACTGCAAACTTGTTAGCAAACAGTTACTGATATACACAAGCAGCTGTGATATAACAACATTATCATTCATTTAGAGTCGTCCCGGTCCAATAATCACCACAGTTTGTTTGGTCTCTACCACCTTCTGATGGAAATATCCGACACTTGCTAAATGTTACACAATTTTTACCAGTTAGTTATTGACTTTTCAGACTTTTTTTGGTTACTGGTAGTAACAGCAGTTCCAGAGTTCAGGGGCAACAAACGCTACACAAGCGCCTACTTTGCCAGAAACACATGTCAGAGCATTTGTGTTTATGTTTAAATAAAATGCAACCACACATACTTATGCAGCTTTTCACAAAGTAGCAGGACACAGTAAAGAAAGATGATGAGCTTGCTAAGCTCACGCAAGCTTGTTCTTTTACTCGCTGCAATATTTCAACCTGATCAATTTTCACACACTGTAAATGATTTGTGGTCAAAATTTGACTACAGTCAGTGCAAACCTTTAAATATTTAGCATTTTTATAATGTAAGCTGTGTTACATAACTTAATATTAAAATTAACTACAAATTCAAACAGTGATTGTATTACTGTATTATGTGTATGAATAGCTTCCAGTGAACTCAGACTCTATAGCTAACAACAATATTAGTATTTTAAAAGGTAATGACACAATGTAAATACATTGAATGGCTATTGCTGTAAAGACGTTGACCTAACTTTAATTTATAAATGTGTCCAAAGTATGCAAAAAATGAACAAGGTCACTGTACAACCCTGAACTCAAGGTCAAAACGATACAGATGTTTTTTTTCCCCCATTGATAAAACCTCTGGAAAGCTTTGCAATCACAGCTCCACTCAGAGCACTCACTTTTTATTGTCTACCAGCTGTTGGAAAACTTTACAGTCTGAAGGAGAAAGACGAAGAAGAAGTCCTCTGAGGACCCATTTTTACAGCTCCAGCAGTTTAAGCCGCCATCTCTGGTGATGTAGCAGGTGTGCTTCCTTTGTGGCTTTCACCTTAATTCAACTTCTTGAAAAAACACCACAGGAAAGAATGGTAATTATGGGGGGAAAAAAAGTAGAGATGAGCTCTTTTTTCATGGCTTTGTGAGGCTGATATTTCATTTTCCTGTTGAATGGTCCTTACCCACAGGTCTACACTGTCTCGGTGAACAACTTGTCAATACTGAGCATGTACAGAGGAGATCAATACACTTTCAGGCACCGACAGAATCCTGAGTGCTTTAGTGAGAACAGAAATATGAAGTTATTCAGTCCAACATGAGAACTGTCACACCAGCAAAACCCTGAACAAAAAAATGGAACCCAAATACATAAATTACAAACCACCTTTCCCCTACATGTCTTTATTCCAAAGCTAATTAGCAAGGCTGTTAAAGCTATATAAAGAAATAGTTGTTAGTCTGTTTCTTGTTTATTGTTGATTTGTCTGTTTGTGACCAAAGCTGATGTGAGAAAGCCGGGGTCAATGGGTAAGGTGTCGCATGATATCGGCCCCATCTGATTGGCCCGCTTTACAGCTCAGTTTCTATCTCTGAGTCTTGTCCAATCATTAAAGTCCAGTATCTTTGGAGCAGGAAGTAAAGATTGGAACCATTTAGATCTCTCACAGATCTACTTAATGCTGCCCATCGATTGCTTTTCCCTTTTAAAAACAAATGGACAACTCTGATGGTCCAAATGGCCCTTTTCCCAATTACAGGCATGGGTGGCTTTCAATCCTCCTGCAGAAACACACTGGCCTGAACTTCAGATAGCTACTTAGTGGCCTGCGTGTGATCCTTCCTCGTCTGGTATGTACCTAAACACAGACACTCGTGCACAGACACACGCACTTGTGCAGCTGGTGAGATGAATCATGCAGTTTTTAGTCTATTCCATTAAAAATCTTGGTTTGAGCCAATATAGCTTTTGTTGTTTTTATATCAGTAATCGGATCAAAATGAGGATTAATCTTCTGCGTGTGTTCTCCTTTTAATAGAGAATAATTCACACTGAGATGAGAAATATTGAAGAATGCTGCACATGGTTTTAAAAAAAAAAAAAGAAATAAAAATAACCCACCATTTTCTCATGATCCAGAACCTTATATAGGCCTTATCAAAGGCTACAGACCTTACTCTTGTTTCTGGACTGGCGGCCAAGCGGACCTCTAAACACTAGACCGACACTGTGTTCTACTTAATCTTGAATGAGGAGCAGCAGCAACAGAATCCAAAGAAGGGATGAACTGGGAGCTGAAAGAGGGAGAGAGAGAGAGAAAGAGAGAGAGAGAGGAGAGCTGCTGTCAACAAGCTCTTATGGTGAACAGATGTGCGGGAACTCCCTCACTACTCCTTAGCCTGGAGCTATGCGCACACACACACATACACACACACACGCACACACACGCCCACAACCACACACAAACACATGTACTGTAACACATACTCAGGAGAAGGAGAAGCAAAACAATCATTTGGAGTAAATTCCTGAGATGGCTGAGATGGTTGTGGCAGAAAGGCCAAAATCGTAGAAAACCAAATGAGATATTGAAGCGTGGGCCTGTAAACACCGGCTGTGTGTGAGGTGTTTTTTTTCTTTTACTCTGCGGTTATGCAGGAATGCCACTTTCTGCAAGGCCAAAATGAGTTAGAACAGTGGTCCGCGGGGTTTGATTTATCCCCTTCCTGTGCAGGACAAAGTGCCCTATTTGACAGTAAAGCAGACATAAGGCAGCTGCCTCTTTGAGCTGCTCTTAGAAAGAGATGCTATCGGTCAATGGGCCATAGTTTAGTCACGCCGCCAAACTCTTTTTCCACCCTGAGCAAGCAGCGCTCATTGTGCATTTATCTTCACACAGGGTTGGTCTTACATCAGCATTGAACTGCTGAATTCCATCTGGGTTCTGATTTACAAGCTTGTAGGAGAATCCGAGTGAAAGGTAAATTTGATTACACAGTGCGTGGCCTTTGAGTATGTTTTTTCAAGCATAGAAATTCTTTTCCTTGAGTGGACATATTATTTAACATAGCCATTTTTAAGTTTAAGAAATGAAACGTGTCTCTTTTTACTTCTCCAAGGTTTCCAAAAATGGATTTTCTGACCGTATTGTTCTCATACTTTTAAAATAACATATTGCCCCTGTAAAATCTATAACGTTAAAAATATTATCTGTGGTATTTTCAAGTGAATTGCATCTGCAGAGACAGTTTGTGAAAAGAGACAGTTTATACAGATTTCATGATTTTGTTTTTATTTTTAGTACTTTTTTTAACCTATTTTATTATCAATATTTTTATTGGATTGGGTTTAAACAAACCTGTCGGAAACCAACCTGAACCCTGTGTGCATAAATGAACCATTTCCTATCTGAGATGTCATGCATATGATCAGGCAGTTAACCGTGAATACTAAATATGTCCACATTGTCTGATGCTAATTAAAAATTATTCAGAAGTCATCTCATTCTGAAAATAAGGTCCCTAACATGATATTAACCACTAGGGCTCAAACTGAATCCTGAAATGCCAAAAACAGCAGTTTCGTGAATGGCCACTTGAGGCTTGCAAACTTGATAAGGTTTTCATCCGACAGGGACAACAGACCACGATAACGTGCAGTCCAGATGCCTTAACACACAAAAAGTTATTGTTAATGTGACAGTAGCTACACATATAACAGCTAATAACCGGAATAATAACCAGAAAACCAAAATGTGAATGAAAAAACAATGTACTGTATAAAAAATCAAAACGTTCTATATCAAGGGGCCACAATTGCAGTTGTTCTTTCACCGGGTTAAACTATAACTGACTAAACTCCAGACCAGGTCTCTGTGCACTGATAGAGTTCCAGATTAGAGGAAAAGTATGTTCATTGCACTTTTATTGGATGAACTATCCCTTTTAATACAGAAAAACCTGAGCTTGTGATTCCTTCTTGTCTCACATAATGTGGAATGAGGTGTAACACTGCGGCAGACAGGATATTTGACACTAATTATTTACTTGCTTACGTGCTCTTTGGATTTTGATTACCCAGGCTAACCTGCAATATTGCACCCTTGTCATCCGACCTTGGCAGAAATCCATACACAAAATTGCATTAGCTAGAGTCATTGTTTCTACAGAAGTAGTGCTCTTCAGTGCGTGACATACAGTATGTAAACATCTGGTCAATAGACCTTTCATCCCCCAGTGTTGTTAAGTCATTAACCCTTTTACAGTGGCTCGCAGCTTTCCTGGTCTCTTCTTTATTGTCCGTTGGTTTCATCATTATTCACTTGACAAACAGCTATTATTAGTTAGAAACCCCTCTGCAGGCTGGATTAGCTCCAGAGGCTTTCATTATCCTTCGATTCAACCACCTTGATTACTTTCAATTGGCGTGAACACCTCATTTTCTAGTATAATCTAATTCAATATCATCTCATTTAGGGGCTGATAGAATGAGACCCGAGATAATTTGCTCAGTTCGGTATTGCATTGGGATTAAATGTTTATCTTGCAAGGTAATGATGATGTGTTGAAAATATGAGCCTTTTTAATTTTACGTCTCTGCTCCTACAGGGATTCAGGCAGGTTTGTACAGGTTGCATACCAAGGTGCGCTGAACACTGACTCCTTCCAGGCCATGTTAGGTATGTCTGTGACTCATTTCACCTCAGGCAGCTTTGCACTTTGTAACAAGGGCTCAAAGAATGTAAACAAGTTTTCAGTCCCTGCAAATCTGGCCTATTATCTAAGGACTCCGACTGAAAAGATTTGCCTTGTTGACAAGTGTTTGTTTCTTGACAGTACAAACACTTTGTGGAGGTGAAATCTGATTTGATGTCAGATTAAGTAGCATGTGAAAAATGTTTCTTTTCTTTTTTTTCAACCTTGGAGTAACTTTTAAATTCTGTTTCCATTTTGGTTTATTTTGACTTGTTTGCTGCTCAAATCTGTTTGTGACCCAGTCACCAGAAAATAATGTCGGCATTAACAGATATGTTGAAAGTTAACATTTAAGGTCTGATTAAGTTTAGGAACAAATACCACTTAGCAAGCGATTGAAAAAAAGAACGTTTTGGCATATTAACCTGATTAGTTAGTCAGAAATGCCAAAACATATTCTTGTTTTTTTTGTCTTTTTCTCACCATATAATATTAGTAAAATGCCCCACAGTGGCTAGAATTACCCAGTATGATGATCTCAAACACTGGTTTATTGCTTGGCATTCATCTCATGTAATCAAACCTAAGTTCTATTGCTGCAAACTATCAAAATATTAAAACGGAGCAAGTAAAATGTAGAAATTTTACACATCCATGTACTGCCAACGCTTAAAAAAGTGACCCTTTTTTTTTGCGGTGACCAGGCTGCTGTCTGACATTGAAAGAATAAACAATGCAGCAGTGCAGAACACAATTCTTTCTCCCATTTATTCCAGCTCCCAGTCGTACCTTTAAGGCATTAGGAGAAAGTGATTGTTGTCTTGTTCACAGGAGACAAGAAAGGTGACTATCTGTCAGCACCATCTAATGTCTTTCATTCTCCCGGTGTCCAGCGGTCGTAGTCAGACTCTCGTCCCCAGAGGTCAATCAGTCACCCAGACAGCTGCTCCAAACACAGCTCAGACCTCGGGCCAAATGACTGCCGTGTGTACAAGCCAGCCAAATCACTTCACTGATTACACTGATTTAGCTGTTTTAGAAACAGGCTGAGTAGATTCAAAGAGGTGATATAAGATTGTCTTTACTACCACAGGAATATCATCATTACTAATTGAATTAATTACAGATATCATGGACACAGGAACAAGGAACATTCTTGGTAATGTCTATTCACGAATCCACCATTTTTACCATCCCTATTTTGAGACTTTTAGCATGTGGGTTGGATGTTTATTAGCCACGAAATTTGGCCTAGACTTCCCTTTCCCCCCTCAGGATTAGACTTAATTATTTGGTATTTTTGTTCAGGCTTGATTATATAAGTAAATGTTCTATTCATTTTTAATAAAGACAGTATTAGATGAGTCACAGTTGGAGCACTGCAATGGCTCGAATGAGAATGACACTATGAGGACAAAATATTAACAGCTGTCATAGAAAAAAATCGTGATCTTTGATTTAAAGGTACAAGCCCACGTACACAAGAATATAAGGTTAGAAGTTTTAGGTTAATAAGACTCCCAAGATGCATTTCAGTGAAAATCATCTTATCACTTCATATCAAAAGTGAAAGACCACATTGCTGAGAAAACTGATAACAGTCTGCATCTTTAATAAATTTAGTTTCAGATTTAACAACTATGACAGTGTTTTGTCCTCAGACTAGAAGATGAGGCAGATTTTTATTGATACTGCTTTGATTTGTCCTTCTGGCTCAGCTTTTTCTCAATAACAATGTCAACTATGTCAAAATAAAAATTATTTATCAGAAATTTAAGTAATTAAATTTAGTGGTCATAACATAAGCATGCAGCATTGTCAGTATCTGGGAGAGCCTTGTGTTTCTATAATAGGTAATGGGTGTGTTGATGATAACCAGTATCAATAAATGACTTCTAAACTAAAATATGGATAATATGTTAATAAACACGTGATAGTATCTTGTACATAATACAGCAACTCTTAAATGATTTTGTTTCTTTCTGTTCCTGGTAAAGCACCCTATTGCTGGTTGCCACTCACCAATTAACAGAAAACATCATTTCCCTCACACTTTTGTACAATTCTAAGTTTATATATATATATATATATATATATATATACATATATATATGTATATAATCTGTGAGAGAAACAAATGAACACTCAAGAACTCAACTCAACTTCCATGTGAAGTGCCTTGCTCCAGGACACCTCATCAGCCATTACTGAGAGATGTACAACGGAGTTACTAATTCACTCTCCCCGCTGAGATTTTCTCAGCTTGTCTTGGGATTCAAATCTCCAAATCCTCTATCCCAATCTCACTGTCTTTTCTTTTTTTTCTCTCTCTCTTTCACATTTACTTTCTGGTCTGCATGGACTCCTAGAGTGAGCACTATGAAGGATTACCCTCCCCAGATGTAATCCAATCAAAAAAAAGCAGGAACTGATTTCTTATCTTTGTAAGATGCTGCATTTCCCCTCATCTCTGAGAAGACACAGCCAGCATTATCAGTCATTTGATTATCCTGAGTAAAAATGGATACAGAACAGCAGCAGTTTCAGCCTCAAGAGGCCTGACTTGCACATTGAAATCAAATTGAAGTCTGTACCTTATGTATTTGTTTAAGATTTGGAAATAATTAACTGGGGTAAAAGCTGTTATTGCTGCACAATAGAATTAAGCAGGACAGCAAGGGTTTTTGGAGTCCAAACAATCTAAGCTTAAGAGCACCTTCTTGCCACTTAACTTTTATACACAATCATATAAAAAAACATCTGTATACAAAAATCTTTTAGATTCAATGGGCATATGGCATTTAGATGTTATACTGTATGTGCACTGCATGTGTGTATCTGGATACTAAATAAGTCACACACACACATACACAAGCATACACACACACACACACACAGTCTGTACTTAAGCCTGGGGCATCGACAAGCTAACAGATGTTGGTCACAGAGGACAGCTGATCCTGTGAACTGACTGCACTTACGGACATGTGTTTCTCTTGCCTCCATATGGATAAAACACATGTAGCCTCACACAACCATCACCCTGACCAATGATAACATTCAAAGCCTCTTAAGGACAGTGAGATGGATAATGAACCCAATTTTTAGCTCATAAGTGTTACAAATTTTGCGTCAGGAAAATTGTCACGATGTGGCCTTTCAGCTTCTCCTGTTTCATTAACTGAATTGCCTTCACAGCCTCAATTTCTTTGTTTTCTGCTTGCGATAAATTGATTCTGAGTGGGTGTAACGTGAGAGGACGAGCGTTTAGGCAAATCCACCGTCCTGCGTTTGACCTATAAACCACTGGAGTTTTTTTTTAATGGCGTTTCTTCTTGCTGCAGTGCCTGGCAGACATCTCTTTGTTTAAAGCTTTTTGCTGAAGTGTCCTGAACAACACTCGCTGTAATTGCTAAAAGGTAATTGCGCTGGCAGGTTACGGCGGGGCTTTAGCTCCCATGAGCCGCACCCTGATCCCTGCATAAGGATGTGATTAACCGCCATCTCCTGTCATTAACTGTGAGGGCTTTTGGCAAGCAGGCTGCTCCATGTGAGTAATTGTCATATTAGACCCGTTGCTCGGTCAGATTGAGTGCTTGAATCAAGTTCCTGGTCTGAAGTGGCTGCTGGCAGGTCTTAAGTACATCGCAGAATTGACCAAGTTGTTAGCTCTTGTTTCTCCAGTGATATGTGACAGCTCAGCAGCCATCTAATGTTCAATTTGGTGGTCTGCAAATACAACCATACATATCATACATGAGGGATAAGAATGTTTTTCTCCTGTGAATGGTCTATAGATCCAGGGCCAAACATCTTCAGAGTGACAGCCAGCAGTCGTGCTACTTTATGGAGTATAACATTAAAGCCACAGGAATGAATCAGATGCTTTTCTGGATGAGACAGTAACTGCCAAAAGCTGTGGTCAGGCAGAAGTTAAACACAAATAAGGTGGAACACATGTTTACATGCCTGCTAAGACTCTGTTTGCATTGCACACTGAAAGCGTAGTACAGATTGCTGTAAAGAGCTCTATCTCTTTGCTTGAACTGGCAGAAGCAGGGCATTGATCTTCCTTGCCTTCGCTGTGCTGTGATGCCTCTGCAGACAGATGGGAGAGGGAGGGGGTGGGGTGGGGGTGGGGGGGTGGTGAATAGCCTTTCATTGGAGCATGCTCAGAAATGCATATGCTCAGTGGCCTCTTGATGGTACTTCAGAGAGGAGCCCAGTTTTGCTTAGATTGCTTAAGGATAGACTCATTGGGGCAGTTAGCATCACTTTGTAACAGAGAAAACTGAGCCAGGGCCAAAACAAGCTTTTTTTTCCATAAGGAGGTCAGGGAGAGGGGAGAGAACAGAGCAGAAAATTGAGTGAGCTCGAGCAATAAAACAAAAAAAAAAGAGAGAAGTATTTTGTTTACCATGACAGATTTAACACATCATGCAAATAATTTCCCTGAGAGGTTTTAATGGGGCTCCAGTCAGATCTCAAGATGAATAGACAGTTTTGTTTCATGTCCCCGATGCCATTCTGAGGTTCTCCATTTAGAGGGATTTTCTGTGGAGCAGGGATAATAGAGCGTCAGAGGGGAACCCAGGAGGAAGGATTTAGATGTGTTTGAATTGACTCAGACATTTTGTTAAGTGTCATTGTGCACGGCCCGTTTATCCCCCTCCACTCCTCCCCCCTTTTCATTCATAACCACTCTCCCGTCTCTTTCAGAAGGGCTTGACTGTGTGTGTGTATGTTAGATGTGTGTGTGTGTGTGTGTGTGTGTGTGTGTGTATATGTGTGTGTGTGTGTTTTGGGGAGAGGACGAGGCCCAGACCAAAACAAAAGCCTTTACATTGTATGCCCCAGTCAGGTCTGTGTTGTGTGTGCAGAGTGAATCATGACTGCATTCACACACATACCAAACAGAAACACACACACACACACACACACACACACACACACACACACACACATATAGGCACACAAGTGAGACAAACAGAAGTGGCAATGGCCTTTGCGTGGAACTGAGCAGACCAGGTCAGCTGGAGGTAGATGATGCTATTGTGTGTGATGGAAAGATGAAGTAACTCAGGAACAGTGGGAGGAGGCTGGAGAGGTAAATCCCTTACAGCTGCTGCGTTTCACTACGCTTAACCCCAGCAGGCTGGTTCAAGGGGAGTGTATGGTTTACAGATCCCTAACATCTGTATGCTGTGTGTGAGGGAGGAAAAAATGGTTACTAATGCCATCAAGGTCTCATTTATCCCCCAGCGCGTCCATGCTGGGCGCAAAACTCGATGCTTCATCACAGCTTCTCCCTGCTATTGTGTTTATAATGCTCAGAGCACAAAGTAACAAATGATTGCTCTCTGTTTATCGTTGCCGCTTTTCCTTCCTCTCTCTTTCTCTTCGTAATTATTTCTCTATTTAATCCTTTTTATCCAAAACTAATAAATCAACTTGAATTTTTACATCTTTTTCTGTAGAGATATATACTTTTGATAAGGCATTCCCTAGAGTTCACAATGAAAACTGCACAAAAAAAGTAAGAAAAACATCCAAATGACTAAGAATCGTACACACAAAGTAAACTTATTTGCAAAGTACTTTTCTTAACCAAGCCTTCAAAGTGCTTAACGATTGCACATAAGACAAAGATTAACAAAAAAATAACATGCAAAACAACATTTGAATTGAAAACAGCAAAATTTGTTGATGGGAAAGAAGAGAAAACAGGCTGAAGAACCATCAATAAAACACCTTTACGAGAAACAGGTCTTGAAATAAGATTTACAACAGTTCTGTTGAACTTACGCTGAGAGAGAGGCTGTTACATAATCTGGGAGCCAAGACAGCACTATCCTTCAGCTCATGTGTTGGAGTCCAATTGTGTTACAACTTTAACATAATTACAAGGATTTTAAATTCAAATCCTATTTTTTAAGGGGGGAGAGAAAAAAAAAAAGGTTGTAAGAAGCCTTTTGTGGCTACAGAGAGAGCTGTGTGGAGCTGGATGAATTGCCTCTGGTGCCGGTTAGAGCTGAAGACTACGAGTCAGAATATTTAAAATATCTGGGGGTGGGGGTGTGGAGTTAGAGAGAATTGACCTTATTAGACCTCTGTAGCAGCTCCAGCTGCAGGCTAGTGACTCAAGGTAACATCACTCACTACTGGCAATAACAGTCAAATCCACAATCCAACTTTATGTCAGTCGCATTGCTTTGTGGGGGATGTAGATGCCAGAGGAATAGGTTAATATATCTCTGGATCTCTACTGCGTCAACTTTAATACTTAAAAATAATAAGTGGAGTTCTCTTTGATCAAAAGCCAGATGTGGAGTCCTTCTCTGTAATCATGCTGCAGATCTTTTAATCAATTAGAATTGTGATACAGTTCCTAGGAATAATGGAAAAATGATGCATCACAATAGTTATGACGCGAGGACACAAAATAATAGATTTTTTTCAAAAAGTTAGAAAGATAAGAGGAGGCACAGTAAGGCCATGTGTCTTCATTAAAAACAACAGGACTCAAGAGATCTGGCATTAGGAGGTAGAAAACCATTCAAAAGCAACCTAATGTATTATGATCTATGACATCAAAAAACAGCTCATAAACCCAGAAGAACAAAAATGCAGCTTTCTTCATTACTGGACTGCAATGAGATCTTACTTTTGACCTTAAATAGAGCCACTGCTGTTGTGCACAATTCCAGAAAAAAAAAGAGAAATAGAAAAAACTGTGTGTAAAAACTATGCAGAGGGAGTGTTTTACACACGGCTTTGAAAAGGGAAAAAAAAAGTCAGACCTGCACATTTAAAACCCTATCTCAGAGGAAAGCGCTTGTTACTCCATGTGGGTTCAATTCCAAATAAACACAGAGTGCACATGTAGTAGCAACAAACTCTATCATTTATAGTACCGGTATCTAACATCCGCACTACGGCCATGTTGACATGTCAGGCTATTGTTATTGAGCGAGGAGGCTATCGAGGACACAGCACACATCCTTTGAGTGTTTATAGTAGTTAAAGTGAGGAGATATAAATGAGTGGACCTGGTTTTCTCTGTGACCCACTCGGGGGAAGATGAGTATTTATGAATAGCAGCTTGGCTGAACAGCACAAGCCATGTTTCTCCCACATGACTCAATGGAGTTCGGCAGTCGTGAGCTCCAGGAAACAGATGCGGCCTGATAAGAGGAGAGGAGAGGATGTCATATTGAGTATGTCGGTTTTGTGTTAGTGTGTGTTTTCCTATTGTAAATACGGTGTGTGTTCTCGCACTTCCAGCTGCTTCCCTGTTCCATTCGACCTCTGGGACAATTGGCTCGGGGCGACGAGAGCAGCGGGCCGCTCTCAGGGAGACCAGAGGCCAGCGTGACCGACGTCTCTGCCCCCTTCACAGCGGGATAACAGAGAGGTAAATCACAGTTGTTTATTCCATCATCTCAGACAATCTCCAAGGAGCCTCACTTGCTTTTAACCCAAACCGTGCCACACGGTACCAAGCAAGGCGCCCTCCAATAGCCTCTTAAATATGGAGTGTGAACAGAAGGGATGTGAGTGAGCCTGCTGCAATCTGGCACTCTGGTATGAGCAGGAATGGAAAAGAGAAGTAAATCACAGCTGTTTATCTGCATCTCTCAGACACTGTTTGTATGGGTTGTTGGAAAGAGATATGCCTTTGTGTGAGTGTGTGTGTGTGTGTGTGTGTGTGTGTGTGTGTGTGTGTGTGTGTGCATGTGTGTGTGTAAGTAAGTAGCAGTGTACACACTTGCTCAAGTGTGATTGTTTGCAAGTGCAGACTTGAGAGGGTATGAGTCACTGCAGTGCTTTTACACATTGCTGGGACTATTATAAGACACAGAGCAGCAAACACACATACAGCAAAGAACACACAAAGCCACACCCACACCAGCACATGTTTGAGCTCTCATATTAAGACATACTGTTGACACATCATGGCACTTAGTGATAACAAAGACTTATTTAGTGTAGAGGAGCATAATGACTCCCACGAGGATTACATTTGGCAGTATTTTTGTTTTTCTTTTAGTCAGAACACACACATAAGTAACACTCCTTAGACACAGAGTGCAAGAAGTGCAGTACATCATTTTTATTCCATGCTGGATACATGATCTCAACCTTTATCAGGCTTATAAAAAGGTGACCTTTATATGAAATAAGCACGGACCCTCCCTACATGAAGTTAATTCTAGGCTACATGACGCAGGTGTTAGCATGGAATATCAATGCTGCTATATTATTCTCTCTCTCTTTTTTTTACATGCTGCAACTTTCCCTCTGAGCGGGGAAACTTTCCCCTTGGTGATATGGACTTGGTGAAAGATATACCTGTGTAAAATTCATGAATTCATAACTTTTGAGGGTATATTTCACTACTGATCTATTGGGCCGTGATAAGAATTCAAAGGTGAATGGAGCTGGAGGACATCTTCAAAGCGGTCGAGGACATCACAGGAAAGCCAATGAGGTGCGTTGCCCTCCTCCAACATCCTTGGAATACATTCCATGTGCCTCACCGCGATGTGATGCGCTGTCAGACGAAAATCGGATGCCATTGCAGTCTGCTGCCATTAACTTGATTTACTCAGGTGTTTCAGTCAAACTCTGACAAAAAAAAGAGTGAAAGCGTTGGCAAGTTTTATCAGAATTTGTTAATTCGTGCAAGGACATGTGGAGAAAAAGGGCACTGATAGCTGTATTCACAATGAAGGACACTATTAATCAAAGTAAAGGTGCATGTTGTTGAGTTCCCACTGTAGATAAACACTGAAGCACCAGCGTGTGTGCATGTTCTGAGGAACATAGGCTGAGCAGCCTCCTCTCCCCCCAGCTTGATTATCAAAGCTAACAGCCTTTAGCATGTGTCAGTGGAGGCGGATAACCCCTGGTAGATACAAGAGGACAAGGAGACAATCAAAGGCAGTTGGCTCTACTGGAGTTGACAGTGGTCAGCTTCTGGAGGTGATAAATACCTTTGAACCTGAGAGCTGCTCCAGGCTTCCCTTTGTGTCCCCCCCCCGGCCCCCCTCGAGCCTGGCCGTAGAGGGGTCTACTTTGATTTAGGACCCTGGAGAGCCGAGAGAGCTCTCTTCATCTCTGCTGGAGAGAGAAAGAGAGAGAGAGAGAGGGGCAAAGGCAGAGAGAGTGCAAAAGCCCGTATCTGTCAGATACTGGTTCATCAGCGGTGGCAACTCAACTGAAGGCCAGGTCACTGTGTTTGACCTCAAACACTTGACTTGGAATGCAGGAAAACACAGATAAGTGCATCTGTGAGAGTCTGCAGTGGCTAACGATGGCAGCAGTGCGGGTGGCAAATCCCTGTCTTTCTTCGAAAACATCGACAGTGTGCATGTTTGTCTATTAGCTTAAGTGCTGGCTAACCCCGAGGTCAGATCTCTTTGTGTGCTGGGTCCTAATCATGAGAGGGCTTGCTGAAATTCATGGTTCATAGTGTCATTCAGGGACGGTCATCCACACCTTATTTTTTTTATGTTTCAGACCTTCAGATACACTCAACACCACAACAGGGAAAATATGTTTCATGATTGGAAAAGTCTCTTCGAGGAGAGCCTCCCCGAGAGACGAGCAGAGTAAGGTTATGGAACAAAAGCCTTCCCTGCCTGAATGTTTTTGTGGTTCATGTCATGTCTGCCTGGCAGGCGCACTGTCTACCTTGGCAGTCATGGACAATGAACCTTGTTCGTTATTCTGGACAAAAAAAAAAAAAGTTGGAAATACATTGAATGTGGATCCATACAGAGTACGATGTTTCCTTGAGAGTGGGATGCTTGGAGCCTCAGCTGCAAGCAAGTTAACATCTTTCAAAATGTGACATTCCTGCCTTTGTTTGAAGTCAGCAGTGAAAATCAAATGCAACAGGAGCCAGGATTTTTTGGAATGGTGAAGGGTCATTAGGGCGACCAGGTGAGCCCTGCCTGCAGGGCAGCTATCAGTCATCAGGCAGAGGGATGAGCTCAATCCACCATCCACACAAATCCAGTCTGTCCACCAGCTGCAAGTGTGCATGCATGCGTGGAAACACAAACGCATCCTCTACATACAACAGAGCATCTATAATTGCATCTCCACTTGAGAGAAGGGGTAAAAAATAACTTGAGGCCTGAGCTAGCTGATATTGCTGCAAAGTCAGAGGATATTTAAGCAAATTGAGTTACGTCTGGTTGAGCACGTTTGTCTTTCAGTCTAGCTGCTTTCAGAAGCAACCGGCTCCCCGTTCATTTTAACCTCCTCCGAGAGCCATAACCCCTGCAGCTTTATGTATTGAAAGAATGTGCTGAATGCTTCTCTCTTTCTTGCAGCACAGGGATGCTAAAATTTTTCTACCTGCAAAACTTAATAAAAAGCAAGCAAGAAGCTGTAAAATTGATTAATCCAGTCAATGACACCTAATATGTTGTTTCCTGTACTTGCGACCACATGGGAATAATGATTTGCCCTTTATTGGTAATTACCTGTGGTCCTTTTCCTCGAACATTAGACCCATGTAGGATGATGTCTTTATGTTTATCAGCCATCCTTACATCAATGACAACCAGCCACGAGGGGGGAGGGATGGGTGCAGAATTGTGTGTTGTGCCTGATGAGGCGAAGCAGAAATAACATTAATTATTCAATGCTCAAATCATAAAAATAAAGATGGCAAAACCAAATTGTTTTGAAAATTTTCGGAGGAAAAAAAAATGTTGGCAAGACTCCCGATATGCTGTTTAAAATGCTCTTTGAAGGTAATGAGGCATGCTCGTGGCACACAGAAGCAGGGAGTGGTGCCATGGCAAAGCTGCACGCATGTTCTCAATTGGGTTTCTTTTTTGCTTACATATCACTTTAGTAGGGCACGTGTAGCACATTTCTAATGAAGTGCAGGATCGTGCCCTACCCCCACTAAGGGCATACATGTCTTTAAAAGAAAAAGATCTGAGGGGAAAAGGTGGAAGAAAAAGAGAAAACTTTTGCATCGTGGGTCCTAAACTTCACCAGAACGATGCCTGTGACATCAAATTTTAGATGATGATAAGGACAACACCCTTAAATTCACATTTCTCTACTGGAACAAAATGTGATATCACTCTTAGCTCTATTAAAAAGTACAAGACTCTATCCACTGCAATGAGCAAGGATGTTATATTAAACTCACTGTTATACTGGCCAATGAGATATGACAGAATCTGCTCTCTCGTAGTTAATAATACATGTAAGGTAAGAGGGAAAATAATATTTTTATTGTATCTCCAAAACCCCCTCAGAATGTGAAGATTAAGAAAGTGAAATTACAATGATTATAAGCCAGGTTTTTTCGGTAGTAAAAATGATATAAGGATCATGAACAATTTATGTGGAAAAACCACCAAAAAGTTTAAACTTCAGCAATCATTTATTTATTGAATTGAAATGGATAGGCCTGGTCAATATAAATTACCATCAGAGTTTGCTGGAAGGAAAAACAGTAATTCATGAAATTGACGGGTGAAATGGCACATGGTGAGGTTTTTAAAAATCCAAGATGTTTATACACACTTTAAAATTCTCCCATAAGGTTCAATAAGGGAGTCAAGCTTCTGTTTCTCTGTCTCACTCTGCAAAGAAACTTTTGCCACAAAAAGGGTTCATTTTCATATTTGTACTGATATGGGAGCTGTTTATGATTATGCAACATTTAGACTTTTCCAGCTTAAGGAGATCTACAGTGTTGTGGCTGTCTGCTGTAAACCAACTACAGCCAAGTCATTCAGACATTTCTCTTGTGCAGGAACCATCTGTTTCTCTAGCGTGACCATTTCAGCATAGATACTGCATGAATCAAATTATGCCTTACTGCATCAGTTCAGCTTATTGTTAGCTGCCAAAGTTAACAAAGTCCTTTAAGGCGAGTTCTGTAACTCATCTCAGTATTTCAGTTATGAAGACCAGGCTTCTGTCTCATTGAATGGAGAGAGAGCTATAACTTCAGTTTTATCACTGGGACATAAAAACTGCATGTACAGAATCAACAGTCAAGTCTAATAAAAAAAACTCTTCAACATTTTTGGTAGCATTGCTTTAAAATAAGCTATAAAATTTCTCCCTTTTTCTCTGTAAGTTTTACCTCTGATATGCATGCACAAGGGTTTACTACATCAATTCTTCTAGGACCCAATCCAGAGTGCCTAAACAATTGGTTGAATGGGTTCCCATTACGGCAAGTGTGAAGCAGGTGATTGGCCGTGTGTGTGTGGGGGGGGGGGGGGTCACACCACTATCATCTTTAACCCTATTGACCTATTCAAAGCTTTAAGTGTTTTTTTTGGGGGGTTTTTTTGCTCTTATAATGTTTCTCATGTTAACCAACAACTAAAAAGGTTAACAAGATGAAACAGCCTAATGTAAATGGTTATTGGCTGATGTGTTCTATTTTTTGGCTAAGTTTTCTATTTTTTTGTATTTGTATCCATGTTCCATTGTGTTTCCTGTTTCATGATGGTAACCCCTGCTCTGTGTCTTGTCTCCCTATGTCCTGTCAAGTTTCTCTCTTTTTGTGATTACCTGCCCTAATGTGTTTCACCTGTGTTGATTGCCCCACCTGTGTCTCATTACTCCTAGTGTGGATATAATCTCTGTGTTTCCCCTTTGTCTTTGTCAGATTGTCTGTTGTCATCGTTCCCTGGTTCTGCGTCTCTGTCTGGCCTTTTCTCCCAGTTTGTTATTAATATTTTGGTTTTGTTGGTTTTTTTGTAGTTTTTGTATTGTTCTTGTTCACTTTTTACTTCAACTGTTTTTTTCCATTGCATCAGCTTTTTGTAATAAACCAAACTTTTAGCTCCAACCTGCCTGTTTCCTATGTTCTGCATTTGGGTGCTTATTTTTGTGAAAGTGACACAGTTATTTCATTTCAATCCTGTAACTTGGCTAACATCAGTGACAGCTAACATAAGCCACACCGGCATGTTAGCCAAACTGGTTGCTGTTTATTTTCCTCTATTTTCATATAATTCTACATGTAATTGTAAATCTGAATCATGTAAAAGAAAATTTTCATGAAAAAATGAAATGTCAGTAAAACTATGAAAAGTAATTTTTGTTGGAAAATGTGGTTTGTTTAAGTTTAAATGTCTTTTCTTGACTCAGTTTATGTTTTAGATTATCAGAGAAACATGCCCTTCTATTACTACCAATTTTTTAAGAGAAGACAAACTTCCTGTACTGTGTAAATCAGCTAGGCTAGGTTCATCTATTAACCTTTTCGGTTAGGAAAATAAAATGCCAAATACTGTATAGATGGTTACAGAAGGCCTTTTGGCTGTTTTCTTTTTGTTTGTGAAAGGACAGACAGGTCATTAAAAAAGCAGGAGCAAAAGGCAATTTTAATATTTATTCTTAATTGAATGAGTAAATATAATAAATTGCAAAAAGTTAAAAAAAAAAACTTTATCAGAGTGAATATTTAATTTCTGACCAAACAGAGCATGTTAATACCTAAAAGAACTCCAAAAAAATATTTTGTATTAATCATACAATAACCATACCATTTTACAGCTATTATGTATGAATAGGGAATCTTTAAGATTAAATACAGAAGTGCTTATTTTAAGTGTTTAGACAAAGTGAAAATCTCCTTTCACGTACAATCCTCATAGAAACAATGCCCTTCAAATCTGTTCTCTCCACAACAGATGAAGAGGAGGAAACCAAATCCAGCTAATCTGTAATGCATTAGCAAGCACACTAACAGTATGTTACAGCCCATTAGTGGTTAACAATGATAGCTGATTTTCAGATGGCAAAGATAGCCATTACAGTAATTCGCTTCAGCCTGCGTCAACTCCCCAATGACAACCACTGCTTCCGGCCCTGACATTAGATCAATAATGCAAAACCTCCTTAAAGTTCTGCCTTGTGGTTTCATTTAGAAGAGCTTACTCTCAAACTAATGATGCAGGTTAATTGGCTTGTCATCGTTTGGGAGTTTACTGGGAAAGGGAACAGGGGCATGTTTAAAAAGGAACGCTCCGGGGATGTACAATGTCTCCTCTGTTTATTGTCTCAGTAGTATGTTGATGGGTTTTTCATGTCTTGGCCAACCACCACACTGCTGGACTTGTGTGTAGTTTTACTTTTCATCAAGATGTGCAAAAGCAAAGGTTATCAAGAGTCCACTTTAATTGTGATTTTTAGTGATTTTCAACACATCCTTAAATTTATTAATACAGAAATATAGAAACAGTTCATCTCTGGAAGCTGCTGATACCTCAAATACACAAACACACAGACACACACACACACACACACACACAAATATATTCAGCTGGTCAAACATATGGTCCATTATGTACGCTTTGTCCATACCGTTGTCCCGTCTGGTTTCCTCCCCACGGATCACCCCAGGGATCAGGCCACCTCTATTGATTGCCACCGCTTATTAATCAGAATCTGGGTGGACATTACAGGCCTTCTATTTGTTGGTGGCTCTCCAACAGGATGCCATTAGAGCTTCACTGTCACACATTATCCTGAATAAGTAATGAGGAGGCCGGTAAAGCTGCAACTTCCTCCCACGTTAGGATAAACGACTTTCAGGCAGGGAAGAATGAGACACATTTTCGTTAATATGCATGCAGAGGGAACAAGTGAGGGAGAGTGAGATAGGCAGAGATAGACAGAGGAAGAAAGAGAAGCAGAGAGATGAGCATTAAGGACCAGGGACAAACTAAAGTCTCCATAGAGAGAAGGACATTCAAGATCAATTGCTGAGAGAAGATGCAGACTAAGTGCTTTTGTTACGGTGAGAGAGGCAGAATAAGGACTGATTGTTCTAATACAGACAGACCTTGAATTTGGTTGAAACACAGCAATTTTATTGATACTGCTGTTATGGGGCAGGTTCTCTTTGTTCAACAGAAAAACCTCACAGAAATATTAGATTATATATTTTCTGGTCTGACCAGCTAGCCTTAGCATATTTACCCGTGGGTTTAATCATAGCCTGTGTCAGACATTCTATTGTTCCTGGTAGGACAGAGGCAGGAGAACTGAGAAGGATCATTTTGATCTTAGACAACCTAAACCTTTCAGATGTCTTTTGGCAACCTTACTACTCTTAACTCCAGATCCTTGTACAGCAGTGATTGTACCTCAGGCTACATGTCTATCAAACTCAAAGCAAGATTACCACCAAGTCAAAGCGGACAACTGCCTCAGGGCCTCTGACCATCAGGGCACCCGAAGTTTCCGGCTGTTGTGACCTGCCACCTGCAACATTTGCTGATGAAAGTGTGGGTTAAATCCATTTGAAAACAAAAAGCTGGTAGTTCTTATGTTTGAACTTGTACAAATCTGAATCGGTCTAAATCTTTTGTTTGCCTACCTCAGTGTCAGAAATCAGTCACTCAGCACCCTGCTACAGATAAATTTTCGCCTCCACATGCAGTAAAATGTTCACACAGAAGAGCCCAGCTGCTGTAAAGGAGAGTAGCCCCAGCAGAATGAGATTGACAAAACATTTTGAGCACAACGAAAAAAAGTCTGGATTTTGATTGACTTAATTTTGGCAGATATCAATCCATAAAAATAAAGGCTCCATGGACCAGCTCCTAAATTGAACCCCAGGATCAACTTGAGGCTCCCCTAACACCTACATAATGGGATACATGAAATGGGATACAAGCAAAGCTTAGGCAGCAGCCTTTTAGTTTAGCTTGCATTTCCGTAAGACAGTGGAGTCTTGGCCATTAACTGGCAGCCTCACAGTAGTGACAAGTTTTCAGGAAGTTACTGTGCCAAGGCAAGAAATATTCTGGCCATGAACACATTATGAGAACTGGAAACCAAACTCCAAATTACCACCCACTCACTTGGGTAATTTGTTAAAATAGCCCAAACAGGCAATTATGGCAACAAACCCCATAAAAAAACAGTAAGTGAAGTTTTCACACACTTCTTTGTGTGGATTAAACAAAAGCATTGTAACATGTTTTTTAGCTAGCTTAACTGGAACTGGCTTGTAGATTTTATGACCTTTTGTACAGAGCCATGTTAGCTGTTAGCTGTTTACAGTCACTGTGCAAAGCTAAGCTGAGTGCCCACTTGTGGTAGCTTCCTATTTAGCATCAGATATGAAAGTGGTATTAATCTCCTCATCTAACTCGCGGCAAGGCAGCAAATCAATTATTTGCAATTATCTGTTTGGTAATACTGTACGCATCATTAAAGTGCATACAAAATAATTAGCAAGTAATATATGCACAGTGCACAGAAATGGAGGGTCAATGGGTGTCCAGTGTTTGTTTTATCCCACGGCTTCTGAGGTCATTCTGGCCCCAATCAACCCTGTTAAATGACACAATTTGGGTCTGGTTCACCAAATCTAAATACTTAGTGCTGTTTTGTTTTCTATCTTTATGATTGTTTTGTTATTACTTATGGATTTTTAGATAAATCAGTGGCACAAATAGACTGCAGCTTCCAAAGTGCTTTGTTATATGTTTTACTGCACAATTTCCTTGTGTGATGGACTGCTGATTAGTTAGGCACATTCTCTGCTAAATGCTTGGAGATAGAGTCTTGATGAAGGTCTATATAAATAAACCAGACTCAATTTGACTTGCTGTAAAACTAAATAAACACAGTGAGCCAGCATCAACATTTTTTTATTACAACTTACATCAATTTGCCCTTGAAATATTATTAGGTGTCAAAACTAGTGTCGTGAAAATGAAGAGGAAGTTGTCAGTATATCTTAACATCAGTGTCATAAAGAAAAAATCCAAAAGTTTAAATGATATACTGTGTAGTTAAAATTATTCTGATTGATGAAAACAATTTTCTTGCCTATTCCCTAGACACACATTAGAGGAATGGTCAATTAAAAGCAGTGCTGAACAAGATTTCTGTGTGAAAATGGTGCACATACATCCATCCAAGTAGATTTATCTCAAAAAGAGCATTAGGAAAGTCCCAATTCCTAATTCTAAACAAATTGAGACTCTTTCATTTTTGCCCAAATTACTTCAATAATGTGTGGGTGCTTACATCACTTCCTGTTGGAGCAGTTGTCCAGTGCAAGCAGGATGTAATTAATCAAAATGTAATAAAATCCCAAAGAAAGCAAGCTGAGGTCTTTGATGTTGCTCTTCCTCCTCTTGTCTTTTTAGCAGCAAGAACTGTTTGAATGCCATTTCAATCTGTCTGTATTAGTGGTTGCCTCACTGTTAACTGTGTTGCTAAATATCATATAAAAAGAACAGAGGTCTGTCAGGAACATTACAAAGGATAGCTGCATAATTTGCAGCTGGTTTCCCTACCCGCTTGGAATTCGAACTGGCTATGGCTTAAGTGCTCCAGCTTGTTAGCAGATATTTAGCGATGATAGTGTCTGCTGCTTGGAAGACAAGCCGGTTCCCTGCAGGGCCAGGCTCAGCCTCCGCTCATCAATAGACAGGGTCAAACCATAGCTCCACTGGAGATAGCAAAAGAGGAGATTTGCAATGTGAAAATATCACTGTGGCATTTACACGCAGGGTTTGTCTGCGGGGTGAGGGAAGGTGTAGTTAACTAACTCATTGTGGAAGCGTTCGAGCAGACAGGACTTTTAGGAGAATCTTTTTTAGAGCCCTCTGGCTTCCGCAGACATTAAAGGAAAGCATCTTGTGAATTCTTCCCTGATGTTTCCCATCCTGCTTCTTTTTCATTAAGGAGGCCATAATGTGGAGAGGATGCCCTTTGAACGAAGAGGGGGAGACATGTCATGTTCAGCTGGAGGAGTTGTTTACAAGAACATGGCTCGCTTTTAAGGAAATTGGGGGCATGTGTCTAGGTCCCGGCAACGTACGGCACTGTGACCAGATCATTAGTGCAAAAGGGTTTTGACTCTCAGCTGAACTCCAGTTAATTTAAAATAATCAAACAATGAACTTCTCCAAAAACGGGGCCCCTAATGAATTACTGTTGAGTCAAAATGTGTCAGCAGGTACATCATCATATGATGGATTTTTATTTATTTTATTTTTTTTCCCCAGGGATTCAAGAGAAGCAAACACTATTGCAGTGGTCAGCTTAGAAATAACAGAGTGAGTGTTCTATTTATTGTGTTTTATCCAGAAGCCAATACTCTCAGGGTTGACAGATAAAAAAAAAAACATGGCTGACACATGAAGCAAAAGGACATTTAAACTCTTTGTTCAGGCCCCTACTTTTAATCAGCCCAGAGATTGGAGGGCACATCTGACTTTGTTCATCCTAATAACACAACAAGTGAAATATGCTTATTAGAGTTACTCAGCTAGACATAATGCACAAACAAGGACATTGGAGATGTTTATAATGGTGCCTCAGTGCCAGGGTCAACGTCCGCCTCAAATCAATAAGAGGAGTTTGAATCGAGGGAGTGTTTTACAAAAGGCACACACCATCATTTATCTTATCATTTGATGGTGTGTAAGGTTGCTTTGTAAACAAATTGGAATGCAAATTGCATTTGTTTGCTTTTTTCCCCTCAAAGCTTTTCTGGCTGATTTAAAGCACTCACGCATCCTGCAATCACTCACACACACACACACAAACATATACATGCCTACGCACACACACGCGCGCACTCACACACGGAGGATAATGTTTTCTGGCATGAGAGAGCTGGACAAACCTCAGATGAATGTTCTCCCTCCCCCGCCAGGTCTGATTTTCTCCTGGTTGTCGCACGGCATGTGTGCGCAAATCAATCAGGCCCCTTGTTCTAATCAGTCCCACTTATATCACCCTGCAAATAAATGACACCATTCAGGAGGGGAGATCAATAGGAGATAAGGTGAAAGTCTCCCCGCTTCCTGCCCATGGGGCACAGGGTTGGGACGGTGGCAGACTAAACTAAACAGGTTTATTCTTTTGTCTTCTGATTTCACTCTCAAATGTCATTCAATAGCCACAGCTGAGGAAGGGCTGGAATAAAGAAATGATGAAGAGATTGATTTTTTTAGCGTGTGAGTGCATATATAAGCATATGCATGGTATGAGGTAGGCATATAAAGACATACTTGGTGGCTGCTTGCTTGCATGTGTTTTCTATGGGGGGAGGGACAAATAATTGCAGCTGCAATGTATTGAGGTATATTCTCTTGCAACACTGAGGGGAAAGTGTATGCTTTCCTTACTGGATCCACCGCTCTGCTTTGTGGCATTTCGAGCAAGAACTACAACCAATCACATGGCACCTTGGCTGAGGCATGCACCTGTGAGTGACAGCTAAGCTGAGTGATGTAAATGATAAGGCTGGTGATTCATATTTTTGAATGTTTTAACAATGTGTTAGCTCCGATCACAGCACTTTCCAACTTCCCTGCCCTGTCTGTGGCACTCAGCCTCAAGTCCACGTGTTCCTACCCAAGACGTAAAGCACTGAACAATGGCATCAATCACATTGTTTAATTTCTTTTTTAAAGGCTTAGGAACTTCCTTAAACACTGGGACGCTGTAGTTCTAAGTCAACTTCACTCAAACTAGAGAAAATTGTGAATTTGTTTAGGACTGTTTTCAGTGGTGGATTAACACACACTCGGTGCTCTAGTGATTAATTACTGCATGAGGTGTATGTGGAATCAATTCACGAGAAACTACAGAGCCCATGTTCAAGGTAACAGAGGAACGTGTCACCCAGTGCAACTGTGTGTCTCCCTGATGTGTCTTTAATAGGATTTTTTGGACAACAAAGGGGCTCCATGATGCAGAGGAATAAGTTAGGCTTTAAAAACATCGACAGACCTTCAAATTCATGGTTGTTTTTTATGTGGGATTCGTTTAGCACAAGAAAAATATCGAATATCAGTGGATCCATTTTTATTCCCCTCCTCTATACAAACTGACAGAAATTTAAGGCAGAGTAAGTTTAAATGTGTGGTGACTGACCTTTCTTGACCCAACAATAATTTCTTCATATCAGTAACTCTGCTGGTTTTACTCTGTATTTGATTGTGACTTCCCTGTGACTCAGTGTTGTCGCTCAGACAGCACCTCTTTCATCCTGCCATCAGATTAAAGTGCACTGCTGACGAACATAATGCATGCATAATGCATTTTTTAAATGCAATACAAACAAAATCTGTCTCAGTCAGTCATATTACTCTGAAATGGGTTTTGGAGGTTTTTTTTAAAAAAAAAAAATAATATTTGACTTTTCCAGTGCAACATGTTTCCTTAGCAGTATATATATATTTTTTAACAGAACACAGATATAGAGGCAGGGTTATCTGGGCTTCAGCTTGGAGACTCCACATTTAGAAGAGAAAGTCTGCAAATCTTTTAGTCTATATTTCATTCTGCAATTTCCACACCTACAGCTTTACAAACTGGAGATGTAGAAAATGCAGTATTAAAGACATGGGCATCTACCAGATCGAGAGGGTTTAATAAAAGATTCTGTCAAGTTGCATTGTGAATCCAGTAGTTTTGGAGCTCGGGGTGTAAGGGAAGAATTTTTCTGTCTCTGTTTTCTGCTTTGATTTTTGACCATTTCTTTTCTAATCTGTCTCTTATGAGACCCCCAACTTTTCATAGCTGAACATGCTAAATCTCTGAAATATCACTTTAATTAAATCAATTGTACCTATTGGAGGTGATTAGTATTGGATCGTACACTCTTCAATGACTGATCTGCATATCAGTAGTGTAGCACAAACACAGCTTAAGTGAAACTGATTAAAAATGAAAACAGTTTGTATCAACTTAGGATACAAACTTAATAAACACAAGATGGTTTAACATCTTTGCAGGATTTTTCACATTATAAAACCGTTATATGAGTTAATATTAACCAGGGTGACTTGTAACAATGGCCTTTCTGTGTGACCCTGTTTATGTCCTTGTCTGGTCAATGTGTAGCTTTTTTAGGTTTCCAGGATGCATGTGGAGAGGCCAAACCACCTGCTGGGTGCAACTCACCCAACTCTCCAGCGGTCCACCCTGATATCTCCCTGCCTTCTGTGAGCAGTGAATAAGATATGCTGTGAGTCAGAAAGGCCCAGGACCCGATCCAAGAGCCAGTCCTGGATTCGATTAAAAATGCTGGTGGTGAGCCATAAATGGGCAGAAATAAAACTTTGTGCAAAGAGGAGGTCTCTCCCCTCCTATTCATGATTCATGAATGACTAATCTTTGATGTAAGCCTCCTCAAACACAATTTATTTCATTATTCACCCTCTCAGTATGCACCAGCTGGACTTTTGCAGAACCCCACCCTAGATAAACTCTGTAGGGGAGGAGGAGGGCTGTGAAGCACTTGTGTGTTTGTTATGGTTTGAAATATTTAATCTGGACTAATATATCATCCACCACTTTCTCTTGGATTGCACAGCAAAGTGAGCAAAACATGATTTCTTAAGATTTTTCCTATTTTTTTCAATTAAAACAGTAAAATGAAAAGTGGTGGGATGAGGGATGAGTAAGTAAACTAATATCCATATCTTAGATTTGATGAATATTAACCACCGTGCACTGATAAGACTTTATTAAAACAAATTTTATAAGGAGTGAACAATGTGTTTTGCTCACAGTGTCCTCAGGTTGGTTCAGTCCAAAATGCATTGGTCTCCAGCAATGAAATTAGTTTCATTAAAGTCTTTTTAGTGTGAGGTGGTTCATTTTTTATCAAATCCAAGATGTTCCTTTGACCGGCCGTCACTTGATCACTAATATCGGCTGTACACAGGCGGTTCTGCTTACTAGTATCTGTATCCATTACTTAACTTAATTATGTCTATCTGTATCCATACATGGAATAGATGGGGCTTAAACAAGGCTAAACAATTTAATCAAGCCTCAAACTGTTACTGGTTCACAAGACTGCGTGGCTCCCTTTTTTTTAAAAAAAAAAAAAAGAAATCTATTTGCACAACAACCGTGATATTGAGCATGAGGTCAGTGTTTTGAACTTTTATTTGTCACTGTAACCAATTAATCCTGTGAGTGCTAACAGCTGATTATATTATTATAACACTTCATTCACAGCTCTGATCATGCTGTAACATAGCTGCTCTATACACACCTCTTCTGCTGGAAACCCTCCAGCATTAACAGACCAGGTGATAACCAGCATTTTAATATCGGTTATCCAGATCAGCAATGTTAGTTTAAATGAAGCAAGATCCCTGCAGAGAGACAGAGACCTCAGGACACCTCCATTCAGCAGAGAGAGCTGCCTCATGTCATGAAGCCAGACGAATCAATAAACTCTGTGTCGTGGGCGGATTCAAAGGTCTAGACTAAAGGCAAGGATGTGCCTTTCAATTGTGATCTGTCTTGCTTTTTCTGTAGATGGGCATGCAAAATGTAGGAAATCACAAAAACAGAGGTAAATATGCAAATATAATTACTATGCATACACACTTTTAATCACTTTATTAGAAAATAATTAAAATCAAGACAAATGCAATGGATCCTTCTTATTTTACTGGTATGTGGTATATGTTTAGTAGTTTTTCTTTGTTGCATCATTTTGAAGAAGGTTTTGAATAATAGATTCAGCTGATCAGTTCTTTGCCAGTATATAACATTCAGGGGAAAAAAATGAATGTGTGGGTTGTTTTAGTGATAAATTATAACCAATTACATAAAAAATACACTATATTGGAAATTCAAATAATTGTTTTCCTCATTTATAATGAAAAATGATTATTTTTCTTTTTTGCATTTAATATTTTGAACCGTCTGCTATTTGAGCAGAAAAGAGTGTTTGCTCCCGTTGTATTCAAGTAAAGGACAGCTTTTATCCTCAAGCTGTAAGATATCTCAGCCTATCCTCAAGACTTAAGTGTAAAAAGTAGTTTTTATTATCACAAAATTATTAATTATTTATACATTCCCTTAATTTTTGGTTTATTGGTAGCATAAGGGGACTAAAACTGTTTCATTCTGCAGCCTAGTGTAGTAAATGATGATTAAATCATCTTGAATCTTGAATCTTTTAAAATGTGATTAGCATACAGCACAGTTTATATTCTCTGTGTGTGCTCCATTCAGTAGATGGCTGAGTGCAAATCTTTAAGCTCTTTCTATGAGTACAAGTACTGTAAATGGTCAAACTTCCTGTCAATGAACATTAACAATGGTTACATAACACAACAGGCTTGAGTGTTTTTTCTTGCTGACAGACACTCACACTTTAAATGATTAACTGCCATATATGGAAAGTGACACCCAACACAGAGGCTGTAAATTAGCCAGAGATCTTTCAGCACAGCTTGAGTAATATCTGAAACATCAACTGATTACAAATGTAGAAAATAAGTGGAAAGAAAAGGAAGGGAAAGCCAATTTGTGGAATGTGTAGCCGCCTAATGCCAAATGCAAAGTAATACACGTTAACAGAGAAAATAGAAAATAAATTAATTCCACTGAGTAATTTTTTATTCATTTTTAACTCGGGGAGTTTCTTTGATCTGGATAATTTTGATCATGTAGCTGTTTAATCATAAAATAAGCCCTCGTTTTCTTACATGGCCTTTGGTGCTTTACTTAATCTGTCAAAACAGGATTTGAAGCTATTGTTCAGAGCCGTAGCCACATAAATACTTATATATGAATACAGTGTACATACTCCTTTTATATTGAAAGTGATGTTTGCCAGATAAGATAGCAGTTCATGAACTCTTAGTGTAATGGATATCAGTGCTGAAATTCCTCTGCATGCTCTTACCCAGGAGGATACTTTGTCACTTTGGTTTTGAGTTCTTCCCATGAAGCGAGGCTGCAAAGGTCGAGCCCCATCTTTCTGACATCATTATTTCCTCGCATGTCCGGGGCAGAAGGGGTTACATGCGGTAACTTTCGGAGGGGCTGGAGGGGAGGGGAGGTCCTCTGCTCGGGGTGGGACCACAGAGGATGCCCGGCTTTCTTTTCCCATGTTCTCCCCAGCCAATGAAAACACTGGAAAATGACACGTTCCCATCAGCTAAGCCCTGTGACACTGCGACCTCAGGAAAAGCGTGAGTAAATACCAAAGGCAAGGCCACAAGCTGGGGAGGGGAGGAGGGAGGTGATGCTTGTGGATGTGTGTGTGTGGGGGGGGGGGGGGGGGGGGGGGAAAAAAGAGAAAAAAAAACGCAAACCACCCCCCCGGGGGTTGGGGCCCAATTAACCCCCCCCCGTGGGAAATTTTTGTTAAAACCAGAAA
>JAQMCX010000032.1:13882659-13990921 GCA_029814765.1 Acanthurus leucopareius
CCCCCCCCCCCCCCCCCCCCCCCCCCCCCCCCCCCCCCCCCCCCCCCCCCCCCCCCCCCCCCCCCCCCCCCAAAAGAGCTCAGAAATCTCTCAGACCTGCCCCACTGTGGATGTGGACCTATTACCAGCCACCTGTGCTTCATTTAGGTTAAATCCTTCATTACGCTCTAAAAGCTCATTTATTTTCATTTTCTAATCCCCGCTGTATTGCTTTTCTGGGGCTATTCACCTGTCAGATGCAGTTTAATCATTAAAAAGGTGGCCCTGGCTCTAGACCTGCAGGTGATGGCCTTTTTTTATTATTTTTTACAAATTCTTTCCTTTCAACATCCTTCAACTTTTCCTTCTCAGTTTGTTTTGTCAGTGGAGTTGATCTCTTTTTTTTTTTTTGTTCATTCATCCACTTCAGAAAGCATTTCAAATACCACTGATATTTAAAGAATGTGTGTGCACATGTTCAGGTCACAGTAAGGTGACGGAGCAATGTTTCTGTATAATCCAGAATATGATAGTGTCATTTTTTTTTTTTTTTTTGGTGACAACAAGACCCAACACGAACTGTTGTCTGATATGTTTTGTTTTTTGTTTTTTTTCCTGCATCAGCACGTCATTTTCTCCAACTGTGAGTGAAGGATGTTATTTTTCTCAGGAATTTGTTTTTTTTTTCAAGCCAGTCCACAAATAAGATGTTATGATTGTGGGACCGAAAAGACCAAAATGACATCCAGATGTTTCCAATTATGCAGCGACAGCCTTCAGTTTATTTCTGTTACTATGGTAATGTTGTAATCCAGCCTATCCAAAAGCACACAGATGACAGCTTGCAGGCTGTACATTGGACTGGGATGGATGTAATTTCAATCATATGCTGCAGTAAGTGTTTTTGTGGATGCAGAAAATCGAGAAAAACACCACTGTATGCTTAATGCAAGGGCCATGGCTCTGCATTTTGCAAGACCGAAAAAGCTTATTATGCTAACTTAATATTTTAACTGTGTGTACATTCAGTATAATGTGGTTACGTGTTAACAGGTTATTTGGAATTAGACTTTATGTAACTGGTTAACTTTGAACACATAATGGAACTGCAATGTGTCTGGATTCTTTGCTATCAAAGGAAACACCCACCTCAGGCTGCACTCTGAGAACACTTTCCTCTCCTGGTGGAACTTCTCCATATTCATTTTTATATATATATATATATATATATATAGTGTGTAGCGTATAGCGTGCTTAGTGAGTGTATATACAGTATATATATATATATTCTTTTTTTTTTTTTAATTCAAGCTGAGCATTTTAGCCCTGTATATTTGTAAACAGTCGAGGGACCTCAGAGATGTCGACAAAATATTTTCCCAGCGTCGTAAAAAACTACATACCAAATATTTTGCATGTTTCCGAGGTCAAGGTGTGGAGGTGATTGGAGTGTTGGGAAACATCCCACACTTAGTGAGTCTATTATTTAACTTTTACTTGAATTCTTACCACTTCTATGTCATTTGTTTTTGTCCATTTTTTTTTGAGGGGATAACACCCTTTTTTTTGTTTGAGAGTTTGCCTTCAGTAATTGCCTTACTGACAGAGGTATTCCATAGCCCACGAGCACTGATAGAAGATGTTGTTCTAACCTTTTCGGCAGCCCTACAGAGAGTTAGCAATGAACCACTAGCGGAGGTTGCGTTAAACTCTCATGTTGTCCGTCAATTTGATGGATGGGGTTGTAAAAATTATGTCATTGATAACAATAATTAGCCATTGTTTTAATTTAATTTAAAATTTTAATAATGAGGACAAAAAGCCTATCTAATAGCATTTCCTTTAAAAAAACAAATTATTGACAGTGACAATTAACATATAAAGCAATCTTACAGATTATGTATTTATAAGAGCATGGAGCAATGAATAAACACTGAGTCTGTGGTTAATTTACATGTTAAAATAACCACAAAGCAGGTGTCTTTTTTTTAATGAGAGAGGGTACTAAAACAAAGACAAACAGGCAAATGTAAGATCTGCAATTTTACAGAACTTGACACTTACATTTAAAATATGTTTAATGATGAAAACATTTACAAGACTTTAAAAAACCCTTCTTCTGCAGGAATATTTTGTGACAGCTGGGCTATCTAGGATATATATTTCCAAGCAAGTTGATGGCTAAAGCTAATGCTAGAAAATGCAGGAATGCATGTGACTCAGACAAGACTATACAACTACATACTCACTAAACTTGCCACCTACGTAACAGAGGGCATACTGCAAGTGAACCACATGCGGTTACTGACATGTGATACATGTGAATTACATAACATTTTGGTGGATCTCTCTCAGTGTTCTAACCTGTCAACATGACGGCCTTCAGATCTGCATCATTGCTGAAAGAAAATCTGACAAGTACAGAAAACATTTGGTTAATGCAGAGCTTACCAGTTATAATTGAGGCTGACGGTAACTTAACAAAATTTAACATTTGAGCAGAAGCAAGCAAGTTAGACAAAGTAGCAACTGACAAAGATAAAGTCACTTACAGAGTCATAAATAATGTAGGAAGTGCTCAGAGCCCGAAATGAACAACATAAGCCCCAATATGGTTAACTGCTTGTGAGGTGGTCTTGAATAAAGTTAAATAGGAAGTTGTCTCCCCACAGATACAGTAGAAATAAATAACCAATGCCAACATTTGCCTACGGACTGACAAGGTATTGTTTCCCCATGAAAAAATGAAGAAAGCACTCCAACTCAATTAAAATAAATGAAACACAGGTTTTGTCTATTTGGTATATGCAGTATCATTAAGTGCACAGCTCGAATCAAACGCTAAATACTTACATGTTTTCTGAGAAAAACTTTATTTTCCATTTGTTGTGAAATAATGAGTAATTTTTAAACATTATTGCATTGCGCTGCTTTATGACCTGAAGTTCCAGGTAAAAGTTCACAGTAAACATGTGCAGTGAACTCATGGAAGGCGTATCCTCCCTGAGACCGGGGGCTTCCTCTGGAGCTGCAAACAGGACGAAGTGTTCTTCTTGGAAAAAAAAAAAAACGTGTTTGGCAGTGAGTCAGACCTCTCTTTGAAAACCATAGGGGGATATCCCTGCTTACACTCCTACACGGGATCACACCCAGAACGAATGGAGGAGTGGTGTGTGTGTGTGTATGAGAGAGAGCACACACCCAAGCATATGTGACCTTCTGCAGGCCTCCATGTATCTGCTCCACCAATTCATCCAGACTTCTTTTTTTCCCCAGTTCAGCATGGTTTGGTCCAAACTTGTCAACTTTCAGACATTCCCTGTCATCCTTGAGCTGTTTGCCTGAATACATTTAAAAGCTTCCTTCTAATGCAGGGAACAATTAAGTTATCAAATGGACACAACCATTATGTAAAAGGCGGGTTATATTGCCAACAATTTGAACACTGTCTGCTTCCTGGAAGTGCAGACGAAATGTCAGGGGCACAATATTTCAAGGCTATTAACTTGAGTGCTTTTTTATTCAGTCTCATTACTTTTTAAACAGCATAGGAAGTCACGGAAATGTAATATTAATTTTTACATGGCTTTCATTTTCAGTCCTATGGAGCTGTTTAAAATTCAGGGATTTTTCATGTGGGGAGCAGAAGGTGCCGGGATATTATTCTATAGGTAGCGAGTCAAAGTCACATCTGGGTTCGCCTTCTGGAGGAAAATCAGAGGTGTTGGGTGTTTTGTTGAGTGTGAAGTCATTGTGTATTCTGCGGTAAATGATGTGACAATGGACATGATGTAGGAGTGGATCTGACAACACGGACAGAGAGGCAGGAGGAGAGTGTGTTCATCAAACCAGGCAGCTGTCTTTGTGAAAAAAAAATGCATGCAAGTAAACAAAGGGACGTCTACATTGAAACAATCCTGCATGCATGCATCCAAACACACCTTTTTAGGTATTCCGAATCACACATGAACACAAGGCCACATAGAAAACTATGTATAAATGTACCATATAATACAACATACATGCATACAGAGTGTGTCAGATGACTGTGAGAGAAAGATGGACTTGCAAAAAAAAAGAGAGAAGGAGAAATTTTTCATTAAATCTTTCTTTTGGAATTTTAAAACTAGATAAGACCAATTTTGATCTACGAGAGCTCCCTAATTTAGGCCCTAATGAGAATTTTTCAAATGTGGGGAGCCTTATCTTGAAAAATGGCTTGAGACCATTAATAGTTTATATGTTGAGTTAATGATAGAGATGAGTCCTAATTGAGCTCTACAGAGCTTTACTATCCGGTGGTCCTTTTCACTGGCGCCAAGAATCTCTCTCATTATTTTAAAAAAGGCATGCATAATATCCCCCCTTTTTTAGGAGAAAGATTAATTTATATTCCCCAAAAAAGATTCGGCTTGACTTTCACAAATCATAATGTTTCAGAATTGGAGAAAGGAGTTAAGAAAATGACTCATACTGTTTAAATTAACTTATAATTCCAATGTTACATATGTAGACAGAGAGAATAAAAATATCTGAGATGGAAAAAAAAAAGTCTGTAGTCATCTTTGTTATGATATGGTTGCTATGGAGATTCATGTTTCTATGTTACTAAAGGATGTCTGTCTTTCCAGATCTGGACTTTTGTTGTTAAGCAGTTGCCCCGTTGCTCATCTAATCAGGGCCTGGTGGTCAGGCCATGCTTTCCACTGAGGATGCATTCACACATATGCACACAGAGTTACAGTTGAAGCTTTATAAATAGACATTACCATATGAACACGTCATCCGCCTGTTGCTGTGTTTCTGCCAACCAGTCAGTACAGTAAACACCAGGTCACCATGGTAGCAGCCTGACAAAACAGGGGAAACAGGAAGGGATTCCCTTTCAGCTTAGTGACGGCCACGGTGTCACATGGATTTGAATCAAACCTTTCCCTGGCACGGTCGTGGGCTTCCCCCATCTTGCTCAATCGCACCAACTGGTCGGGCGGTAAACCCCCCCCCCCCGGAACATGTGGCAGCTCTAATTACCACGCCACACAGGCCTTGGCTCAGGAAAACCACAAAATGGAGTTATAAGGCTGTGTGCTTTTAGGGCGCTGCTAGGGCCGACGTGATGCACTGTTCGCTGCTCCGAGTTGAAAAATGCGCTCAATTATTAATGATTTGTGATTTACAGGCGAGCAAGATTACAAATCCCCTTTCTAGAGAGGTGAAATATGGAGAACTATATATACAGCTCCCAAGTCAGCCTGCAGCTCTCAGAGTGAGGGCAGATTTCCAACATGGCAGATGGTGACTGTGAGACAGTCGGTGAAGAGGAAGAGCTGAGCTTAAACTGAAAAGGAAGCCAGAGTGTGTATCTGTGTGTGTGTGTGTGTGTGTGTTTTCTCTGGCTAGATCACAGTCTTAAACTGCATTTCATCGATAGAAGAGTGTGGAAATAGAATTAAAGCGTCCTTCTAACAAGCTCTCACATTCAGAGCTGCTTGTCTTGCGGCTGCTGATTCACCCAGGGCATTTAGAGTGATGAGAGAAAGGGGAAAAAAAGCTGTCATCACGTTGTTGGATGTCAAAACAGAGCTGCCCTGTTGCCCATCATTTGTTATGTGAATTAGAGAGGTTCCTCCTCTGTTTCTAGCTTGTCTAATTTTGGGAGGAAGTGAAAAATCTCAGTGGACCCTGTTAAGATGGGGGAGGAGATGGAGGCATAAATAGCCCTCCTGTTTGAACTTCAAATAAACACAGCTCATGATGTCACCCAAAGCTTCCTTATGGGGTGGATAGATCCGCTTCTACTAAAGTGACATTTTAAATCGTCAGGGCTGTAAATTTTATGCTAAGCAGTTACTTTCTATTGGGGTTCAAATAATTCTAAAGGGTTTGGCATATAAACTCAAACAATAATGTTCAGCAACTGTCCCAAAAAGTCGCCTGTTGTCTGAAAATGTAATGTAATTCCTTCTTTCCGCACAGTCTACGTTCTCATTTTATTTCCTTCCTGCAGATTTTCACGAAATACTTAAAATTCCAAAAATTAACATTGTTTTGAGTAACTTCTGTGCTCAGCAGATCTGCAAGGATGCATATCTGAGCAGGGATCCCCAGTGGGACGCAAATTCACCCAAACCTTGCTCAGATCAGTTGGTGAAACCCGCCGCAGCTCCCGCAACCGAGGGAATTCCTCTCAGAAATATTTGCTTTTTTGTTCTAGTGAGGAAATGAGGGTGAGAGAGGCGGAGGGAAGTGGGGGGGGGTTGCTGAAATTGAATCACCATGGTAACTTCAATAACATTTCTCTTCTCCTTCCTCCCCCTTTTTGCGCTCGCACAAACACACACACACACACACACACACACAAGAGGAAATGAGTTTCAAAACGAAGAAGGCGCTTCAACCGTCATTTGTTTTTGACGCCTGCCAAGCAACAGAGACATCATTGACTTGATAAGGACTTACTGACAGTTTTGCTAATCTGCATCATATTACTGCACAGGAAGGCTAGGCGCTGCTGAAATGCTAATGGTTCACAGGTCGTTGCTGCAAGCAATAAAAGAGCATTATGAAAGTATCTTCATGCACACTCTAACCCAATTCTGTACTGTTGTAGTGGAATGTACGTTCCACTTGCTCGCTGCAGTTTTGCCTAAAGAGGCATCCTGGGAATCTGGAGATGCTGTCAGAAGCCGGAGGGCCAAATTTGACAGGAATGTGGCTGCAGAAAGAAGACCTGCTATATGAGACTCCTGCCGAAGAGTTACATGCAGCTGAATATCCGAATATTTCACTCTTTGAATAACACAGAAAATCAATAGTTTGAAGAAATAATTTAAGGTTGCATTAATAAATAAAATGGTATCACAATGATTCAACTGCTAGCTGATTAATGCTTTAGCATTTCTGAGCATGCAGTGGCGGACAGGCTCATAAAAAGGTCTTCAGGCAAACAAAAAAAAGCAGTATATAACAATATAGAAATAGAAGCTTACAAGGCAAAACAAAACAGCAAGTTGCATTGCAACATGGACAACTTAACAACAAAGATGCAGCAAAAGACTGCATATAGATAAGGCGGAAGACATAGTTCCACTTCCTTCTACTGTACAAAACTGAAGGCAGAATATTCCTTAGACAGTCAGGTGCTGTCATGTTGTGTTAGTGCTGTCATTTGGAGCCATAAACTGTGCAGCAGTGATCAGGGGGTGGAGCTATAGTATTGACAACCATACAAACACCTGTACAATTGCAGGTCAGCTGTCACACCCCCTTTTTAAAATCAAACAACTAATTAAAAACCAAATCTATCACAAAAGAAAAAAACCCTAGACATACATCAGCGTGATAAGAACTATGTAAATGATAGAAAACACCTTTGGGGGAAATTTTTCGGATGTGCACATTAATTTTTCTGTTCGACTCGACTTTTGTTTTCGTCTGCCAACTTGAAAGTGATAAGATTTATGATTGCAGCCAGACACAAGAGGGTGATTGAGATGTTTTGGCTGTACTTTTAAGGAGCTGTCCTGTCATTTATCTTTATACACTCACTGGATGTAGTTAAAAGGAATCTACAGATAAGAACTTTAAAGCTGCACTGCTCTGCAGATCAAATGATTATGTTCAGTGTCATTAAGTCATAAAGTTACAAAAAAAAATTATCATCCACTTCTGTAGTTCCTGTCAACCTACAGAGGTCTTTAGCTTATTGTAGCGTATTTTTAGCTTAGTAATTTCCAGCTAGCAAAGGCCGCTGTCATCAGCCTTGTTTCTAAAAGGCAGCTGTTTCTGCTGAAAAGCGTCTGATTAAAACCCAGTGCACGCTACTTGCCATCACACATCTCAGCCCGACTGCAGGTCCTCAGCTTGCGTCGTATTTCTGGTCTTTCAATAAAACACAGAGGAGACAACAGGCAGCTGTAAATGACATGCTTGTCTGAGGCCCTCCGCTGTGCAGCACCTTCAGGATTTCTCATAATGGTCAGCTCCTCATGTCCCCAGCCTTCATTTCTTCCATGTGCCACTGGACAGTTAAGCCTAAAGATACCTGACACCATATGTTTCCCAGTGCAGTAATGACTGCTCCTAGCACTGCTTTTATGGCAGCTGGCCTCGGGAGGCTCAGTGATCAGGGATATGTCCAGGTCTCAATTAGAGCTGCTGGAAGGAGCCTTCCTTGCTTACAAGAAGCAGCTTTTATACGAATAACACCTCTCAGGTGCTGTTTGTATTCACCTTGTGCAGCAATATTAAAAAATGCATGCAGGGCTGCAGTTTAAAATTTACAACAAAATCCATGAGGGACAATGAGAAGAAAGAGGCAAAGGAGTAAAATGAATGAGCAAGAAGAGATGAGCAGCAGAGTGAGGACAGAGAGCAAAGAGGACAGAAAACGGAGAGACGCAGAATGAGGGAGACAGAGATGAAGACAGAGAGCGAGAGAAACGAGGGAGAGCAAAGGCATGTGGAGTTCACCATCACTTTGCTTGGCTGCACTGTGATTAAAGAGAAGAGTCCCTGGAGAGAGAGGCGGCTCTAGGCCTGCCCAGTCAGTTCTCTCGCTCCCTTGATCTCCTGTGTGTCGCCCACAGAAACATACCGCCAGACCTTCAGGAAGGGCTCCTTTTATTGCGCTGGGTCCCCCATTGGCTCCAAAGAATCTGCAAAGCAAGCACAGATTGTCATGGCACGAGCTCCTCTCAATTTAGAGGAAGGAGGTCTGCCTTGGATGAGCAGCTGCCTGGATCCTGAAGAAGTTTTTTGATGTTTTAATGAAGATATCTCACGCATTCCTAAAAGCGCCTTGTTATATGTGAACTTGTCAACCTCTGAGATTAGGTAAAAAGAGAATTTTTGGCGAGTGATTTTCCAGAAAGTTCTTGCTAAAAAAGGGCAGGAAAGTGAAAATAAGCCTACTAAGTCATCATTAATCCCTTCAGGGAGCTCTATCCTCATTTGATTGAAGTGCCTATTCTTTCAGAAAAATTGATAATCAGGATCTCGCAGACTGGTAGCCAGGAAAGAAGAGATGAGAAAAGAAAATGTCACTCTTAATCTTAATTAAATTCGCCATTCAGTGGCGGTGGGCTGATCAGTCTGTCATGGGCCTGGCCCCTCCCTTAACCTTTTTTCTTGTGGTCAAGTGACCTTCATTCCCTGTCTGTGGTGCGTCTGACAAGGAGGGAAAACGCCTGAGGGGGGGTGAGGGAAGAAAGGCTGTGACATTACACACATTCATAAGGCACCGCAGCCTGGATAATTACACCGATACTCACTTAACATGCATTGCAGGCAAGCCTATCGTTTATCAGCCACATGACCTCTAGCGAAGGATCTCTTCCTCTGATCTGTCTAATTATTCAGGGCTCCCCCCCTCCTTTCCTTCATCACTTCCTTTCTGCCATTAGTGGCAAATGGAAAAAACCTTTGTGTGTGCATGTAATCTAAAAAACAAGTCCAAGATGTAAACATCACAGCTGGCTGGCAGGGGAAATTTTGGAAGTGATTCACTGATGTTTTGTGCAAGAATTTAATTAATTCCAGCAAGCCCACAGCTATTTTGTATTATTTCTCCCCCCCTATAAAAACACACATATTCTTTTCTTCAGTTGTCATGCCTGTGGCCGATTGGAGCTCTATGGGGGGTTATGAGTGTCACTCTAAATTTGCTGAAGATGAGAAGGAAAGGGAATCCTCCTAAATCTGGCTTAGTTACACTGTCCCACACATGAAGCAACCGCTGTCCTAACAACTGCTCAGATTTAATGACTGTTTATACAGAAATGTGAATAGAGCACAATAATGGCTTAAAATGGTTTACACTGGGGTTGTTGTTTCTTTTTTTTATGTATCTTTGAAACAGGGTAGCCAAAGTGATGCCCTCGCACCAAAGCTGGCCCACTAAAGTGTTCAATTTGGCAGGGCAGGTGTCTCTTTTAAGTAAAAAAAACTCTTAAAATCATTAGGATTTTTGACTATTATTTATTTTAATAATTTAGAGTGAGAGGGCAGAGAAACAGTTTGCACAGAAAATCAGTGAACTGAAGGAACCATTTTGCACCTTAAAAATACAGATGAATAAATATTTGGTTTTGGAGCCCTGGTTAAACCTTAAGTTTCAGGTTTTTTTTGCTCTCCAAGGTACAAAATATGGACACCCCTGCTTTAAAAGCTTACTTTACTTTTTGATCGTTGATTCCTCTAAGTCTGCAGGTTCTGTGCACTGAGAGAATTTGTCTGAAAACACTGTAACACAGAACACAATCAGTGCATCAATCTAAACTTCACATCTGCACAAAGAGAATGTGATGCATAACTTGAAAAAATGATGAATAAATGTGTTTGTCTTTGCCTTAACGGCCATTTAGATGTTTCTCATTCTTAGTAGAAACACGGAGAGCATGGAGTGCAGCCTGCAGGGAAACAGTGTAGCAGGCAGAACTGTATGTAATATAGAATGTGCCATAAACCCGCAGCTGATATTTCTGGGTCACTTATCTGCAGGGAGCTACGTACTTGCACTGTTCTAACCTGTCAGCTTATTATGTAACACATTGGCCTACTTTGCCCTATATGCTGTCTGTAATTTTCCACTCGGCCTATGCATTCCATGGGTTACCTATGAATGCAGGTGAAACTGACAGGATTTGAAGCTGGAGTTTTTCAGTTAAAAGTGCTCTGGGTGCAGATGAAAAAGCATGAAGAAAAGGCAAGCTAACAGTATTAGAGCCAGACTATGTTCACTTTCAGCTTGCACATTTTCCATTTTCACTTTATCCATGGCCGGGCAGCTTTCACTTTATTTTTTTGAACTACAGGCCACCAGTTGACAAGGAGAACAGAAAGAAAGACTACAGCAAAAGCCAAGAGAGCATCAAAAGTGTTCCTGAAGAGCATGACTGTAGATGCACTCCATCTTTTCACCAACAGGCCTCACTGCTGATCAGCTTGCTGAGTTGAGGCTTTGATGATCATTGCAAGTATGATAATATTTACTTGAAAGTAAGTAGTACACAAGCAAGATGGTTAGTATAAAAGCATTTTAATCATTTGAAGCATCTCTTTCTTTCTTTGTGGTTTTAAAGTCACCAAACACACTTTTGAACCTGCTTGAGCTGTGTAGTCACCACAATAAAACATCATCAAAAAACAACACTGTTCGTCAAGGTTACCTCACTGATTCAGGGTGATGTAACAGCACACAGTTTTAATATGTATTCCTGAACTGCGTTACCACATAACAATACTCTGAAAAAAAGTCAACAATGATTAACAGGAAGTACAATGTTACCAGGGCGACGCTGTGTTAGCTGCTAAACCAGTGTGGTTTCATGTTCTTTCACTCTTCTGTGGTTTCGGCACCTCTGAGTCCTCAAGTCATGCTGCATGTGTTTCCCAGTAGCTTCTGTTTGTGGTGTGACCACGAGCGACTTATGATAGTGGAGAAAAGGTCAACCCTGCTGAATGGAAGGAAAGAAATGAAGTCATAAAGAAGTTTTTATATTCTCATGATCATCCGCGTACCATCATACCAAAAATCCCATATATGTATGTAAATACAAGGATACACATCCACTGAGATTACGAATCTGTACATCACAGGGTTCATCTTTGCAGAGTTTAAACTGGTTTGTATGCTGTCTGGCACATTTTCTTCACTTAAATCCAGGGTTTTCAGCACAGAGCGGCACGAAAAAAAAGATATTGCAGGGAAAAGCTCTGACCTGTGCTGATTCTACGAGACAGACTGATCAGACAGGAACGATAGGCATCTGACATTTGGAAGATGAAGCATCACATAACTGCATGTTAAAGATTTCCTGTCCCTTTTTTGCTGTTTAACCAAGGCTGCAGCTTATATCATGTTCATGTAACTGTGATTGTATTGATCATATTGATTATCATAGGCTGCTGTAAATGAAATTCAAAGTTAGAGGATGTAATTCTTCATTTGTGTTTTATCATTATGTCTTTTAAACATTTGGTTACATCACGTGCATGAGTGTATGCTGTCACGGTTGTGCACATGTGCTGGCCAGCCCTCCACATTCATCCCACTGAATCCACCAGGATGTGATGACATCATCGTGATCTGGTTTAACTTAGTTCTGACACAAAGGCTGGATTGAACTGCAAGGATTAATTTTTAATCTTAATCCATTTATGGTTTAACTTCAAACTGTGATGCAAACTTCAAAACCAGGTAAATGCATATAAAGATCACATTGAAACTTCTCTTTGTTCAGTTTTGAATACAAAAACAAGATTGGATTTATGTTTTTCTTTTAAAATGACAATAGAGGCACAATAAAAGCACAATAATCGAGTTCTTCATAGAAGTTTAAGGGACAGACTCAATCTGTTTGATTTTAGTGATGCTTCTGAACTTCTCCTCAGATACTGCTTTAGCAAGGTAACATTTAAGGAGATGAACAGGTAGAGGGGTTTAACTCTCAAACATTTAAGTAAGATATACAGAGCAGCCAAAAGCTAATGGTTTTTCCCTTTCTTTTATGCAAGGTGTCATCAAAAATTCGCAAGACTGTTCCTGTTGAGTCCTGTACAGTAATGTGCATGCATGTAGCAGGTGCAAGCTATTACTTCAGTGAGTAAGTCTTCCAAGTTTCGTTGTTTGATCATCAACACCTGAGTTTTTCACGTTTTTGTAAACACTGGGACATGTGCATTTGGGATTTTCTGACTCCCAGGCGAAGCAAAGTCTGCCAGTATCCCTATCAACAGGCCCAGGATTAACTAAATTTCATGTTGAGGATCATTATGGGATGATGAGTGTTGTGTCTAAGGCTTTGACCCAAGGACCAAACAGCAGTCTTCACAACAGCAGTTTTCACTGTGAAAGAACCGCAGTCTACACCAAAGAAGGCATCAGGCTTTCACTGGGTTGTGCAACTGAACTCTTCTAAATGACAACATTCAGAGGGCATTGGATTTTGTTCCCCGCAACTTCTCTTTTTCTCCAAAATGAAGTTTGGTCTCTGGTTTGTAGACATTAACCCCAGATTCAGGTCCATGGTAAAACCACAAACGCACATTTAAAGTAGTCACACAAAAACATGGAACTCAGGTACTGGTCATGATCAAGTAATAAATTTGGAATACACAAATTGTTATTTTATTTACTTTAATTTGGGCAAGCAAGCATCTCTGGAATTGATTAAATTCCATTAAATTTTGGTTTACATCAATGAACTTGGATTTTACTAAACAGATTAGTCTTACAATTGTCCAACAGAATAACCCTAACCCTTAATTCTAAATCTGGACTTGCTCATTTTAAAACTAGTTTTGCTCAACTCTGATAGGAACTATTTTTCGGTTCAGCACAGTCAGTGAAGATGGAGTGCAATTTAAAGTTGTTTACTGGTTAGTTATTAGTGATATAATTAGAAGAAATTAATATTGAAGAAAGACTTAAGTGTTTGGGTCAAAAACTCGGAGGGACCCCTCTTAGTCATTACCGCAGAGAGACAGAGTATCTTTTATGTCCATAAGGAAAAGGTTACCTCACTGTGGGAGTTCCCCATAACACTAAAGATACAGCACAGAGACTCAAATATGTTTTAGCCTATGGCCCCTGTAAGCCATTAAACACACATTCTGGCACATAGATATTAAAAAAAGGAAACAAATCACTTAAGTGCATCAGTGTCACAGAGCAGGAGAGCCTTTGTCACCATGATCACTTTCATCTTATACAGCAGGGTGGATTCCACTTTTATGTCAAAGTGCTAATTGATAAGAGAATAAGAACATGTAAGTGGATACAGCTGGGTAGAAAAAGATTCAATTGAAAGTGGGGATGAAGGTGGTGAGTAAAAAAAAAAAGTAAATATTGCAGCTCACAATAAATCATCAGACTTGAACGGTGCACAAAAAGCCATCCATCAAAGCGGGAAAAGGCCTCGTTGGGGTTGAAAGGTCGAAGGGCTGAGTTATGTTAGAAGGTCTCTCCACTCCCAGGGGAAAAATTTGACCGGTCCCCAAGTGAGACGAGACGAGACGAGGGTAGGGCCATCGCTTTTGTCTGCCAGAACTCGACCTATGGGTTTCCAGTCTGTTGCTATTGACCGTATACCCGGAAAAAAAAAAGGTTGAGCGCAAGTGGCCCCGGTGTAACCCCTCGCCTGCTCTCAATCCTTCATCCTGAGTGATAGCTCTCTCCGCTGCATCAAGTCTTTTAATCCACACTCACTGTACTGCCTCACTTATATGTCAAAGTGAAAAAGTTGCACTATGACACTTTCCTGGTTCTTCACAGCTTCTTGGTCAATATTTCTCATCAGGTGGGGGTGACAAATGACCTCCAGATTATTGACCTTGTTGTGGTTATTGGCAAGAGGAGACAATGGCAGAATCTAAAGTCCCTGAAGTTCAATTTCTGCCCCGTGTTTCACATCCTGCCATTAAATATATCAGTTACTGCCACTTAATTAGACCATTACTACATTCCTGGAAGCGTTCCTGATGTCCGTGACGATTGAAGAGATGTAGCAGGAACTATGAAAATTTACAAAGTTTGTAAATGGCACAAACTGTGTTAACATAAGCTGGCAAGTTAAGGGTGATTTAAAATTTAATGAGCCTTTAAATTTTAATTCAAAATGTGATCCTATCTCGCCATGAAGCGCTATCTCGGTGTAACATGGCGTGAATGGAGCGCTGATAGCACCCGTGCAGTGGCGAGGAAGCAGAGGCGATGTAACTGAATTTGCATGCCGCTACCCAGGAAAATATTAACCAGAAAGGCGGTTTTAATGAAGCGCTGACACCCTAATGAATGCTGTTCACAACTCCCCCCTCCTCAACTCCACTCCTTTTTACATGAGCATCTCAGGAGAAGTGGCCTTGAATTCTGATGCTTGATGATACTGTAACCGCATGACCGAGAGCTCCCTTGAAGGATTCCCCCCCCCCCTCACCCTCCCCAAACCTCCTCTGTGTCAAAAGCCTCCTCCTCCGCATGCAGAGCCCATAGTTTGGGGGGCTATGGGGCAGGTTGTGCTTAATCAGCATTTCAAAGCCGCTCCACTGTCAATTATCTGAGGCTGCGTTCCCTCCAGTCTGCGCACAGGTCAATGTGTGGAACGTCTGAGGATGACATCACCCTCCCTCAGAGTGTTCAGCAGACACTGATAAAGAAGAAAAAGCAGCACAGACTGAGCTTGATTTCTATATCTTATACTTTTTTATGTCTCTGATCGCTTTAGCTAAAAAAAAAAAAATCCTCCATATTGTCACTTTACCAGAAAACAGCGTCTTGGGTCTGACAGTCACCCCTGACTGGCATTCATGTGTAAAAGACAATTTAAAATTCCATCACTCAGTGTGCGAATATGTTTTATATTTTTTACCATTAGCTCCAGATGTCATGAATAGCTTATTTAAAATTGCTTTGTGTTTGTTTTGCAAACAGGGGGCACATTCGCTATGCTTTTCTGCCAGACTGTAGCATAATTCACTACTCACCCCATTTACTGCTGAATATGAAACATGCGCTCTGTATCAAGCTACTTCTGTCAGTGGGCTAGTGGAGTGTAGCTGGCACGCCACAGTTTTCTTGGGACTTGTAAAGAGGCAGACTTTATGGTTTCAAACAGACATATTAAGGCAGTAGATCTTTCACATTACAGTCAAGGGAGTGTTGGAGCTGCTTGGTAATTTCCATACAAGCTTTTCTGTTTCCCACAGTTTTCAGCAGCTTCTGGATAGATAATCTCATTCCACTCGCCTGCTCTGTAGCAGCTTCAGATTGGGAGGACTCCAAAAAATGTTTTGCTTATTCAAAGTCAGACGTGAGGAAAGCCAGACAGGGTGCAGCAGCTCTGTGAAAAACCCTCCCAACTGTTTTCTGTGAAGCTGGTTATGACATAATATATGTTGAAAGTCTAATGGGCATTATGGACTCTGGGCAGGTTGAGATTAGCTGCACAAACAGAGCTGCTCTCAGGGTGAATCATCTTCACAGGTTGCTTGACAGCGTCATAAGCTTGACATAAGCTACAGTTTACATGGTAACAGTCCGACTTGTTCAGACAAACAATGCCAGTATAAGTGACAGCACTGTGTCGGAAAAGAGGGATTATCGCCGTAGTGTTCTCCAAGATGGCAAAGAGAAATATGGCACTTGTTTTTATACATCTGTAATATTTCCTAACATTTTTTAAAGACTCTAGAGAAATATGGCACAAATAACACGAAAAATAAAGAGAAAGTTCAGAGACTGTTGAGTTATTTCAGATGCTGAGTTATGAGCAGCTGTTGCTTTTCAGAGTGGTTTTCTTGAACAAACTGGTTTATTTATAACCACATAAATATTTATTAATCATCAATTTATTATAAAAACCTTGTGTCTTAATATATATTGAATTGCATGTTTGTCTAATTTCACATTTATGCACCCTCAGCTAAGCTGCTGTCTCCAAGGCTGTTATCTTATCATTTGAAATTAATTCAGTGTATCAGTGTTTTAACTGATAACAATATTTTTTTCAGTAGTTTTTAAATGTGACATAATACTTTCAAGGTAACTTTTCAAATATTTTAAGATTTTTAAGGATGAGCAGATAATGTGAAGTTAGCAAGTATTAAATCAATTATCCAGCAATAAAACCTATGAAAGATATAAGGCTGGGAAAGTTGAATTTGGCTCAGACAACTGAAACGCACTTTCATCCAACACAAAACTTCTTAGGCAAATCAAACAGACAAGCACACATTTCCAATATGACAATATGCTGTTATATTTAGTTATGTTCACTGTATATTTCAGGCCTACAAACCCATCTAGGATGAAAAAGATGACAATTCTGTTGCTGGGTGCCTGGGAGACCTTAAAGGTTCTCTGTGGTACCTGTGAAATATCCAGCAGTTTAACAAGACAGACCATATAAATCTGAGCCACATCCCTCTGGAAAGACTTTCACAGCATTTCAGACTTGTAGTTTGCTTGCTTTGTTCTGATTCATATTCACACACGATCCAAAAGTTGCAAACTAATGTCATGCCTGAGTAAGCTGTTCACTCACTGGTTGGAAATATTACAGGGAAGAAAATGCTGAAAAAGCTTCCTCCTCTTTCTTCATCTTTTACTTCTTTACTGTAAAGGTACCAAGGTTATTCTTTTGTCCTTGTACAGCATAGGGTTGCAAACAAAGTAAAAGTTGTAGTCCTTTGAACATAAACTCGGAATGGAATAGGTCAAAAAAATATAATAATATATACAGTTATTTTCATACATAAAGGTGCAATAAAAAACTTATGAGACTGTTCCTGTTGCACACAAACGGAGCATTGCAGAGTGAATGTGCAGGTAGCAGGTGCAAGCAGCAACTTTTGTGAGTGAGTATGTCAAGCTTTTTCATATCTACACAGGTTACGTGGATGACAAATTTTGATTCAAAAGGTCAAATTCTTCTGAATTATCACCATTGTGCAGGTTAAATATTTATATTTTTGAGTTTGTGAGGATAAAACTTATGTCAAGATGATTTTTCAGAGTTGTGAGATCTTGTCTCAGTAGTGTATTACAAACTGCTGCTCAGTGGTTTGGTGTCATATAAGCCTTCAAAATCACATGTTACTCAAACTGAACTTCTCTAATTTAATTACACAATCTGTCCCTGTTGAAACATGCCTACAGCAAGAAAATTTTACACTGTATTTGTAAAACAGAAACAAAAACTGAAGTAATTAATAGGTGTATACCCACATTTTATCCCTTATTTATTAAATCATTCATTTTTTAAAATATATTTTTCTTTTTATAATTTCTTTCCCCTTTGTTCTTGTAAATGTCTTTGTGTGCTTGACACTGTAACACATTCCTCCAGCAGCAAACATCTGAAGGCATTTAGTCCCACAAGTTTAACTTTGACTACGAGTGATGAAATACTGATATGCTCCTCTTGTTGGTGCTCTAATAAGAAATAAAAGATCTGACTGACACATAAGATCTTATATTTAGCATAAATCTTGCAGAGCCTCTAAATGCGCAGCTAAACTTCGGCATGCTGTGGCACTAACCAGATGATATATGGATCACAAACTGTATTTACCATCTAAATTGCTTCTCCACAATGCCAAGATGATGACAAAGATTAATCGGCTAAAGACCTAAATCTTCCCCCCTTCAATATGGTGGCACATCTCAGGCCACACGTTTCCAACTTAAAGGCAGCATTTGTATTCCTGAGAAGCATCTTCCCTCGCCTGCTTTATGATATTACCGCCGGGAGACTGCAAGCAGGGGCCTCGTCTCCATGTGTGGGCTCCGATTCAACCATCATCCATTTCCCCAACTATCTTTTTATCATTACACAGTCTAATAAATGTGCTATGTGCTCTGTGATGCCGCATCATAGATCAGACAAAGTGACCTGGGTCAGTGAATCGCCAACCACCAAGGTTACCCTCTCTTCCTCTCACGTTCACCTGCTGTTACCAAGAGAGGGTGAATATTTTTCATCTTTTGTCAGTTGGAAATATTCTCTGACAAAGTAATAACCTCTTCCACATCCCCTTTGAATGTCTAACAATGTGTCTTCTAAAGGAAATGACAAAGGTGTACGAGCCACAGGGGTTGCATCGTGGTTGTTTTGATCCGGCAGGTCGCCATTGACAAGTGCACTTCAATGGAAGCAGCAGGTTGTTCTTTCCACTGTGGCTGCTTTGTACCAGGTTATGAGAGGATTCTTTAGTTGCCCACATCAAACACAAACAGCGTATTATCACAGTGTTGCAGCGCTTGAATGGCTGTGTGAGTGTGAAGGTATCCATGTTGAGGTGAGCTGTGCAACCTGCATGCTCTCCTGCAGATGGCGGATTAAAGAAATGCTCAAACTGGAGGCCAGCCAGTACATTTTGGTTTACCAATAGCGCCTTGGCAGAACACACACACACACACACACAAATACACACAGTTGGTCACTTCAGTGTGAGATTGTGTGATTTTTCAACACATGCGATCCTGGCTTGGCAGCGCATGTCCGGCTGTCTCTCAGCGATCACTCATCTGAGGCGAGAAAATCAGCGCTGCCCCCAGAAACTCTACGCACTGATTGGAGCCAGATTGGAACAAGGCCTCCAAATCAAAGGGACATGCTTGGCTACATTGTTGAGTCGAAGCGAACCTATAAAAGCCCAGGATTAACCATCCCAGACAGTGGACGCAATGAAAGACCTCCCTATCTCTATCTTTCACACAAAAAAAGAGCTACAAAGCAGAGGAGTTACACGACAAAATCAAGCACATACCAGCACATGGACACCCCCCAACACCATCACCACCAGCAATCACAGTTCTTACAATGACACCACAGAGGAAGAGCAACCAGCAGCAAAGACCACTTGATGTATGGGCGCTTTGAGATATGTCCACATTCTCTTTTTAATCTGCCAGACATTCCACTGATGATGGGAATGAATGGTCTATATATGTGCTCCAATGTACATGTGTGTGTGTGTGTGTGCAAATGTTTGAGGGTGCATCAATCCCATGAGAAAGGGTAATGACTGTGCCACTAATAGAGAATCATTATAAACAACTTTAGAAGATCAAAGAAAAGATGTATTCATTGAAGTCCAAGGAAGCAAAGGACGACCAATACATCAGTGTCCCTTTCAACAATTGTCCTTTGTGCTCTCCGTCTCCCTGAGCAATGCAACATGATGTTTCCCACAACCTTATAAACGTCCAAACTGGGCTTTAACAGTGAGCTCGTTAACTTTTATAGGTGTGTGTAAGATCACGTCCAATAAATTACAATAAACTGGGTTTGCATCAGGTGCGCAGAGCCTTACATGGAGAGATGGCATCTTTGTGACTTTTCTGAGAAGGCGCTGTTTATGGAAGCTGAGCAAGTGAAGCCTGAGCTTTAAATGTCTCTTGGGTACACAGACTTATAAGACATTTGGACAAAAAGGATATGCTACGGAAATAGAATACCTAAATATGAGCAAATATACAAAAGTAATGCAGACTGACAAAAACCTCAAAAGTTAGAGATAAATGGAAATACTGAGTTAAATCAAACAAAACTTTTATTTCTCCTTTTTTTATGGGAATAAACAAAGGGTGCATTTAATTTAACAGCCATCTCCTTTTTAAATTATTTTTTTCTAAATTATGTTTTTTCTGGTTGTGTATTTTGTCAATATCAATCAAACTAGTGTTGGTTCATTCATTTAAAAATAGATTGTATTGGTTTTTGCTAACAAACTCTTCAAATATAAACTATGATTATGTTGATCTTTAAAAACAGGGACTTTTTTGGACATTTTGTGAAAACAGCATTTTAAGAGCCTACAGTGGTGGCAGACACATTAATAACTTCCATAGCTGACTGGAAAACATCACACTGTACAGCATATAGAGAAATATAGTAGCATATAGATCATTTCCTCTGTTTCGACATGCCCACGTAGGATTGTTTATGTACCGTCAGTGAGAAAGACACCTCAGTGCTGTGTGTCATGCCAAGATTTTCACCACAGAGACATTTCTCAAATCACAGATGGAGTAAAAATTCAGACCTCTGGCTGATCGACTCTGTGGCACTTTGAATTTCAGTGAAATTACTGTTTTTATCGCAAACCAACACAGGTATAACACCAATCTAAATACTGATATTGACAGTATCAGTCAAAACTAAAAAGTAGCATCCCATAGAAAACAAAAGGGGCATAACAGTAGCACTAAAATGAAATTAAAATAAATCCATCTTGGTAATCCTTTAGACTGAAAAAATACACCAGTCAAACAAACACAAAGGGTATATTTATATATATATATATATATCAGTTTAACTTCAATTGTCTGCCATTTTTCATTGTCCCCAGAGCTCAACTCTACCTTTGTCATGATCATGATGTAAAATCCCTGCAATGCATCACTATTGCAAAACAGTATTTGTGCGCATTCCCATGTGGAATGGAAAGGTGCAAAGATCTGTGATAAATCCCGTCCTGTCAAGTGTTGATTTACAGGTCAGGTATATGCATCTGTGTATTTCTGCATGAGCGCATATGCCAGCATTTAAAGTGTGTGAAAATGCCTGTGGTCATTTTTCATCTCTTAGATTAGTTTGTGTGTGGGTGTGTGTGTGTGTTAGCGCATGCATGTGTATGCATGCAGGAGTGTGAGAATATTTCCTCCTGGCCCTCACCAAGCCCGTATCTATTTCTTTCCTCGTTACTTTTAATCTTTGATTACCATGCTGCAGTTTCCCAAAAATCCTCTAACGGTTGAGTGATTTAGTGTTATTATTTTCCTGCTGCGTCCTGTCCGAGCACGGGGCTAACTGGCACCAGGAACTGTTAATTACTTAATTATGGAGATAAGAAAATGTTCACGAACAGAATTGGCAATGATTAATGCAAAGTCTTAGGGGACTTTTTTCTCTCTCCGTCTCACTGGAATTCAGTTTTTAGATCATGCTGTGTACATATAAACACACTCAAAAACATTCACACATTTTAACTTGTTGTTTTAACATCAGACCTCTGTCTCTGCTTCCAATATACGTCTCTTTTTCTTCTTTTGTCTCTGCCCATTAACATTCAATTGAAAGTGCTGAGGGGGTTGGGGGGTACATGAATAGCAACCGTAGATTCATCATGGTTTTTTTTTTTTTCTCTTTCTCTTCCCTCATGAATTATGGAGCGCCTCCACCGGTACATTTAGTCGAGCTGCTAGTAAATTAAATGCAGTGTGCCACCATGCCACACAGGAGCAAACAGGCCAGCAGGGATACTGTAAGTTGGCTTGTGCATCTGTGGCCAAAACATATAAAAACCAGTGTTTACAGGCAAAACTTTCTTGGGGAAGTAGCAGTTAAAAATGGATAAAGATGTCTTTTTTCCCTCCATTTTCTTCAAATCTCACAGGCAAAAAAGTAGCCCAGATATTACAGCTATCAACAGCCAAGTGAGTCTATTCAACATGACAGATCATATAGTGATGATGTAAGCATGATAATAGCAATATTATTCAACGCGGAGCATGTTGTAATGCAAAGTATTTGACCTGAGGGCAGAAGAGAAGTTATGACTGACTTCTTAATGGTACGTTTCAGACATGATATCCACTTCAGCTTGTGGTGCACAGACTTCACACTCCTCCATATTTCTCTCCCAGAGCAGGCATGAATGGGGGTGCAGGCCCTCTTCTTGCCCCCTGATTTATAGTGCTTTGGTAGTAAAATGGCAGACTAGGATAACATGGGTGGTAATAAATGACTGTAAGACAGCGACTAGCAGCTGTTAATGCTTCAGCCATTAGACTGAAAAATGAAGGGCGCCAGTGATTTCGTCAGATTTATACATTTTCACTATGCCAGGCATTAGTGCATGTCATTGTAAAGTGGCAATCCATATATGAGCATTAATCGTCTGCTGTGCAGTTTGGTTCCAGTCAAAATATTCTGCAGGAATTTTTAAAGAAGCTAGGTCTATATTTATCAGGCAGTTACCAATTACTCCTAGAAATTGTGCTGAAAGTGCAACTAGGACTATAAACACTCCTACCTCGGAGCGAGACTTGAGTGAGTTATTTACGAAGTTTCCTTCACTGACTTTCAGAGTGTTGCTGTGAGAGTATTACTGGGAGTTTGATGGATGGTTGATAGCAGTTTAGTCTGTGTGCGTTCAGTGAACAGACTGGTCCCATACATGTTAGCCTGGAGCATGGATGAGAGGCGGGGAGGTGGTTAATGCAGCTCCCACTTACACAAACAAAAATGGCTGCACTTAAATGTTGTGTGCACCCTGCAGTTTACTGCACGCTCAAGACACAATCTCTGGAGTGCTGCTGCATGCAACCCCTTTTATGTTTAGTTAGTTAGTCGTTGATTCTTAGTAAATACTTCTAAAACCTAGACTTTCTGCTTGTCAATTCATAATGCTAGGTGTTCTATTTAAATCCATGTTAAAATCAGAAATAAATAATGTTTGTGTGGAGGATCAGGAGTTGTTTACAGGAACCTTTGACCACTGAGCCTTTTTCCATTTGCATGGTAGCGAAGACAATGTAGCGAGAGTAATTATATATACAAAGCAAAACAGCTGATCATTACTGATGGCTGCACACACTCTGTCATGTGCTGTCTTGTTAGTTTAGTTTTCATTTGTTTCTCCTAGTGTTTATTGTCTTGTACATCCTGTTTTGTTGTATTGATCCTTGTCTTGCGTCTGTCATTTGAACTCATCCTGTCAAGTTTCCCTCCTTTTGTGATCACCTGCTCTGCCCTAATGTGTTTCATCCGTGTTGATTGCCCCACCTTTGCCTCATTGCTCCCAGTGTGTATGTTGCCTTATTGTTTCTCCTTTGTCTTTGTTTGTTTGTCTGTTGTCGTTCTCTCGCTCTGTCTTTGTTTTCTGGTCTTGCATCCACTCCCTGATTTTGTGTCCTACTCTCTGTCCTGCTTGTTCATCCTTTACTTGCTGCTTAGTTGTTTTATTTTCATTTTCTATTTTTTTCTTAGTTTTGGATTTCTTTGTTCAGCTTTTTGCACTCATGATTTTTGCTTTGTGTCAGGCTTTTAAAAAAAAAGCTTGCTTTTAGTCAATTTATCCCTGAGTCGGTGTTTTGCTCTTGGGTCCTCTTCTGTTTAACCCCTGACATACTTAAGAAAGATAGAGCTGACATTGTAAGCTTTGTCTGAATAGGTTGTTTTCTAAAGGGAATAATGGTGCTGCATCTTGCACACGCCCATACAGCTATGATGATACAAACCATCTGTGCACCACTGAAATCTGTTCTCTACACATGCTTTAAGGAATAAAATGCAACAGCAGCAATGCATATTTAAGCCTTAAATAAAAACAAGAAAAAAAACCCAAATCTACATCAGTTTAAATGTATGCTATTTTGATTATTTCTTCGACTGTACAATGCAGTCAGAGAGCCTTTTCCAGTGGAATCAGAAGCTGATAACATTGCTTTCTCTGAATCCATGGTCCAAACTAGACTACTTTGACAAAAACAATAATTTTGTTTTGCAACACACAGGCGTTGCTGGTCTGCAGCAGCCTCAATCAGTTTGTGTTATTCTGTGATTCCCTTATTTAAGGGTTAGTTCCATTTCACCAACTTTATGTGTCCTGCCAGGGAAACCATTTTTGTAGTGTCACCAACCAGGCAAAACAACAAACAAGTAGGCACTGTGGCCTTGAACAGCAGCAGGGGTTTAGGAGAATAAAGAGACGGCACAGTGGTGATAATAATAAAAAAAAAAGGATAGGACATGTAGGTTTGCTTTACATGGCCAAGGACAATTAGCAGCTTCATTGAGCATGGCCAAAACAAATACCTTCTAGTCACCTCCCTCCTTCCTCATTTCCAGATGACTGGGCCCAAATTCTTATTCAGTGTCACAGAGGACACCAAGGACCAATACCTCTAGTAAGGAATGGGAAGAGCTGTAATTATAAAGGGATTGCCTCAAGTTCAATTGGCTTTGTACACACCATTTCATGCTAAACGGACATACGAGGTGAATTACAAGAAGCCTTTTAACTCCACGGTACTGAGAAAAGTCACAGCTTCCTGGCGTTAAGTTGGACTCAGAATTGAGTTGTTTCATTTTAACTGCAGTGAAGTGCCGCGCGAGATGTCATTTGCACACTTTGTAAAAAGGCAGTGTGTTTATCTGACAGAGTCTGCATTTATATCTGAACACAACTGAAGAAAGAGAAACACTTTGATGTTTGGAAAAACAAAGCCCCCACCAATATTTTTCAATGATAAATGAAAACATGGTTTTCTTTCAAACAGGCTTCTTTATAAGGCAGATATGACCGAGTCAGACAATCTTTAAGCATTGATTAAAGGCTGTTGATGACGGTGAAACAGGCTAGATAACATTTGTAGAAATGGTCTTTGAGAGATGACTATGAAAGCAGATGTTGGCCTTTCATCTCTGCATCTGTGTGGGCCCATTACTGGGTTTTTGTGAAAAATAATGACTGTGCCTTCCAGTATGATGAGCACTTTTTAAGTGGACCTCATTCTTCATGACCTATATCCATTGTCTTACCCTGTCAGCAGTGGGAATAGCGCAGCCATTCATGTCCCATATCAAATACAGAGTCAGGGATATTTTTGCCATAAAGCACACATGCCACTTCAGACTTGATACTGAATATGTGCCTCCTATGAATTGTTGGATTTGCATGAATATTTATGGAACCATAGTGGGAGTTACAGCATGTGAGGTAATTACATTACAGATAGAGAGAATGGATGTGAGTCATGGCATATTTTACAATCTCATGTACAAATTGGCCATTGTAGTAGATATATAAAAAGCCTCCTTGAATTAATGGCTTCCAAATGAGCTTGGTAAGCAAAGTGAAGGATTTACTTTTAACCAATCTAACCATCGATAGCGCTGTGTTTCAGTTTTTAAGCCATATTCCACTTTGTTTTGTACAAAGGCAAAGTAGGATAAAGTGCATCCCATTGCTGCATTCACATATAATACCATCCTTTGTGCAATTTGACAGGATAATGTTGCATTTATGTGGATCACTGCTGATGATACTCGAACGAGAGCAGAATCATCGTTGCAAACTTCCCTCTAATGCGCCCATTACTTTATAATGACGCCAAGTGTTCAATTTCACAGTGGTGGCATGAATTTGTAATTACCACATATAGATTTCCCAGTGTTTCCTGATTGCAGGAGAAACATACTGTACTCACTACCGCCCCGGGTCCAATAACCAGATGTGGAATAGTCTCCAGCTTGCCAGCAGCATCCCTCCCAAATGAGCTTCAGTCGGCTCCGATGGGAAGTGTTTTCCAGTTAGCTATCTTGCAGCGATCAATACTCCACCTCCTCCCATAATGTTCAGAGAAACCCAAACTTCTAATGAGGGACTTTTGTAGCCATGTTCCCCAAGCCTCGTAATGCATGCGGTCAATATGAGAGAGGATCTGCTGGATGAACTCGAGAGGCAGGAGAGAGAGGAGAGACAGATAAAGGCGGTGGCAGTGTTCAATAATAAGCCCTAACCGTCTTGCAGACTGGACCTGACCCAGATACAGTTTACCTCAAACTGTCTCGGTACGCTATCTCTGATTTTTCATCTTGCTTGATGAGGGGCTCTGGTTTTCTTAATCCACGGTGAGGGATGAAGCACATTATGCCAGACCTCAGTTTGTCAAATCCAGATTCGATTTTTGAAAAGGTTAATGGCTATGCTTGCAAAAATCCAAGGCAAAATGTTTTGGATGAGGCCTTTCTGATCACAAATGGGCTAATACTGGTGGTCCAGGTTTGGATGTTTCCTGTTTCCTGATGACCTTTGTCAGAAAAGAGCTGATTAAACAGAAGGCAAAGTCGATGCCGTAGGCAGGCAATGCAGTCTTTAAAGGATGAAGGCCAACTTCATCACTCATTACTGCAAAAACTTTCCCCTGTGTGTCCAAAGCTGCCAGCCAAGTGGAAGGCTACAGATTTCAGGTCAGATCAATCTAATATAAAAGAAAATAGCAACAAAAGTCTTAACTGCATGGTTATAAAATGCATACAGAGGTTATCTAATGAAAGACTAACTCTACAGCCTTCTTTGCAGCTCCAATAATGTATGTAAGCACTGTGTTGCTTTTAGCTAAATGCTATTGTCAGCATGTTGAAATTATCACAACAATGACAGAACAGATGGATGATGCATTCCTACAACTGTTCAAAAATGAAGCCAAAATGTCCCTGTTACAGGCACTGCCATCTTGCTCCGTTAATATCATTTGGAGCTGATGCATCAAGGTCCCATCCAACAGCTGGTTAGGGTTAGCTGTCCATGTCATATTCCCTTTGCAGCATCAAACAACTAATTGAAACCAAAATCAACACTTTAAGGTACATGAGCATGATAGCAGCTACCTTAAATGACAGAAACCTTTGGAGAAACATTTGATTTTTAGTTTGGCTCATGTCCCATCTGATAACATGGAGGAATACATGACCCATTCTGCAACCAGCCACTGAAGCGATTTAGACGTTTTTGCTTCACTTTTGTGGAGCTGTCGTGTTGTCCCTGGTTTTACAGTCTGTGGCTAACAGTGATAATGCTAACATGCTGATGATTAGTTGGTATACTGTCTTCCATAGTCACCATTTTATTATGGTTAAAACTTGGCCAATATCAGACAATTTAAAAGTTACACCTGACAGACTGTCTGTGGGTCCCAAATAGTACGCCAATCTGTCCAAGAGATGCTGGGACTTTTACTTAAAAAGTTGAATTTTAGTAGAGCAAAAATAAGACAGGTAATAACTAAAGCCAGTAGGACACATCCTCTGGGGAACATGAATGTCTTTAAAACATTTCTGGGAAATCATCAAATAGAAATTGAGAAGTCTTGACCAAAATAGTAAGCCAACTTATTGACAATGTCATCTCTTGAGCCAACTTCTAGCTACAACCAGGGTTATTTCAACTGGGTTACATTTGTAAAGAGTCAAACTCACAGGTCCAACTTCAGTTTTACTAATTGGTATTTTCACCATAGGCAGCATAATCTGTTGTGATATGTTTACACCATTTTAGAGTAATCAAAGAGTTGTTACTTGCTGCATATCTAGTCTGCTGTCAAGAAAGTTGGCCGATGAATGAAAGTAAAAATGCACACTGTCAGTAACTAATAGAGATTAACTCAGTGCACCTCAGAGAGTGTCCTTTTCCACAGAATAAATGAGGAATTAACAGCTCCTTCAGACAAGGTTCACCATCGTTGTAAATGTTAAGCTGAGTTTAATGCAGCCAGGTTGATACATTTTGCAAGTCTTAGCGTATTAAAAAGAGATTTAAATGAGCTTCGTTGATCAAACTGCTGGGAGCCTTTGTTCACAAGCCCATGATTTATTCAGAGACACAGCGCTCGGACCGTCACTATTTTCTCTCTGTCGTGTTGCGAGCGTGCGTTTCGTCGGCGGGGTTCATTTGTGTTGAGAAATGCCATCTGGCTCAGGCAGGGAAAGCTCTGTCAGAGAGGGAGGAGAGGAAGGGAGGGGGTGGCCACAGGGGAGAAATAATATGTGTGTGTAGGTGCAGCATCTATCTATTGACCTCAGATGGCTGGAAATGGACTACAGACAAATTGGAATATTTTGAAATAATCTGTCACCTCTTGGAAGTGTGAACAATATCCATGAAAAAAAAATGCGCAGTGTTTTGAAAATGAATAGCAGGGTCACGATACAGTCTACTGCTTGAGATGTAGTTTAATGGGCTGCTAAAACCATTTTCTGTCTGAATGTTAGCTAAATGTTACACTTGATGTCAGATTCATACTCAGAGTGAGTCTACAGATAGCTAAAAAGGTTGGAAAATGAAGCTCATGAGCAGCTGTTGTAATAGTCATTGCTACAATCCAAGCCCTTTAAAAACTCTGATGTGACACATATACAGTCCATCACTCTCCTGTCGGTCTTCAACGCAATATATGATGTAAGGTGGCTCCTTTTTCTTCCCATCTCTGTTATTACTCTTTGCTTGGCTGCCTGCCAATGGCTCGTGTAAACCACAGTTGTCCTTGCTGATGTACTTTGCTATTTGGTGTACAAACAAAAGTGACAAATCCCCTCAAGTCCAAAAAGGGCCATTATCTACTGCTTCTTATGCGGCGCAGCATCCGTCTTTTTACGACCACATTATGTGTACTCATATGAAACATGTTTGACTGAGGAATGATGAATGGCATTCAATACCAACTAGATGTGCCGAAAATGTGGCAAGGACAAACAATACGACACTGACTGGTATTGAAAATTTAAATCATTAATGTTGGGTTATGTTCATGCAGCTTTACGATCCATCACATGTCCTCTGGGAGTCATTGATTATAAAAAACATGATTATTGGTATTGGAACAGCACTGTGCACAACATTATGCCTAAGTACAGAAATTATACTGTGACTGTGAATAGAAACTGGAATTGTATAATTTCTACAAGCACTGCATTGGTTAATTCTACTGTTCATGCAACAGCGAGGATGTTGGTTACATTTGTGGAGACCATAGTAGACAAATACTTTTGGCTTTAAGTCTAAACATGTCAAAATGGAAATTATTTCTGACAGTTGTTATATTTTAGTTGGTTAAGAAAAAGCAGAAGTCATGTACATATTGAGTAGTAAATTGCTTTTCAGCTTTCTTTCATTTAGTGAAATTTGTCCAACAGAAAGCAAAAAACCATGTCCTTAGTTCACATTGCTATATTTGGAAACACATGTTTCTTTCTGAGACCAAGTGAGGCATATGAGAACATCATCTTTCCCTTCGACCACCCCTACTGTTTTTATCTTTCTTTCCTCCCGAGTGATACCGTGTCTTCTGCCTCTCTGCACAGGTTAACGGAAAGTTGAGACTGAGTTCAATCAATGTTCCAAATTACCAGACGAAAGACGATGGAGTGGCCCATTACTATGGCTGACCCACTTAGGATCCGGTCATAAAAGCCAAACAAAGTGTGTTTCCATCCAGCCTTGGAAAGCCATGTTTTTGAAAGGAGAACAAGTTTTTCTCATTACTGACTTGTCTGACTAAATCCAGGCAGAGAGTATCAAGCATGAGCAACGGAAAAACTTAATAACAAGCGGATCAAAAATAGTGCCACTGAATCATATTTACTCATTACATCATGGCTTTTCCATAGTTATTCTTCTGTTTTTGTGTTGAATTAATATTTTGGTACATGACAAGGCTCATGTGACTTAACGGTTTCTTAGACCTTTTTAAAAGACCAGTGGAGATTTTATTTAACACAGATAAAATCTTAAAATGATCAACTCCTTGGGTTGTTTTTCCACCAAATTGCTCTGGTGCTCGAACTGGTTCCATTCAGGATTGGATCTTTAGTTATATCTACTGAACCAACCTGCGTTTACAAGCCAGTTTTGTTTGGAACAGTTACAATAAAAAGATGTCTTTATCAAAGGGTGTCGCACAACCCATAACAATTCGTAAAATTTGACGCACCCACTTCAGTTGTATCTGTAGCTTACAGAGGCTACAACTACCTTTTTTTTTCTGCAATCTTACATGAATGACAGTAAATGAACTTTTCTACCTTACTGTTAAAAATTAAAACTGAAATGTTTTTAATTTGCAGAGCGTTGCCTGACATTTGTGTTTTTATTTTGAAAAGTTTAGCAAACAAGCATCAAAATTTCAATGCAGTTGTAGTATTTCTTATGTTTATTTAGCTTCAGCTCATGAAAAGATCGCTGCACATTTCATTTTAGCTTCTTTTTTGGTTTACAAAAAACAACCTGCTTGAATTATTAAAACTGAGGCACATTTTGCTAACATAACACACTCAATAAATGCATTAGTCTTTGAATGAGAATTTGCAATGTTCATCTTCAAACTTGGTGGGTCTTGAAGATGTTCAACCACCAGCTTCAGATAAAGTTTGTGCACCAGACAGTAATTAGAAAAAACTGTGCCTGAGATCAAAACAGTAACTGGAAGCTTCTGCAACTTTCTTTACCACACACCTACACTCTTATGCACACATGCTCACTCTCATCTGATAACACAAATATGACAAATGTTGTAAGATGAGAGGCGGTAAAGTGATGTAACGAGGTCAAGTAAAGTTGAGATGCGTGCGTCATTAACATGACATGTTCGTACATGCTGTGGCTGGTGACTGAAGTCTGACGATTCCCATCAGGTATCTGATGGACACAGATGAGCAGAACGTCAACAAGTTGAGCAAGATTGACACAAATGAGCAAAAAATGTAAATTGCATATTATTTTTAGCATGAAAAAAACATTTTCTGTATCTTTGGAATATTTATGTTCGCTGACATCAATGACATGATAAAGCCATGATTTTTTGATAATTTCAAAAATTGATGCAGTCTGTTTAATTGATCTATTCCAGTGTTACTTGGCTGTTAAAAATCAGCAGTCCAGCTTGTGCTCCCACATGGAATGATGTATTGGTAGTGTTTCAGTTTCTGGTATCAGTTTGCATCTCATGGTACCAGTTTTTCTCACTGCTTGTGAATAATTTCAATACTTGTATTTCATAATGAATGAAAAACTGAGACATTGCACCCTATGGCTAATGAGTATCCAGTGTTGAAGACATCTGCATCAGGGCATGTAGAGTGTAAGACCAGCCGGCTGTGTGGGGGTGCAAGATGGCACTGAACTGTGCATGTGTGTACAGGGGGATTGCAGTGCCTCATTAGGCTACAATCTCAGAAAAATAAAACCTCAGGCCATACTGAGACAATCTGGTCCTGGAGGAACATTGATTTTGGTGCGAAATGAATTGATGCTCAAGGACGTCATAAACAGGGAAACATATGTGCAGACATGTGCACTGAGTCAATGCTGAGCTCAGTCCACGAGATGCAAGCAAGTCAGCCATAACGTACTCTGGTGTATTTTTACAGAACAGCAGCAATAAACAAAGGTTTATGTAGACTCTTATTAGCAATGTTAGTTATGTTTTTTCCATGATAAATACTGGAAACACAAGTGACGTTTATTATGATGTGATCCTCTGGATGACCATGCAACACAAGATATTGTCTTAGTACAAACAAAATTGGACTTAAAGGACCAGATGTCATACAATTTTAATCCCACCCTATATGCTTTGTATTAGGTATGGAGCAGTGCTTACCTTGGGGGCATGTTCCATGAAACCAGTCCTTGTAAGTCATTCAGTGAGAACCTTACTCATTCGTATGCTAATGTTATGGGTTAATATTTGTTCTCTGATTTGCAATAACCCAAAGTCCACCTCCTCTAATAAGCCCAATGAATAATGCACAATGCTTATACAATGTTTAGAAATGCATATCTTTGGAGATGAAAATCTCGACCAACCTTGGATGAGTTAATGGGAAGAGACTGTTCTCCCTGGAGGACGTAAAAGAGGCTCAGTGAAGTCCAGTAAACACTCCAGCCTCTCTAATTTGAGAGGTGAAGCTCAATACTTAGAGCTTAAAAAACTAACAGTGTAGTGTATCCGTATCTGCATCTTTATGGATTAGATATGAGTCAGTTGAGTTGAGTTGAGTTTAAGAGTTAATCTGTTTTGTATGTGGAAATTATTTATTTATTGAGTTTTGGCATTAATTGCAAAAAATGCAAGATCAACTGTCAGTCAAACAGTGGCAAGTGTTCTTTCAGTTTAAGTGTTGCTGAATTTCTGTCTTTTCTCAACCACACTGTTTATCGCTCTTCACAGCTTCGCTTTCCTTTATTCTAAGCAAACCACATTTTATAAACATAAATAGCATGTAGCTTGGATGCAGGCCATGAAGTACTTTAAAAGTCATTTTGAGAATTTAAATATTGGCATGAATATGGCCTGTGTTTTTAGACTAAACAAGGATAAAGTGACTCTGCTCAAGAATGGCAGCTGAGTAATACTTAGTATTATAAGAAGGTTCATCTGGGGTGGTGTTCCCAAAACAGGTGTTTGGAAGGAATGAAAAGGGACCAAGATTTGAGCTGTGTGGTACTCCATACCAAATTAAGGACAAGATGAAATGATGAGACATAATTTCTTATGGGGAAAAACATATTTCTGTTATTTAGGTGAGCAATACACAAATTTAAAGCAGTTCCAGAAGTTTGCAACAAAGTGTTTCATCAAAACAGTCAGTGTGCAGTATTCCACTGTTACATGGTTAAATTGGCAAATAAAAGTTCAGAGTGGGTTTTTTAAGTTATTATTGATGTCAACATGAAAATGCTGTAATTGTTTTTTTTCTGTTTTTGTTTGTGTTTTTGTTGTTGGTTTTTTTGACTGTTGGCTGGTTGTTTGGGAGTTGATGTGACACTCTTATTGATTAGTTCAATTACTCAATTATTCTAGGAATTGTGTAATATTAGCATTTTTTTCTTTTTGATTGTTCATGCATTGAAACACTTGTTGGCTTGTTTTTTTTTAATCTGAAGACCAAAGCTGATCTGTAATTATTATAAAATTTCAAGAAATTGAGTTACATAAACAGTGTAAAATATCTTCAAAATAAATTTAAGCTGAAGTTAAATTATTAAAACCTTATGTGTCTCATTTCTTAGATTTTTCAGTGCAAATCTTTTTACTTATATTTCTTTGGCATTTTCAGCGCTCTCTTGAAAACCTTAAGAAATGCCTAATTTCCAAATTTAATTAGATCAACAATATTGTATGCAGCACACTTATATAATTGAAAAACCTGCAGCAAACAGCATAATATCAAAGCTTCAATGCAGGCAAGCAGCAGCTCTAATACAACCCCCTTTCAACCACAATCCTCCAGCTCTGGTTCAGCTGACTTCAGAATCACTATCTCTGTTTCAGATGCATGTTTTCATCAGCTCGCCACATGTTTACATCACATACATCACTCACCCGGTGGGAGTTGGGAAAGTTTGGCACCAGCTCAGATACGCCCCCCCTCCTCCCTTCAACAGATACACTCCCTCCTACAAGAACACATTCCACCCTCCTCTTGGCGAAAGGATACCCATCTGCCCTGCAGCCAAATTCCAGCCATGTTTTATGGGAACGTAGCATTCAGCTTTAGTGAGCCTCCCCTGAGAAGACCCCAGCCTTCCCCCACCGGGGCCAAAATCTCTACAAATTATTGAGAGAGCAGACACTGAAGGCTTTCTTTTAACCTCTGACAGGTATCGCTGAGCCGTGATCAAGATGTTAATAAAAGAGACAGAGCTGTGTGACACAACAGGGATTGGGAGGGTTTCAGAGGTGTACATCTTCTGGATGAACAGGCCTTGTTACATCAGCCATGTTTTGACATCACATATTGTTGAATATTCATCGAGAGACACTATCATTTAGAATCCAAAAAATCATTCGAAACAACAAATGGAGGTGATTCCTGTTAGTGTCCCTCTGCATGATACATTTGTGGGTATTCAAGCCCAAACACTTCTCTTTGTTTTGTAATTAGAAGACAAAAAATATTGAGGGGGAGCTCAGGAGAGAGGATGTGTACGAGGCATTGCATTCCTCCCAGCGCTATCAAGCAGGCATGAGAAGATGTCAGAGAGAGTGCCTGAGGCTGCTCTGGTATGGTTCATTCTTATCTGCACAGATGAACCCTTCTGGCTCTGACCTGGCAACCATCAGCCAGCTCCAGCACTGCAGCACAGAGTCCTCTAATGAAAGAAGTGCACATCAGTAGTGGAAGCACTCACATGCTGCCACCACACATTAGGCAGCTTTCTATGAGGCAACAGGAAGCAATCATTCAAATTTATGTCTATATAAACCAAAGACAATTTTAAATGTCTCTTAGTATTAATGATCTGTATTTTCTTTTTATCTCCTGGGCAGTGGGGGAAAATAACCAAGTATATTTGCTGAAACACTGCACTTAAGAATGATTTTTGGGTACCCGTATGTTACTTTATTATTTTCATTTTCAGCCCTTTACACTTTCACTTTGCTACATTTATTTTAAAAATATAGTTTCACATAAAAGCACATGTGCAGCTTGTACAAAAATCTGTTTAAGATATAACCAGTAGCTTGATGCCCTGCAGTCATCTTGCAAAAAAGCAGTCAATGCCCCTTGTCAAAATTCATATGAGTAGCTTGCAGTCCCAACAAGGAGCTATATCCCTTTTAGGTTTCTCAGACTGTTTCATTTAATTACATGTTTAAGGTAACTTTGCTAATATGACACAAACAATAAAAATCAAATTGACTTGTATCAGAGACAGAACTTGGTTGCTCTTTTTTCTTGCTCTCATCATTCTTTGACCTCTCATGCTAATCTTATGACTCTTCCGAGGAGGCCTGAGCCATAGGTTGAGAACCACTTGACTAATGTAGCCTTATATCTAAAGAAGTTCAAACCAGCTGCATCCCTCAAAACTATCACATGTTCTCTGTAAATTTCATAATAAATATCTGCCAAGGGCCATCCTTCTGCAGGACAAACAATTTTTACTTTTGACATCTTGACATTTTTTATATCACACCTCCGTACCCTTTTACATAAGTGGGATTTTGAATGATGATTTTGATTTTAAAGTAGACTATTTTATAAAGTGGTATTGAAACTTTAACATAAGTAATGGATCTGAATACTTCTTCCATCACCAGTGCCGGTATCTATGTATAAAAGCTTGCAAGTCTGGTTTTAGATATATGAGTGCATCAGTGTATTAAAGTGAGCACATGTGAGATTTACAGCTTCATGTTAGACTGTAGTTAAGCATTTTGTTTTTCCTCACATCTTGCATGCAGTGCAGCACTTCAGCTCCTGTTGTAAGTAAAAGGAAAGAGGCGATGAAATCATTTCCTGTTATCGCCTCACTGTTTGGTTTCCTGGCAGAGCAACGGCGACATTGGAGAGGACGACTTCTGAGAGCTGCTTTGATCCTTGAACCCTCTTTCCTAATAACTCTCATCACATACTGTAGATGAAATGTTAGATTAACTCCTTACTCATAATGAGACTGCGCTGTCAAACCAGACGCTCTTATTGATTGATCTAATGAAACATTTTGTCAGTCATGGAGGTCTCAGACAAATCAATCAGTCTTGAAGCCCATTAATCATGAATATCTGACTTTGCTTGGGTTTGTCATGATCATATTTGCATCAACAAGCTTTTGCAGCCTCTTTATCTAAACTTTACCATGTTGAAAAAGCATCACAAAGCAATATTCACTCATACGTGAGCTTCTGTTATCCAGTCATCAATGACAAGAAACTCCACATCCATGTAAAGTCTAATATAGTGGATCCATACTCAGTGTATCAATATTCTCTATCTGGGCCCAGTGAAAACATTGTATAGGATCAATGAGTTCAGCCTCTAGCCCTGAGATGTTCTATTAACAGTTTCACACAGCCATTTAAATCAGTGGGAGGAGATCGATCCAGAGTCATCTAGTGTATCGATGATGTTGGTTTTTATGACTGGAATGATAGTATGAGTTAACACAGAAACAGTCTATTTAGTGGCTCTTTTGTTGCTAGAAAACAGTTACCAGAAATAGCACATGCTGCAAAGTGTTAAAAAAAAACACATAAATAAACAGAACACGGAGGTGATAAAAAACATAAGGGAACTACAAAAGGTGATATGTGAGTCCATTCAGTTATAGCAGGATTTGTGTGTTTGGCTGTTTTGAGGGTAAACATCTTCTTAAAACTGACAAAATATCAATTTCAATGCCAAAAAAAAACTAAAAGTAGCAAGCATTTGCTTTAGATTTATGGGGTGAAAAGTCTCTAAAACAACATTTAGTACTCAAAGTGTACTTCCAGTGTAAATATTCAGCCCAAAACAGTAAACAAAAAGTTAACAACTAACTTTAAACTGAAGAAAACATTTAGAAGCTAAAAATCCAAATGTTATTTTTGAACAAATATTATTTATGAAGTGAGAAACATGTTTTGATGCTATTGTGCTGACCTTTGTTTTACTCAAATATGGATTTTAGAACATAAGACTCTTTCATTAGTTTCTTTCATTGTCATCATTAAAACATGTGCAGCCTGTGAGCTTTTTTGGTTTTGGAAGAGAGTCTCGAAAGAGTTTGAGAACCACTGTCTAAAAAAAAAAGAATTATTGGAGATTTGGTGTAATCATACAAACTCTCACTTTGTGCTGACACGTCCGGTTTTGTGCTGGAGGTTTCAAGTTACTTTGCCTGCAGTTGACTTTGTTGAGAACCAAATCCTGCTTGTCCAGTAGATGTTTAAATCTCAGATTTTAGGAGAGTGCAAAGGCAGCTCTCTCTTCAAAAGAGGAATGTGAAAACACCTCTCTTGTGAAAAACAACCCCTTTTGGTGGAGGTGATTCACAACCAACATTACAGTGACTAATTGAGTGCCTAATCATAACAAAAATAATGTAAATCTTTCTTTTGATGCCATATTTTCAATAAAAATGTCACTGAAGAGGTAACATGTATCTTTTTATATTTGCTCTAATAGTGCAAAGCTGTAACTTTTAGAGGAAGATGTGGTAAGATGAGATCCACGTTGCAAGAGCATGACCCAAGTGTGAGAAGACTATTGTGACCACAAATAGGCCACACAAGATGGAAGAGTGACCTGACACATGGGTAGACTAACTGTATGGGACTAATGATAGTACAGGAAGCAGGTTGAACAAAGAATAACTAGAGAGTTTAAAACAATGGACATCCACCGGGTGAAAAACAGAAGTGGCTGTTCCTTGTGACTTCAGCCTCTGTTTGTTCCTCCATCATTCCTTGTGAGCGGTAATTGCACAGCGAAACATCCTGTTTTGAGTTACCTAACTCAATAGAGTCACTGCTGCAATAAACAATAAGAATATTTCCTAAGCTGTGTAATGGCAAGAAACGCAGGGAAATGGGTTGTGACAGAAGAATGTGGCAATTGAAGTTAATGTAGCCTAACATCTTTTATGCTCGTTGTACAACATCCATATTTTTCGTCCGAAGTAAGAGGTCAAACCGACACGCTGTCTTGTTTATGCTGCTGTAAAGATGACAGCCCCCCCAAAGGATGTTATGGATGAATTGATAAGATTTCAACAGGGGGGGAAAGGTGTGATTTATGCCAGGAACTTGCTCATGGGGTGTCTTGGGTCAGGGAGAAAGCTGTTGCCAAGGTTGTCTGTGAGAGCAGATTAAGTGTCCAGGCATAACTGTCATTGAAAATAAAGTCTTAACTGTGGGAGCCGGGAACAAAGCCAGAAAGTAAATGGCAAGTCCACCAGATTTTCCAGCACACGTAAGGGGCTACACAAAAACACAGGCAAAGGAATCAGACACAGAGGGGGGAAAAAATGATTTTGACAACAGGAAGTGAGGTAAAGAGGCAGGTGCTGTTTCCTGCCGCTGAGATACAAGCATGGAGAAGGAAGAAGGCTGGAAGATTTAAAGCGGGGAGGGGGGTGGGGGGTGGGCAGCTAGGGATTTGGACTAGCAGATGGTGGAGGGAAGTGGAGCTGAGCAAAGATACGAGGAGAATGGTAAAGAGTGCGGACAGAGGAGGAAGGATGTAAGTCAGTCCCGAGGGGGGGATGAGGTAGTAGGGTTATCCTCCGGCTGGGCTGGGCGTGCTCAGTGCAGCCTCGAACCATATGAGCCGAGCAGGGTGGGTCAGAGAGAGTCAGAGGGAGTCTGCAACTGCAGGAGAATGAAGAAAACTCAACTCAGATGGAGAAATAAAGAGAGAGTTCACTGTAATGTTCTCATGTCATGTCCTAGGATGTGTGGTGGTATTTTTTTCTTTATCGTTTTTCTTTGTTTTTCTTTGACATCTTGTGAAATATAATCATTTGTTTTCTTCCAGAGAGTTAGATGAGCAAATCGGTACTCATCACACATTTGTATGGTAAATGTGAAGCTGGGACCAGCTGCTGGTTAGCTCAGCAATGAAGACTGAAAGAAGGGGAAAACAGTAAACTTGGCTCCGTCCAAAAGGAACAAAATCTGACTACCAGCACCTCTGAACTCACTAATTAACATGTTATGGAAGTCCAAGTCCTGACAGCACGTCTACCATTTGTTCCCAAATTTCTGTAACTCACTGCAATCTGTCTTTGAGTTTTCTTTGTTTATTTTCCATAGTCAATTTTTTTTTCAATTTCCATAACTATTTTTAGCTGAACTTTCTGCTGCCAAAATGTCTGCAGCATTCAGTCATTTCTGTTTTGCTCTTAAAAGAGCCACATGTTGCGCCAAAGTCTGTTTTCCGTGTTGATGTGTGTTTCCCCACCACATAGCCCTATCCCAGACCCCAACCAGTTTATAACTACACTTAACCATGACCTTACCTCATAACTAACCCCATCTGCAGAGGTAGAGGCTACAGATAACACATGTCTAATACCATTGAGTGCCACAGGAATGACGTATTTTTGCCAGTCCGTAAGTCAGTTGTGCCCTGGTTTCCTCTTAACAAAAAGCATATGAAAATTTTTTATTGGAGTAAATTAGTCACTAGTTATTAGATTATTTAGATGATTGGGATGATGACATTCAATGTCCCCAACAACCTCAATAGTCTCATTTAGTTCAAATTTTAAGGTCCCTGAAGCTCGGGTTAACCGCAGGCTTTATTTCGGACATCTATTCAAAAATCCATTCAAAAATTCCACTGACTTCAAGACGAAGGAACTGGGAGTTCGACAATACTTGCTCTTTTTTGGATTTTCAGAATAATTTCTGCAGGGTTCTACCTGATGGGCCAACATATTTTGAGACAAGAGCAGAATACGCCATTGATAGTCAATTTACCTATGTTCCATGCCTTCCTGGAGTCTTCTCTGGTTGGAGTTAAGGTTTGGTCCGTCAAGAAATAGTCCGGTGCAGAAAACCCTCTATTAAACCAAAACTTGACTTTTTAACACTGTTTTATCATTTTTTTTTATTTATTTATTTTTTGGGATTCAACAAACCAGAGTTGACCTGTAAATGATTGGCCTTTAAAGATACTGGTAGATAAATTTTGTAATCTTTGGACAAAGTCAAGCTCGCTTTTTTCTGTTATAAGTTTTCATGCTAAACTTAGCTAACCAGCTACTCGCTTCAGCTACACACTCGACACAAAGACATGAGAGCAGTACTGATCTTCTCATCCAATGTAACTCACACAAAATGCCTCCGTATTCCTTTAAATTCTCCATGCTGCTCTCACTGGAATTTGCATAGTTACCTGACACTTTCCAGTTCTTTCCCTTCTTTCTTTTTTTTTTTCCTGAAGAATAGCTGTGCTAAAAAGTGTAATCAGCTTTGTGTTGAAAAAAGCAGGTGTGTGAAGCTGGCTGCAAGGAGAAGGAGCTGAGAAGAAGGGAGGGGGTGATGGAGAGGGAGGAGGGGGGGCATCACTTTTCTCATCCATTTCACCCCCAAAAAAAAAAAAAAAAACCTGAGGATAAATCCTGGAAATAGATTTAGACTCAAAGTGGCAGACACCAAGCTGTTTCTCTTTGGCATACGGCAGCTGTCTTCAAACGTCTGGGATGACACAGCAAGCATCCTGTTTATTGACTACCAGCAGGAAACGTTTTCAATGCTAACAATGTGCACTACTTACAAGTCTCCTTGCTGCTGCCTCTCTTTTTTTTTTTTTAAATTCACCCCTCTCCCAAAAAAAGGGGGGAATGTTAACTCAAAACTCAACCATCGAGGGAAAGCTGTGCATCAATATTCATTCATGCAGAACATGCATTGTCAAGTAGAAATAGAGACGGTGATGAGTGCTGCATTTATTTGTCATTTACCTCCTGGCATGCTAATATAATGAGGTCTGCACACCAAATAACCAAAGCCTGCCTGAATACTGATTCTGTGCCGTATTTCCAAATGCATCTGGCACACAGAGAGCACAAATACTGCCTTTAGGGTTTCTTTTTTTTTTTTTTGCTATTACCTCAAGAGAATACTTAGTGATAATAGTGGGCTACATTTTCTTTTGAGGCAGTGAGGAGAAAATTACATTATTCCATGAGCATAAGGTTATTGCATTATGTGTTCCTTACATACTTCAATAAGCAATAAATCTTAAGGTAGGGCACCGGTAAAGATGCATAAAGGTTGAGCACATCTTTGCTTTATTGATGACAGTTGTGAGGTGGTCCGACAGTTACGTCTCCTGTTAGAAGTGGATGAGCGGGGACTGCTTCTTTCTCTGACCCTCCAATAATTTTTTGAACAGTCAGGTATCATATTTAATTTATTTTTTTATTCTTTTATAAACTTATTTTCAGCCTTTCTGTGTGGCATATACACTATTAAATCAGTAAGATGGCTTTCGTGGTGATAAAGGTGTAATTTAACCATATGCAAACAAAAATAACAGCCTGTTCCTTGTGCACTCCTGACAACAACCCAAAGCTTTTACTTAGCAGTTTTATTCAAAGCTGAATCTGTTTTTATCATTTTATTGTATTTGCCATAAATATAGTACCTTCACATGCTGATGTGAGGCTGTCAGTGTTTTTCTAAGTCACAAGGAGGGTCCAAGGAAAATAGTAAAAACTTTGGAAGGCACCTGCTGTAAAAGAATTAAATATTTATTCAGCCTCCCTCACAACATCAATAAATTTTCTAAGGTCCCTAAATATGAGGAACACTAAGGCATGATTTAGCTCCTTTAAATTGCTCTAATTTGGAAATTTGGATCAGGTGTTTTGCTTTTGTTTGTGAATGTGTGCCACCTCTGCTCGAGCAGTTGGGAAAAAATGAGCAAATTATATGAAAATGGATAATGGCAAAAACAGAGTTGTCATTCACTTAAACATACTTTCCACAGTCAGAAAAGGTCTTGCACTCAGATCGGATCATTTCAGTGATTTCTGTAGCCAGTGCACATGCAGAAGCCCACACAGACAGCCCGTACAATTTAAAGATGTGTATATGACAGCATGGATTCACAGTTTACTCTTTACACTACAGCAGGTTAGCAACACTATCTCTCAGACGCACAATGTAAACAACAGGGTTTTCAAATTGCATGTTTACTGGAGACAGAGTGAGTCAGGTCTCAAGGGGTTACTCCAGGACTCAGGATGTCTGCGTCATCTCAACCATAATGAAGCCTTCAAGTAAAGCTACGGCGGTATAGGAAAAAAAAAACACGACACCGACATTGACCCAAGGGCGCAGGGCTTTGTATCAGGTGACAGTGGGGGTTTGTGGCCTTGCGTAGCCTTGACACCTGATTTTTAACAGGAAATTGAATGTCTTTGTTCAGAGAGACTGATATTTTTGTGAGGACTTGCTAAAACAAGCTTATAGAGAACACATCCTTGCTCAGTTATGACGGTCCGTATCTGTTAAATTTCCTATTATGAATTTAAATAGGTTTTTTTTTTCTCATTACTATTGAAAGTGATCTCCTTTGACTGACAAAGTCCTTTCACATTCCATCTAAAGATTCCTTTCCAGTTTTGTCTCTTTTTTATTTATTCATAAAAAAGCAGAAAAGAAGAATGCTGGGCACAAATGTCATGGTTGTAATTAAGGGATGTGTCAGCACTGCTGTGTCTCTCCAGGAAGAAGCCCTGAGCTCTCGCTTTCTCTCTCTCTTTCTCTCTTTCTCTCTCCCGCTCTCTCTCTCTCTCTCTCTCTCTCTGTGAATGACATTGTTTATGTTTCACTTATCTCTGGCAGATGTTAGCTGAGTGAAATTGAATTCCTGGCAACGAGGGGGAGAGATCACGGCACGCATCCTTTTTTATGTCTGGGGACAGGATTTCTCCTGGACGGCCTTGATCCCTTGATTGTCTGCCCTGTGATGTTGTTGGTGGATAATGACAAAGGTCGAGGGTGAAACAGGCTTTTCCTGAGTCACAGGGCCAAGGAACCGCTGCCAGGCTGTTGGTTTGAATCAGATAGCTGCTTCTCAAACATGCAAAATAAAAAAAACAGCCTCTTAGGCACGGTACAAAACAAATTATAATGAGTAATAAAAATCAGCTGTCTAATTCTTTTATTTAGCAGTTACAGTGCTGGTGGATTACAGGTTTTAGCAGCCCCTCGCAAGTTTGAGTAAAACACATATCATATCGGGTTTATAGTTCTTCATATTTCTTCTTTTTTCCACATTACCAGGGTGGACTTGTAAATCTTCCTGAAAGACAAATCCTGCAGTGATAAAATGTAGTCAGTCATCTTTATTGGATTCCTGAGACTGGTGTGAAGACGGCGAGATGAAATTGCTGCTCGCAAATAAAAACACGGCAGAGCCCCCGAGTGAAAGGCTTTGCTCGTATGCTGAATGGCACGCATTTATCTCAAAACTCCGAGCTGCTGTATCTGCTGCAGTAGAGCATTTCCCCAGAAATTGTTGGTTAGATGCAGACTCACTTTACTGTAAAACCAATAGAGAAGGAGAGAGAGAGAGAGAGAGAGAGAAAAGGGAGCAATTTGATGTCATTTGCTCAGAGGCTAGGCTCATGTGTAGGCGCTCTCTTTCCTCTTGTTTACTCCGAGCTGTTTCCTAACCCGGGACAACAACCCTGAACAAACATGACTATCAGCTGATATTGCAGAGGTCTCCACAAGCATGTGCAGATGACACTCATTACCAGCGCAGGTCAAGAAGATAGAAGCAGCATTTACACAAGAACACCTCTCAGGCTCTGTTATGCTTGATTGAAAAAACAATTTGCCCCCTGAAGAAAGTTGTGACAAAACAATAAATATTTAAAAATGAAAAATAAAAACTGTGCCACAAGGCATTGGAAATGTAATATAGAGTAAGAAGCTAGCTAAAATCGCAGAATAATCATAGTTCTGTCCATGCTAATCTCCTGGGTCTCCTCCAGTTGTTATTCTCTGATAACATCTGCAAATATAACACCCTGTTGTGCAATGTTCCTTTGAAAGATGACATAATTATAGGTGTAATAACCGTAGTCGGTCTGTCATGTCTTGTGTTTACAGCGGTTGCTAAGATGCTGTTGATATACTGGTGGTACACATCGTTCAACACAGACTCCCATGTGCTCAGAATTAAAAAATCAATGGAAAATTAAATTAAAATCAAAGGGTAATGATCTGGTGTTCTGCTAAGCTAGTGCAAAAGTTCATCATGTTAAGGATCATCATCGTCATCAGTGGTTGGGGGGTTTGTGTCAAACTGCAGTCTTCACGACTGAGGAAGGCGCCTGAGGTCATGAGCACAACCAAGAGCATGCTGGAGGTTTTCTGTGACATTCTTGGGGTTGTGCACCCTTAAGTCCTCCCCCAGGATCAGACTGTTAACACAGAGCACTTCTGTGACTCTCTGAGCCATCTGAGGGACAACATTTGGTGCAAACTTCAGTCATAGTTTGGTCTCTGGGTTGTAGCTGCAGACACAAGTTCCAGGTCTATGGTGAAATCGCAAATGTGCACGTACCAGTGGTCGCCGAAACATGTGTAAAGCAGGTTCTGATGATGATCAGGTGATGCAACTTGGAAACCTTACCCACAAAAGTTACAGCTCTCATTTGCCTCATGCACATTACTGTGCAGTGCTCTATTTATATGCCACACTCTTAGAATTTTTTTTTTGATGCATCTTCTACATCCTGCAAATCCAGAAGCTATATATCGTATGAGTTTTATGGGGTTACGGTTAGTAAAATGCATGAAATTACAGGCATTTTCTACCATTTCATTCATAATGCAGCCAGATGTCTACTCAAACACATGGTCCCTGGCCAAAGAGTATGCAGCATGCTAGCTGCTTGCCAAGTTAATACAGTCAAGGTCTAGGGGGCATACACATAAGAAAAAGACATTTTTGAGTGGAGGGGGCCTTTAAGAGTTGCTGACAGGGTTTTCATGATTATTTTTTCAACTTGTCAAAGCTCCTGAAGAGCCAAAAAAAACATTATATAGGTTTTTCCGCAGACTGGGCTGTTTTTACTAAGATAAGTAAATGTGTTTTCAAGTATAAAATTGGTGGCCAACAACTTACTAAATTTCAGTCAGACAAATGATCATTTTAACTGAGTAATATAAGCTAGTTCATTCTAGATATGCTGTCTTTGTCAGCCCTTGTGTGCTGGCTGTTCACCAACAATCTTAATTCTCCGCTAATGTAGATTCAGACTGTGTGACTATTTATTATCTGCAACCATGAATACAGCCGTACAGTATTTATCTGCCCTTGACTATACAGGCGATAGGTCCCTGAATGGAACAGCAACAGTTGGCACATTCCCAACTTCCATGAGCCAGTTAATAAATAAAATCCCCTTACTGTAATAATTCATCCTACATATCTTGTCTGGGCATCGCACGCATATAGCAGCACGCTCCTGAAACAGCAACAACGCGCATGAAGGTGCCCTTCAAGATGCCTGAATAAAACGCAAATTCTGTACATTGAAAAAAGACCACCAGAACTAAACCTGTTATAGTTTCAATTTGATCCCTTGTAGCATGAAGTTGACCCCTTTATCTTTGCCACAGATTGAATTGAAGTGGCAGCAGGAGTCTGTGTGGAGGACAGTTATCATTCACAGCTGCTTTTTAGGGGGTCTTGGGTTTTAAATACACAGATAATGGAAGCGAGGACGGCACATTATTAAGAAAAGCATGTGGAGCAGAAAGGTGGTGCAATCCGTCAAAGAAGACGTTAGAGATTTAGATCAATCCCGTTATATGGGAATGTGTGTGCACAATATGGCTGATCTCCATATTCATATGTGTAACTCCGTGCTGTGCCATTAATAATCCCAAAGATGGTCCATAAACTCAATGGTGTAGCAATAGAAATTCAATATGAGTATGAGGATGGTGTAGGGCCTTAAAATATGTGGGGGTTTTGATTAGGGTACATGGATGGGGAAGTGGATAAGGAGAAGATATAAAAGCAGCCACACATCTGCATCCCCATAGGAGAGCTTTTGGAGAGGAAGATGAATATGGATTCCCATTAGAAAGCGAATAGTTCATATCCAGGTGATTTGTTACGAGGTATCATAGCTCAAATCTCTACTCCCTTCCTCCTGCGCCGCCGCCGCCGCTCCTCTGCGGGAGTCATTTGCGGAACGAGATTCCTCCAGACACCCAGATTAAAATGCAGTTGAATGAAGTGGCAGGTGGCAATCACTACCCCAACCTTCTCCCCCACCATCACCCTCCTCCTCCCGGCTCCCTTTTTTTATTGAAGTATAAAAAAAGGAAAAACACCTCCAAGAGGAAAAGTGCAGCAAGATTTCGGGAACATCGGTCACAACCTGATGCTAACGACGTCTGATGAGAGCAGAGAGGAGCTCGTGAGATGAAAATGCATGCGGGTGCCCGGAGCGAGCATCAGCAATGAGGCTCCATAACAAGACACCATAAATAATAACCAGCCATTGCTTGAACAATTTTTGACAAATGCATGTGGCGTGCCCTGACACGGCTTGGTTTTGGGTAACGATGCTCACCTGGAGGAAACGGAGGTTATATTTTAGGTTGGGGATGAAGGATGTTCTCGCAGCACAAGACGCATTGACCTGGTTTCTCAAAATAGAGCCATTAAACAAAACTTCAACCAATGACACAAGCACAGAATTCGGTAGTCGGAGTTTATCAAACTTTGCTTTCCTTGTGACTTAGCCGCAGATGAATGTGGATCCCAGTATCACCTCATCGGAATACGTTATCCTCATCACTGAATGGCCGGCCAAGGTCAACATGTTTGCAGAAGGTGGAGATACGTCGCGGTCAAAAGTTTATCAAAGAAAAAGAAAAACCCCATTCAGCCTGGCATCCATGGACAGACAATGGATAAAGATGGAGATCGAGACCGGACAATGCTGCTGACCTCAGTCACTTGACAACATTCACTCCTTTCACCTCCACATCTTTACACCACTTCCCAGTGTTTTCTCACCAAATCAATAGGAGCCGTGTAGAATGGCTGCCTTGAAATTACCTGGAAAAGTAATGACAAAAAATATCAATAGGTGTAGATAATGTGGCTGCAAATGTCTTTATTGCCATGACTGTAATGGAAAGCCATTATCATTATATTGCTGTATTCCCTAACCAATGTAATTGCAATATTATAGCCTATTGCAGGACAGTTGTGATATTTTTATTGATGTAGCTTCTATATTTCCTATCAGTGGAATGAATAAACAGTGAAATATTCCCAACCATCCCTCTAAGAGAAGGTAGGTACATTTTCTAAAACATGTTTCAACACAAACCTCTAAAAGGAAGGATTTTTCTTCTGTTTTTCTTTTTTTGTCTTCCAGTGAAAAGTTCCAGTCGAGGCCCCTGATGCAATGTATCCAAGTCAATCTACCCAGTGTTTCCTGGCTGCCACTTTTTGTTTGCACACAATGAAGCAGGAGTTCCTCAGCTTTTGTTGAGCAAGTGCACAGAGATCAGCCCATGTGTGTGTGTTTACAGTGGACCGTGATGATAAATCCTGCCAGGCATTTCAGATATGCAGGTGTTTGCGCTTGTTTGCTCACGAGCGCCTCACCCTTTCCATTGCTGCTTCCCTTGGAACGGGACCTCCAAGAAAAACAGCAAGAGGCGAACGTAAACACAGGGCGTACAGATTGATGAGTGTGAAGCCATGTTATATAAGCCAGTGCTATTCAGCTGGGGGGAGTGTTTGGAGGTTGGCACAACACACTTGATGTAGGTGCTTGAGAAAAATGTACAACACCGGCCCGCTGTCAAAACACCTGGCATGTTGCAACACGCTGCATTTGCACTTGAATGTGTTCACATTGGGGTTTCTATAGCATAGTATTTCAAGTATGTTATACAACATGCTGACTTGATAGCAGGAACAGCACTGACAGATGTGCACAGCTGCAGTTGCACGCAACACTAACAAAACGCTTTATTTTTTACAGCACTGAACAATCAATTCAGCCATGTGTGATCTGACTGTTTTATGCTTTTCTAAATGCTGCAGACTGAGGAGTTTCTCCATCCCAGGTGTAGCTTAAAGTAATGGCCACAAGGCTTTTTGCAATTGTTCCTCTGCCAATTAAAGCAGCTCATCAGAGACTGATGGTGGAGCTGTTGTTAGTCTAATTAGTAGCCACAGGCCATGTTAGAGACTCACTACTGTGGCTGTGGCATAAGCTTTCATACGAACAAGTAATCACAAGTCCAGTCTGCTTCTGAAAATCTACTCAAGAATGTCTTATTACCTAACACTGTGGCAGTCATTTAATAGCATATTTATGGCCATGTTTGTTCTTCATTTTAGTGTCTTTTTAAGTTCAAATATGATTGTTTTATATTGAAGCCCCCTCAATTCAAAGGTATGGAATTTTTTTTACCATGCATAGTAATTTTAAAATAAAAAACAGTTTTGACAGTTGAAACAAACAACTAGGCTGTTTTTTTTTGTTTTTTTTTAACATTCATCATGTCTGTGTTCAAAGCCTGTATGCAGGAGCATTAAACACTAGTATGATACGTTAGCTTAAAACTCCCAGCACTCAAAGTGAAGCAGGAGACATCTTATCTCAAGCAATTAAACCCTTTGACATGAAACCTGTTACGTGTTTCACAAACCTTTTTCAGTCAGCCAGGAACCTTTTGAGGAACTTAGGAACCTAAAGTAGTTCCTGCACAATAGTTCCAAGTATCAAAAATAATCTGTTTGTTCAGGAAGTATCAGGGTGGAGTTTACAGGACTCTGATTAATCAAACTCTCAGCAGCAATGTTGGAATGAGTGAATAAGTGATGTGAATATTTATTTTTTTTTCGTTAAGGTAATGTAACTTATTAAAACTGATAACCTTTTGATTATGTTTCTAGCAAATTTTATGTGACTGTCTCACTGACTTTTTAAAAATGTAAGTTAATATTAGTTAATGTTAAACTATTTGTGCTCAGTTCAAGTAAAGTTGTCTCCACCTAAGATTAAGTATTATAAATTTTTTTTGCACCAATTTTTGAATGACTTTCTTCATTTTTGGGTAAATGTAATCTCTTTTTGAGATCTCACGTGTGAGTCCTCGTGACGGCTCAGTCCCTCGCATGCAGTGGCAAACGAGGGATGTTACTCTCATTCACCACCACAATTCAAACATTATGAGTCATTCAACAGTAACAGAAAAAAATACTATGACTCAGTGTTCCTTATGTTCCAAAACTGTTTTAAACTTCTGCACTTTTGTTATTTGCTAATCATCACACATCGTCAAGACTCCATAGAAACACAAACAAAAATGCTGAGGAAATACTTTGAGCTAACTTAGAACAAGATTAGTGCAGTTTAAACTAATGAACAGGATGTACTGGTCTCTCTCACAGTTACACAGGGTGAAACTCATAGTACCCAAATTGGCAGCGATGAGGGAGGAGCAATGGGGCACTGCCTACTCTACGTTGTGGTCTAACACAGACATTCTGGTCAACCAAACATGAGAATATCAAATTGATCCTCAAAATAGAGCATCCTTTTCTACCCAAGCTTGTTTGTCCTGGGTCACACTCTTCTCTTAAAAGCTCCCCTGCAGGGCACGCAGACTGGCTCCAGACATCTCTTATGCTGGAGGGGAGAGGGGTGTCACAGTCCCAGAATGGAAGGTAGTCACTTCATAACCATCAAAGGTTCAGTTCTCTTTGCTCAGTACTGTGGAAGACTCATCATTTCTCATTTCTTTCAGACTCATCAACCAGGTACAGGAATGTCATGCAAAGAAGGCATATTACTGGATCCTGAAAATGTTGTGTGTTTAACATTTTGGCCCAATTCCTTATGAAGTATTGAGACCTTCAAGATATTTTCCCTGCATGCTATTTTTTTCTTTTTCTGTCATTTGCCAACTTATTTATTTTGTATTACTTTGAGTTTTCTTTTTTTCCATTCTCATTTTGAGTGCTGTCTTCTCCACGTGCCCTGTATGAGCTATTACTTCTCCATCTGATGCAAGTGATGTGTTATCCTGTGCTGTTCAAAGAAAAAAAATAAAAGTAAGTGATGACAAAGAAAAAACACTTTCAGTTCTGAGTTTTTTTTTCCTCCCCTCCCACAGTTCCTTGAACTTCTTAGTCAAAATGGGTTCATATTTGCATATTCATTGACCCTGGATTGTCTAATAAGGAAGAAGTAGTGCTTATAAAAATTTACAAGTAGTTTATTGAGCTTTCAAAAAACTACAGACAAAATTTTACGAAAATAGATACATTTTAAAATGTTTTGAAATGTCTGCAGGGGTCCACATACAATATATCCTAGTTTTGATTTACGACAGGCCAAATGTCAAAATTTGATAAGATAACTTAATATTTCCTCGTAGACAGTAGATGTTTGATCACACCTGTGCACAAAATCCTTACTCCAGCTGAAGCACAGAGTTCTGAATAGGACCAAAGTGTGCACCCCCATGCCCTTCGCCCTTTAGCTTGTCCTCCCCTGGACAGCAGGTCCCATCAACAGTGTCGTCCCGCTTCACAGCAATGACAAGGCACCATTTGGCCAGTAGATGTTTAACCATGTCCCAGGGCACCAGCTGGCACTCAAACACACTTCACATTTCCCTCCAAAGTGAGCCTCCTGTCGTCCGTCCCTACTCCCAGGAGCTGAGGGGAGGGGGGTTGGCAGTGATGGGAGGGGAGGGGGGGGACGGAGTGCAGGAGCAGTGACAGGAGGGGTGGGCTAACAGGCAAACACTAAAGGTTACCATACCCATTTCACATCAAATATCAAGGACACCAGTAATTACCGCATACAGCTGAGAGGTTCCGACACCGGCGTAGGGTATCTCTCCTGTCTGACCTTGTGATTGCCTGGACTGAAATGCTAGAAGCTCATACTAAAAGGGTGACTACAGAAAAAAAAAAAATTGATAATGACTCTCACTAATTACAATTCTCCCAAAGTGCAGTGTACCCTCATTGTATGTCAGGACGTGTCCAGTTTTCCTGTAACTCTGGCACGGGTTCCTAAGGAAATAGATGTCTCTCTGGATTTGATCCCATTGCCTCAGTGCAAACACAGTCCACTCTCTTCACCTTTTCGTCAATGTCATGAAGCATAATGCAAGTTAAAGATCCCACAAGCCATCTCAATTGGGTTTAATTTATGTTGAAGGTTAACTGGAAACAGACATAGAGGGGCATAGAGGGATTAAGTGTAAAGGGAAGCAGAAAACTGGTAGGAAGCAGATGAAATTCACTGTGCTTATTAACATCCCTCTGTTACTCAGTGTTGCGTGTGGCTGGGGCTGCAGAATGAACCGAGGGTGTGAGTGTGTGAATTTCTGCTTGTCTGCTTTGTGGGTGGGCACGGGGCTGGGGCTGCATGTGCTGGCTAGGCTAATACGGAGTCAACCGGGAGAATTTGATCCCTGGTTTGGAAGGCCAGGCGCATTGTTAAATTCCCGGATTAGGCAGCTGTAAAGAGAGGGAATGTTAACTGTGCTGGTCAGCAGGCTCGGCCCGGGATCAACATGCTTATTGAGGCTGCTCCGAGCGACTGTCACTGGCTGATAGCGTGGGATGACATGACGCCCAGTCGTTTTCGCTCCCCACTGACCCACATATCACACCTACGTACAGAAAGTCCCAAATAACTGTGCTAAAATCTGCCATGCCTGTTAATTAATTCTCACAATAGACCAGCCAGCTGCAGCTAATGTCAGACATGCTTTGACTGCATGTCTAAATTAGGTGCGAATTCGGAGCTGTGTTGTAGAAATAAAGAAATAAGCCAGCTCTGGTTTTGACGCCTTCATGATATCAAACTAGATAAAGAGCACACTCTCTATGAATAAATGTTTCTGGAATATGTTTACAGCTAAAGCGGCTGAGCTCAAAACAAGAATCAAGCAATATAGCACACCTGTGCTAAGAATAGCCATGATGCAAAACTGTAACTGTGGCATGTATGTATGAGAGCGGCGCATGTCTCACAATGGAAGCGGGGAGTAGGAAGTCTCCAACCGAGAATGATCAATTAGGAACTCGCTCAGGTAGCCCACGCGCTGTCATGGCTTATTTGGGTTGTTGTTGCCACTTGCTGTTGTTTATTGAGCCCCAGCCATTAAGGTTTGTTGAGGAAGAGGAGGTGCTGTGCGTCTGTGCTTTGCCAACCCACCAACACCTCCCTCCCTCAACGCAGCCTTGTTTTTTTCCCTGGGGAAGGCAGCCGTGTCTCCAGTCATTACAGGCTGTGTGTTTGAGGTGAGCGGGCTGCTGTGTGTCTACACTCGGCTCTTCAGTCTTTCGAAAGCCACCCGCTCCCCTCCTGCCTGCCTGCCTACCTGCTTGCCTGCCTGCCTGCCTGCCGAGTCTGGGTCTGTGTTGCAGTGGAGGGGAGGCACTGACTCGTGTTATTGCTCTCTGGGGCATTGCCCCAGCCCTGTTTATTTGTCTGTTTACCTGTCTGCTTTAGTCTGCCAGCTTGTCTGTCCGTCTTTTTGTGTCACCTTGCCGCTGCAGAGCTGTGGGCCTCGTGATGTCTGTCCTGCTGCAAGGCTTCAAAATGACACTGGTTTGGAGCTCAAGGCAGTAACAAGTTCACACACTCTTCATTATTAGTGTCAACATGCTGTGCTGTGGAATAGCTGAGTCTCCGTCAGTGCTTGTCAGGGCAGCAGCATAGGTGCCAGGGTGGTGCCTATTAAATTAGGCTTAATTAGATTTTAGGGAACTGCATGTTTTGATCCACAGGAGGCTCCTCAATGTTTGTTTGTTTCACTGTTATCACTATTAATAGACAGTGTTAGAACCTAATGAGTGTGTTTACTGAACATTTTGCAGTGAGGTACAGTTCTGACTCACTGGCATTATACTTTTAAGCCACTTTAAACTTACTTCATTATATTTCCAATAGAAATATTGTGGTTTAACTTTTCACCATTGCTGTTCAGCCTATGTAGTCTTTTCTGCAACTAAGCAACCTACCTTCTGCTTCCTGTTTACACTGTCACATGCATGCACACATGTGAACACTCATGTGATATGTGTGTTATGGATGGAGATTATTTGCATAAGAGAAGTAAAACACTGGTCAGGACAAAGATTGTTTAAGTTTTAAAATGAAAATGAGTGCTGATGTAGCCTTTATGCTAAGCTAACTTGTTGACTGCAGCTTCATATTTATTTAAAGAGATGATAAGTGGTGTCAATCCCCTTGTACAAATGTTGCCAAGAAAGCCAATGGAAGCATTTTTCAACATGTTAAATTATTGCTTTAATTAAACATGTTGGATCAGGTCCAGTGTATAGGATTTAGTGGGATGTATTTGTAGAATAAGGCAGAAATATAACACAATATTTTAAAAATCTTTTTATTATCATATAATAACCGTAAAATGAAAATAGTTGTGTTTTCATTACCTTTAATCGCACCTTTTATATCAACAGAAGTAGCAGGTCGTCCTCCACAGAGTCTGCCAGGTTTTAATGCCATTTTTCTATAGAAGCTGAGAATAGACAAACCATGCACTGGCTTCAGAGAGGTCATTTTGAGATTGAAAGTGGAGGGTGATATTCAATTGGATGCAGTACACAACTTTACCACTAGAGGCCACTAAATTCTACACACTTGACTATTAAGTAAAAGATTAAAATTGCTAGAAGTATGCAGTATCAATAGAAAAATGACTTGTACAATTTTTGGCAGAGGACATAATAGTTCACAGAAGTTGATGTCATATTATTAGTCCCTTGCATTAGCACTTATAAGTATCAGTGGTAGTAATATTGGCAATATTTGAGCTAACTCATTACCTGCCTTATTTATTTTTAAAGAAGACTTCAAACTTTACTAATCAGACATCAGTCTGCTTCAATTTCAGCTTGACAAGTAATTAAGGCCATTAGTATGTGCAGTTTACACTCAGGTTGTTTGTTTATGTCAGTCCAGTTCCCTGGAGCCTCAGACGGTGTGATGGTATAATTCACCACTCAGCCTGTATTCCCGGAAACTGCTGCTCGGAACAACAAGTTTCATTGGAAAGCAGTCATGAGATATGAATGAGTCATTCTCAGCTGGGCAGAGGTATCTGCTGAGGGGAGGGGGGTGGAGGGTGAGGTGTGGGGGTGGATGGGTGAGAGAGAATCTCTAGCATTGATGACTGTCATCTGATTGCTGCAGCAACCAGATGATCATGTACAAACAGGAACACATGTTTTGTTTAGTTTTTTTTTTTTTTTTTAATGGCAACCTTAATGATTATTTATTGAGCTTTGCTATTGTTAGCTCGAATGGGAACTGAATCCTACATTGTATGGGGTCACCTCAGATCAAAGTGTACACTCACAGAGAATAAGCATTATGTAAGCTTGGGAAAATGGACTTACATGGTTTAAATGAAAGGGGCTACCGTGGTACCAATTATGCTAAGGAAAACTCACAATGGCACATAACAAAAGCGATGGCATAATAGGTTGTGAAGGGAAACAAGGGGATTTGGGATAGGATTTCCTTTTGATAGGGAAAGAAAACACGTAAAGTGTAGGGACGGGGGGGCGAGGGGAGGAACTTGTGAAAGGAAGTGCCGATGACACATAGATCAAATAAATGACATAACTGTTCAAAGTTCAACTGCGTTCACTAGCAAGTGAGGTCATAGTGGGTAGGATTTGTTACTTTGGCAACAGCAAGCTGTTAGCCGGCTCACTATCTGTGTCCTAATGTACAGACAGGCGCTGAGTCAACAAAGCCCGTGTTTGGAGTCAACCTTTAAAAGTCATGACCTTAGCAAAAGGTGCAGTGGAGCTGATGTGTTCCCTGTACAGCACAGATACCTAAAGTTCACACTCTGCATTAGCCGCTGTTGATTAGGACTCCTGACACAAACACAATTATAATAAAGTAGCCCCTCACAATAAAGACTTTTCAAAGTTCATTCCCTCTAGTGCCATAAACTTTGCCTTGCTGAACCTTACCCTGTATCTGGATTCCTACAAGGAAGCGGAAACTTTATGTGATGACCAAAGGTTTACTCATAAGGCTGCTGCTCCTGGTTTCACTGACTGTGTCTGACAGTACTTCATAACAAACTTAACCATGTGAAAAAACTCTCTTTGTAAACCCGTGAAAACAAAAGCATCTTTTCTTTTTTATGTCTTTGTTTTTTTTTTCAATCCTGTCAACAGCAAGAGCAGCACAGGAGTCAGATAACTTCATCTGAAACTGATCTGTGACCCAGATCTGCAGCAATACGTGATAGATCTCAGCCAAGATAAACGTGATAAGCACGCAGTGGAGTGACATTGTTCACGGGAGTGTGAGGACAGAGACCCTCAGGACAGAGACCTGCTGCCTAGGTCACTGGCTCAGAGAGAGACGTGAACATCAGATAACAGAGTGAGGGAGGTAACTTACATTGTAGTGTAGAACACAGATTTGGTATCAGATATGAACTGGGAGCAGAAAAAAAAATTAACTCTTTTTCATTCAGTGGATCAATTTTAACTTGAGGTGACAGATTTAATGCATCATGTGATGAGAAAGCTCAACCACAGGCCATTGTCTTTGTCTTTTAAATGCGTGTCTAATGTCCTCGCAAACATACCATATAAGGAAGTTCCTCCAGAGACAGAACGTGACTGGTTTGTTGTCGTCTTCTCGGATTAAAGCTTGCATCAAGATCAGTCTGGGATAAAGGCTCAATCTATGCACTGAATGATTAAGGTTAATGAATAACTGTGTTCTCTGTAAGTGTTTTTAGGTGTCAGGATACTATCACTATCATTTCTGTGTATGTGTTCTTGAATGTAGAGCAAATAACAGCTATAAATCTGAAATAAAACAATAAACGGTTGCACTTATGAGATTCAAGACTTTGGAACTTTTTTTTATTTCGGTCTCACAAAATTATAAAATGTTATAGACCTCTACACAATCAGAGCTCTATGCAGTGTTTTGTAGTTGATGTGGGATGTCTCTCCAGTAACAGAGTCATAAAATTTATACACCTTTATGAAATAAAACATTAACCTTAGGGGGGGAAAGAAGATACTATGGCTATTGTTTGAGCTGTTTCAGCCTGAACAATATACCCACAATAGCCTACCAACTAAACTGATCATGAGACGAAATGCTCCGAAATCTGCTTGGTTTAACAATTTCCTGAGGGAAATCCTGTATAGTTGCGGATGTTGCTGGGATTGTGGAAAACGTAGAATTTCAAGTGCCACAAGTCTACACACAAGAAATGAAAAAAAAAGCACTTTAGGAAAAAAAGAACCTGAGGACGGTTGCGTTTTAGACAGCTGGGAATGTGGAAAAAAAAGGATTTTTTATGTGGAAATCTCCACAGAAGAGAATAGATCTCACAAAAAAGGGATTTCACCATTAAAGGTCTAACTGAATTCATGCCAAGTAGGACAACAATAACTTCCTTGTGACAGCACTGACAAACGGATTACTTATACAGCTGATATGTTTTCTGCAACACTCACTAAGAAACTATGACTCAGTGTTACTTTTATTCATGCACAAGGAATTCACGTGTGCGCTCTCCAGAACTAGGTGATAGCAGATCTTGTATCAGAGTTTGAGAACACTTTATTCAACTCAGTTGGTTCACGGTCATGGTAACCTGATCGTAACCCCCTCTACTCCCCTCCTTTTTTTCTCTCCCACACCCGAAAGTGTAGAATGAATGCATCCCAGTTCCCTAATCAGTAGGTTGGGTCTGTGTTTATACCGTGGCCTCGATAAATACCACCCCCGAAACAGCCAGAGAGCACTGGTTCCCACAGAGGTTGGCAGAAAATAATAAAATACTTAACATTCCTCCACTCTGTGTAATGGTTGTAGTCTTTTAGTGCAGAGCTGGCATCACTGAAGGGAAAAACAACTTTCAGCCCCCTGAATGCACCACCCTGTGTGAAACAATGACCATTGAACTGTCCTGCAGATTTTCCAGCACTTTTAAAATCTACCGCTGAAATCTCTCCCTGCGTGACTGCAATGTTCAAACAAAGCGCCACTTGAAATCTTTCGCCAGCACAATGTGTTTCCGTGTTTTCTGAGTCTGCAGTTGGTAGGCATGAATGAAGCTCAGTTTAAAGGGGGTCCATGTGGTCCCCTCACTGTTTCTCTGCTTTTGTTTCTTTTTTTCTTTTTTTTTTAGAAAAGGCTATTTGTTTCTTTTAGATAGACTCACTCCTGTTGGCAACAAGAGTTTCTCTCTGGATTGGAAAAATTGACTCTGTTGCTATTCACTTGAGTGATAACCTCAAGGCCGCATGACACAGCCTGCATGGTCACTGGTAATTTGCTGTTGTCAAAACACCACCACTATACACAAGGTTACATACGTACAAACACCTACAGTGCATTATATGCCATTTTGAATGCTTCTGATGGTCTGGCACTACCAGTTTCCCCTTTTGTGAAAATATTGAACTGTTTTTAAGGTGGACCTTAGAGGTTTCCCATGATCATTCTAGTCAAAATCCTAACTGTATTTACTGTAATTGTTTGATTGATTTTTTTAGGGTTTAATTGTGTCCAAAATGACTTTAAACTAAGTTGTTTTTGTTGTTGTTGTTGTTGTTTTTTAATGTCTACTTGCTGTGCCAGTTGTTATCATGATTTGCAGGCTTCCTGGTGTGTGAGCTTGTTAGTGTGAACTTGAACACTTTATGAAACTGGGACAATTCTGTGATGGAGGCACAGGGTAGCAAACCCGCTGTGACACACACTTTTTGGTTGTTATGGACTCAACTTGTGAGTTCTCTGTCTTCATTGAACATGTCTGTTTTATATTTTATTTTTCATACCTCACTTTCCTATGACAGTTAACATGCTGCATTTATTGATTCACAATAAAGACAAAGAACAGCTAAGAATGATAGGAATGTCATTAGTTTTGTCGGTATTTGGTTTTAACCTAAAGTTTTAATCAAATCAAAATTTTAATGAAATATCAGTGCAAAAAATATTTTAGGGAATAACTGTTTATACCAAATGTAACGTCAATCAATTTTATTGACATTACATTTGTTATAAATATATTAGTCTATATTTTAGTCTCAATCTGAGTGGTGCACTGACCAAACTATCATTATTTTTTCCTTTATCTTTTAAATCAATCTGATCAATCTGAGTGTGTAAAATAACTATAACATTGGTAGTTATTTTTCAAGCATTTGAAAACAAAAAATCATATTTATAGTAATAGCAAGAAGAATTTAAAAAAATAAATAAAAAGAACTGCAATAACTCTAACTATATGGCAAGGAACACGGTAGTACAACAACCCTCTTTCCCCCTCCATAAATCTGACTCGGGGACACTGAGAGAAATGGCTAGACACCAACACACAGACTGCACTCATTTTCTTTAAGCTTGTTTTATTTATTTTCTACACAAACTGATGTCATCACAATTTGTTGAAAATGATCATATACATAAAAATTCAACATAGCTCTTATGACAGCATCAGAACCAAGTATTCTGATGAACTGTAATGGTCTGTTTTTAATTATATTAAAACAAGTGTAAATTGTCTATTGAACTAACCTCAGCATGTTGAAATAAATGTATTTAAAAAGTCAGTTTTTAATTATATGGTATTATTATGAACCGTCCTCTAATAAACACAAACTAATAGTGTTCATAGCTCAGGATGTCAACCTAGAACAAAGAAGACAGATTTTATTGTAGGTTTAACATTGTCTTGGAGTGCAGCGGTGATCAGGGAAGAACCTCCATCATATTGGAGGTGGACAATATTGATTTCCACCCCAATATATCAGCAAGCTGATACATCCATCTGTTCTGAATGCGAGCGCACAAACCAATTCACAAACCTCCATCACCAAACATCACAAGAGCATCCTGACTGATTGCCGTGTCCCATGTATGTCTGCTCAGAAACGTGGCGGAAACACACATACGCACACTCATGGGGCCCACTCCTCATCCTCAAGGTCAAGAGCTGCTGGGAGGCAGAGGCTCCTCGTTGACGGCCTGATGGAGCTGACACCACACGACCCATTGTACACACATGTTGATCTGTCCCTCGACGTGGCCTGACAGCGGCACATACGGCAGACGACCCGCTAAACCATCAATGCATTTCAATGAGAGGATCTCACTATTTACGTTTTAGTGTGCATGTGTTAGAAGGGGGGCTGTGAAATGCAGGGGGGGTGTAACAAAGCTAAACACATTTGCAGGCTGGACAAGCCCTCAGCCCTGTGGAGTATGTAATCCAAAACCAGGCCAATGATTATCTCCCCTCCCCACAAGCGCTGACTCAATTCTGATTTATGATTCGAATGAATATCGATTTTCCAGGAGCTCTTTTTCCCCCTCTCTCTTCCCTTCCATTTCTCCTTTTAACAAAAGAGTGAATGATGTATGTGCATTGATTTCCAATCAATTATTTTTATTCTCATTTTATTTAAGCTTGGACAAATTTTCAGTGGCCCCCGTGGAGAGCAATGCATCTCTATCAATAGTGCTGTACCTCATTACTAACTGGCCTTCTGATAGTAAGCAGGGAAATAATGAGGGGACGTTTAATTCTGAGTCCGTCACGTCTGCTTCAACATTGTTGGGTCACATATTTGTCTCTGCTTTATTATAATGACACTGACAAGTGAGGTGAATAAACACGTTGTCTCCATGTGTATTGCTGTGTTCCTTATTTTTTTCTAATTTGTTTTACGAATTCACTATTTTTGGTTAAACTGCAATGGCAAATTCAGCACTACAAATGCTGTTGTGTGTATCTGAGTCACTGAGTGATGAATTTAGCCTACTGGTTGATGGGTTGTTAGAGTTTCCCCATTGGCAAATGGTACAGACAGTGCAATACCTGATATGAGGGAATGGAACTGGAAAACAGCATAAAACCTACTGCTGTGAGAAACTGAGACGATGGTTACACACTGTAACAGGCCAGCAGAGAGCAGAGTAGGAGGGTAAACAGCTCTCCATGCAACAAGAGGCATGAGGCACAGTGCACATTTAGAGCATCCCAAGTAACAATCACTCTGACAGAACACTTAATGACAGAATGAGTCATACAAACACAAGTAGCATCCCGCAGATAGAAACAAATGAAATAGCAGGAGAAGGTTAAAATGTAATTATAACAGATAGAATTAGAATAAGTTATCCCTCAAATCAAACATTTAAAGATATAAATGATAAGTAGTGTTCTTGTAATTGCATTTTTTTGACTCAGACTTAGTTAAACTATGTCATGTGATCTGCTACTTTAGTACACTTAGAGAAAAATATATTACTGGAAACTACAGAATATGATCACTGAATATTTGATATCTAGGATTATACACAACAGACACTAACACTAACCAGCCACAGTCCAGCCTTATATTAGGTTTGACCTAATAGTGTTAACATAAAGTTCATTTTTCCCATTCTCGAGGAGTACTAAAAACAGTCGCATTCTAAAGCTCAAAAAATAACTCTGATATCATCAAAGTCACAAGGCTTAAATTAGAGCAATAACGTTAAACACTGTTGGTATGGAGTTTTAAGAAGTGGGCACTGAGGATGCAGGCAATGAGAGATGTATAACAGGATATGTACAATCCCATAAATTCAGAGCTTGACTATTGTAGTCTTAAAGGGTTAAAATTCAGAACATATTGATATCTACTGCTTGCATTCTGGCCATTCTTTTTAACTACACCTCCCACTGGAACCTTAATGGTATAGAACTGAAAAAATAATGAATCTCTTAATTGCTGGAGTTTAACCCTCTAAGGCTAAATCTAAAATTTTGTGGCCAATTAACTGCCTTCACATAACATCTGCTAACATCTGTCCTATCATGGTGCTGAAAATGTTACTATTGAGCCTAGGAGGCCATCTATTAAAGTGAAGTGTGCAACGTTTGCTGAACAGCAGCCACTGTGGCTACAATTGGCAATTATGGTATAATAATAAATGCTAAAATATTAATGTGACAGGACAAGTAGAAATTAGTCAGGAAGTCAAGGAAGTGATTTAGCAACAGCTGCTACATTATCAGTCATACCAGGTCAAGTAATGCTGAAGTGGTGAAACCACTTTCTTTTTAAAATTTAAACTATAATAATTTGAAAATGTAATAGATATTATGTAATAGATATTATCCCAGAGTCCATTTGTACTGAGTGAAAACTGAACTGATTAGTTTTTTATCATTGATTCTGGGTCATTTCTGAATTTAATGATTAGTCTTTACTTTGTAAAATGTCCTCATTAGTGAAAAATGTTCATCGTTATTTCCCAGAATACAAGCTGATGTTTTCACATTACTAAATCCGCTCAACTATTTAAAACAGAAATATATTTAGTTGGCTGTTGGACAAATAAAAACAACAAATCCCTTTATTGTTAAGCTGCTACCATCAAATACTTGAATATTCTGCCTATAGAGTATCAAAACCCTTTGCTGATTATCGTAATAGTGGACAATTTTCTGACAGTGGTCTTATTGATGAGTCTAATAGCTCATCATCTCAGTTTTGGCTTGTGCATGATGTAAATAGAGGAGGATGATGACCAACATCATCTACTAACCTCTGCACATTATAAAAAAACATATAGGAGTGGGTGTCAAGTGCGCCCAGGTTACCCAGAAAAACCCCTTAGAACAACTCACTAATTGGGTTGACAGTGATGCATTAAAATGGGTCATCCTGTAATTGCTCTTTCCTGTGGCTACTAGCTGGGCTGGGATTACATAACGATGATAAAGCTGCGGACCTGGCCTTCCAAGATAAAAGCTGCCATGCAGGACCCCGAGCATTCTCTAAATGCTTCTTCTAACAGGCCTTCTGAAGGAAGTGATTACTGCAGAGCTGTCCACTAATGCTCTACTGGACCCAACAGTGTACTCTGTAATTCATCAAAAAACATCCAGCAAAAAGCCTTGGCAACTTTGGAAATGCATGGATGATGAGTGGGCATGTTATTGCACAAAGATAAGCTGTGCATTGTTGCATTTTATGTGGTGACAAAAGGAGTTTTAGCTGCTCTTGTAAATAGACATGGATTCAGTGAGTTTTTACTCTTCAAAGCAAAGTGTCCACCGAGTCCTGTGGGGACATAATGAATAGCCCCATTAGTAACATAAAAGAAAAGTGGAATTCCTTTGCAGGGCTACTGAGGCCAGCTCCAGGGCTTCACAAGGCATCCCATCACCATATGACTAAATCAGATGCTATGGGTGATAAATATGGCCTCACAGTTGAGAGCAGCACAAATGACGCTCAGTTGTCTACTCAGGCCGGGAAGAGAAAATACTGCCACTTGGAAGACAATGTGGCTCCTGTGTAGAAATGTTGTTTATCTCATCAGGCTATGCTGTGCCAGGTTGTGCTGTGACTTGGATGCTATGAACTTATGCAATAGCTGCAGGAAGAGAGGCCTCTGTGGCACGCGTGTATTTCTGAAAAGAGGAAATGATAAGAATAAGTTCAGATGACGTAGTGCTATCGCCAAATATGAAATGGAATGCTACTGGTATGAAGAGGCATTCATGAGGGAATGCAGCTGGCTATATACAGACAATGGTGGAGTTATGAAAGTTTTAACTCAGCTACTCTAATCTACATTTTGAGTTTAACTTGTGTTTAACTTCTAAAGTGAGATTCAAATTTATGTTATATAACTCAAAAAACTAACTTTTTTAACCTTGTGTACGATTTTCATTTTTTTAGCATAAACATATGGCTACTGATAATCCCCAAAAGGCTAAGACAGAAAAAGATATTTAAAAAGGAAGTTTATAATTCCTCTAATGTTCACTTTTTTTCTATGAAAAAGTTACTACTAAATTTAGCTTTAGTCCTATGAAGTAGAAGAGTAATGGAGAAGCTGCGGCAAAAAAAAATGCAAGCCACTCATACATTTTTTTTTATTTTTACCAAAGACTAAAAAAAAAAAAAACCTGCAGGCAACCACTTCCAGCCTTAACTATGAAAAACAAAATGTATATTATATAACACATATGATTTGGGTTTTAAAACCACCTGCACTGACTGACTTTAGGAATATACCAGCTTCAGTATATATCATCAGAATTACAGCTTTGAAACAAATGACAAGAAACGGGTTAAAACCCACACTCCCTTCTCTACTAAATTTGAAGTCAACAATGGAAAATATTGGGTTTGTAGATTAAATAACTTACAGAGTGAGTAATAGGGTGCAGCCTGGAGAAGAACTGATTCATTGCTTTTGATGATTACATGTAATTTATGTATATGACTGCTGAAATTACACCCTGAAAACACTTAGATGTGAGTGATCTTTCTTAAGTATTAAAAAAGCTCTTAAAAGCCCTAAAGTGAAACAGTTTGATTGGGAAACATTAGGATAAATTACTTTTTAGTTGTATTGCTTACAGTTTAATACCAATGCCAGGTCACAGGCAGACAAAACATTAAACATCAACCACTGTCCGGATACACTGATAGATATCCCTGCTGATATGGCACATGTGGATTCATTATTTTGGTCTAAAATGTTTTTTAGAAGTAATTGAGAGTTAAAATATACAGGATTTTTTCCATGTATCATAATAACTAAACTGGGGTAAAACAAATTCTTTAACTTTGGGGAGCTGCTTTGGAATATTAATTTGGCTACATGCTCTTTTAAGTGCAAATGAGGTTAGAAAAAAAAGTTTAGTAACAACACGCTGCACTTGTCGAACTGCTGCTTAAGATACAGTTCAACTTTGATGTTGTACTTTTGAGCCTTTCAGAGTTATAAGCAGAAGTCTGTTAACTCAGTATGAAGGGAGAAGTGACTAAGCCACTGTTTCCCCTAAACTTATGTGTGCTGATAACACAATAATAACCTACCGTCCATTAGTCACTGAGTCAAAGTAAGTGTGTTCACTTTTGGTGGCTGATGTCAACATATGCACTTCACCACAGTTTCTGCCCCCCCTTTAACAGCACTGTTGCAAGTGCTACTTGTGACAAAGTTACACAGCAAAGAGAGAGAGAGAGAGAGAGAGAGAGAGATGTTTTCCACTGAACAGGAATAAAACTGTTTTGGCTCACATGCGCTGTCTGTGGCGAAACATGTCGCGGACAGAAAAGACTACAGAGAAAGAGAGAACATCACCGGCTTATATACATGCCTATAAATAACCAGCCAATCAGAGACCAGCCGCTGGGAGTTAAACTCGCCAATTAAAACGGAGAAAGAGCGAAATTAAGTCAGAGGCCTGTCGCGATTGGCCGGCTGTGATATCATTTGCCCCTTACGCTGCTAGTCGCTGATTGGCTGATACCCTGGCGTAATCCTGCCGTGAGGAAGGGGGGAGGCGGGGGGGACGGGCTTGGAGGTTTGAATAGGGAAGTTTGCAGAGCGCAGTTGTTCCCCATCTAGTCCGGTGTAGTGTTTGCAAACACCTTGAACGCGAGCGAGAGAAGGCGGGGGACTGACGGACGGACGCTCATCTGCTGCTGAAAGCATTTCGTCTTTCGTTTGCATCGCACGGGACCGCTCTTATTCCTCTCATTGGGTGTTTTTCTACCCGAGAAAAAATATTTAAGCGCAGCTAAATAGCTTTTTTTAAAAAAAAGAATAAGAAAAGAAACAGAGCTCTGGGAAAATGGATGTTCTACCCATGTGCAGCATCTTTCAAGAACTTCAAATAGTTCACGACACGGGCTATTTCTCAGCCTTACCGTCTCTGGAGGAGTACTGGCAGCAGGTGAATATATCTAACGTTACTATCAGCTGTTCTCTAAGTCAGTGTTAAAAGCGTGTGTGACAGAGCGGACTTAGCACGCTTCTTCTTTTGCTTTAATCAACATCGCGGGGGTTGTTCAGCGCGCTCCAGAAGTTAAAAACCCCCCATCATAACGGTTGTTGGCGCAGGTACCCGGTGCTTAGACGGCGCCCGGTCATTCACCTGACGTGCTGTTTTTTTTCACGATCGGTTTCGTTATGAAGTTTTTTGGCAGGCTGAAGTGGATCAGTGTGTCAGTCTGACAGCTGGAGTTGGGGCTCTGCTGCGCCAAGATGAATGGGGGGGGGGACGGAGTGAAGTGAAGCAGCAGCGGCAGCAGCAGCGTGTTTGGTGCTCTTATTACTGCGCTGCTGTACCGACTTCTTGTTTTTTAGCGGTGTGGTTTCAGGGCAGAAGAGCTTGGTTTCACTCAAAACACGAGTGTCCTAGCCGGTGCTGGAGGAAGTCGAATTTGAAGCCAGTCAGCAGTTCATTTGAAAATCAGATGTTATGTGTTAGCTCATGATCAGCTTTGAAAACAAGGAAATACGTCATGTTTTTTTTTTTACTCTTTATAAAATGAATTAGTCTCTCTTCACACTATTTTAAAACCTACGTTGTTAACTTTAAATGTGCAAATGACCAAAGTTTAAACCATACTTGAGATTTTTTTTACAATATTCCCACACTTTCTACTCTATAACATTTATTTTCATAGAGAATAAACAAGAAAAACATCCATTTGCATCCCTCTTGGATTTGAATGGGCTCCACAACATGACACTATCAAATGTAAGCCGTGGCCAATTCCTGCTCGCATGAGTAGACAGAAGCACAGCTGGAAAAGATCGTGTAAGGCTGCAAAAAGAAAGCCTGAAGGAAATATTTATTCTACATCTGCCTCAGCAAGCCTGCTGTCTCTGAGCAACTCCTTAATGAACTGTCCTTGCTTTTTTTTTTCTTCTTCTCCTTCTTCTTCTTCTTCTTCTTTTTTTCAACATTTTAATGTCCTCTGAAGTCAGTTTGAAGCCAGTGTGTCTTTTACGGTCCGGGGGCTTGAGTATGTGACACTGAGGAAGGATGTGATTGCATGTCAGAGGTACGCATGAGGAAAAGCAGCTGAATCGGGGGGGGTGGGTGGGAAGAAAGGGGGGGGGGGTGAACGGTTTCCTTAAAAGGACTCTAAATTTCATTCAAGTGAGTCATTGGAAGGCTGAAATGACAATGCACGTTTTAGTGCCTGGCTGCTGCTCAGGTGCAGGACGGACGGTTGGGAGTTAAAGCACTTTTTAAAGCCTGGAGAGATCACGTGACGGCTGGTGCACGTTATGATGTTTTGACGTGAGGCCGGCCTGATGATGAGGTGAAGGAGGTTGAGTTTAGCTTGGCATCCAGTGAAATGAAAATTAAGAATCAAGGCATGCAGATTCAGATGTGGGGCTGTTACTAATAATGACTCAAATAAGCAGTTAATCTGATTATTTTCTTACTATTCTTAATTCTTTTCCCTTGTCTATGAAACATTAAAAAAAGTAGTGAATAACCAACTCCACACAGCCCAAGGAGGTGTACTTATTTATTTATTTTTTCCCCTCAGTCCACAGTCCAAAACCAAAATATATTTCATTTATTATCATATGACACAAAGTAGTAGAAATCATTAAACTTGAGGAGCTTAAACCAACAGATCTTTAGCATTTTTGCTTCAAAGATGACTTTTTGAATTGCCTCGTCTTAACAGTTTTCACATTCAAACCTGATCACTATAATTATGAGCCTGGTATCTACCAGAAGGATAAGTGCAGTATTTGCTACAATTTCCTGCTGTAAGCATTTAACAAATATTACACCACATAAGGCATTTTGGGGCATGTGCACATGCATCATTTAAAAGGATTCCCCTCACAAGCGATCTGCTGATGTGAATGAAACTCCCCTCTTCAGGGCTGCTGTTGTAATTCATTTATTCTTACTGTATTTTCTCATTTGACCAGACGTGCTTGGAGTTGGAGCGTTATCTACAGAGCGAGCCTTACGTCTCCACATCCGACCTCAAGTTTGACGGCCAGGAGGACCTCTGGAGCAAGTTAATCTTGGCCTGTGGGGACAAAGCCAAGGCCGGTTCTGACCCAAAGCTGCCCCCTGCGCACGATGAGGACAATCAGGACAGCCCAATCTTGGACACCAACAGTGTGAATTCTGACGCCAGCAGCGAAGCTTCAGACAGTTCTGAGGAGCTCTCACCCACACACAGCTTTACCTCCAACCCTCTGGGCTCCGTCTTGGTTGGCTCTGGACCTTTTAGCCCTTCCGTCATTAGCACTCCCCCATCCTCTCCGGAGGCCAACTCTGAGGCCGGCAATGTGACAAACGGATGGGTCACCACACACGCTGAGTTGCACTTGCCGGTGAAAATAAGGAGCGGCGGGGTGGCAAAGAGTACGGAAAAGACGGGAATCATCTGCGGGGACGCGTCCCCGGACGGCAGGAGGCGAGTACACAGGTGTCACTTCAACGGGTGTCGCAAGGTTTACACGAAGAGCTCCCACCTAAAAGCACACCAGCGCACTCATACAGGTGAGTCTCAGAGCGGAGGTCGCCTGTACCAATGCCACTTGTGATGAGAGTAAACAGAAAGCTAGGAACAGAGGATGAGGGTCGTCTCTTCTGTTCATTCATTCAAAGAGTTAAAAAAAACTCAGTTTTTATTGAATGAAGAACAGAAGTGCTATTAATTCAGTCTTCCACCTTAATGGCATTGTCCATCTATTGTGTAATGTAATTAAAGGTCCACATTGCATGATGTCCTCAGCTGGAGCGCTGTGAGTATTAGCTCTGCATGGCTGGATACCTAAACTGTGACCTAATCTATCTGGAATGTGACTGACTGAGCCAGCGAGTGAGAGAGCGACAGAGAGAGAGAAAGAGAGAGAGAGAGGGAGGGAGGGAGGGAGGGAGCAGGGGGGAGGGGTTGCACATGAGAGATAAAAGGACTTCAAAACAGATTGCGTTTCACCATGGGAAAGGGGTGAATGGGCGGGGAGCCAGGGGGCACTGGGTTGGAAGGGCTCTGAATGGTCATTTGAGCCTTTCTTATTTTTGATTAGCAGCGTGAAATTGCACGTGTGGCTTTTTTTTTTTTTTTACTTCTTATTTTGCACAAAATCAACTGCACAGCATCGCTCCCAGCATTCATAGCATGTTTCAGGTTGCATCGAACCCCAGCTAGTGGTCCAACAGGTTTCAGTGGAATTCTGGTCTCGATTGGCTTGTCAGCACCCATGTCATCTGGCCTGGCCCCAGGGCTGATTGATGACCGCGTTTAAATAACCCAGCGCACCAATCAGGGCCTGAGCGGTGGGGGTTGGAGGGGGGACAAAAGCAACATTCCTTTTGTGTTTGTGTGCACGGTTCAGCCCGATTAATCGCCTCCCTGTTTTATCCCGCAGGTGAGAAACCATACAGGTGTTCATGGGAGGGCTGCGAGTGGCGTTTTGCACGGAGTGACGAGTTGACCAGACACTTCAGGAAGCACACTGGGGCAAAGCCATTCAAATGCAGTCACTGTGACAGGTAAGCCTGGACATTAATCAGCAAATAACATCAGCAGCTTTCAGCAAGCCTCAGTCCCTTTGAGACTGGGCTGAAGCATGCAGCTTTTTGTCGATGTGATCTGCTTTTCTTGCATCATACAGATAACGATGTATGTCTTTAAAGATCAGAAGCACTGATGCATTTTATTCATGTCGCTAAATATACGCTAGAATAAAGTATTTGCCTATATTAGCTTAGTGTAGATATGTGGCATTGATGTAAATGCCGGCTAATAAGTAACAAGAAAATGAAATGTCCCACTTCCTGTGTATCTAATAGGGCAAAAGAAATCAGTTTCTTTTCAGCGTGATTTTTTTTCCAGTCATTATTTCAATTAAATTAAAAAGCATGTGATCTATGAGACAAATCACTCAAATTTTCTGAATCCTTTAAAGCATTAATACTCAAAATCATTGATACACCAAGCTTCCTTCAAAGCATGTTTTAGAATCTGTCTCCCTCAGCAGTAATCCATTTTTACATTGTTAGTGACTTCCCTCTCTCCTCCCCTCCGTCCCCAGATGTTTCTCCAGGTCTGACCATCTGGCCCTCCACATGAAGAGGCACATCTAGAGCAGGGCAAGCACCAACCAAGCAACGCAGCGAAGGGGAAAGTCTTTAAAAGGAAAAATTTTAAAATGAAACAAACGCCGTCTCCCGACCAGTCTCTTGGTTGAACTGTCCCAGAGCAGAGTGGCGGGGGTGTGTTCCAGCCAAAGCATGCCGTTTTGCACCATACTGAAACCCAGTGCCTGCGGGACCTCTCTTTGGAGAAAGGCGCTCTGAAGGTTGTCTGTTGCAACAAGAGGACAAAATCATGGATGGGGGAAGAAATCTTTTGGATTGGGAAGGACTTAACACACACACACATACACACACACACAAAAAAGACAAAAAAAAAAAGTTAAAAGACACACAAACAAAAAGCGTGAATGATTTGTATGTATGGTGCATGATGTTTTGGGGACATCTCCCGGACAGCAGATACACTGGTACTTTACAAAACTGTCTGAGGTGAGCATGTGTGCACTGTGAATGTCTGAGATTGGCTGACCGGCCCCCTGGAAAGAGAGAAGAAGAAGAAGTTTTTTGGGTTTTTTTTTTTCTTTTTTTTGAGGAGAAGAGTTGGATTGATGGAAGGTGCGGGGCTGGTGCCAATGTTGCTGTGGACTGAATGGGTTTCTGGGGGAAACCGTTCCGCTTGTGTTTCCCCCAGTGGCAGTTTGGGGATGGGGCAGGATGGAGGTTCCTGCCTGTCCTGTCTGGCACCCAGACTGGGGGGGTTCTATGAAGCTTTTGAGGCCTTGGGTTCGACCACAGAGAGAAGGCGGATGTGTCTGCTGGTCAGTGACCCAGGGACCAAAGCTCCCCCCCCCCCCCTTGGTCACTGTATGACAGGAGCTTTTTTTGGTGTTTTTGGTGCAGCTACTAAATGTGCAATGTGTTATGTAGCCTGGTTTATTATTTTTTTACAAGCTACAAAGCTCATTTGTAGTCCAATTGTATAAGCTGTGTGCTTAGAGGTATAACACAACTATACTATAACTTCAGTATCATAGACAGGTGTTGCATGGTTCTAGGGTTTGTTCATTTCATGTTTCCACTGTAATCAGGACTGCAAATAGTTTCAATAAAAGTGCAGCTAAATGCAAAACGGTTAAATGTTACAATACTGTACATAAAGCCTTGATGATTTCCTCTTATTTTTTACAACATCATCCATTTCCTTCATTCTGGTTTCACATCTGGCTGGAGATTTCACCACTGCTTACTCATTTTCTCATTCATTCTATGCCTAGAGGAGTAATTTTGATTTTTGTACTTTCTTTTCTATCTAATAATGCACTGTTGACCTTAATGGTGCCTTATGCAAGTGGTTCAGCCCTGTGGCGGCGGCGGTTTTGCTCCCACGGGAAGCCACGTTTGTTGTATGGGTGATCTGACAAGCTTGATCAAGGCTCAGTTGCAAATGAACTTGCACCTCTTTGTGTTTAAATGCAGTTTCTGCATCTTTTCTGATTGTTAATGTGTTGTTAAAAATGTTAATATTTAGAAAAGTACCTTTTCCCTTTTTTTGAATCAGAGCACCAGTTTTAATGATGCACATCATATTCAGTAAGATAGAACATGTAAATTAGACAAATGTTGTATGTTTAAAGCACTTACATTCATTGATTAAAGATGTTAACTACTGTGTAGTATGTACTCGAGTCCATCACACACAGCTTTAAAGGTACAAAACAGCCAGACTTGGTAAACAAAAGTGGGATTTTATGTGTAGTTCATGCAGTGGTGCTCCTTCTCCTCTGTATCCCTCCCTGCTGTCACCAACACCGTCCTCTCCTCCCTGTCCCCCCTCTGTCCCTCCCTCCAAGTTGGACTGAAGAAAAAGCTAAAGATTTATTGTAATTAACAGGCTGCAGTCGGACAGGCCTCGCCTTGTACTGCCTCTCAGTAATGAATTGCTAAAGGCTTTGTTGGCATGGAATCTGTCACAGACTGCTGACTGTGTAGGTTGGTTATTGACCTGTCTGGGGGAGCGTTGTTTTAGCCAAGCTGCAACAGTAATATGAAAACCACAGGAGCGAGCGAGGGGGCGGGGGAGGCTCTCGGGAGGAGATACTGAATTTCCATGTGCAGCGTCAAGGGGTGACGGTGCATATGGAAATTCGTCAAAACACAAAAAAAATCCCATCACTATCTCCCTTGGAGGTGAATCTGTGGTGTTTTATGGCAGGTGGAGGGAGACGTAAAGGCTAAGGCCTCACCAACTATGGGGATCACACTTATTACCGTTTCAGGATAAAGTGATCCATGCCTCCCACTCCAGATCAGCGACCTTGCTGTAGGAATTCGATGTTGCAGCAAGTTGCAGGGCCGCACGCTACGACTTATGGATTTCAGATCAGAAGGGCGAAACAGACTGGATGAGTACAAACCTGAAACTGCTTGCTGCAATAGATTTGGGAGTGCTGGCAGTGCCTTTTGTTGGCATAGAAAGAGAACATCCATTCTGTGAAAACAGCAGCCAATATTGTTCAAGTGGTAATTGAGCCTTGATTAAGCCCCATGTTTGCTTGCATCTTTTCACACTTTTCATCATCTCTTTCATCCCACCAACCCAACTCATCCGTCACACACACACACACACAAACACACACAAACACACACACACAGCTCTTTGTTCTCAACTGAATCTTTGTATAGAAAGAAAAAAAAAAACTTTTGTAAAATTGTTATGTTTATGCTTTATGAAATTTTTATTTGAAATTGTTTTGCAAAATTGTTATATTTCTGTATGAATGTATTTTTTATTGGAATAATAAGAAATTCTTATCTGACTTTGGCTTGCTTCCTTTGTCTCATTTGTTAATTCTCCTCAGTTATGCTTCATTATTGTGAAAGTTTTTTTGGGTTTTTTTGTCCTTTTTTCTTGGTTTGCCCGTGGGAGGTTTGCAGCTTATTGAGGATGAATGGCTGCATTTCAGCTGCACCCTGCCCTCCCGTAATATCCGCACAATTAGATTAGGGCCGGGATGTGAGTGTCAGGGGCACATATGTAACAATTTGAATTTGTCACTGAAACAATATGCTAGAATCCTTTCTTTTTCAAACACTCTGTGAAACAGCTGCACCTTCTGCTGCCAGAAGCTCTAAAAGGCCTCACCTCTTCCTGTCTTGTAAATACCAGCATTGAAATATCTCCTTGGAACAAGCAAATTACATCTTTGTAGAAACTGGTTGCTAAAGACAGAAACCTGACACACCTCGCTCCCAGTGGCTAACATTCACATACAGCTTCCTTTTTTTAAAATTCCCTTAAACCCCCCCTAGAAAAAGTTTTTGTAAAACCTCACTGCAGTGGCTTCAAATCTAAGAGCGACTGACTGCTACTCCTTAGAGCTAGCTAGCTCTCATCAAAGCAGTATAAATAATTTATCTCCATCTCTTACAGCCCATGGCATTTAATTAGAGAGCCGCTTTTATACATTTGTTAGATAATTACTCTACTTGACACAGATAATGATACAAAACAGCAGTGGATAAACCAAAGAGCTTGGTTTAACTTAGAAACTAACAAGAAAATAAGAATAGGAACGCTAGAAAAAAACGACAGCTTTCTTCTCTTCTCCCTTGCTCTCGGTGATGACCTAGAATGGGCAGGCAACTTATTAGCTCCTCTGATTTCCAGTAAAAGCTCTGTGGTTTATAAATGAAGCTTTGCCTGCAGTTGGTAATTAAGCTCGCTTTGGAGAACCTCCCAGCCTTGGAGTGGCAAACAGTGTTGTTTTTGCCTGAAATTCTGCAGCTCCTTGATCTCTCAAAACTACTGCCTCACTTGATTCCCTCCGCTTCAAATCTACCTATGATGCATAATGCATGGCTGAAGAGCAAGGCAAGCGGCGAAGCAGCATTCAGATTCTAGACTTCTTTCTTGACCTGCACATACAAAAAAAAATCCTGGAGGTTCAGATGCCTGTTTCTAACCTCTTGAAGAAGTTGGGCACATGTTGCATTTAGTCTCCATGCAGCTGACTCACATCCTCGTGATAGAGGCTGAACATCCCCTTGTGAAGGGGACCATCATGGATAAAGTTTCTTGTCAATGTGGCACTGAGATCGCAAAAGACCCTTTGATGTATCCGGACTGAAAGTCCTCCAAATGCTTTCCCACATTGATATTATAACAAAGACTAAAACCCTGAGGATTATGGGTAACAATGAATCACTTTTAGAAGCCATACATCTTATCTTAATGTCTTGGGGGAGTGCATAAGATCTAGGGCTGTGTCCAATGATCATGTAATGGTTTGAGTACATGTTATGGCTAATCTGTGAGGGAAGGTAACATAATACATTTACTCAAGTGCTGCACTTAATTACGATTTAGAGGTACCCTCACTTTACCTCAGTATTTCTATTTTATGCTCCTCTGTACCTCTTCTTCTCCACATTTAAAGGGAAATGTTTTACTTTTCTTTACCACTAATTCAACAGTTTTCCAGATCAACATTTTTACATTAACCAAAAAAAAAAAAAAAGCTCATAAAATGTTTTGCATTGCACTGGAGACTGACCTGCTCCTAAATTTTATTGTTTCATTTAAACCAAAATCAGGTAGAATTGTACATTATGTCCTACAAATTAAAATTTAGGAACAAAAAGTCCTGAAAATAAATGAGATAAGTATATCAGATGTTCTTTTTTTCTCTCCCATTAGTCATTTCACCCCCACCCCACCCCACCCCACCCCACCCCTTAGTCTGGGAGTCAGTAGACAAAACTACTGAAATGCATGTGCAGTTGAAACTGCTTATAGATCAGTTATTTGTGTGTTCATGCATCACTATTAATCTAGTAATGTCATTCGCAGTAATATATTGGTAAGAGATGTTTTATTTTTCTACAGAGGAATTGTAATACCTCAATGTAAATTGAGCTACACTTCTGTGCTTTCACTGAAAGTTATAACCCTTCAGATTTTCATTTAATAAAGCCCCATTTATGCTAGTGCTTTAAGGGGACATTTTTTTCTGAAATGGCCATTCAATGCATTTACATTACTGTAGTTAACTCTCTATGTAGTAGTTTTTTGGTAGTTGAGAGCTCTGTCATTCACAGGCTGGATTCAGATTTGCTTCCGAAACAGGGAAGATCCATAAGGATCAGTGTATGTATGTAATAGTCCATTTGGATCTCAAACTCACTGTGGAGGAGCTTAATCCATAGGCTAAAATTCAGTGGGAAGTCGTTCATACAACTTGGTATACATAAATATATACGAAGTTGTATGAACCATCTACTTATATGAATGCAGAAGGCGTTTGCTGATAAGAGCATTTTAAATCTTAGTATTGTTACTTTTAGTTCAGTAAAAATCCCAAGCACTTTTTCCACTGCTGACAGCAAGGCTGAATTAGCTGCCAGGCAGCTGCCCCAGTCTGGATCCAGGCCTCCAAAGGGCTCCAAAGGCTGGTGGTAATTTGATTAAATGCAAATTTATCAGGAAAAAGCACCATCTGATATCAACTATAGTGATACAGGCGAGATACAGATCCAATACTTGTCTGCTGCTGGTCTCCACACCAGCGTTACCATTATTCTTAACACGAATTGAGGAATAATTCAAGTATTTACAGTGCATTTTAAGGGCATATCTACTTTCTTGTGATATACTGAGCCAGTCACACTGAAGAGAAACGAGCATGTGATTCACAATCATTTCAAAGCTGTCCTGTGTCTGCGACAGTTGTATCAGTGGATCTCAATGAATGTGACTATCTCTCACTACATAATTGCAAAGGGATTACTATTTTATCACTTTCTTTCAAGCAGAAGGCCTTCCAATTGTGGATAGTAAAATAAATCATTATCCAAAATTGCTGTGAAATAACAGACGTGCTGCAGGAGTGAGAGATTGCCTCGTCTGAGTCTCACACACACACACGCTCACATGCACACACACACAGACACGAGAAAATGGACTATGATGGAGGCACACAGGGAGTTAAATGAGGGGAAATAATAAGGAAAGAGGAGGTTATCAAGCTCTGAGCCTGGTTCATTCAGCCAGCCAGACTGCAAGTCATCACATATGCAGACTTTACTCTGAAAGCTCCAGAGTCAGGGCTTTCTCTCCCACCTCTCTCCCCCTCTCTCCCCCTCTCTTTCTGTTAATGGAGTCTATTAGGACTTGGCTTGTAGGGAGAATAGGACTGAAATCAGAGGTCACCGACCCTCCTTTATGCCCCGGGCTTGCCAGCACCACAACTGCATTTGCCACCAATGTGCAATAATCACCATCATCACCATCATCATCATCATCATCATCATCATCATCATCACTGATGTTATCTGCCTCTCTTACTTATTCCCATCTCAAAACCTTGAGTATCACCAGAACTATTGTTATCCTGCTGGCCTAATATAACTCCTCCCTCTCCCCCGTAAATAATGCATATTTTCTTAAACGAAGCTCCATAGTAAATTAGATTCTACACCTAATTACCATGTTGCAATTAGCAGAAGAAATGAGAGAGGATCTAAGAACCTCGCCCACAACACAACTCTGCCAGATTAGATGTTTTTTTTTTCCCTCTCTGTTCTACTTTGTTTTCTATTAAAACTCTAGAAATATGCATGAAATTCTGCAGCTCTATTTGTCTTTCAGCATAGATTAATTTCTCACTTAAATGGTTAAAGCAACAGCTCTTTTGAAATCCGAGCTGCAATCCTCAGAGGGGGCCCCGACCAGCCCTGAAAGAAGCAACAGCTCTGGGAGAGATTTGAGGGTGACACACTGTAGCAGCCAGCGGGTGGTTACCAGGAAACCTCTGCCAGCTGATGTCACTGAGCATGACCTCGTCGCAGAACTCAAGATGAACCGGCGAGCATGTCTGAGTGCTTTGCAAAGTAGCGAGTTCCCAGTGGAAGGATTAGTTTGACTAATAAAACATATTTTTCAAAGGTAGGTCTGCTCCGTCACTCTGTCTAAGCACACTGAGCCTCGTCATAGAGCCACACTGTGCCTCGTGTAATAGGTTCAAACATTAATCATGAATTAAAAAAGTTCAAAAAAGTATTTATCGCTGCTTCTACTTATTCATTAACTTTATGTAACCTTTATGTGGTTGCACTGCAAAAACGGTGGTTTCAAGGCCAGATGAACCTTTAGGGGGCAAGAGGGCAAATATTAACAGCTGGTTACAAATGAATTGAACACGGAGTTGATTCAAATTAACAAACTCATGTGGAATACAACTTAGATGGTTATACATTTGCAGGAATCTTGGCAAGGCATAGGGAGGAAAGTGATAATAATTATTCCTCCAATAGAAGAACACATACTTCATGGGCACACATGGATGGCTGGGTTGAGGAAGAGCTTTTGAAATTTAACAAAAACAGCAGTTCAAATTAGCACAGACCGACTGACAGAGGTCATCTGTCACTGTCTCCTTTTCTTGGTTGGTGTTTCAGTTATTGTGCTTGTTTCTGGTCCGCCAACTGTGGTTTAAGTTCCAACTAATGAAATCTGTCTTATAAAATAACTATCTAATGGACACAGGTTAACTTTTTCTTCAACAGAATATTTCATAAAAAATCCTGTGAAAACCATGTACTTCAAAATATAAACTTTTAATGAAACAGTGAGGAACAATCCTACTTTTTATCTTTTTGACAATGCAATTTGTAGATCATCTAATTGGTTTTTAAGTAAGTTTATTTAGTTTGAGAAGTGAAATGTTCTCCCAGAAAGTAACACTTGATGCTTTAATTTTATCTTAAAATTTCTAGATACATGGTCTTCACTGGATAGAAATGAATTTTCAAATATTTTTTTGATTTTTACCACATAATAGTCAGTATAAATGGATTGTGTCTGGGCGATATGGTTCGAGTCCTTATCATTATAATTAAAAGAGATATTTCTAATGTGGATACGATGACAGGACAAATGTTTCAATGCAGCTGATGTTCAAAGCCCTGATCTTTGTTTCATTTCTCTGCTTTACAGGAAACCAAACTCTTGATGTGGGTTCAGTTCACTCGCTCATTTCCATCAGAAACCACAGTGATGAACTGGATGTACAGACTCATAAGGAAGCAGAAAAGCTGAATTTGGCTCTACTTTTCAATGCATTGTCACTGGTAAGGCTCTGGTCAATCGATCACATGTTTCTGGCAGTTTATTTTGTTATGTGGAAAAACATAAATTTGCAGAACGTTAATATGATTGGATCCTATGACACGGACAGTTAATAAACTATAGTATTAAACAGTAACGCAGCTCAAATGGAGACATTAAGGTCATATTGATCTGTTCAAATTAATTAATGAATATAGGAAAACAGAGATGCAATTAGCTGAAAAATAAGCAGGTACAGTAATGATATTTGTTCACTGTGTGTGTGGGAGTGTGTACCCGGTTGCGAGGACGTGCCTGAGTACTGTAATGGAGAGACTCAGAGAGTGACGGAGGAGTCTCTGGGTTCACACGCAGTCCTCAGAAGATGTAACTCCAAAGCTCAAGGTAAATGAGTCCATTTGAATACAAATCCGGGTCAAATTGGGTCACAATCATAATTGTCTGTGTAATTAGATTCACTCTCAGAGTCTCTGGCTTGTGTCAGTCTGGCAGACAGCGGCGGTGTACTCAGGAGAATGGACCAAAATACACTGTTAGCCTGTGGAGCCAGGGGTCGAACGGTCAAGAAGAGGTGAGGACAGGCGAGTGCACATTCCCATATAATGGTCTCTGGTGTAATGATGTTTTTGTCCCTGCCCTTTCCCACTCTCATTAAAGCATTCTTGCTAGGTCACATTGCTTTCAGAACTCTAGATGCAATGCTTTGCCGGTTTATGTACACTAATGATCTCAGTCGTTATGGTACTCACATGGCATTGGTGGTCATTTTAAACAACGTGTTGCTATGCTGTTTCATGTAAACGGCAGCATGTTGACGAAAATAACTGCAATGTCATTTCTTAACTCAGAGAGGCTGTGTTTTCAGCCTAGGGCTTTTTCTCCAACCATGCAGCCGATACACAATCTAAAGTGTTGGGATTTCATTTAAAACATCTAAGCAAGATGTCAGGCTTTATGAAAAGCTGGTATGATTTTCAATTTCTAGTGCTATTGTAGTGGTAGTGAGAAGAGACACTTATTAGTTAAAGTCAAGGCCTGAGATGCTTTGAAAAGTCCTCTTTTCTCTTCTACAGGTTAACAGTGTGCATTTGCATTAATCACCATGACAACTGCCTCCTGACTGTGTGCTGTGCCTGGCAGAGAGAAGAAAGCAAGCAGCAGAGAGATAGCGATAGCCTCGTGACAAGTTGTATTTTAATTTCACACTGTGTGAATATTTTCTCTTCAAACTTACTAGGACGCACTCTGCTTTGCTCAAATCACATTTACTGTAGGAAAATATGAGGTCATGGCATACAAGCTCTATTACTTTTTCTTTGTAAGAGCATATCTGTCCAATAACCCTGTGTGCAGATATGCACAAAATCAGGCTTGCAGGTTTTTCATCAATCTACCTATTTCTTTGTACATTTATCATGCGCAGGAATGCAAAAGGCTGCGACATAAAGCAAAAAGCAGGAGGCAGCTTACTAGTCAATTACAGGGATACATATATACAAACATATTTATATGTGCACTTTAGAGCTTTATATTGTCTCTTATATTGTCTGAAGTATCTGAACAACTATATGATTGATGGCCATAAAATTTCATGCAGACACTGTGGTTGTCAGAAGGTTAATCCTAACAATCATGCAATGTTCTGATGTTAAACGTTACCAATTTTCACTTTTCCTGTAAAATAACTCAGCATCAACATTTACTCACTAAATGAATAGTGAGTTGAATAAATGGCACTAAATGTGGCACCGTAAAATCACGTTTGTCATTTCAAGGGAATGTGTTGTAATTTCTTGACTTTCCTGCCAATGCTACGATCACATGAAAATCTAATGTGTCCATTATTATGGTTTATTTAAAACGAACTACATATAGCCTCAGTGACACTCTGTGTTCAGCCAATGTCAACATGGGAACATGCAAAACTAAGGTGTTATATAATAGCAAACATTACACCTGCATTTACAGTCGTGGGTTGTTTGCTTGGCAGTAGACTTTTTGAACCAGTGAAATGCAATAATATTCCCTGGGATAATCTAGGCAGGTTACATGAACAAATATTGCTGCTGTGTTGAATTTCTTGAATATCACCTTAACTGTAGCAAAATGGTTCAGGATCTGCATCTCTGACCCCGACATTAAATGCCAGTATTAAGGAAGCTGAGTTGTTCTCAATTAAACTGAAGCACTCATTCTATCTGCTGCTTGAGTGTTGCGTCCTGCTCATTGTCAGGAAAAGCACAACACTTATCATCTTAGCATCTTTGGCAATATAAATAACTAATGTAAAGCAAGCAAACACATGATTGTTGATTAGTAACTGAAATACTATTACCCAATTTAGGAAGAGTAACATGTAATATTACACATAAATATGATGAGATTACAGTTAAATGTCACATTTTAATGTGCTGTAGCCAAAAATACTTAAGATATGATCCAAACTCAGTTGAGGATCCAAACAATATAAGCAACTCAACCAACAGCTAGCTGACAGCTATGAAGACACAAGCTATGCAGTCACAAGGACATCTCGGGGTTACCAGAAAGGGTATTTCCCTTACTTTGGTGGAGACTAACTGCCTGCCCACAACCCCTGCACCAGGCCGACCCATCCTGCAGCGGTCTGTCCTCTGAATGCAAACAAAAGTGTTTCAAAGCAGTAAAATAGGAAACAAGATGACCACCAAACTGTCTGAGTAACACAGCATTACAAAGACTCTGTACTATGTTTAAATTCAAATTTAAGTACCTTATTCTTCACTCTAAAAAAACTGACACGTCATTACTGAGGGCACACAAGTACAAATCTTGAAATCATCATTGGCTCTACAAAAATTAACGTTACTAAATGATTGTGCAGGCCTATTTGTCATCACAAGTATGCAAATGTAGCCATGTTAAGTCAATCATCAGGTTTTATGTGTTTGATATTTACATTTCCCTTCATCATCTCTCATTAAAACCTGAGGCTACAAACGAACACTCACGCAGAATATTAATCCTCCTCTCTCTACCTCCATCTCAGGAATTAATTTTTGCAATGCACACTAGTTTTCTTTGGACTAGACCCTAATTAATTTTTGGTCACACTAATTAATTATTGACTGAAAAGTGAAGAGCATGTAGGAAATGCTATAGCATGTGATGAGGAAGAGGGGAGATAAAGATGTTGCTGCTGGTGTCGGAGGCAGCGGGTTGATCTACATGCAAAAACAGTGTGAGAGTATGTAAAATGAATCTAGTGAAAAGAAGGTGAAAAGTGGTTGTTTTGCATTTTGAAAGCCTTAACTCTTAACTTGTAATATAATTTGTAACTTGTCTGTGCATGTTTATCATAACTTTTAAATTGCTCTCATAACACTGTAGCATATAAATACAAATTAAGTGTGTATTAGTGCTGCATTTGTTTTTTCCCTTGCATATGCTGTCATCAGTTCATTGCTCTCTGGGTTCCAAATATGCAAATGGTCTTTGCAGCCATATTGTAAAAAAAGAAAAAAATACATTATCGAATCAAAGAACAGGGAGGAAGGGCATGCACTTTCTATTTTGGGCTGGCATGTTATCCAGCATTTTCAAAGATTAATTGTAGCTCCCAGTGGAAAAAGACATCTGTCCTCCAATTATGAAGTGATTGTTTTGTTTTGCCGGCTTATTCTTTGGGTCAAGAGGTCTTGTAGTAAAATATAAATGACTCGGGCCGTGAACGACCTCTCTTGCATACTGATGCATAATGTTTCCGAGACGACACTTAGGAATGTTAAGAGGTTTCATAACCCTGGATTGACATTGAGGCTAATGGTAGCTTTTCTCTGGGAAGTGAGTAGCCTCTAAGTACTACAGTCAGCTTGGAAGAAAGCTGAGAAAGGGAGCAAACATGACGTTGTGGTTATGTAGAATCCTTACATCTCCACTTTTGGTGAATTTCATACTTTCATGTCTCGTCATAAGTCTCAAACCAAAGCTGTTTATCCTTACCTCTTGACATTTTGAAGATAGGAGGCTTTAAAACCACAACGATAAGCTATTTTTATAGATGGAATTTGTTTTCTTTTTTCTTTCTAGAAAGTTAAGCAGTAACAACCACATGTGCAGATCTGTTTTTTATTTTTTGCTGATGGGAAATTCTTTACATGTGTAATCATATGTCCTCCTTTCATGCAGTACATGGTAATAAAATCAGATCTAAACCTCCTCAGATAGCAAGCAACTGCAGAATCACAGTGATATTCCAGCCCAATGTGTCTGAGTGTCAAGGCAGAGAGGCTGACTGACTGCACCATGTCACGTCCAATCACTGCAGCAGACAAGCAACAGGTTACTTTGCATTTTAATTATGAGAAGGTCAGGCCAGGGTTTGTTCGCCTGCATTGTGGTTCATGTGATTAAACATGCACCAAACGCATAATTTATAGAGCATGGAGGACGCTTTGACCCCATCGCGATTTTACAATCTTCACAAGCCTTTGTTAGTGCAACATAAATAGTGCCAGTAATTTATAGTAGAAAGATGAGGATTATTGTTGGGGGAAAAAAGAAGAGAAAAAAAAAAGCGATGATATATTTTAAGGCTATTTCATTAACTCTGTTTCTTCAAGTTCCAGGCTTCTTGCCTCGTCACATTTTTGTTTTTTAACAAGTGTTCTCTTGCCAAATGAAACAGGAAATGTCACTGGCCAGAGAGCACAATTCTCACAATAAACCTGCGGTTGCAAGTTCTTGTGTTGCTTGCAGTTTTTGTCAACCAGAAGATTTTACTGTGGTTCTCATTATGCAGTCGCATTGAGCTATTCTGAGGTGCCAGTACACACAAATACTCATACATGAGGTGAAAAACTGCGTAGCTGACATGAATTACATGCTGCTGCTCCTGAAATTCAAAAACATCACTTCTTTCTGGGTGCCAACCAGCAACCTCCAGCCTCTCAACAGAATCTACAAAAAGTTACCCCTTTATTCTCAATTTATTTCCCATGGAATACTGCTCTAATTCACATCCAACCCCCCCTCCTCCTGTAAAAAGTTTACAGATGCCATTCACTTTGCTGTAGAACAGTAGCCTGGCCCCGCTCCATAAGATCTAGTTCTCAGACTTTAGCCTTTTCCCATTTGCATACTGTAACACAGCAGGGGAGGGAGGGCTAACTTTCTCACATGGGAGGCCAAAGACTGTGACATAATTGTTTGGCACATTATTAACACTCGGTGGCTGTGAATGCAGCCTCCCATGCTTGGCTGGAGAATACACTCCAAGCAGAAACTGGACGTTTTGTCATTTGAGCAAAAAGGGAGGGGTCACTATCAAAATAATGCGTTCCCACCCGCCCTCTAGGAAATGCTTGCCCACCCGTGTCCTACTGATGTCAACACTGAGCAAAACAAAAAGAGCAATAACCTGTCATAGCCTAAGGGCTGCCCTGCTCTAGGGGCGGGGGGCCCAATCATGTCGTTTTAGACAGAAGCACTTTCAATGACAATAATCCACTCTCATCACGCCGGTAATGGTGTTTTTCAATATTGCTCTCCAGGTCCGCTTGCAATCCAAAACCATGAGCATCCTTCAGTGGTTTTGAACAGACACCAGACTAGACAAACAGTGAAGGTGACGACATCCCTCCCCCTCCTCCTGCTCCTCTGCTGATATTACTCTTGGCCTTAAAGAGCCCCTGGAAAATTCCCCTATGATGAGCTGGAGGCGTCTGTTCAGTGGAAAGGTGATTTCCATAAACCAGGTCACTGTGGTGGTGGTTAGGACTATGATCACTCATATGCACCTCACCATGAGGGGATACTATTGTTTTGTCCCTCTGCCAAGCTCTTGTTGCTTCCTCTAAATGGGTAACGGCTCTCTGTTCTGTAAACAAGGAGGTTTTGCTCCTGCTGGAGGTTAAGATAAGAGAAGAAGAGGCTGAAATGCTGCCCCTGAAAGTCTGCCCCTGCTTCGGTTAGTTCCACATGACATTTGACCAAAAAATTCCAAGTCCATAGTGAGTAGGAATTTTTGGTCAAATGTCATCACCCTAAATGATAAACACCTGGAATTGTTTTAAAACTTTCTTACAAATTAACCAGGTTCTTTGCTGACATGTCAAATATGGTCGACAATATAAATCTTAAAATCAAAAAAATTACATCTGTATTTTGAACTAAAACATATGAGAAATATGACAAATTCTGTGGAAATACACCAACATGGTGAAAATTACTTTATTGGCTGTTTTTTTTTTTGTCCTTCAGTATAATTTGGCACAATATGAAAGTGAAAGAATGGCACACTACTTAAAGAGACAGCACCAACTGAACTACTGATTCACACTTTCTTTCACTTTCTGTTGCACACTGCACAGTTTCATTTTGAATCGCGGGGAAATTTTGTCTTGCATCACCAGAGGTTGTTTGTTCTAGAGTTGGATTTCAGGATTATTTTTACTGTAAGTCGATCTACTGATCATTTTGTGTTTTAATTAATTAACTGTTTGCTCTAAAAATGACAGAAAACAGAAGATATCACAACTTTTCACTGTCACAATTTCCCAAATTAACATCTTTAGAAGTATTATTTTGTCAAACCAACAGTCCCAAGCCCATACATACCCATCATGTGAGATATAGAAAAGCAGCCAATCCCAACAGTTTGGAATCATAATCTAGAAGTAAATGTTTGTGTCTGTACTTTTGCTTAAAAAAATGTACTATAAATTGATTATCAAAGTTTGGGGAATTTTTTTTCTATATATTGACTAATTATTGACAAACTCCTGACCTGAAATTTCATGGCATAACCTCTGCAGTACTTTACTTTCTTGGTTTTGGATGTCTAGATCACACAAACAAACTAAAATGTGTTATCAAGCAAGCTGCTCGGTGGACTTTGTTGCTTTGGAAGGGAGCCAGCTAGCTTGTTCCATGTTTCCGATCTCTGTGCTAAGCTAAGCTAATATCTGCCGGCTCCAGTCACATACAGTATTTACAATGTACTAGGTTTGATCAAAACTTCCAGGCATTGTTTAATTATGTATGAATAGAGCACTGCTAAATGATGTGCCTGTAGCATGTGCCAGCAATAACTTTCATAAGTAAGTTTTCAAAGTTTCATCGTTTGATCATCATCAGCAAAACCAGAGTTGCAAATGTTTTAGTGACCACTGCTACGGGCAGCAATGTATCTCAATCTGTCATAAAAATGATCAGGAGCTGCAGGCAAGGCCCTCATCTCTCCAAAATGTATTCTCAACTTTATTAGAAAGGTTGTTGGGTAAAACTTCTGTGCTATTATACATTCATATGGGCTGCTTTTTAAAATTTAACCCATCTACCTTTCTCCTTTTGCGGAGCTCTGCTGTTAAAGATAGAATCCAGCAGAACTTAAGCACAAATCTGCTGGAGATGCACTTTTGGTATGAATTTTAAAAAGGGGAGAAATTAGCTTTTCAAGTTCGCACCAACAGAATGATGATGCGCACACACACACACACACACACACACACACACACATACAGAGACCCAGTATCTGTGCTCCAACATACACTGAACCTATTTGTCTGCTGTTTGTTTTCAAGTCATAGTTGGATCACAGAACAAAAAAAAACAAAACTCAGCTAAGTTTATATTTTAATTAGTTTACCACTGTTGCATACACAAATCATAATTCTGCCAACACCCCACAGTTATGGATCCCAATAAATGAAATGTACATTTTGAAAATTGAGCAGGCACGCTTCCAGAATAAAGGCCTAGTTAATCATACGCAGACAGTTATTCATTGATTCTCTACATCAAGTCGACTTCTGATACAACACTTCCTTCTCATTTCCCCGCCAGCTATTCATTCCTTTTATTTGCATGACAGACTTCTTGCAAGAACTGTCCTTTTTTCACTGACATTGTTTGGTTTTGTCGGTACGTATCCTGTTGTTTTGTTTTGAGGGTGTAAAGGTCTTTGGGAGACTGAGACAGCCGTATCAACCCTGTTTAGCATAAAGCTTGTGGCTGGCCCCGTCCGTGGCCTAATGAAAAGTAGAAGATAGGCTATGCTTGTCATGCTTGGCTAGCCCTGTGATCGGCAGACTGTGGACAGTTACTCTGCTTGCATGCCAATTAATCTCAGCCTCTGAATTTCCCACCGTCCCTGTTTTATTCACTGCTTAATGGTGAAAGTCTGAGGGCTGCTTTGAAACAAATAGTCATCACAACAATGCATGTTGGATTTACGTGCATGGCACAGACTTTATCTGGACATTTTATAGTTTTGCACAGATTGATTTTGCTGAATTCACTTTGCATGCTCGCTTCAGATATGGACTTTAGAGTCTAATGGTTTTATTTAGCCGCAGATAAAATAAGGCAGTAGGAGTCCCAGTTGTGGCGGATTACAGCTTTCCACGGACTGTTAGATGCCTCTCAGGATCATATTTTCCACCTTTTGATATGGTGCATTGGTTAAAGGGCACTTTCAGGCGTATTAGCATGCTGCTCAGGCAGCCACTGAACATTATTATTCTCTTTTATTTATATGTCAAAGCAGTGGGAGGAACCTGGATCCCAGCTCGGGCTCAAACGCTCCTGGCTCTGTCTCAACAGACAGCCTGAGTGTCTTTAAATGGCCAGTCATCGGCATCGGAGAGCAGATAAAGATGGATTTCAGATGAAGATTCATCGGGTGAAAACAGACCTGAGCTTGCTGTTTTCTCCCCCTCATCACTCATCACACATCATCTGCTACATGCTTACACAGAAATAAATAACAAAAAAAAAAATCAGAAAAGTACTCATACAGCTATTTTACAAATCAACAAAGAGCTGACAAAAAAAGCCCACTCATCATTAATAATAGAAGTGTTGGCTAAGCTCACAAGGCAACAGGAATCCAGGTTACAATTTATGGGATAAATATTTCATTGCTAACATCTGTCTGTATATTCTGTGCCAGTGTGTTTTGAAGTTGTTACAAATGAACGTCAAACGGAAAGTAAGTGAACAAGCCGTCGAGGGAGCGGAACAAAGATGTAGCAGTGCTGGGAGGAGAAAGAAAGATTCACAGGAAGAAAAAAAAACTGAACAGCAAACAATTTTCCTTGGCTCGTCAAACAAATTAAATATGCAGTTTGGCGGACTTCACAGTGTTGCTCATGCACAGAGAAAAAAACACAATAAATAAGAACAGGAGAGAGGGTGCAGAGGGGGGTTGTGGGTCGGAGGGGGGGTATTTGTGCCCTCCTAACCCCCCCTCCTTCTCTGTTGGAGCCGTGCCATGGCTTGGACAGTACTCGCATTCTTCCATGGCTTATCCCAGGTCTATTCAATTAAGCGCTAATAGGCAACCACACAAAAAAAAGCTCTCAAATTTAAAAAAAAGGAGGGGAGGTGCTCACTTTGCGTACACCAAAATTATTCTAGGCTCCTTTTATTTCATGACTTTGAGGGGAATGCCCACCTAATTGCTCGTACTGTATCTTATTTCCTGTGTTTTGTTTACTGCCCGGGGTTTTGACTTGATTATGCCCTGAGGAATCCCCCCTTGAGACAACTGTCTGCTCACTTGAACATGGTCAATAGGGGAGCAGCACCTAAAATGGGACTTGACGGCTCTGCTTTGACAGCCTCTTCCAGCCGCGGTGCACAGGTCAATATGTCAAACAGCCCACTTTGGCTAAAGTCCCGTGTTTTGACAGACATTTTAAAGCGCTTATTGCGAGAAATACCAATAAGTTAACAATTCAAATTAGTACCAGCTTCCTTCCTTGTGCTAAATAGCTTCCACTGCCATTGTATAATCAAGAAGAAAAGAATAACACAGAACATGAATACAAAGTGCCTATAGCAAAGCACCATACTGAGCAGAGACTAAAGCAGTTGCCACATCAGAGCACATCCATATGAAATGAGTTACTGATCGGGCTGTTTTTCAGCTTCAGAGAATATGGCACCGAATCAAAAACCCACACTTTCAAGACGGAGGCAACCCCCCCCCAACCACCACCACCACCATCACCACCGCCGCGCAGCCATCCCCCCTAACAACCAAAAAACAAGGCTCAGGAGCCAAGCAGGCTGTGCACCCCAGCGTCTACGCTAATGTGAGAATGACTTGTATTGATGCAGAAGGAATTGGGGAGGAGGGGGTTTAGTGTTACACTTAAAGGTTGATCCATGTGTATGTGCATCAGGGTCTTTGATGAATTAATTATGTGGGCTTTCAATGGTTACAAAAGTGTTAATTTCAGGCGAGTTAATTCCCGGCAATCTGGTTCCAATGCTTGCGCCGAAAAATCCCCTGCATTTAAAATGGCTGGGTTTTTTTTTCTACGTGTTGTCTCTCTCGACTTTATAAGTGCTCTCAAAAAGACCAGGCTGAGTCTCATAAATGTAAATGAAAAGTCCTCAATATAACATGCAATAGCACCAACCTTCGCCAACTTTATTTTTCTTGTTTAATCTGTCTTTTCTTTATTTTTTCAAATTTGCCACGTTGTTACCTAAAGTTGTGTTATATGCTTGCAATCAATTCCCAAGACACTTCAGCTTGGTTAAAAACAAAGTCACTGAAGGTCATTACTGAAAAGCACTGAACACCACTGCAAGTTCAAAAGCAATAAAAGAGTGTTTCCCTCATCTGCATCCTCTTGAGAAAGTTTTTCTTGCTCAAGTGTCGTAGTGTCCACAAGGACAACTACAAACAGTCATAATTTGATTTCTGTGAGGGCCAAAACAATCTCAGCACTGAAGGGAAATATGAGGGGAAAACCCAGAATTTAGTATTTTTTTAAGCTACTACCAAGTCATGCTGTGAAAATATATATATAAGTATGGATGGGTGTTCTAGCAACACGAGTGTGAGATGTGAGCACATGCAGGGGGTAGAAAACAAACCAGAGTGAAAAAGCAAATTGGTGGAAAATGTTCGATATCCCAAAAAGAAAACCCCACAGCTCAAAGATTTAGTCTGTGATTCCACATAGCCATTCTGACATCTGGTATCTGGTAAGTTTTGATGTTGAACAGCAGGGATTTTCTATACCAAGACATTACTGAAATAAATATACATGTTTACATAGCGTCAGTAATTATATAATTTCATGCTTTAAGTTTAAAAACTAAGAATGTCATATATATGTTAATGTTATTGGTGTGAGACCAGTTTTTGTGCTTTGAACTTGTGCAAACACCAAGATGTTCAATTCTGCTGATGTTACTTATTTCATGCTAACACTGTGTGTGAGCAAAGGGCCGCTGCTTCTAACACTTCGTGTTGCCTTAGTTAGCGTTTTCACTGCTAGTAGCTGCCAATTCCTGCTGAATTCAATGTGTCATTTTAGCCGGCTAGAGCCAACAGATGTCTCTTTAAATGTGGTTAATTAGTTTTTAAAAATACAAAGTGGAGATCTACATATAACTGATAACTTTTACTAGTTTGCAGCAAGTTAAATGCTATTATATCATCTCTACTCCCTGCTGTTTTTGAATGGAAAACCCATCTTTTTTAAGTTAAGCTAAACATAACCGGCTCTAATTATTGTTATCATTAGCTATTAATATTTTTCAAGGCCTTCTTATCATTAAAAAAATCTTTGCTCCACCCTCTGACTTTTGGTCCATTAAATTGGGTTATTTCTGTGTTGAAAACAGTTTTGAATCAAAGCAATTCTTCTCCTTCTATCTGCCAAAAACAACCACCAGAGTTGTTTCCCAGGCGAGGCAACCACCCCCCTCACTCCATGCTGTGTGCACTGGTGGGCTGAACCAATGGAGAATGTACCATTAAATCATGGATCAGAGTAATCCGGAATCGTTTTACACCCAAGTTGCTCTAAGGAGAACCGAAACTGGCTTTGCTGTTTAGCCATGGTCCCATGTCCCCTCCCTCCCTTCCCCCTTCTGGTTTCTTTTCAGTGTATCCTGGGAACCTGGAGAAGCAATTACATCATTATGACTCTCTCTTTCAGCTTGTCTGATTGGTTTTGTGGGAACCTTGGTACAGGAAGGAAGGAATCGCAGGTGTGTTAATAATTAGGACAATGGAACAGTGCAAATGTTCCCTGTTCTGCTTACGGTGCAGATGGAGAGCTGCTGTGTGCTGTGCATATTTGCATGTGTTATCCTGAACTGCCATTTATTACATCAGCTAAATATATCTTCTCTCAGTTGTGCTCAGGCAAGCTTTTTAATGAGTGAAAACAACCCCTCAGATTGTTTGAACAAAAATAAACAAAGGCGAGAGGTCACATGTGTTTGGCCATTTGGTCATTAACGGACTATTAAGCCTTTTGTGTGGCTGCGGCCCCCCAACCGGTTTGTTTACATTTGTAACTCCATCTCTCTTCCTGAAAACCTCCATAATCTCAAAGGCGTGTGCAAAGCAATGCGAGTCCTAGCGAAGGTTCAAAACTGTCCATTAGCTCCAGCTCTCGAACAGCCATTGTAGCCTCACCACATGCGGTACGCTCTGTGGCATGTGCACTTCTAAAAAAAAAAAAAAAAAAATAGACTGACACACTATTTCTCTTTTTTGTTCCCTCATTCTCTCCATGTGCAATATTTGTTGTGCTGTTCTTTGTGAAGTGGAGTTCCCATGCGACTGGCTGCCGTCTCGGTGTGAACCTGCTGCAAAAAGAATAGGCCACAGTTTTTATTTATAGATGAGGCCTGCTATGACTGTATAATGAACTGCATGAACTGCTGAATATGTTGCAGAGATGCAAAACACACCTGTCACTTGATACATGAGACGGTGATGAAGGTAAGAGGCTGTAAACAGAAAAAAAAAAAACTTTGTAGTGCTGTAATTTTAAAACTTTAGTTCCCTTTATCTCCCCAAAAGATTGCCGGTCCAGGTTTCAAAGTGCAATTATCATGGAAATGAGCTCTACAGTAAAAATGGCACATATCTTTAGTAAATACTCTTGACATAGAGATTGGGTTTGGGAAGAAGTACCCATTTAAAAGGAGATAACTCTTTGAAATTCATTGGCATTGCAAATCGATTCTGACAGGTAGTTTCACAAGGTTTATTTTCCAGTATGTACATCAAACTGTGCCGTGCCCTACTAAACTTATTTTCAATTTGCTCAGTTTCGCTCTGTTCACTTGAGGTCAGAGTATCTCAGCGGGGAGAAACCTGGGCTGTGAATCTTCCATCTCTGACTCCAACTCTTTTGCACTTCAAAGTCTCAATGCGCACCTTGAGATCACCAACTCTGCATCTCAGATGGAGAATAAAAGAGATACATTTTGCTTTGAAGAAATTGATCCCCGAAGATGGCAGGCTAGATGTCAGCGAGCGTGGTTATGATACCATTATGGTTCCACGAGGCTGTTTTTTATCCTTTTGTGAAAGCGATGCCATTAGATCTGCTATTACGAGTCAATAATCTTCGTCCCCGGTGTTGACACTGTGCTGATGTGTTTCTGGATGTCATGTCCTGCAGAAGGGAAAGGTTATCTGCAGTTATATGCAGGATGCAGCCAATTTGTTTTCATTTTCAAACTCCTGCCTTTTAAAGCCAAACACTCCTTAATGTATTGGCAGCAAATCCGCACTCCACCAGATGGAATTAAATAGAAAAGGTAGGCTTTATCACAGCTTGATTTGTCCAAATCTGCACTGAGTCTCTATATAACTGCCCATATCAGACAACAGCAAGCTGGAGCATACAGCATATTCAGCAATCAATGTTAACGTGAAACATGCTTACTGTTCAGTGAGCCGGACGGGGGGAAAAAAATCCTTACTCCTGACACAACATTATTTCTATGAGTCTATTAGAAAATAACAGCATTTGCAAAGACGGGGGAGGAATACATTATCAGCAGTTAGGCTGAAATGACAACACACATTATACGGCGATTAGTTTACACAAGGCAGCTAATGGATCCAATCACAGCACATTAATAAACAAGACACTTAGCTTTGTATCTACCTGAAGAGCCTCATCAATCTTTCATTGAGATAGCCACAGCTGGGCCAAGCAGCCTGGGTCCAATATTTAGACATGCTGGGGGAACAACATCTTGCGTTGGCACTGCCAGCATTTATGCAGAAGTAAGAATAAACGCTACTCAGAATGAAAGAGCAATCAGTACGATTATTCTTTCCGCCCTGCCGCACAAACGACCGTCATATATCTGCAGGAGTTGATAGGATTGCTGATCGATACCAATGAATCAATGATTACTATGCCAGGTGCTTTCAAACCGCCCCCCCAACCCCTAACCCACACACACACACACACACAGACACACACACACAGCACTCACAGCCCCACTCGCTGGCATTTTTAGCTGTTCAACAGCGCTGCAAGAAGATAGAAACCGGCATTATGATGCATTTCAGCTATGAAGACTAATAAGCTTTATTCTCAAAGCAACAAAAGCAAATGGAAGCAAATGCCAAAGCTGTGTTATTGTTGCAGTATTTAGCACCGTGATATATTGCCTATTTACTGGATGTTTCTCTAATTAGCTCGCTTCCTTGTCTCTGCATAAAAGTACAGCTTCATTGTTCCTGTCAAGTCCAAGCCACCGAGCAGTAGCTCAAAATGAGTAGAGGTGTTTGCTGCTGCGGGAATAGGGGAGCTTGTGTACGAGGAGATAAGTTCTATGATGCTGTTAAAATTGCTAATAGCCACCAATGGAGAGCAGTAAAATAAATAAATGGCGCAAACAAAATGAAATGTCCCAATCAGACACATTGTAATGACTGCAGCACTATAGTGGAAACAGGAAAAGCATCAGATCTGCAATGCTTATTCCCCAAAGTGTCTGTAGATTTAAATCGATTTTTGCACAGTTGATGGGAAATATGATTTTATAGTCTTTATCCTTGTCCTCCATATTCACACAGTCAGTCCATCGACATACTTCAGGGTAAAAGAAAGAAATCAACTCCAGATCTGTGAGTATACGGAGAGATCAATCTATTATTCAGTCAATTAATCACCTCAGAAATGCATGTTTATCAGATGTCTGTAACACTTTCATTCTGATGGATTACATGCATTACGGCCCCGCTGCCGATCTGATTTGTATTCCTCGCTGTGCTGATTACAAAATTACACTGCTGATGCATTGGTTTTCTCAATCCAAGATTGATGGCACTGATGAACAAAAGGGAACAACGAACTAGGCCTTTGAACAAAAAAAGAGTGCGAAAAAAAAAACAAATGGGAACTGCTAAATGAATGCAAAGGTAAAAAGAGTGACTGATTAAGCAGCTGATGGACTGCATGACAGGCAGGAGTCAGGCAGGCAGGTAGACAGCCGGAGAGCTGAATGGCAGTGTTAGCAGGGGAGGTGGAGGGGGGGTTCAGCCGAGTTTGGCTTCTACTCCAGTTTTTTGTAACTCGGGGGCGTATTCCCCGTGGTCTGAAGACAACCCCAGGCTGTTCTCTCAACTTCACCAAGTCTCTGTCTGTCTCTATCAGCCTGGGATCAGGGCTGCTCCAAGCTTGTGTGTGTGTGTGTATGTGTGTGTGTGTGTGTGCGTGTGTGTGGGTGTGTGTGTGTGCGCCCACGCTGTCTGTTGCTTCAATAAAACCAGCCAGAGCAGGCTGGGACCAGGGGGAGATTGACAGACAACACCAGCTCACAGGCACACAATAATAATGCTGCACAAACACATCATGCAGCACACACGGTAACACACAAAGACATGCAGAGTAGCTGTGCAAGAACACGCGCGCACGTACAGCCACATATTCTCCTCTCACACAGCGACGCCCACACTTGGAGGGTGTGTGTGTGCTGCTTGTGCATGTGTGTGTGTATGTGTGTGTTAAGCGGTGAATAGCAGGCCTTCCTTCCCCTGGGTGCCAGGTGCCGACAGGACATCTTCTGCTGGAGGCAGTTATCTGAGGACGAGCAGAACAAGAGGGGGGAGGTGGAGGATTTTTCACCAGAGTATTGCAAGCATGCTGCTGCAACATGCAAAGACAAACTCTGTGCATGTTGTTAAAGTACGTACAAATATGCATAACGGCCAGCTCTGAGGAGAGCGGCTGATTTAAAGTGCAGCTAATGCGCACATGCTAAAACTGATTTGTTTCATAGATATGATGAAACTGAGCATGCTTTTACTGTAAGTATTAGTCTTTATTAACATGCACTCTACATTTCGTACTCTGCTGCATTTTCTTTTGGTGTATACAGATATACTTTTATATGTACATATGGCAGCAGCTGCAATTTAGAATGCAGCGATCTGTAGCTATTTCAAACTCACATTTTTTTATTTTATCTGTTTAATTTTTCCTTCACTACAGAAACAGGTATTTTGTCTAACAGAAATACACATCAGCATTGGAAAAGGAGGCAAGAGGTTTGGATTAAAGCAGCAGAAGTTTTGAGATGATCACTTTTCATGGCATTTTCTGTCCACACTGACGGACTAGCCAACTAGGCAACAGGGAAAAGAGCTGAGATAAGAGCCATTATTTTAGGTTGGACATATGCTGCTGACTGTTGTTTGGTTGCAGAAAAATGAAACTGATAAACAGGGGGCTTGAGCTGGTGGAACAGCTGTACTGGGATCAGTCTTCACTACAGCATCCTGGATGAAGTCTTTGCACTCGATGGGCAGATTGTGTTCCCTGTCTAAGTCAAAGTAATGATTGATTAGAGACGTATTTTCAGAATTTATACATATGTATGTATATGAATAACTGTATTGCCCTTTTTATTTTGATTCCTATTGTAAATTTGATCATCTATACAGGCCTAATTTTTCAGTTTTATTATATAAAGCACCACATCACTTGTTTGTTGTAGGACCCTTTGGACAAATTAATCACCTTGATTCTTTACTTTATAACCTCGTTATGAACAAAGATAGAATAGATTCCTCTGAATGGATGAAGATAGGTTAGTGGAAAAACACAAGCAATGGAAATGTTTTCATAGAAAGAGAAGACTTTAAACTTAAACACAAAAAAACACATCACCAGAGCTAAACTGAGCTAAGGTAACCTTCTAACAAGACAAAAAGGTTAACACCGAACACTTCTCCTAAACCCTGAATAACGTTTAGTCACAGGTTCCATAAATATACCATGAAAATAAATAAATCTGTCTCTGTCCCTGGTTCTCATTCCCATCCTATTGACAGAGGATAATTGTGTAGTTTTTGCTTTGCAGGCAGTTCTATAAACTGATAGCAGAGAAGCAAAAGTATCTTAAAGGTAAGGTAGGCTCTTCATAAGATGCATTGGTGATTAGAGTACACAGTCCACAGACTCCATATTCATGGATCTATCGCAGCACCGAGGCTATTTTTACTGCAGTCGTGGCGTATGGGATTACAAAGATACACAGCCTGTACAAGATTACAAAGACGCAGAGCACAGTGGAAGCCTGCTCACTCTCTGCAGCGTCCTCCTTGTTTATGTCCAGGAGATGTGGTATAAGAGCAGGCAGCCAGTGGGGAATCCTCCATGGCCATGTAATCAGGGCTCTGTGCTTAGACACAGCACATGAAGGACAGGCTTATCTCTGGAGGGCTCGCTGTGAAACAGCTTCTAGGAAGGAAAGGAGGGGGGAGTCTTTCCCTCAATAGATCTTTTATGGAAACTGCATGTGTTCTCCGATGCGTTTACACCTCAGTGTTGCAAAGCAATAAAATCTATAATGTTGCCATGCAAAATGCAGTAGCATCTTGAATAAGGGTTTATGTGTTTTGCAACAGGGGTATCATAAAGCTGTGCAAGTTTTGGAGAAATTGAAAATAGATGGCTGTGGCTTGTGGCTGTTGGGTGGAAACCTTATATTTATAAAATGTCCTTTTTTTCTGGTGTACATCCCAGGTTTTATCAAGTGAAAGGTTAAATCTTCCCTAGAGGTCAGATACTTTTCTGAGTGTGTAGAGCAGAATAATACTTTAAGGTATGGCTTCACAATTTGCTTTCTTGAAGAGGTTTGAGGCGACACGATGTAATTTTAGGAGATCGAGACAGTTGATCGTTGGGACTCTTTCCCAGGTTGTCAAATTGTGATGCTCTGGGGATGGCGGCTCTGCCAGAGCTGTGACCTGAGAACTGAGCTCAGCAGTTAATTAGCTTCCTCCAGAGGTTACATAGTGTGGCTTTGAATTACAAGATTTATAATTCTCATATACCTGTCAGTCTAATATGAAGCCAGATGCAACTGCTGTTTAGTTTAGCTTAGCATAAAGACAAGAAACAAGGAAACAGCTAGCATGCATATGTCCAAATTTAGGATACAAATTCCCCCAAAATGCTGGTTTATCAGAGACAAAAATCAAGTTTTGAAAAGGAGCTGTGCCTATTTCTTGGCTTGGAGCAACCACTTCTTTTGCAGCTAGATGGACTTTTTTCAACTTTTAGATAGGGTCAGGTAAGGTAGCTGTTTTTCCTAGCTTGTTTTTGTGCTAAGTTAAGCCAACCAGTTGCTGACTCTTGTTTCATATAAAGCATATATAGAGACATTAAGATGGTATATAACTCTCTCAAACCAGAGCATTTCTAAAAATTAACCATTTCAAAGGTATAATTTCTTTAAAGTTTAAAAACACCAACATTTGATTTTTAGCATCCTCCTCGTGCCATGCTCCAGCACATTCTTTCCTAATAGTGAAGCCACAGCAGTAAACAGGATATTTTTATGACATATATGGGTGGTGGGTTACACCACTGTTTTTCTCCAAAACCTTCAGCATAGCTTACTGTGCTTGTCTGAGCTTGTGAAGGCCTTTGTTAACTTTCACCTCCTCTCCCCAAGGACATCTCCTCACCCCGTATAACCCCGCTGTCACATCACCCCATCCTGCAGAATGGAATATTCCCTCCCATTCCAGTTTGTGCTACTATTTCATTTCCCTGCTTTTGTACTCCACGCTCAAATCCCAGCTCTGGGGCGGATCCCAACACAACAATGAGCCGTGCCACTATCTGTGTTTTAACTGGCTCTGCCACAGGAACTTTCTGGAACGCAGCCAAAACAATTCATTCACATGGAGTTCCTCACACGCCCATGTTATTTCACTCCTTTATTTTGGAAACTCAACGGTACGGCACCATTCATCACCGCTGGAACTGTTGCAAATATTTTCTTGTTCTTTTTAAGGAAGCTGGTGTATAATTCAGTGCCACCTGAATATATCACATAAATAATTCAACTGAAACCCCTTTACATTTGTTGTGGGTAGTTGGTGATGATGATAGTCATCATGTAAATAACGGTTATTTATTTTTGGAGTCACTTTAGTTCAGCTGTAGAATTATGTTTATCCTCTGTAGAATCTGCTTTAAGTTCACTGAGTTCAGGCCGTGACTGTAAACACGACTGTCTCCTACCCAACCCTTCCATTTTTTAATCAAATCTCTTCTTCCTCTGCTCTTCGCTTCCTCCTGTATTCCTACTTCTGGGGGCAGAGAGATACATCTTGATTCCATAATTAGTTTGTCTCATTCTCTGTCTTTACCCGCCCTCCTATCCAAACCAAGCACTTTCACTTTATAAAGCGTTGTTATCATATGCAGTAAGATCAAATATTACTCATCTGTGTATCTTTTGATGATTCCCGACAGCACCGATGAGCCGCAGACTCTCTGGCCTTCATCCCAAGATGAACTCAAAAATAAAGCAATGTGTGGGAGTGTTTGTCTCTCAACACACCCATACATAAGTCACACCGCTATCAGCGTTAAGAGTCTTCTGGCAACCCACCATCATTCTGACACATTTGAAATTTTATGCTTTTTATGATTAGATAGCATGTAATTGACCCTTTACTAAGGCCTCTTTTCCAAACCCAGTCAACAGGAGGCTTGATAAGTCTGTGGCCTACAGTGGAAGGACATGAGTTATGCAGCTCGTGTTAAAAGCTCATGCATTTCAACTTGTTGAGTCATTACACAGAGAGTTTGAGGTTAAGAACGTTTGTGGTTTTTCTGTTTCGGGTAAGCAAAATTGCATGTCAGCACTGTCTGACTCAGAAAATGGACAACATCAGCCTTTTGTGGAGTCATTGAAAAATAAGGGTTTGAACTCATCTGCTCTATTAACCCAATTTGACACCATCAGACTACCTACTAATGGAGGAGGAGCTTAGTGGTGGCCACTTTAGCAGTGATAATATCTATACTGCCGCTGCTGACCACTTTCTGGAAGTTTACTTTCTGGACTTCTGTGAAGAAGGGATCTGTACAAATATTGCACTCAGTGTTTAAATGTGGACAAAGACTCATGTGAAAATTAAATGTGCTGGGTTTTCTGAATTGACTCCTTCTAACGTAGGTCATCCACTTATTAATGTCACATCCCTGCCAGCTAGTTACGTTTTCTTTTGTTTCTCTTTGTGTTCATTTTCTTTTGCTTCCTTTTTTATTTTGTTAACACTCATCCCTTCACTTCCATATCCCCATGTCCTGTCAAGTTCCCCTCCTCCTGTATGATCACCTGTCCTGCCCTAACAAGTTTCACCTGTGCTGATTACGCCACCTGTGTCTAATTACGCCCAGTGCATTAAGTCTCTGTTTTTCACCTCAGTGTTTGTCAGTTTGTCTGACTTTGTTCTGTCATCCTGTTTCTGCTCTCTGTCTCTGTATCTTTGTCTCTGCCCTGCTGATCTTCACATGCTTTGTGGTTTTGTTGGTTTATTCAGTTTTGTATTTTTTCTTAATGTTTGAATTTCATTTTGCTGTTGCTGCCCCCCTAGTTTAACACAAACAACTCAACTGTGGTTTCCCTGTACGTGTTGTGTTGGTGTTTACGCTTTAACCGTGACAATCAGTCACCATTCATAATGAAAAACCACAAATATGTTGAAACTTCACATCTCAATTTTGAATTTGGTTGGGACAGCACTAGGATCAAGGTCTGGTTAGGTTTAGGCCCAAAAGCCACTGGTTTGGAGTTTGGGAAGGATCAGGATTTTGTTGCTACAAAAATGGTCTAAAATATCCAAACGATCATTACAATTAATCTCAAAAAGTGATCTTGTGCTTTGCAGCCTAATCACTTAGCTTTCACACCACCACTATCCCCTTATTCTCCTAACTGAAAAAGTGGGCTCATATACTTAATCTGAATTATGTGTGTTTTGTAGAACTGGGGGGCTTTTTCACCTTAGTTACTTCCAAACACTTATCTGATAACCATAAGACATTGCAGGTGTAATCAGGTGATGCTACCTAGCTAAATAAAGCAGCATCTCTTGAGCTGGCTGAAAACTCAAAAGTCAGCTGCTTTCAAAACAAGACCCATGTAAAAGGGTCTTGGCAACATTTGAATATTGGTTCTTAACAAGCTAAGACATAGTAGACATGGCAGTAAATAAGCAAGTCCTGTCTTGCATTGCAGCATAGAGACAAAAATAAAACTGTAATGAAAATTACATTTCATTCTAACATAACAGACTTCTGATTTGTTGTTTATACTTTTAAAGCAATATGTTTCACTCCAGAGTAGGGCCCTAAGACTGAGGAGTAATCAATGAGTTTGGCAAAAGGCTGGGTGCTGTCCTGGGTATTTGCTTTATCTGAGGTTACTGTAGTGTAAACTTACCTTAAAGAGCAGAACAGATGTGCTAAATTATATCAAAAACTTTGATATAGGAGGCATCATAGCTCCCAAACACTGAACACGACATCCTGAATGGAGCCTTTTCTAATTAATCTGTGAACCCATGAAGTGCCATAGTTGGGTAATGAGAGGCTAAGGCTACCTATCTTTATAATAACATAAAGTTATACTGTCGGTGGTTAGGTATTTAGCCAGGCATGCTATCATTTGCAGCTTACTTTTTGGCAGATAATGTTCTGTCCTTACACCTTTGCAGTTTCAGTTTTGCTTTTAAAATGGTGACTGAATATACAACATTTCTGACTCTTAAGAGTCAAAACATTGCTTTTGTTGCAGAATAATGCAGACAACTTCAACATATGGAGCTATCCAATCTCTGACAGGCTTGCTATCTAAGTTTAGCATCAATTGCAGTCATATAGTCTCATCTACTCAGACCACAGAGAAGTTTGAGCAGAGATTTTCTGTGCTCTCTGAATACATGTGAAGCCAAAGCTGGTAGCTGTGGGTAAACACGATATTGTAGCCTGCATACCAGACATCATACCTTCTTTGCACCGCCGTGCTAATTTAATCTCTGTTACTATGGAGCTACAACATGCAGACAGACACACATGGTCATTTGTATGATGTGGCTTCAAGCCCAGATTGTACTAACATAGATCTCCTTGTTTTTCATTAAATGAAACCCATTTTATTTAGTGGCATCACAATTCATGTGTGACAGTGGTGCCACCTAATTTAATTTCAGAAATAAAATCGCCGCGAGTTGTGGATCATCCACCTCAGTGTCTTTGATCTCACAGAATCTCCCATTTTTCTGGTCAGATTTTTATTTGAAAGGATAATCTGTTCCACAGGCAGAAATCGTCTCTCGGCCTACTCTTTCAAAAGGGCAAAAGTGATCTTAAAACTTCCAGTGTTGATTGGTTTTAATGAGAGTATGACCTTTCAAAGAAACCCAACAATGAGTGGGATGCTGATTTAAACAGAATATCAAAGAAGCCCTGGGTTGCAACAGTGATCGCAGCTCACCGCAGGAAGATGAGGAACTCATTATTCTGTGATTCTGTGACTTACACAGACAGAGAGGCTGAAGCAGAGAGAACCGGAGAGAAAGGGGAGGGAGAGCGGAGAAAACAAGTGTGAAGCGAAAGATTTTTAAATGATCAAAATTCTAGTCACAAAACATAAGAGCTTAGGCCATGTCTTTTACTCAGAGCAGACAAGGCTCTGCAACTCTGCCAGCTGCCAAGCATGTTGCATCATGAAAACACACTAAAGCCTCAGAGGGAAGTGTTGAACAGCAGGAGGGATCTGAGCAGCATCAAACCTTCGTCCTACTGTTCAGTACAGTGGGCTGTTTTTTTTTTTGTTTTTTTTGTTTTTTTCTTTCCCCCTACAATACACTGCACACATACACTATGTTGCACTGCAGGTTATATCGAAGATCCCAGGCATTAATGAGCTATACAGGTGATTATGAATGATAAAAATGCAGAAAAATATCGCATTTTACTGTGATCCTCGTGTGCATCAGTGCACACAGCTCAGCTCGAAGTAGGAATGCAAATGGCATTTCCTGCATTAATCCGAGACACAGTGATTGAATTGCAAATGCACTAAAGTAACTGTTTTTAAATTCATTTAACGGCTTTGAATAGTAATCGTTTTTGCCTCCTCCTGCACTGCGCTGTTTAACACAAAGAGTTGATTTTACCTCTTGCAGTGCACGAACCATTGACCAAAACTGTCATTTTAGAATGAGAAGAACTTAAGAGAGGCTGCAGGCAGCACTTTAATGCATTTGCACTGCGATTTACATACACTATATCACTGGAGCAACCAGATACAGTCATTATGTTTCTGCAAAAGAAGCATCTGATTGAACCCAACACCACGTTTGAGGTCCTTTGAATCTTGCTTGATCTTGCAGATATATATATGAATTCTTGACTACTTTGTACAGTCAAGGCAAAGCAATAGTCTACAGACGTGCTGGCTGATCTGTCAAGTTCATAGCTACACAGGCATGGTAGTTGTTACATCAATATGTTCACATGTTAACAATGATTTGTGTAGCAGTTTTAATTTCTGTTGTGTTCACCATCTTAGTTTAGCATGCTAATATAACAACAATTTCTAATTAGCACTGAGTACATTTGCTAGTAGCATGAAACACAAAGTCCAGCTGAGGCTCATTAGAATGGTGTTTCTAACCAAAGTACTGGATTAATTTTAATTAAAATTCATGTACTTAGCATCATATTTGCACCAAATTTCATGGCAGTCCATCAAAGAGTTGTTAAAGAGACATGGATCTGGGTGAAAGTGACTGACTCAGTAACAGATACTGTTATTTCTATTTCTACAGCCATGGTTAGAAAAATATCCTACACAGTATCACCCTGACAGATTCTCTTATGCTATTTGATCTAATTTTCATGACCATGGCAAACAATTTAATAAACTATTATATAAACATACAGCACATTATTATGGTTACACTCTGTGACATCTGTTAAATCATCGGCATGACTGGACCTCATTTTACCTGCTGTAAATGTCACAGTGTGGGTTTCTTTACCAGGTGTGCAGTGTGGAGACACTTCACCAGTCAGCCCAGTGTCTATATCTGTCCTACGCAGAACTGCAGCCCCACAGCAGCTATTTAAAGCACATGGAAGTCTCTGTATGACAAATTACATAACAGGCAGACGGGAAGTAGGTACTTCACTCACTACTTGTATCACTTTAAGTGGATAGATTCAGTATCAGTTGCTGAAGACTTGTACGTATGTTGCTCCTTGGCATGATGTTATAGTGAGGGTTACGTGAAGGTCTTTCATGAGTCTTTGATCCTTGGTGGTCTTACATGCTTCTTTGATGATCTTCAGTTGCACAGCACATACTTGATACTTGAGAATGATCCTTTTTTTTGATGTTCAGGTGTATCGGCTACAAGTCGGTGTGACTTACTTTTGCAGCTTACCTCTAAGGATATGTTTACACTGCAGGCACAAGAGGCCTGAATCACAGTTTTTGCTCCTCTGTGCATCAGATCTGGTTTTTTTTCAGTGTAAACAGCTTGGAATTGGAACTTTTCACAACAAATTTGAGCCACTCTCATATTTGGCCCAAAATCAGATACAGATGAGATTATATCAAAGTTATGTTGGAAATATTGATGCCACTTCTAAGTCACTTACCCACCTGAAGTGAGTGTCTTGCCACAAGACTCTTGTGAGGTGGTGCAGAAAGATGTAGATAAAGTAACTCTTCACATCCTGAAATTTTAGATTAAATCTTTTTTTTTCTATAAAGCCATTTATGACATGATCCCTGCACTCCTAGCTCCCAGTCTGCCTTGTCACACACCAGTGTATAGATGTAACAGCCATTGCTGTACAAAAAGCTCTAATTAACATTGTGCTATTTTTTCCTCACCCTTGTTATCATATACACACACATTTGCTGGCTTCCACTGAGCATCAACAAATAGAAACTGTAAACTGTTATTGCAGAGACCTCCATGTTCACTTCTGTACAGCAGCATTTGATATCTCTGTTTTTGTTTTGTGCATGCAAAGCAGTCTGGACCATGACCAGTTCACACTGGAACCTGACTTCACATTTAAAAAATAATGAGAACAGTCGAACACAAAAAGGTCCTCAGGATGTGTTAAATGCTGCATAATGATCCCAATCTTTTATGTTGTAAGTTTAGCACATTGGCATCAGTCATCTTTTTAGGCATTTGTATAAATATAGTGTATTAAATTCATTTCAATTTCAAAGTTTTAGCAACTAGACTAAAACTAAGTTTGATGTCAGGCACCAACTGAAATCAGCATTCACTTCAGGAAATGGTACTTTAAAATATGTGAGTATGAAGATCATAGCCCAAATTCTATCCTTCATTCATGGGATGGCAAAGAGAAAATGTAAAGTAAAAAAAATGTGATGAAGTAAATGAGGCAAAAAGCAGCAGCAACTGCTGGTATTTGCTCCTTAACAGACATTTAAATCCTTCCACGTCTTCTCAGATGATTTGATTCCACACCTTGCAACTCTTATGACCTTTTTTTGTCTAACCAGGCAATATCCTGATGATGTTCTGTCTTTAGTTTTCTACAGGAAACTTAAATTCACCATCTCTGCCCTTTTTACGTGATTTGTTATATAAGGTGCTTTACCTTTCACACAGGTTAAACAGAGGGAACATAAAATAATACACTCTAGCCCACAGTTCTGTTTGATCATTTGAAGACTAAAGAGTGCAGTGTGTGTGTATGCAGTTGCTGGTTTGAAACATTGAATGACTGAATGATCTTGTCAGGTATATTTGTTTTTCCTGAAAGGAAAAATCGAGGGTAAGGAGTAAAAGTTTGCTCTCATTGAATCAGAACAAGAGGGGGAATAAAAGGAGCTGATAAGATAACACAAAGGTGTGAATGTGACAAAGGGAAGAATGCTTTGATTTGTGGTGAGTGAAAGTGTTAGTTTTATATCAGTCTGCATTAAGTCTAACTCTTTGAGGAGCAATGTGCAAGATATGAACACAATTCATGTTTAAAACATTCAAAGAAATGAAGAAACACTGAACAGATTGTGACATTATGTCTAAGCCATGTTTGTATTGCAGAGGTGTTTACTGAAGTGAGCATGCTTACCATGCTGGCTCATCCTGTCTCAAGCTAATTTACCTTTTTAACTTATCATAAAATGCTGCTTTCAAACTAATTGGATTGTGAGTGTTAGTTTTCACTGTAAACACACCGAAGTCCTTCAAAAGAAGGAGAGCGTCTTTGCAGAATATAAAGCACTGATTGGAATAATAGCAGGCACAGTTTATTATAGTACCTGCTCGAGATTCTTCAGCTACATTTTCCCTTAAGGTCAACACATTAGGACAGAGTGATATTGATCAATGGTGCAAGTTCACGTTTGCAAAGTTCACTTAAGTTTAACTTGACATGGAAAACTTACAAAGATTTACAAGAAAATGTCTGGCATCTACCTCAAGGTGTTATTTGTTACTTTTGAGCTAATGCTAGTTTTCTCTTAGCATTTAGCGGCACTGTGTATGCTTAAGTGGAGCTGAAATGGATGATTTTTTTATCTCTAGCCTCTGCAGTTAACAAGAAGCTAAGCTAGCAGCAGACATAAAAACACCTTTGAGATGATAAATAACAGGTGTGGAAATGGTTTTTTTTTTCTTGCGGATGTGTCAAACCAACAATTTTCCAATGCTGTGAAAATATGCAAGGATAAAAGCAGGTCAGCAGTGGCCATATTTCTGAAATCCAGGTGTACTGCTTGAAGTTACCTGGAATATGAAGCAGTCAGCTGCCTTGATGAGCACCAGTCCCCCAACCTGCTCCATTTATGTGTGTTTAAATACATTCTGTTTTTGTGATTGACTATAAAAAATATTTATTGGAGCTCCACAATGTCCATGTTCAGTTAACAGCACTTTTTGATGCAATTTTAAAGGCGTATTAAAGTTTATGCAAATGCTTGCTTGTTTCATTTTACTCTTCTTTATATGACTATCTTGTTTATTCTCCACCAGGGATTTCTCCATCATGATTTTCAAGTATCCTTTCTAACTTACACTGTTAAGTTTATGCAGTACAATGGCCCTTAAGATAACAAGAGAACATAAAAGTGTAAAAACTGAGGACCGAAGTTTCCCCTTCCGAGTTTTATTTATCAGGTTTGGATCTCATATGATTGCATATGTTTTCATTAATACCATCTTGTACAGCCATAAAGTAAAATATTCGTTCTAATCATTTTAAATAGGACGTCTGGGTTCAAAGAAATAAAAGCACCAAATCCACCCAAGCTCTGCTGGTTAATATGCAGGGAGATATTTTTCCATATAGAACACAAAAGATGGAATAAAAGAGAAACTTCCAGCTTTGCAGAAAGCACACAGTAGCACTGTCACATCTTGTGGATGTCCCTTTGCCTGCACTGGGGAATACAGGCTTGTATCAAACCTCGCCTTGGGCTATAACCTTTGTTCTCTGATATCAAACCCATACAATACTGCTGTATGGGATCAAAATCGGAGAGTAACATTGATATTCAGCCAAAATAGCAGCAGTGGTCTTTGAAATAATGTTTCCCATGCAAGACCATCCCTTTTCATTCCAAATGCACTATATTAGGATACACTATCACAGAGGAAAACAGTGGGGAATTCAATCGATTTTCACTTTGAAATTCAACCCAGTAAAATTTCTACTTTGTCTGAAATCACCGGGCGTGATGGTGATCTGGCATGTGTGTATACGTGTGTGCAAGTACATGTGATGTAAGTGTGAAGTGTGCATGTAGAGCATGCTGCGTGTTGCAGTAAATCACAGCAGATTCCTCCCAGGGGGACGTGAGGATGAACCGAGGGGAAAGTGAAGTAGGATTGGGGGGCTGGAGGGGTGGCTGAGAAGCTGACAGAAACATTATTCAAATGATGCTCCTCTGCCTTTTTTTTTCTTCTTCTTTTTTTGCTTTTTTTTCCCCCAGCTGCACACTAAAACCTGACATTTAGTCGCAGCAAGAGAGCGAGAGCTGAGAACAATTCATGAGGATTTTCCACCTTCCGTGTCTTTGGCTCTTTGGCATCGAAGGCCCCTGAGTCCTCCGGCGGAATTTCATGTACCTCGGTCCTCCTCGACTCAGGGGCCCTGGTGTTTATGAATCAAATATTTGATTTGGAAGGACTCCCGTGCTAGCCATTGCCAAGTACCATCCGAACAATAGAAAGGTCACGGTGAATAAGGCTTATCAGCGAGACTAAGCGGCCTGTCCACTTGCAGCCTGCTGGGCCCAGGAGCTGCTGGTGGTGGCACTACGGGAGAGAAAGAGGAGGGGAGAGGGTGAAGGGACAAAGGGGGAGAAATGGATGTGGAGAGGAGAGGAGTGAGAGTAGAAATATTGGGGGGATGGGAGGAGAGGAGGGCTGAGTTGGATGAGTGTGTTTGGATGGAGGAGGAGGGGGGTGCATTCTGCAAAGCTGTCGCCTGGACATATTGTGCTTTGATGGGTTGGCTTTCATTTTTACTACCGTTTTTCTTTGCTGTGGAGGAGCAGTATTAAAGTCTTCAATCTTTAGCTGATATTACAGGACTCACGGCAGATTGTGATAAACAGCACTGTGCCTTCCTGAGCACTTCCTCTCTGAACATCTGTTGGAACATCACACGGTGACAAAAGCAATGTAATTATAATGTACCACCTAAACCTGCGCACTACACAGGACCTCATGGGCTTTTTCAAAGTGGGTGTCACTTTGGCAGAGGTACAGTCAGGCTGGTAGAGGAAGTGTGTGTGTGTGTGTGTGTGTGTGTGTGTGTGTGTATGTGTGTGGGGGTGGGTGTGTGAATGTGGGCGGGCAGGAGGATGCACATAGCAGTGTGTCTGCATTTTTAGGAGCTTACAAAATCCGAAGCGACTGCAGTTCATGTTTAACATGCCGCACCATGGAATTACAGCTCTGTCCTCCACATTCAAGTGGGCTGAATCATGTTCACGCACATGCAGGGTGATGTTACACAATGGGGCATACTGGTATTTCAACACATGAGCCATGCTGCTTTACACACCAAAGTGTCAGGTAGGAAACTTTTAAAAATTCCACCTGCCAAGGTTTTATATCACTTACATGAGAAGCACCACATTCCACCTGCACTAATGAGCAGTTTCTGTGGCTGAGTTTCATTTCCCTTCAGAAATTATCACTATTTTCCCAGACTGCCCTGTTTAAAAAAATTGCAGTGTTTGAGATGTTTCATCTAGATTCACCAGTTTGATCAGCCTGAATCAGAAAGTAAGTCTTCAAAGGTTCCCCTTGATTTTAAATAATGGTTTCTGTTACTTCATTTGGTTGTTTGAGCTCACTATGTCTATAGTAATCACCTCAGTATTATATACAGTACTTTGAATGATGATGTTTTAATTTATGCACAATGTTACAGTTGCTTACTGATGTCTTTTTGCCTCGAAGCATTCATGTCCCTGTCCATCAGTGTTTTTGAGGGAGGAAAGTTGTAAGTGTAACATTAACAGGAACAGCAGTAGGGTAGAGAGCCTGATGTGATCCCTGACAGACAGATGCAGGTTGTTTTACTGTCTTGCCATATTGGAGTTGTTTTAAGAAGATTTATTGAAAAAGAAACTCTCTCCTGCTTAGTGCCTACAGCCCAGAGGGACAGCATAATGAATACAGCATGCTGTGCTCTGTTATTGGTTGGAAAAGTGTCTTGTTCAGTGATTGTGCAAAAGATGACATTCTTCACTAACATGTATGGAGTACAGTTTGAGCAATCCCATATGAAGTAACACTAATTTCCCATTGACGTGTCACACCTACGTACTGTACCTTCCTGTCTCAGGATGATGACACTGTATATTGCAGTGTACAGTTGTGTTTCATATTACACATACACACTACAAGAACCCAAGACAGAGCTCATGTTGCACAACACAACCTTAGTCAACCCACATGGTGCAATAGTGGAAGGCATGCCATGAGACACTTGAAAAAAACAGGAAGAGGGCGTGGACCTACAATTACAGTCCCAGGAACGATAAGTCCAGGTCACCTACTAATCACAAATCCTTCAGAGAGCTGTCTGGGTTCAAAGGTCAACACGTAAATGTATAATGTAATCTGCAGACAAACAGCCCAGCCCTTGGTGCAGTCATCAAGGTAAATATCGCCTTGCCCATTCGTCTCAGTCTGCATTGTTTGAACGTACATTTCATAAACGCTGACGACCTCCCAGTCGATGACTATTACGCCAACAGTTAATGCTGCATAACATGTCTGGGCCTATTGTTTGCGATGGGAACAGCCATGCTTAATTCAGTGGCGCATTCAGCCACTTGGAAACACCATGTGGAGGAGGATTACAGTCAAGGTTGTCGGCCCGGTGGCTGGAGGCCAAGAGTGGGAGACAGATAGAGAAATGCAGAGGAAAGGGCAATGAGAGAAAAAAAAAATTCAACAGACAAAAAGAGAGACGTATAAGACCCCCGCAGTGAATGAGACTGCCTACTTATCAGCCGTGAGCGTGATGTGCAAACAGAGGCCTTTCAGGGCTGCCAGGCACACAATAGCTTTGTTTGCTATGCAATAGAAACCAGTTGTTCGCTGCTGAGTCAATATTTACTGCCTAATGGAATGTGTGCTCTGCTACTACCCCTGCTCAACAACACCAGATTGGAAGAGGGACTTATTACCTCCCCTCTCTGTCTCTCACTCTCTGTCATCCTCTGTCCCCCTTTGTCCTTCCCTCCCTTTTTCTTTATCTAACCCTCAGTATCGTCTCATCCTTTCCTTCCTTTACTCCCCCTTGTGCTCTCAGAGTTTTACTCCCAGTCCCCCCCCCCCATCCTCCCCTCCCCTAGTATGTCAATCTCATATCATATCTCTTGCATCTGCACCTCCCCTCATGTGGCAAAGGAACAGAGTGGTGAAAACTCCATATAAGGGCATTGAGAAATCTGTGCCAAAAAAAAAGGGTACATTTTAAATTCCCTTTTATAATGTAAGTTAGCTAAAAGAATTCCAGAATCTCAAGTATTTCTTTTTGAAGATGTCAAAAAAGAAGAGGAGAAGGGGGGAAAAAAACCAACAAGAACGGACAATCTTCTGTTTATAGAGGCCAATATCCTACCAAGGCCGTACACAGAGAGAGAGATAGCTTAGCGATGAGATCACTGTGCTGACAGAATGATCCCTTTGTGCCCGAGTCCAATGGTAGGCAGTGAATGCATTACATTTGGTATTTACACCGTGGCTGCTGATAAACTGTGGCTAATCACTGGCAATTTCCTTAAAGGTGCATGTAGGCAGTCACGCACAGAAAACACCAACGTGCCTGCTTCCCTGGTCGACTGGACTGGATAGTGTTTCTGCTCACATTCTGTATTGATTCTGCACCTAAAATCTTGGTCTGCCACCCTCACACACAAACTCACACACACACACACATTTTTGCCCAGGTGAGGAGGGATAACTGGTTGCCTGACACACTTGTCCGAGTCCTGTAAAGGTTTTTTTTTCCACCAGCCACCCCAACAATCCATTCCTTTCAGTCATGCTTCAGTATCGTTTCCTTACAGCCCAGAGGATTACTGAGGAGAGGACAGTTGTGGGAGGGATGGTGCCGATGGTGTGTGTTGGAGGGGGGGGTTTCCATAGTGACACCGAGGCAATGAAAAGACTGGACCAGTGGAGTGTGCAGTGGGTGCCAGTGTGTGTGTGTGTGTGTGTGTGTGTGTGTGTGTGTGTGTGTGTATCTGTGTGTGTATGTGTATCTGTGTGAATGGGTTTTTTAGTTCAGCTCTATAGATCTATTTTGAGACACAGTGTAAAAAAAAAA
>JAQMCX010000032.1:13991021-14023218 GCA_029814765.1 Acanthurus leucopareius
ATCTATGAGTGGCCCAGTGGGGTGTGGTGTGTGTGTGAGTGTGTGTGTGTGTGTGTGTGTGTGTGTGTGTGTGTGTGTGTGTGTGTGTGTGTGTGTGTGTATCTGTGTGCATGGGTTTTGGAGTTCAGCTCTATAGCTCTAGGTTGAGACACAGTGGAACCATTCATGATCTACTATCTGGCCTCCGATGGCCTTCACTCTTAAATCAGAGCCAGCTTGCAGAGCTCAGATCCCTGCAGGGTTTTCTTTTTGCACCCAAATCCAGGGCACTATGCAATGAAAAAGAAAAAAAAATACATTATTCTAATGGTGTTTAATGATTTCTGTCATTCTTCCCCTCCCACTCATTAAAGACCTTTCCATTCTGTCCAACAACTTTTCCAAAGTGACGAGGTCAGATTTAATATCCCTGTCACAAAAAAGAGAAATTGATGACTGTGAGTTGTGCTTGTTCATGTTTTCACGCTGGCCGAAAAAGAAACAATTAGGAGGAGACAAATTTATTGTCTCTAATTATCCTTTCTTAGTGCAAATTAAATGTTTTCATAAGTTTGGCTCCTAACGAGCCAAATCTTCCCCATTAACTGACATTACATCTGTCCGTATCCCAAAATAAAATGACTTAACTGCTGTTTTATCAACTTACCATGCACTGTGTGCCAGATCCATCAATATTATTTAACCAGGGCAGTTAGTGCCTCATCTAATCGCCTTTTACAGCCATTTTCCACTGAACGTGACCTTACACTTAGTCCATTGACAGGGTAGTGATTGTGGTTCAGTGTGGTCAGAGTACATTTAACGGTAATTTGTCAATGAAATGACTCAAAACGTGTGCAGTTTTGGTAAAGATCCACTCTCTCTGCCCTGAGCATACATTACAAGAGGAATAATTTTCAAAGGGGCCTTGATTTTGTGGAGCCTATGCTAATGAAATTGGTGGTCTTTCACAGAATTGACAGTTAATAAAGACTATAATGTGGCCACAAATGCCTTGAAAGAGGTGCCTAAAATTAGAGCTGAAATTCTAAATCTTGTGTAATACCTTGAAGAGTAATTTAAAGATAAGACAATTTCTCATTTGGCATATGAAATAATTAATTATGTCTTTGGTAGAAATATCTTAACAAGCCTACTTAGTATGCATATAAAATCTCAAATAGTAAAATCAAATTAGCATTATTAACTTATAGTGTGTTAGATTACATCTATTCTCTTTCAGAAGGTCCCACAGAGTTGAATTGATAATTAAGTAATGAAATGAAAATGTATGATCTAATCAATGGCAGTCCATATTAGCCTGGCAGTAGTCATTCTTAGGTTACAGGCAGCAGTGAGGCGGGGGCTCAAACCCCTGAAAATGACAGAAGCCCTGTAGAATTGAGCCACAATGGTGATTTATTAGCATGGAATCCTATTGTAATGAGCTCAAAGCAGCTCAAACAAAGCTGGTTTTAGCTGCTTCTTTTGATGGTCAGTTTTCATTATAGTGGTTGTCAATTGACCTGAAACTTACTCAGGGAACTTGGGCACAGCAGCGCTTTAAGCTAAATGTAAACAATGCATGCTAACACGCTCACAAAGACAATGCCTTTATGTCGACGCTAACTACAGATAATGTTTAGCACGGTTGGTATGCTAGCATTGATAATGACCTCTAACACATAGTGAGGTTTATTGGAATGCCACGTATATTTCCGGTGTTTGGTCTTTAGCCAAAGCAATTGAATTTTGAACTGAAGGCACTAGATGAAAACACAGGGAATCCACAAAGTCAGTAAAAGTCATTCTCTTGATCTAATTAATTTTTGAAAAATAAATTAAAAATTAAGCCAATACATCTTTTAGAACTTGATATTTTTCGATGTATTGGGGAAAACTGGTTGTGTAAAAATCATGGGCTCAACTAAGCCATCATGATTAATCTTCTGTGAAATATTATTGTAAGTTTATTAAAATTCATCTGGTATGGTGGGTTATTTCATTGGATGAGTGAGAAATTATACTGATTAGTCGTGCTCAACTAAAAGTCCTCGGATCACCAAAGACATTTATATTCATCCTCTGGGAACAATGAATGTCAGGGCAATTTTTTATAGTCTTCTAATCTATCTAATAGGTGTCAACCTTGTGTTGGTGCTTGAAAGAAAAGTCAAGGGAACACCAAAGTCTGTAGGATTATTTTTCCTTCAAGAATCAAGAAAGTCTGAACAAAATGTCATAGCCATTCAGCAAATAGTTGTTGACATAATTCAGCCTGTAACAAAGTGTCCTGGCATAAAAAAAAAAAAAATTGCCTTCTGTAGAGACTGAATGGCTAAATCTGTTTGACCTGATGCAGAGAGGAAAAGCTCCATGAAAAATGAAATAACTGAAATGCAAATATTATTTATAAGCAGTTTTATTATTGTTAAACAAAGATTGGCTGTTTCCCTGTAGGTATTTTCAATCCTAGTGGTTTTGTTGCTATATTTTAATATTTGGCCTGATGCAAGGAGACACAGTGACATAAAAAAGCGGCGCTTCAGCTCCACTGCCTCATAGCGGGTTAAATGGAGCGGAGGGCAATGAGCAATTCTCCACAATCCCTCTCCTCCGTGCTGCAGGTTGTTCTTCTCCCTCTAAACCCATCGCTTCCTGGTGTTCTGGCTTAAAGCTTTACCCTATGGGGTCCCAACAGGCTGGAATAAAACACAAGTGGATGCGGCAAGTTGCCATGGAAACTTAATAAGCCAGCAGTTGTAGTGAAAGAGGGAGTCAACTACAGTACTCAGTGAAGCGTGCATCTGAAGGCAATAAATTGAAAGCTGTGGAGGGGAAGAAGACAGAGAGAAAAAAGAGGCAAGGGGGACCGCATGTTATTGTGAAATAACCTTTTAAGTCGGAATTAAATATTTTGTCAGTGGTGTGTGTGGCTCTGAGCTGCACTCACCCCCCCATCTCCTCTGACGCGCCTGACAGGGCTAGAGGTTAAACGGCTGTCTGCATTGTCACGAGGATGCTCTCAGCCGACTGGGACGCCTTCTGCTGCGTGTCACAACTAGTGACCGAGAGACGCCTGCCTTTTTTTTTTTTTTGTCAACCTTTTTTTTTTTTTTTTTACCTCACCTACAACTGTCATCGCTCTGACTGTTGGGCCATTACGCACACTTGTCTCCAGGGCGCAATTGATGCACTGTTGGCTGTCAAAGCTCAAAAGCCTCCTACACTCCACCTGATTGCCTAGCATCCTTTTTGTCGCATAAATCTTTCATTAACCACCAATCTATCATTAATTATCGGCTCCTGGCATTTATAGAGAGGTTGGGAGATTGATTGCGGGTGATGGGGGATGGGTGTTGACGGTTTGGGAGCCAATCTATAATGACTCACAACACGGAGGATCCCTCTTAACTTTTATTTATAAGGGAGGCCCTGTTTGCCACTCGCCAGAGGTGTTGTTCATCTGTCTAGCTAACCCGATAACATTAGTCTGCGGCAACTGGAAAACAGCTTTATCTTCATCCTCTGTGTCTCTCAGGGTCCGTCTCCATATGTTTTTGGACAGCTCGATGATCATCTCTCTTTAACTCCACAGGCTTCTTGCCTTTTTCTCAGCCCCCTTTAAAGAAACAAATTAATTTCCCTCTGAGGCTTTAACCCTCAACCAACCAATATGTGCTTGTCTGCAACTGAGTGCGCGTTCCCCATTGAATTAAAGGTGAGGTATTTGCTTTTGATTCAGGGGCAGTTGACAGCTCTGTTGCCCTGAAAGCCTTCTATTATCTGGCTTTGCATAGGATTAGCGTTCCGATACCTGCTGCAGTAAACAAACAAATAGAATGAGCCCAATTATAAGGGCAGCGTCCACGGCTTCCTTATGTTTCCGTAGCACTCAATAAAAGCAGGCCTTGTGCAAGTCTATAAATCATCAAGAAACCTTGGCCTAAATGTGCCAGCAAATGCATCTTCGGTCTCTCTTTACACCCTAATTCTCTTTCTCTGTCCCCCCTCTCCCCGGACCTAACACTATTTACAGCTTTTCAGATGCTTGAGCCACCAAAATATAGCGTTGTTTTATCTTTAGACAAGTCGATAAGGCAGCATATTGGTTTTCTGCTAAAAGCTACGGATTGTGCTGCACGTATTGACTCATCAGTTGGGCAGTTCAGACTACTGCCCAGGGAGGCGCATCCACACACATACACACACACACCCAGAGTCCTTGGTCTTCTAACAGTGTTTCATTTTCTGAGATTCACCTGGTGGAGAGAAAGATATTAAAACTAAGAACAGGGATCAGACCTCGGATAACAGAATGTAACAAGAAAGGGGAAGTGAGCATGAGGAGAGGAAACTGAGACAGAAAAAGAGAGAGAGGGAGTAAGACAGGGGAACAGGAGTAGACGTGGAATGAACACCCCTCCAGATGATTTATCCTGCATTGTCACGCTCTGTTATCCCACCAGTCTACTTGATATTTAGTGACAAAGACTAGATTAGGGCTGCCTACCCATCGCTGCTGTCCTTGCTCAACCCTGCAATACACAGAAAGCTTCCTCTTCTGCCACGAGTCGACGAAAGCGAGAGGCATCAGGTGAAATTTGCATTGCTCAAGGTTTCAAAGTCGTGCCGGGGTCAAAGTCAATGCGAGAGAAGGCAGAGGAATGAACCTGATTGGTTTACAGGCAGGTAGATAGACTCGTTACATTGGTCATTATTTCAGCTCATGTCACAGTGGAATAGAAGAACTCAGCAGGTTTCATTATAACCTCGGAGTTGGCCGCCTGGGCTGTGCATTTGGATTCTGGGAAGTGTTGAATAGAAGGTTATTGGAGGTGGTTGACAGAAAATGACCTCTGTGTGTTTTGGCCCACAGAGGTTATTATCGTGAGGGCTCACAAAGGGCCAGCCCGGACTGCAGCTCAATCTATCTGTTTATTATGAACTGGGCTGATGTAAACAGAGCAGTCTGTCAAAAATAAAGCTTGGTCGACTGTCATAGAAAAACAATACTTCAGGATCAACTTTGATGTGAATGCTTTGCCTTGCTGATTTTCAAAAGAGGCTTGTTTTAGTACATTATTCCGTTCCATGATAATTCCATCACAAATAAATGTCTTACAAAAGATGAAGATCGGCCTCCAAAGGCTTCATTCCATGTCAATCTGCAGGCAGCACACTCCTGCGGCGCCAACTGTGGAGAGCTCCTGTGTTAACTGAGGGGAGACAAGCATCGAGCTTTCAGCGGAGAGACACAATAGCAGAATTAGGATTCATGTAGCGTGGCTTTACAGGTACTCTTCCAAATGACTCTGTGGAACCCTTCAGGCTACTGTCAGCTGAAACCCTCACAGGAGACGTACAGCTAATATGCTCTTGGTGTTTCACAGCACTGAAGCAGATGGTTATGATATGGATTACACTGACAGTAAGTCAATAAGACCAAGATCCTGGGTTTGCACCAGATTAGTCAATTGTCTGTGGGCACCCGCTTTTGATTTTGTTTTCTGATTTCTCACCTCGGCTCAGTTTAATTTCCCTCCTTTGGTTTTGAGGTATTAAAAAAGAACTTTAAAATAATAAAGCCAAGCTGTGAAATGTTGCTCTGAGACATTAGCCTCATGGTGGCTGCGGTTCCGGCTTGTCAAGTCCAGGTAAACAGAGTGTGCTCCATCTGATGCTAAAGCCTAGCTATCATGCACACAGCGGCCCTCAGAAATCTCCTTTATTGCTCCCATGCCATATGTTACACGTCCACATCTTTTTACCCTGATATATTATATATGTCCCCAGTTCGCAGACCAGCTTTGGTTACAATTAACCAATGCTCCATCCAATCAGAGTGCAGCAATTAAACGCCATCCAATCAAATTTGTGTGACAACCAGACGGCTTTCATCACAGCAGGGATCCAGACGGCTCCTTGCAGGCCACCTGCCCCGAGCGCTGTCTCAGAGATGGTCTGGAATAACTAATTAGGCAGCACATCCAGCATGGGACGCTGAACGCCAAACCAATACAGTAAAAATTCCACTTGATCTCGTCATCAAGCCCTGATTTTTTTTTTTTTTTTTTTTTTTTTTAATGTGTCAGCATTCTCGCTTTTGATCCCTCGTCAGCACAGACAGAGGAGAGAGAGCAGCGTTTCTGGTTTGTTTAACAGACTTTCACTCGAGTTTACAGGAACCCGCTGTGCACATCGCACCGCATGCTTTTGAACTGCAATCCCACTCAGGGAGGAGGGGGGTTGGACTGGGACAACAAAATGTTTTTCGTTTTTTTTATTTTATTTTATTTTTGTAAATGGTGGACTCGTCTGCGCTCATCTCAGCTCATCTGTTGTCATGTTGTCGAGAGAATATTCAGAAGGTGATCGGCTGAGCAGAACACAGCTTTGAGCTGCAGGAAATACACTTCAAAGAATGTGTCTGAGCTGCGAGGCTCTTTGGTTACACTTTTGTTAAAAGCAAATCCATTTTTAGCTATTATTCCAAGTTCTGTTAATGCAAAAAGCAAGGGGGGGAGGTTTTTTACCACAGCAATGATAGAAATATAGAAATAAATAAAACAAAAGCAGCAAGTTAAGTCTGCTCTTGCGAAGCTGCAAACAGCCAAAATTCCTCTCTGTCCTGATGTGAGTGGAGTGCAAAGTGTTGAGTACTCTCACAGCTGGAAAACAATACCACAACAAATAATGTATGAGGGGCCAGCGGAGGGGGAGCACACGGCAGCCAACACAAATAGGAATTATTCATCATACGTGCTCTATTCACTAAATATGTGTGAGCAAACAAGCGAGCTCAAGCCGGTTAATATGCAGTGTTTTCCATAAGTTGGGCATGGCTCCTCACCTCTGGTGCCTGAGAAAAACCCTGTGAACCCACCTCTCATTTTAGCTTTCCTCTTCTGTCTTTCTTTCCCTCCAACACACACATTCCATTTCAACAATCGATAGATAGAAACAACCCTTTTTTTTACGAACCATTATATATTTTTCAATGTAACAAGGATTGTGCTTAGAGTCAGCAAGTTGAGACGCTCATTCTACGTCTGCCGTTTTTTAATGTCGGGCCTCAATAGGCAAAAAGCATACGTTGGGCCTCAAACTGAAGAGCTCATCAGTCATGACATACCATTAGTGTTCAAAAGGCCAATTACAAAAACCTACAAGGCACTCAGAGTCACTAAACGCCAGACTTCGATTAGAGCTTGACCTCACTGCAATTTGCGTGCACAGCTAAGCACCAAATAATAGATAGAAGATCTTTAACATAATTATGCCTTAATGGACGGCAAAGCCACGTTGTCAAAAATTGATATGCAGGCCTCGGCAGCATTTAAAGGGAGATGGCAGAGCACATTCATCTCCACGTCAAACAGAGACTGAGGGAGAGAGGACAGATGGAGGAGTGACATGCTGGGATGTGGATAGCACCACCCTCTGTAAGATCATCTCCCATCAAGCTATTCCATGGCAAGCACTATCTCATCTAATTGCAGTGAAAATATCTACCCCCCCCCTCCAACCCTTTTATATTTAATCATACCCCTGCTACTCTGTTGACAAAGCCAGATGAACATCATTTCCACCGCGGTTGTTTCTATCGGCCATATTAGCAGCAATGTTGACCAACTCCTCCAAGGTGACCGCCAATAACTGTGGTCAGCTCCAGTCTGCTGCATTTAGCAAAGGCTTTTTTTTTGTGAAGTCAGCCCCATTAAGTCAGGGATAATTGTGTGTGTGTTCTCCATGGTGAATATTTGATCTGCTGTTTGCCCTTTGCCGGCCACACAGTGCAGAATAATGGCTCTCTTTGAGCGGCGTGAGGCAAAACCTTGGGCTTCTTTGGCCCAATAAGAGGCCAACCCAATTACTCTATCAATTATTAATTCATAATAAAGGTCGTCCCTTTGCTCAATTTTTCCACACTAGTCTGAGCATACCAATGTCATGAGTGTGAAAAGCCTTGAGGTCAAACACAGTTGAACACTTTGCACACTCCAGAGGACTCCGCAGAACTAACTAGCCGCTAGCAACAGTGTTTGATGTGAACCCATGTCTTTATGACTCCTTAAGATAGTTGTTTCTAATACTGCCTTTGATCTGTGAAGACATAAGTGTGTGCATATATGATGTTTATATGTTACAGCTTACTTACATATGCTACTTTTGCTGGGTCAGAAGTAACGCTGCATTCAGACAATGTTTTCAGAATGATAAAAGCAAGAAAACTCCCCATTATTCCAACTTGAGAGCTTAAAAAGCTAGTTCCATTGCTAACCTTGACGTCACACCAGTACATGTGTGTAATAATTTGTTCTGTAACACCAGATAAAAAAGTATATACATCTCCCTGTTAACCGAACTAGCATTATTGATCATCACTGGGATTTTGTATTTGTTCAACAGCCACAGCAGTCTTTCATAACAGATTCCTTTTTCATAGGGTTCTACAAGCCTCTCATCTAAAATGGGCACTGGGGAAACAGTCCATCATTGTCAGTGTCTTTTATTGAAGTAAACCACATGGGCTACACCAGCAAATCAATCCACTTGAACCATGACCGGTGTTGGGTTTGTGGTCCTGTGTGGTTACATGTCACTGCCGGCGAAGCTGTGGCTAATGTTAAATGTGTCGTCTGGTTTGACCTTTAGCTAACGGTGCTGGCACTGCTTAACAAAGGTCACGTACTACATTTTAGCCAATCACTGCTCCTTCTACACACTGGTGACTGAATGGAACAAACCATGCAGGATCAAAATACTGTATGTAGTCATTGGTCATTCCACAAATAATAATGCATTCGATGTGTGATGAGGTGATGGTGATCATCAGTTTCATGGTGAATTTGATCGCGTGGCATGACATGACCTTTATAGACTCTAAAATGTATGAGCCCTAGGTCTAGGGTATATTACAACATCAATATTTATGATAATAACATCTAAGTGTGTTATTACCCTTTCCATCTGAAGCAGACCACCTGTATTTTTAGTGTACTGGCAACAGTCACAGGGAATGCGGTTTGGGAATTACACTAACAGTTTGTCACACATTTACTGCAAAAGCAGATTTTCAATTATGAAACAAAGCAGTCTACTTTGGTAAATTAGAGATTGTCAGGGCTGTCTACATAAAATTGTATTATTAGTCATATTAGCATTAAGTGCATAATTGAATATGATTATCTGTAATTATTCCCATAAATTACATTTAGGCTACTGATCACCAAGGAAACAAACACAATAAAGTGTCTGTGGTGTATTTTTCCTGCTTCTAAATTGACTGTCCCATTTAGAAATACATCCCCCAAACAAAGCTAGCATGAATATTCTATTACCATAATTCCCATCTGTTTAAAAGAGTTTGTTAAAAGTTTTTTCAAACTTTATTTTTCTCATCTTTTGACAGTGTAATACATTATTAAGTTCTGGCATTGTGACATTTACTGCAGAGAAATGTGGAAGCCTGGGCAATTATAAAGAACTGTGAGCACAATATAGGCTCATTTCATGACTTGACAGCTTAAATACAGTACTATAATGTTTTTTTATTAATAATAATAATTCCCATGTAATGTACAAATGATAGTGTAAGTAGCATTAATGTTACTATAATTCAACAACCAGCATGCTCTACATGATACTGATGGAGAAGATAGTGCCGGTAATAAGGGGAGCAAAGATATGTGGTGTAATGAAGGCCTTTCTAATAGAAAAGCCCTATACATCTTTTCTAGTCATTTCTAATCATTTGGAAACAGACGAGGGTGCATTTTCATGCAGTGTCAGATCGTCATGGCAACATGGGAAGAGAAAAAGGCAACATGTCTCAAACAAAAGTGCCGATCTTTTTGTGGACTTGGTGAAGTAGTGGAAAAACATGCCAGGCCACTGGTGAGGGAGACAAAACCGAAACAAAGTGTGAGCATAAACCTGCACGTGTAAGCAGGTGTGTGTGTGTGTGTGTGTGGGTGTAAGTGTGCTTGAAACTGCTGACTTCAAAAATGTAGGTTTCTTCAAGAGCTCACAAAGCCATGAAAGCATGTGATGACAGAGTCTGGTGAACACACTCAATCACTCTTGTGGGCACACATGTCCACACACTCACTGGCACACACTGAGACACACACTGGGACACACACTCTGAGACACACTCACAAACACACACTCAGTGAAGGACTGTCACAGCAGATGGAGCCTCCACTTAAATTTTGTTACAAGTACCTGCTGGAATATGAAAACTGTTTGAAATATATGATATAATTTTTTTATGTGTGTGTGATTTTTTTTTGGGGGGGCGGGTCTCCAATGTAGATGTTTTAGTACTGTTTTCTCAATTATATTGCAGTTATCATAACGAGAGGGGTTGCATTTTACCTGGATCCAAAGCTGAAAGTATCCTTCAAAAACTACACAATTATTCTTCTCTACAGACCTTAATTATTCTATTACTCTCAACCAATGAGGCATGTTTTTTAACACCTTTTGTAGCTACTTTAATTTAGACAAAAAAAAAAGAAAAAAGACCAGTCTTGTGTTTATATTTAGACACCCTGAGCTGTCGACTGAATATTCCTCTGTGATGGGTGGGCTAAGAGTACCACTTTACATAAAAGCCCTGAGAATCCAGTGACTGGCATGTTGCTGTACAAGAACCATTTTTAATAATCAAATTCCCCTGTGGCTTAAGTAAGAGACATGTGTGCGAGCGTATGTGTGTGCGTGTGTACGAGCGAGGCTGTGTGTGCCCGTGTGTCTGTTCAGTTCCTGTTCTCATTAGGATCTACACTGCAGGGCCCTGCTTCAATGTTGTTTCCTGTATAGCCCATTACTGCTACCTGCCCCGGGGTTGGAAGTTGAAGCCTGAGACAAACAGCGAGCTGTGTGCAGTAAAATGCACCCGGGAGATTAGCGTGGCGAGGAAATCGGGGTGTGTAAGAGGGGTGAACTTAAGGTTGAGTCAACCTGAGGCCACAATGGGCTGTTGTGAAAAGACGATTTCCAGCCAGGCTTTTTTGTGTGGAGGCGGTGACAAAAAGGTGGGGTGGGGTGGGGGAGTGGGGGGATATGGCAGAGAGGCTTTCTATGTAATTTAATTCAGGACATAGAGAAATACAATGTTTTTTTTTTTTTTTAAAAATTTGATTGGCCTAGAGAACAGAGCAAGGAAACGTCATTCTTACTTGCATTTTTTCCTTAAAAGAAGCATCATGACGTGCATTCACACTGACAATGCAACCAAAAATACAACGTCAGTTTTAATAGAATGGAAAACAATAACTGAAGGTGTCTTAAGGTGTGTTCAGATTAAATACAAATTTTCCCTTTTTGTGTTTCATTCATCATGGAAACATGACAGTGTTTTTACTGTTGCATACCAGATGTACAGATGTTAGTTGCTGTTAGCTAAGCACTGGCACTGAGTGTTGAGTGTTTATGTCAAACCTCAAGTTCTAAATGATCTTATAATTACCAGGAAGTCCAGTTCTCCCTGTGTTTCTACAGTTTTAATTTTTTTTTCCCTCATGTGTCTGTATGTTTATGGAGTCATACAACCTCAGATTGAACACAATGTTTTGTTAAAAGGTCCAGTGTGTAGGATTTTGTAGCATGTAAGCAGTAAGGTAACAGTGTGTTTGGCTTGTCCTATTTGGGCTACTGTAGAAACATGGCGGTGCAACATGGTGGAGACTATGGAAGAGAACCTGCTGCTTCTGTTGATATGAAATACTCGTTCAATAGAAATGAAGAACACAATGATTCTTATTCCATGTACGAACCAATTAAAACTTGTAAATATCATATTCCTTTTTTATCATTCTACCAAAAAAAAACTTAATTCAACAAAAATCTTTCAAATGAAATTTATTTTACTTAATTCATATTTTTGCTTTCATTTTATATGCCAGTGGCTGCCTCTTAAAATTCTGTGTGAACACACAGAGAAGATTAAGAAAAGTTTTTGCAGGTTTCCATGGTTTTGAAATTGAAAAAAGTAATTAAGTGGTGTGCAGCATTTCCAATGCTGCAAACATTTTGCTTTGACTTTAGTAGATGCAGGTACTAAATGCATTAATTTCCATAAAGAGGGACAAAGATGAGAAGGGATGGTGTGGCAACACAAGGTATGGTGAAGTAGGGTTGCTTAGTGGCAATCCTGGATGTTTTCTGTATCGTAAAACTGATTTTTAAAAAGGTTTGCACAGCCTTGGTTTGAAAATGTATGCTTGCAACTGCCAATTTGGTCAGACAGCAGATATCATAAGGTACTGCAGAATGACACACTTTATATCACTGTGTGAAACCTCACAGCAGTTAAGCTCAACATTAGCTATAAAACTCTACTTTGCCTTTTCCATGCTGTGTCCTTTTCTTCTATTCCATGGTCACCCAACTCTGTGGGCGCTCACACGTGCCTGAGATCCCACTGAATCTACACCTATGCCAGCCGGAGAGTTTAGATTTGCAGGAAATAGAAGGTTAATTTAAAAAGGAAGAAGAAAATCTGCACTGACTCATGACATTATGCTCTGCACAGGGTCCAATCTGCACCACATTTTGTCTGTCCTGAGAAACAAGCAGTACTTTCCTTCCATGTGATTATGAAAAGGCTAGTCTGTCTTGCGTGACTCAACTCATACTACGTCTGTCTTGTGCCAATTGCAATTTAGCAGGTGTTTGTGGGGACAGCTCACACTGATACTGTCAGTCACCATGTTTTCCAATTACCATAGCCTGCACACCAACATGATTGCCTGATTGGCAGTGTTATTTCCGTGGCAATTATTATGATTCTGATTATGTCAATCATTTCAGTCTCTGCTCCATGTGGCATCAAATAGCAGTAGCTCCAACCGCTTGCTTTTTTATTTCCCCTCATGTTTCTGATGGCTGTTTGAGGTATATTCTCTCTTTTTTACAGTAGAAAAACTTTTAAAAAATTCATGTTCTGCTCCCCTCCAGTGGTATTACCTTTGAGCTCGGTAGCTCATTCCAAATTACTAACGGCCTGTATATGGTCCCCATAATGATCATTTTCGCTCTCTGTCAGTAATAATTGCGAGTTAGTTCTATTTTAGTGCAAGCTCAGGGCTTCTGGTTTTATCTTGCTACTTCTTGTATTATTCATGTCATCTTCATGTCTTTGACTTTTCCTACAGCGCCCTCCATTTAAACCACAATTACTACTATTACCACCTCTACACTCATCTAGGAAAAAAAAGGAAAAAAAAGGCCATTTTCTTCATTATCATCGTCATCGCCGCCGCCACCATCATCATCTATTTACTACATGATTCAATTAGTGAGCTATCAGATAAAAGGTCAGGGCTGTAATCAGTCCTTTGAGAACAAGTTTTTTTCCTCTTTTTTTTTTTTTTTTGCACCTTTCCACTGTGCCTGAAGTTACATCTAAGGTTGGTAATGACCTTGCTTTTCCATTTTGTGGCCCAGACAATTTAGGCACACAAGATTTAGAAATAAGGAAGTACCAATAGCAATAAAGTGAACGATAGCAAGATCTTCAAGCTACATGCAGTTTATAGAGAATTAGAGAAAATTCAGAGATTGGCATTTTGTTCAAGTGTGTCCCTAGTCTTACAAATAGATTGAACTGACTCGAGCCTGCTGCAAATTATGCACAAATTTAAGCTCATGTCAGCACTCCAGGCTGCAGTACATTTGGGTGTACATGCTAATGTGCTCAGTGATGGTTGTTTTATCTTGACTACTCTATCTGCTGAATTGCACTGCAGTTAAAACACCAACATTACTATCTAAAGGTGTTTGCTGTGCACAGGTGTGGTCAGATTGCTTTTAGTTATCAAATCCTTGGCCCATTCTTCACTTCCATCCATAGTAGTTACATGAGCACTGCAGCTTAAGCCCAGTGCAAATACACATTTGTTATGATAAGCATTACCCAGATACATTTTGGTAAATCTAAGGTGGAAATCCTTTTGTAGACACTTAAAATTACATGTTTTGGGAAAAGCTCATTGTCTCCTAGCTGAGGGTCCTGTGCTTGACCCACCACTCAACCCTGACCACAGCCTCTAAATGCACTTTCTGCTTTTTCTAGTTCACTGGATGGAGCTGTTGCTGCGAGCATCCATAGTTGCCATGAATAGATGAAAATTGTAGTATTTTGGAAATCTCACTGTATCATTAGCAGAAACTAAAGAGGGGTTCTCTGATTTAAAAAGTAATGTCAAGGGATCCTGGCCGAGCTGCTGTGTGTGACAAGTTGGAAGTAAGAACAGGTTGGATATGACTTCCACATTATCTTCCCCGAGGGAAACTTAGTGTGCCAACACATCTCTGTCTTGTAGCCAGGAAAAAAATATAGCACAGACTATGATACACAAAATGTTATCAAATACATGAGACATGATACATTAAGGGACAACAGGAAACCTGGGGTATGTTTCAGCCATTGCCAAAAATATGATTAGCCCCCAATAATTATATGGAAACCAACCATCAGCTCAGTTTACATATTAAAAAACTGTTATCACACTACTGAACAAGTGATCAACTGCTAAGCTGTAACAGATTCACAATGACCAAGTCTGGATGATAGAAACTTCTGTTGTTGTCAGGGTATAGTAAGTGTAAAATAGGTGAAAATCAAGTAGAGTTTACTTGATCAAATTTTGGGCTGAAATGTGTAAAAAGCCAAATAAAAAAATTAAAAATGATAAGACTTCATGCATATCTGGGCCTTCAAGGTTTTTAAATGAAAGAAACATTGGTAACTACAGCTCAACAACCGCTTTTTAGTTCATTTATCCAAACTGCAGAGCATCAGCAAATCCTGCACAGCTTTAAAAAACTCCCTTATTCACCCATTGCTCAAAGGCATTCAAGCTGTTGTTCACCTACAAGTCATTTCTGAGATTCAAACTAGCAACCACTGAAGTCATGAGCATAATTTTGCAGTTTTCAGAGAATGGATGGCAAATATACTTCTAATTATCTACTAATATGATGCATTTGACTCTAAGCCTATTTCACACATCAGCTATCAAAGAAAGAACCTTAGGAAAAGTTTTTTTTTTGTTTTTTTTTTTATGTTCCAGGGCTGAGGCTAATCAGCCTAACACATTTTGTTATAATGAACGGACAAAGTCACCAGTAATGACCTATATCTGACCGAAAGCAGTCAGACTGCGCCTCTCTCTCTCTCACACACACACACACATGGGCAAACGCACTGGTAATCACCCTAAACATCAACATCTTATCTGTACTGAGCTCACATAGCGTACGCCTACCTGATCAAAGAGGAAAACAGCAGACTTTACTGTGTGTGTGTGCGTGTGTGCGTGTGTGGTGTGTGTGTGTGTGCGTGCATGTGAGTCCATCCTAGCAGCTGCTCTGTCAGCATACTCTCAGTTCAAGAGGGGGGGGCGGGGGGTCCACACAGCATGGCTAAAGAACTCATCAACAACCCCAGGCGCTGTGCTTGGTGTGCGGGATGATGTGCTGCAGACTCAGCCTCTCAGCCCAGCATCCCTTAGCCTCCTCCACACACTCACTCACACACACACACACACACACACACACACACACACACACATACACACACACACATACACACAAAGATACAACTGTACACACATTAACATGCTTACTGTCTGCATTCATCCAGCAAATATGCTTGTTACCCACGAGGGCTGGTATTTTTTAACGGGGGTTAAGATTCAGGATTGCGGGAGCTTGTTATGAGAAACTAGAATTTGATTTGTTATGAATGCAAAGCACACAGCTAAAAAGCTCTTGGGGTATTTAGTCTCTGGCTATAGGCTTAATGAGTTTTGTGTGTGCAGGCCGGATGTGTGTGATGCATGCGTGTGCATCAGCATTTGTGCGAGTGCATGTGTTTGTTTTGCGCTTGTCAAAGACGGGAGCTCTCTCGAAGTGTAATACACTCATGTGATGGCTAGTAGCTGGAGGCGGTTGGTCTAATTCACTCTCTGAGGCTAATTCCATGCTAACAAGTCAGCGATGCCACATGCTTGTCCTTGCCCACAGCCCAGTGGGCCAGTCTCAAAGCAAACCAATTAGCCAGGCTCGTTCTGGGTCTGTCAACCCCCCTGAAAAGTCATTCTAAACTTTTTTTTTTTTTTTTACCCTCTTCCCTTGGAGGCTTTTGAATGAAGGGGGTCCACAAGGAGTTTAAAGGGGCTGCGCATTAATACGCTTGTATCACTGACATGAAAGACGTCAAGCAAGAAACATCAAATACACAAGGCTAAGCTTCCTTGCCAATTAGCTAAAACAGCTATTTAGTGACAAATCTTCTAACCCGCGAATGAGAGCCAGGCTAATGTACAAGGGGATGAATACAGTTTTAATGGACGCATTAGGATACTAAGGGAGTCTTTGTGAAAACTTTCTTCGCTCTATCACTGTGAGTTTGAAGAAAGCGGCAAACATGAAGGTGTCAGGACTCGCTAAGTGAACTGACTTGACACTGTGCAGTATTGCAGCAGTTCCACTGTGGGAGTTGCTAATTGGATGGTAATTAATGGAATGGAGGCCGATAAATACCTTTGTGAGCAGGCTTGTCAAGGACATGGAGGTGATGGGAGGGAGTCTGAGAGCCAGAGCGAGAGAGAAAGAGGGAGAGAAAGCTACAGGACAGACACCTTTTCTTCATCGTGACAGCTAATCCTCATCCCTTCATCCCTCGCCTCAATTCCTAAATGAAACTACCTCTCCCTCATCAGCACTCCCCTTCCACTCCTCTCTCTGCCTCCCCTTATCAGGCCCCCTGCCTATTCTCCCCTGCCCCAACTTCACTCGTTTCCATGGAAACACAGGATAAAAAGAGTTACTTCTAGATTAAATCAAAGATTTTGAAGTGCCGAAAATATTACAAGCTCTTTTGAATCGTGTTCCTCGAGTTCGGGATGATACTCTATTTTCTCCTTCCAGATAGCGAGTTTGTGCCCCTTCCCTCGCCGTTAGAAAAAAGACATAGGAGCAGAGCCTTTTCACTCACTGACGCAAACTAAAAGACCTGTCTGTCTCCATGGGACCAATGAATGGCTCACGAGTTGACAGGTTTTTTTTTTTCTTCCTGTTTTCTTTTTCTCTCTCTTTTTTTTTTCCTCTGGATTTCAGGATTTCAAGGCTTTGTAGGTGTCCCACAATTCTTCTGAACCAACCCGTCAGCCGCCATCGTGGAGGTCTAGTGGAGATTTTTGTGCATAATTGAGTATCCAGGCTCGAAAAAGAACAAAACCTGAAAAGGATTCCTGTGATGTTGTTGCAGGATACTGTGTGATAAGGTTGCTAGTCTTAAGACATACTGCGCGTTACTGTAAACTGTGTTGTCTTTAGCTGCGGTCTATTTGATCCTGATTATCACTTCAGTGCGCTACAATGTGTAGCTGGAAGCGTCAGCTCACTTAGCTTAAATAAACAGTGGCTTTTTTGCTTTGCTGTTGAGCGAACTAGCCAGCAGGCAAATGAGAAAAGTAAATGACTACTTGTGACTTGCCACCAATACCATAAACTGAGATGTTTGCTCGCGTACAAATTATGTACAGAGACGACAGTTACATAATCCTACAGTAAATGCAAACAATGTGCCAGAAGAACAATGATTGAAAGAAAATTTGAATTCTCTTGACCTTTTAAAAAAACAAATTATAATGATATTGCAGCTATTGTAATTTTTTCTGTCCTCAAACCAGGATTTTCAAATCTTTTTTAGACATGTTTGTTTAAAAAGCAACAGGTTTTAGGCCTCTGTGACTCCTGTTCAGCCCATTGAGAATAATAGGTTTCCTAACCACTTGAAAGGAGGTCAGCTTGCTAACTCAGAGCCAGTTTCCACCAGACTGTATTTTTCAGTAATGTTATTCCAAAATCTGCTGAGTTAGCAGCTGTTATAGCACCATTAAAGAGAGCTTGTGTTAGTTGCCCATCTTTCATGGGGTCATGTCAAAACTCAGGAACAAGTAGAATTGGGAAGGTTTCTTTTGGAATGTATCAGGTTAGAGGTCATTTGTTGCCCTGTTAACAAATTATTTTTTGTCTCTTTTTCTAATAAATGTCAAAACTGCTTTTTAAGATATTACTTTCTGTGACTGACTGTGGTTACATTAACCTCCTGTGGATGTTTCGTCAGCTTTGACATTGAGGATTGACATTATTATACTTTAACTAGTAAAGCTTTACAGTGTAAAGACATGTTTGAACCCTTTTCCAAATGCCAAAAGAAATTATTATTGAATTTCCAGTACAGAAGAGCGTTTTTGTCCAATGACATGGTCACCTGACAAGACGTGGTCAGCTAGTTGCAGGCATGGCCGACTCAGGTTGCCTACAGCAATATGCATTGATTTGATATGCAGAAAAAAAAAATCAAATACAAATGAGTTAAAACACAATTAAACACACTGCTGCAAATTTGATGGAATGCTGCCTATTGAATGGAGCCTGTCTAGACACAGACAGTTTCCTGTGAGCCATCCTCACCTTGCTGATGTTGCGCTCAAATATGTCCCAAAGGCTTTGCTGACATAAATGAGCATTCCTGCACAGTGACAAGATATATTCTACATGTGAGTTTCGTACTGGAAAGAATACTCAGATATAATCCTTGTGTAATGACCGACATTTTAACTAGCAACTGCAATTCAATGACATTACCTTGTCTTTGTAACTGATGTGATAATATTTTTTATGTAATTTAGGTGCTTAACTCAGTTACAAGTTACACTACTAGTGACCAAAGAGCATTTTACGTTATCTGAGTTTAACTTACAGTGCAGTGAGGTGTAATAGAGAAATGACCAAAACTATATTTCCTACATAAAATCAAATAAACAATGCAAACATCATCACTTTTGTTTCCTCTTTGGTTTTACAATTTTGGTCAAGACAGAGCAAACAAAGATACTTGAATGCCAATCCTTGCAAAAATTAAATGTCATCTTAATTTGACTTCATCAGAGATGTCACTGAAAGTAATTGAGCAATACTTTTTTTGGTAAAAACGGCCACACTGTACATTGAGACACAAAGCCAGCTGTTGTTACCAGGAGCTGACCTCCAACATGGCTGAAAAAGAGTATTTAAAAGGCTCACCTTAAACTTTTCCATGGAAACGATGCCTGTTGACCATTTTGCTTTGTGCAGATGAGTGATGAGAGATCTATAGTGACACTGGAAGCACGTAAAGCTTTTACCAGCAGCAGACTGAGTGTGTCCCTCCTTCACACATGGCTGAGTCCTGAAGGAGATGAAAGTGGGAGTCTTACCTGACTGGGGGCAGGCATGTATGCATGTACAAGGACATACGTGTGCACTCTCACACACACACACACACACAAATGTGGTATCTAAATCTCAGGAGAGAAGCTGGAGTCTGGACATCAGTCTGTAGCAGAGAAAGCACGCTCCATCAGTCCACAAGGGGACCATTTGAGTTGAAGCAGTCTACCTCACTCTGCGTCAAACTTGTCAGACTGCTCTGGTGGAATTCTTCTTCCCTGAACAATAAGTTTAATGGACATTCAATTTTTTCTTCGGACAGTTTCCTCTTCAAGTGAAGAAATCAGAGCCGGGTGGAAATTCTTCAAAAGGGTGCGATAAAATGCTGCAGTACTTCTACATTTTTTAATGCATACATTTTTTATGCATGTTAACAGGGTTGTATAACTTACCCCCTCCTCCTTTTGTGGCTCCATTGTATTCGGTCGCTGAGAGCAATAGCATGCATCAGGGAGAGAGGATTTTACAGATTGGGTTACATTATTCTGCCTTTGCCACCCCACATGTACAGTGGTGGAGTGCTACCACCCACCAGAGTATGATTTATGAGGTACACAGTCACCAAATTGCACCTAATGAAATGTATTGCCACTGACTGCATTTAACATCCCCTACATTTTACTGCCTTTGTTAAACATGGGTTAACAGCCAGAGGAAGACCAATCAATGCTGAAATGGTTAATGAGTAAACGTGTGAGACGGAGAATATGAAAGATTGATTTGCTCTTGCCCTAAGTGGGATTTATAGTGTGTGTTCTCACGCTGGGCCTCAAGATTAACCCCCGTGCTCTGTACTACTGTGTTTGCGGAGGTTTGGGTTCATGTTACTGTATACATATGTTCAAGTGTGTGGCCCAGGCGGATGCCACATAAACAGATCCCACACATCTGTCTGCATGTCTCAGATCTGCCTCGACCCCCTCCCTGTGACTGATCGAGGAGGGGGGGGGGATAAATTTAGGATTTAGCACACACCTGCATCAAACCGTCTGATTCAGCCGCGCCGGAGGTCAGCATTCCGTAAATATCCTCCCGCTCTTGTTAACGTGTCACAGCTTTTAAATGGATCGACAAACAGCCCACCTGGGACTCATGGGAAAGAGAAAGGAAGTGGGTGAGAGGGGAGTTAAAGGGAAAAAAAAAAAAAAAAAAAATGGAACACGGCCCCGTCTGCTCCCGTCGCTGTTTTTACAAGTCTTTACGACTCAATTTAGCGGATGGGAAATAAAACAAGCGGGGTGTCGGAGCTCTGGGGTGAGATGAGTTAGTGGGGCTCCCTGAGCTGTCAGAGAGCTCGCCATGGCAGCATGGGGGGTTGGGAATCAGAGGGAGAAAAGGAAAGGATGGAGGGGGGGCAGAGCCGCCCTAATCAAGCAAGTTTATTCAGATCTGCATCAGTCTTTAACTTTGCTTCACATCTCAGCAACTTGAAGCCTGAGTGTTTAGCTGAAGAAACTTGGGACTGAGGCCTCACTTTACCTCGGTGTTAGTTTGCATTCTGCATGTAAATTTAACAGATTCATTCTGTTTTTTCATCAAATTCTCAGTGCTTTCAGTTCTCCTGTGGAACAAGACAGTCCTCTGTCCTTAAAGACAAATGACTGACACATCCTTTCTCTCTTCTCATTCCATCCAGGTGGCTGAATTGCACCACATGGTGTTAATATTGCTCTCTGATATTGGTTTTTTCCAGCGTGCTCTGATAGTGCCGTGTTGATGGCACCGTCTACCCCTCAGAAAGGCCTCCTCTTCTTTCATTCTCTCTCTCTCTCTCTCTCTCTTTTTCCTAGCTGTTATTTCAGACCAATTGGGAGCGCACACGCATGGAAGGGAGGAGAGGGTCGGTAATTAAAATTCTGTTCAGCATGACAACGCTGTTTCATGCCTCATTTTTTTGTCACACGTGGGATGAATGCGGGATAAGCGCCGAGACTTTAGTAGGTAAGCAGACAATGCCGGTGTTGGCTTAACTGCGCTACCTCCAGCACACAGGTGGAAAGACACGCAAAAACCCCTGCGAGCTTTTTTTTTCAGCGACGGCAGATTTGCGGTGTTTGGTGACGGCAGAGGCTTTAAAGTGCGCTTTAAAAAAAAAAAAAAAAAGGGGGGAGCTGCGGCTTTACATTCACCCTGTCGCTCACACACACAACCGAAAAACTTGTGTTTGTCATCAAGATGCACTGCTCGCTCGCATGTGCTGATTCTGTGATGTGTTTACACATTGAACGAGGAGAGGGGTGTGGGGCACACACACACTCACACACACACACACACACACGGCCCCCTGGGATGCTGTCCACGGGGCTTGTCAACTACTGTCACTCAGTCATCAGCCACCATCCCCATACCAATGCTCCGAACGCCCCCCCCACCCTCCGCAAAACAAAGACAGCAGCAGCCACAGCAGCTGCATCCAAAGGGACCATCGCTCCTCCAGTATTTAACCTCTGCTGGAGCTCCTCTCTGTCTCACTCGCTTTTCCCTTTTACTGTGCTATGTCTCTCCCTCTCTTTCTCTCCCCTCCCTCCCTCCTTCTCTCCTCTACTCTCCTTCATCAAAGCATTTCTGGCTATTTTGTTTCCCAGCTCTACAGAGAGTTATTGCTCATGACAACGATCACGGTCGTTTATTTTCTCTCCGCAGCCCGGCCTCTGTATGCACGCCGGGCTAGTATTACCCTATGATATTCAAGCGCTCTCTATTAAATATGCATGAACCCTGGAGATGAAAATTAATTTTGGGAATGTTCTCTCCCTCTTTTCTCCCCTCACTCTCTCTTTGAATGTTCAAATATGCCTTCATCTGCCTTTGTGTCAAGCCGTGAATTCATTATTTCATTTGCCGGTGATGGTGTAACATAACACAATATGCGAGCGGTACAGCGATGTGGCGATATTGATCTTGTAAAAAAAAAAAAAAAAGCAAGGGGGCAACGAAAAAAACAAGTGCGACCAAAACACACGTCGCATGGAGCAAGTTTTCTAAAAAAAATCGCCAAGTTTCGAACAAGTTTGCCCTGAGCTCTTATCATTCATGAATATTTAGGGCCATAAAATGTGAAAATATTAAATTGAATTATGCATGTATGAAGCGATGGAAATCTGCAGTAGGACACTGCAGTTTTTCTTCTGTCTTTTTTGTGCTACATGATCTTCTTAGCAGCCCATCCCTCATTTCTGCTCATGATACGTACCCGGTGACCTTCAGACTCCAGACTTGTGCATGTATGTGGGTGCTGTTGTTCCACCGCTGTCTGTTCTGCTGCACAGCACTGTATATGAAAGTATTCCTCTGTGAAGAGTGTGTGTGGATAAGTGAAAACATCAAAAAACACATCGCAGACACAAACAGGCTGGTTGTGCAGGTTGTGTGGGAGGTGAAGCCAACACAAGTTGAAGGATAAAACGAGAACTGCTTTAAGAAACAGTACACAAGAGTGAAGAGATGCTCTCTGAGTTGTCTTTTCCAAGATGCTGCTGCCATAGTGACACCGTCTTGTGCAATTATTTTTAATGTTGTCTTCCTTCTTTATATTCTGTTAATCCAGAGATCAAAAGTTTGTGGGAGTTTTGGTCACATTTAGTGAATTTTATGTTTTTTATTTTAAAACTTTGGAGAATTTAGAATCAGAAAACAATGAACATTTGGTATTAAGAGGTAAGCTGACAACAGATGAGTCTGGTTTTATCTAACATCAAAAACAAGCATTTTAATCAAATTACAATTTTAAGCTGACATGGCCTATATGGGATTTCAGAAAGTAGAATTAAAGAATGCAGCTTTGCAAAGAGTTTTTGAATCTGATGTTAAAAGAAGAGTTTGAATTCTTTCTTTTATAGATTCAACTTAGTGACTTTTCCAGGAACTGATTTTTTTAATTTACATTTAACAGAAACTGAAGTCTGTCTCTAATCCTCTACAAAATTCATCTGTTTCCTGAGCCTAAACACAGACAGAACCTACCCGCCCTCACTGCCTCCGACTCTGGCACGGTTCATAAAAATAGTGTTTTTATTCACTCAATGAAACATGGTGCGGACGCAAAGCAAGAAAGCATCATGAAAAAGAAAAACAACCATGTCTGTGGACACAAATCCTATAGATACAATTTTGTGACAATTTCACATACTGCTGTGATACTGTTTGGATTGTAATACACGGCTGGAGCCAGCAGCTGGTTGTTAGGTTAGCATAAACACTGGAAAAGAGGGAAATAGGGGGCCCCAGAGGTAGCAAACCCTCCTAACAGCATCCTTGTTGTTCAATAATTGACACAATACAGAGGTTAAGAATAATCTGAACCAAAAATGAGACACAAAATATGTCTCTTTTCAGGGAGTTAGCCTATGTGCTATAGACTCTGAAAGCTTTTGCATTCATTTGAAGAAATGTTTCTGGCACCCGGGGAAATCTTCAGTTTTTAAGCAGATTGAAACAGCTACCTGATCCGGACAAAAACAGGGTCATGAGATTGACGAAATTGAACCACAACAGTAAAGGGAGATGAAAAGTGAAACCAAAGAACTAAAAAAAATGCAGGTTTGAATTCTCTGTGGTAGTCAAAGTACTATTCAAATGATCCATAGTTAATTAAGAAATATTGATCATAGCAGCTTTAGAGGTTTTATTTCTTGGGTAGAGATTAAGACAGTTGTTGTCCAGCTGTGTCAGTTCAGTTTCAGCTCATGCTTCCTTAATGTTTTTGAATATATTTGTTCGAAATTTATGCTAATGGATTTAACACTAAGCAGTATTGTATTTTAGTGATTCAATGTGACACGGGGAGCTTTCTGTCGGAGCTGGCCGTTCAGCAGAGGGGGAAGCTTTTGGCTGCTCCTCACCAGCCCCCTTATGGCCTGCACTCACTCACACTGAGTTATCTGCATAACTGCATCTTTCATGAGGTTTGGTCAATGCCCAATCCATACTGTATAGGCCTCTGCGTGTGTGTTAAAGAGAATGTGTGTGTGTGTGACTCTGCATGTTATCCCTGCAACTGGCATCACACAATTTGTCTCCCTGAGTCTTGCATTGGTGTTTTTTGTGTCTTTCCATGTTTTACATACATGTGCTGTGACTCTTTTTTACCTTTTGAGGACACAATCTTTGCAAGACTAATCATCCAGGTCTGCAACTGAGTGGTCCGGCTTTCGCTTTGCCACAAATTAGCACTCTCACCTGATTCTCTCCATCAAATTCATGGTTTCTACTAGTGGCACCTTGTTTCAGCCTGGTCAGTATCAGCAAAGAGGGATGTGGGTGACTGTAGTTTGTGGAGGGCCACTGCAGTTCTTATCAGGTAAAGTGGTTTTTGATTAGTGTTAATGGCTGATACTAAAGAGCCTTCAGTTTTTCCACTGGTTACACCTGCTATATATGTGTGTGTTTATGTGTGCTGCTGTGCTCAAGGGCGTGTTAGCAATTCATCAAGTTGAAAAAGATATATCCAGCGTGCAGTGACAAACAGGTTTTATGTCTAAACCCACTCCCTCAACTATGACCTCCATACCGTCTGGTTGCTTTTAGCTATTTGGAGAATGCTGCTGGATGGTGGCTGAGCTGCAGAGCGTCTCCCTGCAGCCACAGCAGAGGAGTTTCAGTATGTCAGCACCTCTGCAAGATGCACACAGTAAGAATGAGGCTTTTCTTGTTGTGTATTCTCTAGCCATGATCCACTCATGGCCCAGAAAGATAGGCTGCAGCACCAGCTCTCCGCAAAAAAAAAAAAAAAAAAAAAAAAATGCGCGGCATCTGGTGCAACAGACAGCCTTGCATGTTAATGCAGAGTTAATATTATTATTATGAACTGCGAGTGACTTTGCATGTTAGTGAGCGCTCTGTCAAATTAATGTCAGTTCCATTAATGCCGCCGTCTATTTCGTGTCACAAGTACGCTGGCGTTAGACTGCCGCTCTGCTCAGGCACACAGGGGCTAGATTTGGAAACACACAAAGGAGCACAAACACAAACACACACACACACACACACACACACACACACACAGAGAGAGAGTCTACCTCATGAAAAGATTCACACCCCTGCATCTCAAGTGTAGATACATATTTACACATGCATGCACACACACAGACACACACACACACACAAATCTTTTCACTGCAGAAGCGAGACACCAGGGGAGGAAAATGAATGTCCTGACTCATTTATCACATAGCCCCAAAAGTACAGATGAATCCAGTGATGAAAATCTGTCCTGAGAAATGTCAGGAAGATATTAACTCCAATACATCAAAGTGGAGCTGCAGTCTCGGAGCTGACTGCCAGCCGATGCTCGCAGCCTTTAGTTAAATAGGGAAGCCAATGTAATTCTAGCCAACTCTGACCATTTGTCACCCAGAAACGAGTAAATAAAGACACGAGTCACTTCCATCCAAAGAATAACATCAGAAATGATGCAGAGCAAATTTCATTAGCGTTCAAATGCCATTCTTTAGATCTGTCTGATCTCAATGAAGTGTGAGAGTGAAGGGAAAGAAAAGAAGAGGGAAATTGCCTTTTCATGTAGATTTCACTAATCGCTTCCCGAACAAAATACGGCAGACTTGTACTAATAAGTAAGTTAAGGCTCAGTGGACAGATAGAGTGAAACAGCACAGAGGCTAATGGAATTGAGAGCTTTCCATGCCTCCATGGGTGTCTTAATTGTCAAAAGGAGATTCTCACAGGAGCATTTCGCCACTCGCCTGCTGGATTGTGGGAAGCCTAAATTGGAGTGCGACTCACTGGGCTTGTTTTAAGCCACAGCCTCTCTGGTGTGTGCAAGGTGGATCAAATCCCTTATCCAATGTCTGGAAACAGGTCCTGTGATTCACTCCTGTTTATTTGGCAACCTGCTCCTGCAAAGTATGTGTTTTCAATGCAGTCAAGAGGGACTGCAGCAGACTCATATCTAAAATCTATAACTTCTACTGTTCTGTGCTTTTTCATCTTGCACTCTCCCCTGGAATGCATTATGTGCTTATACATGCTTGCATGGATTTATTTATTCATAAATATTCATTCGGAATGTCACATATGTGATTTATTTGACAAAAAAAAATAGCTTTTTCAATCTCAGCCAGTTTAGAGATACTTGCTGTTATTGCTAATGTTATCACAATACCTTTATAGTGATTTATTTTAGCATCACTGCTCTTCACTGGTTATTACAGCACTAGAACTTCCAACCACTGTGGTTCATTAGTAGGGAAATTGGACTGTATGGGTCTCCATGAGAGATAGAGAATGTGCTTCTAATCTAAAAAGGTCAATGCGCGCGAGCTATTTTGGAGATTCACTGCGAGCTTGTAATTGGGGCCTTGTCTGAAGACAACGTTGAATTAAATGAAGACAAAGTTACACAGCGTTTGGTTGGCCTTTGATGAGAGTCAGGGAGTGAGGACCCTTCATTTGCAACCTTTAATCAGTCCAATGAGATCAGATTCGCATGTGATTCGAGAAGAAAAGAAAGTGTGGGGGGGGGAATGAAATGGTAATTAGTATTGATTACCTATGGGCATATGACCCCGCGGTCTCCCCTTGCATTCTTAAATCAACCCAAATTATTGGAATTACTAATTTCATGCTCAGAGAGAAGTAGCCAGCAACATGAGAATGCCTCTACAATGAACCATGTGCCAAGCGCGGTCCCAGGGAATTATAGCGATGGGAAACGAGGCATCTCTCTGTGCGGGGGCGTGGGTGTGTGAGGCTGAATTAACCACACTGAATAAACCACATTTAAGTTAAGGATGATAATTATTCTAGGAGGGTCTGAAGGGAGTAAAGGTGATTCAGGTAGCCTTTTCTTCAAATTACACTGCACGTCACTGCACTGTCGCTAAGAGATGGCCTCAGCCCGGCCATATATGCATGTAATTACTCGCAGTTAAGGGAGGGAAAAAAAGTCCATTTAGGTGGGAAAAAGCAGCCCAATTACATGTATACACAATTAATACACCCATGGGAAATTGAATTTTTCTTTCAAATGATAAGATTAATTCCTAATTATGACTACAGACACACACACATGCACATTCACACAAGGCGTCACACAGTTAATCTACTTTAGTGGATTTAAGCCACCATATAGTGAAATCGTGAAAAGCCGGAGTGGACAGCAAGTGATGGAGGGAAACCGTGTCATAATGCACCCGGTGAACCCAGGAAAGAGGGATGTGATGGTGCTCTGCCGCCATCTGCTGGCATACAAGTGGAAGGGCCTGAGAGTCTTTATGAATCTGGTTTTAAATAATTGCTTAACTCCCTGTATGTTCTCAGTGGTACTGCTTGATCTGCATTTGGAGACCATGGTTATTAATAGATGCTTCCATGAATATGATTTCTATATTTCATCCTCAACATTTTAAATGTATTAAAAAGTACATTGAGTTATTCTTTTCAATTCAATTTTCAATCCTTTGAGAATTTTAGATGGTGTGAGGCTGATTTTCTTTTAGAAAAGTCTAGTTTTACATATAAAATGCATTTTCTTATTTATGATGTATGATTTTTAAATTTTACATATTAATCATTTCAATTACACAGATTAATGGAAGTTTGTATTTTTTCAGTGATACTTCCACACATTTATCTGCTGCGTTAATGGTGTTTTAAACTGAATTTCAACAGGTCACCATCAATGAGTTTTTGGGGTTTTTTTGGTTGGTTTCTTTATCTTAACATACTGTAATCAACAGATCATGAGAAAAGGGGCACACATATGCCCAGCCACCCCCCTAAACATATCAATAAGAAAGCCAGGTAGAGAGAGAAACGAAGTGACTACAAATGATGCAACCGTTTTGCATTTCTTTGTGGTTGTTTTTTGTCTGTAATTGTTTGACTTTGAAAAAAGATGCATCAACGGTAACTGCACACTAAGGCTCTAACATGACCCCTCAAGGCCCCTGAGGATGCACTCAGTCTGCCTGCATCATAATCCTTCTGTGGCCAATAACCTGCTGATTGATCCCTCAAGACAAACTGATGTAAGTTGTCTGATTTTTAGACAGTGAAATGTTTCAGGTTCTAGTGTAGAGCAAAAAGCCTCAGAGATACCAAATATTTCACGTTATATTTTTTATGAATTTGTATTGTATGATGCACAAGGCATCAAGATTATTTCAATTACCACATGAAAACCCAATGGAACCTCAAAATACAGATTATTTATAATTTCAGAGAAACATACAGACATTCTTTAAACTTTAAAACTGTTTTAAGGGAAATAAAAGAAAAAGTGAACGTTAGGTATTACATAAATAAATAAATAAATCCACAGAGACACTAATCCATAGGGTACACTTCTCAAGTCTGATTTTTATTCTGTGGGAAACATTAGCCTTTTACACATCTAACTTGTTGGTGCAATACGACAGACAGCTACTTAGTACAGCAGTGCCTACAGTCAATAATATATCCGTGTTTACAAGCAAAATAAACAATGTTAAAAAGATAAATATTAGTTTCAGTGTAAAGCACAGCACGCAGTTCTCTTGACTTGCAGCAGTAGAACTGTATTGCATCAGTCTCACATAAATATGGTGAACCTCGCGCTGGTTCTAGGCAGATACACACACTGGTTTTTACAGCAGATGCAGTGTCTATTCTGTCCTCGTGCAGCTCTGGGCTCAGAGCCTGCCTAAGCGACTGCAGACAGAGAAAGTGCAATTTAAAAACGACAGTGACACTAAACATCCAGGGCAACAGGGACACACAGATGCATGGCAGGACAGCTGTGTGTATGTGTGTGTGTTCAATAGTAGAAACACCGCAGAGGCAAGCATACAGTTCATTAATTTGTCAAGACAAAACAGAGACGAGAGACACTGAAGGAAATGACACGAACAGGAAATGAATACGGTATGTGGCTAAACAGAGACGGCTGTTGATGTTTGTTACTGGAGGCTCGTACAACACGTGGACCGACGCCACACAAACCTTCAGTCGTACTTCATACTTTGCAGGCCACCGTATCTACTGGCCTTCACATGGCTACTGATGCATCCGACTCTTTAGGCCGGTTGCGTACGACGTGCTCCAGCTGTCCGGAGTCTGACACGTCGTAGCTCGTCTTGTACTTAGCCAGGATCTTCATCAGAGGACGCAGCTTCAACCACCACTGCTCTTTAGGGATCCTGTGACTTGAGACAGATATGGAAATCTCAGCACTGAAGGTACAGCTGTTTTTTTAGTTTCAGTTTTGGCACCTCATCAGGATGGATGAGCCGCCATCAATATGTTAAACAATTAAGAAATGTCGCCTTGATTATTTCTTTGTTTCTTATCATTTTGATGATCTTAAGCAGTGGCCTACTGTGACTGTATCTGCTGAACTGTAACTGCTTAAGCCCAATTTACCCTTAGAAATCATGAAGTTTCATCTAATCAAATCTAGAGTGCCCTGCATGAATGCAGATAACATACAGTTTTAAGCTGCTGTCGGCAGCATGTTAAAATAATGAAAGCTGGTGAAGTCACTGGGGACGGATTAAAAAAGAATAGTCAAAATCAATGCAGATGAGGCTGAGATATCCTGCTTTTTACTTCTTAATATGGATAAAGCTTAAAAAAACACCAGAATCTACATTTCCTATACTGTAAATCAATATTACACCAGTGAGCAGTGCCTGTCTTCCCGATGCCCATGTTTTTAACATCACACTGGTTTGTACTTTAGTCTTATTCTCAAAAATTTTAACTCACAAGCCAACACTGAGATAAAGGTGACATTAAGACATTGTCAGGCTTATTTTCCCAGACTCTGGAAAGCTCCCTTTAAGCTTTTTAGACATTACACAATTGCTACCTAGCACTTCTCTGTCCCTTTAAGTTCGAGTGGAATGATACATACACAAAGTCAGTCTCATCCTTGAGCTGTACAACTGGCTGGAAGACCAGAGCCCTGCGACGCATTCCCAGCAGACAGCAGGAGTCCTCACTGTTAGCAAACACTCGGCCTGTGGGGAAGCACAGCAACATCAGAGGCGCAAACACAGGGATCTACTTTAGCCGTCCTCTTTCAGGTTACAAACACAGAGTTACATAAAACAGATAATTGGCAGTAGGTGTGAGAGGTTGTGGTGTATACTGCGGTGATCAATCTTTAGAGCGAGCTGCTATCTTGAAGATGGTAAACAAATCTATTCTATGGGGATTTTTTAGGAGGAGACAATGAGGTGGTGCAACTGATACAAACAGAAATCTAAAAACAAAATACAAAGAGGGAATAATACAGCAAACATTATGACTTAAAAGCAACATAAAGCGTCATCGACACAGAAATGTGGGGCAAAGCAGCAAAAGAGGTGTGTGGGTTATTTGTTTAGCCCATGCTTGTACATTTGGTGTCCAACTATTTCTGGAAAAAGTGTAGCATGGTGGCTGATGGTAAATTTGTTTGGACACATTGCAGCTACGCCCCACAAGTGCCAAGACAGGCTGTGTGAATCTATAAAATGGTAGATCAGAGGAAAGGACAGACAACGACATGGAGCTAAATATTGAAATGTAGATGGTCATGGAGCCAGCATGAAAAAAAAAAGATTTACCTTCATCTTATGTCATCCATGTGTATGTGAAATAGACACAAAAAACAAAGAGGAGTTTGAACTTTAATTGCAGTCTCTTGCACATGCAGTGTGGTTTTAAAACAGCTGTTGTTCAGAAACATTAACTGTTGTTAGTGTAATCCGTCAAAAACGAAAGTACATTTGAGTCAATTTCTCATTAAACCGTTATGATGATGGATGTAAATAATCGATAAATAATTTCCTTTTGGAGTGATAAAACTACATCAAAATGTCAGAGTGACTCCATGACAGATCTGGGTATCGGTTTGTCTCACAACGTTCACGCCTCTGCAGGAAGGGAGGATCAACTACTGTCACTGAGCTGAAGCAGAACATGGACCTTACCCTGTCTGAAGGTCTCCGTCAGCTTCTTGGTGACCCACTGCATCGCCTTGGCAGAGATTTTGGTCCCAAAGTTGCGGTCAAATGGAGATGGTGCTCCTCCCTTTCAAAGCAATCAAAATGTGTTGCTCTTTTTTAATACAAAATAACATGAGGACCACACTAACTTGGCATGTTTTCCAAAAATGTTATCTGTTACATACAAAATAAAATAGATTTATACGGTTCAGATTGTGTTCGTATTGCTTGTATTAATATTTTGCTACAGTGAATTTGTGATATTTATATTTATAATAATTTATAATTTATCTTTCTTTCTGTTAATTTCTACAACACGCCCTGCACTCTTAATCTACTATAAATTTCATTTTATTTTGACTTGATATTTTATAGATGTACAGACAGAGAGCAGGAACCAATAAAATGGAGATGAATATGTATAACAATTCTGAAACAAGAAAACCCACAAGACTACTTTTTTTTTCAGATTTATTTAAAGTGAAGATTTTCAAGTTGCGCTATGTTTAAATTATTTTTTTCATTTTCTGTATTCCTTTACTTGCAGCAGACATATCCCACTTTCCCACTGGGGGATCTTCAAAATTTTGTTTGATCCACTTTTATCTGCACTAATCTCAAGACACACAAAGCCAGAATACAACAAAGACCATCCATGTAAAATGGGGATGTGCATATTCATGATACAAATGCAGAAAATTGTTTATTAAATCTTTCTGAGTCTGGACAAATTGTTACCCCTGACACTGTTAGAGAAAGGAATACTCCCCTCGAGTCTGTGTGAGATGAGTGAGATTGTGCTGTGCCTACCTGCTGCATGTGTCCCAGCACATTCTTCCGGGAGTCAAACACTCCCTTCCCTTCTTCTGAGTACAGCTGGTAGATAAAGTCTGTGGTGTAGTTGTCATTACAGTTCTCATTCCTACACACACACACACACACACACACACACACACACACACACACACACACACACACACACACACACACAC
>JAQMCX010000032.1:14023318-14148791 GCA_029814765.1 Acanthurus leucopareius
CACACACACACACACACACACACACACACACACACACACACACACACACACACACACACACACACACACACAAAATTCACAAAGGAAACAAAACATCTGAGTCTACATTTGCCCACTGTTACTACAGTGCTTTTGCAGATGGCTGCTGCATTGTCAGCCTATTTCCTCACTGACTTTGTTCTAGTGACATCAAGAGGAGAGCAGCATTGCAAAACATCAGATGTTCACTTGGGCTTTAACAGATTGTTCAAAGCTTTAATAGCTTCGTTCATAACACTGATGTGCAAAACCTTAATCAACATTTGATTGTGTATCATGGGTTTTTAAGTGCTGCGTGGGCTGAATGGGCAGAGCAGAGGGACAGATGCCGGCAGCTAATGATGACTATTGCACCTACAAGAGAGTCAGGGGCAGAAGAGAGCTTCTGGAGAAATAAACACTTTCTGCCTTGATCTGGAGCCATTTGCCAAAAGGAAAAAAGCTCAGACTTTATTTCCTAAACTTTTGATGATAAATCCAGCAGAGGATTTATCTTTACTTCAGCCCTCAAACTGTTTAGCTGTTAAAACTAGTATGAGAATCACAAGGCCAAAATACTGTCTGACATACAATATGACAGTAGACATTTATAGCTTCATTCTAAAACCTCAACAGAAGCTTAAAATGTCATCCAGTACATTCCTGCTGTTACCTGAAGACATCAGCATTAGGTCTGTTTACTATACAAGCAGCTTAAAATCAAATACTGACGTCTGGTAATACTGAAGCACAATTACATGATTTGAGTTTGTTTTACTATGACTGTGTGGACCACAAACATTTATACAAACATTATGTTACCTGAGAACCAGGCCTCTTTGAATGCTTGTCTTCATTTTTTCTGTCAAATGTTCCACATTGGCCTGCAGGAATAAACAGAAAGTGTGAGTTATGTTGACTATTAAATGGCATTGCACTGTAGAGGCTATGCAAGGATTAAGTCTCAGTGCCCTCTAGTGGATAACGTGAGAGATTACATGCTAAAGATAGAATACCTATAACTTTGACGGAGCTCAGGAAACAACCAGTCCTCGTGCTGTACGTTACTCATAGCTGCTGTATTACCTGCAGGTCTCTGATGTCAAATGGCTCTTCATAGATGTAAGCGGCATCAGCTCCAGCAGCCAGGCCTCCCACACTGGCCAGGTAGCCACAGTAGCCCCCCATGGTCTCAATGATGAACACACGTCTCTTGGTCCCACTAGCTGATTGCTTGATGCGGTCACATGTCTGACACATGGGTATATGTTCATAATGTCAGTATACATGAAGTGATCATTTACCAAAGGGTTGAGAAACAGTATATCTGAGAAACCTTCAGTTAAATGTCATGTTAACACATTAAACTAAAACAAGCAAGATTAGAGTGTGTTATTAGAGGTCACATACTGTTAACGTGACACATTCCACATCAAAAAACAACAGCAAATCACTCTTGTCAAGGCCAGCATGCTTGTTTTTAAAGCTGCACAAGAGTCAACTTGATACATAAAAAAAAAATTCAGGCAGATTATTTTAACGTGCTGTTTTCACCAGTTGTCTGGAGTCTTGCACAAGGATGAGAGAGCACATCAGATGGAAAAATGGAGAAATCATTTATGGTTAATATGGTATACACCTGGTTAAAATTACAGTTAGAGAGAAAAACTTTTTTTTTTTTATTTGATAGCAAAACTTTATTTAATAGTCAAATTCTAATAATCGGCATGACATCAGGTGACTGTGATATTAGTAAAAGCCTATACTGTTTCAGTTGTTAAAAGAGCATTCCAAGAATTTTGTAGTTGCATAAAGTTGGGGACTAGCAAGACACAGATCAAAGACAGAATGTCAAAACTGTAGGAGCAGTGACCAAGATATCATAACTCTTAGCTGCTTGTATGTTCCAGGCTCCAAAAAGAAACCAGATCCTACATTTACCATAATGCAACGTCATAGAATCTTTCTTTATGGGCTATTTTACCCTTTCACCTGTAGTTTGAAACCCAGGTTTTGTGTAAAAATTATTTTACAGGCTGAGTTGTACTACTCATGAAGAGTTAACTGAACTTGATGTTTAATACAAGTGTAATGCCCCTGAAAAATTGTATAGATATTTAATGTTAGTCATATACTGAAAGCTAAAGGTAAAACTTCAAAGTTATCTTGAGTTAGGATCCAAGTTAGGTTAACATCATTTTAATGACTACAGAAATAACTGGAACTGCAGCAAATACTAATGGAACTTTACTTCACATCTGCTTGCAGAGCCTGACAGTTTGTTGAGTATAAGCACTGAATCATTAACTCCACTGATACTTGTTACATGTGTCATTTTCATCCTCTTTGCATTAGCATCTTAAACAAAGCGCTCATAGTTGTGCCGGCGGCGGTTCGACTGCCTTACCTCCACGATGGCATTGAGGGCCGTGTCTGCCCCGATACTTAGATCTGTGCCTGGTACATTGTTACTTATGGTGGCAGGCAGCATACACATCGGGATGCAAAACTCTTCATAGGTAGCGCGAGCCTCATACAGCTGCAGCAGACTCTCAAACGCCTGAAGCGGCAGTACATGAAAACGCGTTAGAGCCGCAGAAGGCTGGCCACTGAGAGAGAGAGGTGAATCTCTCTCAGTTTGCTAGAGCGTATCCTGCCATTCCGGCTCTCTCCGTGTGATAGTGGCCAATGGCATCCCTTTGGCAGACAGGATGGGAGGACGGAGGTATGAACAGAGAGATGGTGAACAATGTGAAGGAGGGAAAATGGAAAGTTGGAGGAAGAAAAGGACATTGACAGAATGGCAGAGTAGAGCCACACGACAGGAACACAAATGTAGAAGGAGGGTGATGGCAGGACAGATGGGAGAAAGAAAGATGAGACAGAAAAAGATGGGACAGAGATCTGTGTGTTTGTGAGATTGGTGGCTCAATGCAGTACCACTGCACAGGACAACTTCACGACGGCCTTTTCCATATTGTGGAAGGTTATATGCAGGCAAGACAGGCACTGATCAAGTCTGCACACAAGGGGAGGGGGGATGAAGAAGATGGTGGTACAGCCAAAATTAAGGCTAGGAGATATTTTCCTGTTTATATTTCCTTAGTCTTAGATATTTAGCGCAGGAGCTTCAATATCATTTAACACAGGTGCACACAGTGCAGTGCATGTTAACTTTATTCTAAGGTGTTAGTTTGCGTTCTGTAGCTGTTAGCCACTCATCTTGTGTTAATGATGTGGGAGGACACAAACACACAGTCAGAGAGAAGGGCAGGCAGAGCAAACATGGCGGTCACGACACTCGTGCACCTCAAAGCATGCCTCCATGTTGTCACTTACTTACCTGACAGGGAAGGGGGGAGGGCGCCACTCTATTATTTGGTGTTACCTTTACCAGTCAGGCCTGACAGTACAGACATATCTCAATTTGTCTGTCTGGTTATATTTGTGACTTTTTAGTGTTGAAGATTTAATCCAGATGTGGCTGACAGACGCCATATTCACAAAATGTATCCCAAATAATCCACAAGCTGGCAGATATGGTAAGTGACTGGTAAAATGACCAAGTGAGCGATTTCCCCCTTCTTGACACATGTTTGGCTGGCTGGCTAAGTGAGCATAAGCATGTTTGAGTGTTTGCCTGCTTGCATTTGTGTTTTTTTTTTATCTGTCTGCTTGTTGCTGAGCTCAGCTACTTTGGTTGCCAGCCCCATCACTTACAGTAGTGATGGCGTTCAGAGCTGTGTCAGCGCCAATGCTGAGGTCTGAGCCCGGCACATTGTTGGAGACAGTGGCTGGGACCATGACCATGGGCACACAGAACTCGTCATATTTCCCGCGCGCCGTTAACAATTCCAGCAGTGACAGGAAGGCCTGCAGGGCAGAGCCAAGGGCTTTAGTGTCTGTGAGGGTAAAACTTTGGCAGGTTGGTTTGGTTGAGAGGTGCTACTTGCCACAAGGAAGGGAAAGACAAAAGTGGAGGGTGCCAAGGGGAGGAGCCAGGTCTATCACAACGGACAGCAGCGAAACAGACAGGTACCACTCCACATACTCTGAACATAATCTCTCTCTCTCTCACAAACACACACACATTCATTCAGACATATAAAACTTGTTTACTTGCACACATCACAGGAGAATAAAGCTGGTGTGCATCTAATGGGAGTGCGTGAAATGGCTGGAAAAAAGCAGGTGTTCTCTGTTTCCGATTCAAATCAAACTATCAGATCATTTATATTTCAGTTACTGTTTCATCCCACTTTTTTATTTTTATAATTTAAAAATTCTAGATTTAGAGCTGTGCTTTCTATACATGTTGCATAAATCAGGCTAATAGTTGTGATAATATTACATAAATACATGGGTATGTACAATTAATGCTGTTCCAGGTTTTGGCAGAGAAATGACTTCAAAGCATGATTATGTGCATGATTATGGTAGGAACCATATGAAGGTGTGCGGACATAAAATGGGATAATGTTAATGGAGAGGTTCAACATCACAGTGTTAATCGTCATATACTAGCCTTTTAAACTTCTGACACTATAATAGGTAATCCTCTAATAGTTACTTTTTAAGTGTATTAGCAAAAATCAGGATCACTCATAATTTAGTTAAATATGAAATATATCATTAGCACTGCTGTCATGAAATTTCCAAACATAAGTGCTGGAAAGCTAAGGGAAATCAAAGATGAGAATGCAGCTTCATTTGCAAAATTAGCTAGCAGCGACAAAAAAACCCTTGAACATACCTCAAATCCACCAACAATTAGCAGTGCATTAATGTTGTGCTTTCGCATCTGCTCAGCAATTTTATCAGTATGCTTTGCAGGAAGTGTTCTGAGGGAATGAAGAAAGGGAAAGAAAAACACAACAAAATCTTAAATTTTAAATCACAAGTTTACGACACAGCAGTGATGTTTACGAAGCTTCACCACTCCAAGAGATTACTTGTATAATAGTCATTGAAAAAACTTCAGGGATTCTAGCTTTACTACTGAGGAGCTGCCGGTCAATTAGAAATAACTGATAAAGACTTTACCTTTTGGTTCCCAACAGTGAACCACCTTGTCCTGTCCATCCTCCCACATCAGCCCATTTAATCTCCTTAATCTGAAACGAAGGACAACAACACGTGCAGTTTTAAATTAATGCAACGCTCTATTACATTTTTAATGCTCTCATCTTTTATAACTCAAATCTATGAATCCTATACATTTTTAAGTATTCATGTTTTTCCTAGTCCATTAATCACAAACCCTAAAACACCCAGAGTCTCCTGTAAGAGCTCCATTTTTTTATTATTTGACACATTCTCCTGGGGTCTCGGTGCAGGGGTTGTTAGAAGGAGAGTTAATTTTCTGGACACATTCTCTTACATCTAACAGAGGAACTAGACCAGTGAAAACAGAGAGGTGTGCAGCAAAGAGTCCCAGAGCACTGAGGTATAGAAATCCATTACTCTTGCTGGTCTAATCTTCTTAGGATCAGTTGGCGCAGTTTCATTTAGCTGGCCAGAGTACACACAGGAAGTTAAACTAACCAGTGATATTGGAAAATTATGATGAAGATAAATGTTTAGATCGTTTGTGAAGCGCTGTCCTTTGACTACTACAGACTGATGGAATTTAAAGTCTTCACCTGGGAAAAAGGTCATAGGAGGATAAGGGAGGGGAGTGTGAAACCAGTTTAACCAGTCACTGGGCAGGAAAATAGCGTCTAAAATTACAGAGCAGTGTCACACAAACTGGGTTTCACTGAGAGACTTGAGATATCTGTTGTCTGCTTAAACCTTTCATTTAGAAACTGATAAAAGAATTGTTAGATCAAGTGAGAAACATCACACTGACTGGTTCCTCCAGAGATGTTCTCAAACTGTTGAGCATAGAATTACTGCACTGGTAAGCGTGGATAACAAGGGGGAAATCTGGAGTGAAACTAAGTTGAATCAACAGTTTGAGTTTGCTTATACTATCACTCTAAATCTTAATTTTGACAAATCAACTACAATAATTTTGAATTAGCTGCTCCCCTTATAATTGCTAAAAATTGTGGTGGAACACAAATTTTCTTTTGTTTTCTGAAGAGGGGTTTGCCAAGAAAAGTTTCAGAACCACAGGTTGTATAGGTTGTTGCCCACTAAGGGTTTATTGTGGTGCCTTGTCAGCTTTGATCGAGCAGGGCAGGGGAGGAGCAGTCAGTTTGGGAAATTGGTTTACAATAATCTCGATAGATTATCCTCAGAGTATCCCTGATTATTCTCAGGCAGGGAGCTAACAGTGATAGCCTACTGTCTCACTCTCGCTCCTCAGTTTTCTTTGAGTTAATGAGTAAATCAGTATTCAAAGAGCACACACAATATTTTATTAAAATCAAATTTATAACATGTTATCTCTTGGCGACTACTTTCATGAGTCTAGTTTAAAGGGATCAGATTACAAAGTGGTGTATACATGCAATAACACAATACATGTACCAGTGTGCTTAAGTACCCACCTGTCCTTTGTAGAATCCTTCAAAGCCGTCACTGACAGCAAACATCTTGTGCCCCTCAGAGATGCCCACCCTGACAGCTGAACGGACGGCAGCATTCATGCCCGCTGCGGGGGCACCGACATTCAACACTGCCACGTTAAAGTTGCTCTAAGGGTATAAAACACACAGACAGACGACCAACATCATATGTCTCTTTGTGTAATCGCACTAAATAAAGAGAGAATAGTGCAGTTGTTGACCGAGCTCTGCAGAGTGAATCAATAAATGCTTTCTGGTCTGCCCTCAGCTGCATGCTGGGCCTACAGTGGTCATTATCACAGATGAGGAGGGGAGCCAAACCCTGAGGCATGCTCCTCAGCATGGAGTCTGCTATGCTGCCTCAACACCTCACTGATCTTCAGTCTGAGCTGTCTCCAGCAGGCAGCCACAGCTCCCTGGCAGGGTTAAACAAGTCATCCCTTAGTGGGGAGCCAGGTGTCATTTGATATCACTGCACAACAAAGCTACACTTAGCAACCTGGGCCTAGTGTGAATGACTATAATTATCAAATGCATAGTAGATAAAGGTAACACAGCAAGCAGGTAAAAACTGCTTATTACTAACTGGTCACCATTATTACAAAGCATCACATTTTCTACTTAACAGCAGGTAAAAACTAACACAACAGATGGATGCCAGCATAACCAAAATGAGAACATGCACCTGCTTCCAGATAAATACTCACATTACCCAATTTGGCCAAACCACAACCACACATTTACAGGATTACTTCACTGAGAGCCAAGGGTAACACGCTGCATCATGCTGCAGTAGCTTAGTCATTATTTGTAGGCAGATCCGTAGGACAGAGTAATAAAAAATTAAACATCTTGTGGTTTGGGAAGTCAATTCGTCTCTCTAAAAACAACCTTCACTCCAGGCATAGCGGGGACTGCTAATGTACAGTATGTGTGGCAAAAAACAACTTCAACAAACAAAGCCAACAGCACCGTCACTGTTGACAGTCTCAAAGGGAGTGTCAGGCTGTTATGAGGTGACTTACAGTTGGCAGTTCAGATTCTGGTTTGCGATGAGCCAGCAGTTTGTATGTCTTCAGGTTGTTTTCAAAACTCCTGCAGTAAAACCAGCCAGACATATAAAACCGTTACAAAAACAGTGAGTCATATTTTAGTGCCAGGGACATGGAAAAAATGCATGACGTGAGGTTGAAACTAAGGGTTGCATTTTGAATTATGTGTATAATATTTCTTTTTCCAGCTAAATGTCAAATGCACCATGTGTGTAAACAACAAACTCATGCTGCTCTAAAATAGCACCATGATCCACTTTTCCTTCTACAGCTGTCTTAAGTAAGTAACATCAAACTGATGCTTTTGATCTTGAGTGAAGTGAAGGCTCTGGTGTGTGATGTTGGTCCCGGCGGGCTGTCAGTCATACCTGCCTCGAAGCTTCACTGCCTCTTCAAACCGTTTCTCATCCATTGCCTTCTGGACCTCTTGAGTCTGAAGAAAAAAGAGGAAAATATTTTTTACTACTTGAACTCTGCATTGTGTCGTACACTGTACTTCCTCTCTTTTCAACAGCAGGAGCACTCATTTAATTTACACCAGCTAAATGAAATATCTGCAGACATGCCTTCTTTGATCTTTGAAGTGTCTATTCTGAGTGCAACAATTGCTGCATGTTGGCCTGAGCACCTTTCTGGTGTAAAGGGAGAACAATGCAAGAGTAAACATGTCATCATCTGTTCCAGCTCAAAAATTGATACAATGTAACCTTGTTTTGACCTGTAACAGAACAATAAAGCGTCTGTCCTGTTTCTGTGGAGATGGGGTTACTATTACATCACCATCCTACAGGCAGTCATCATCAACTCTGCCAAACGCTTTCAGATAATCATTAACCAGACACAACAGCCTCTCGAACACTATAGCTCTCTTGTGAATGTTAGTGCCACTCCAGGCCCAATGGGCTGTGCTGTTTGTCATCATTACATCTGCTCCTCAAACCTAGCCCCAATAACACGGCCACTCAGAGTCCAGCACAGTCATTTCCCAGTGTTTGTGTTTGTGTGTGCTTTGCAGTTTCCCTCTCTCCTCGCGATGTATGTGTGCAGCAGTCTTGGCCTGTTTCCAATCCAGTCCAGAGCTTACCATCTGTACACACTCCATCAGAGGCAGGCGCACCGATTGGTTGCCGCACAGAGAGACCACACAGGCTGGCGTGTTGGCTGTGGTTTCAAGAAGGGCGAGAACAGCCTCCACACCCATACGACTGGCCTGCGTAATCAAACACACACAGATAAAACTGAATCATCCTCACCATCAAAACCTTGTTTGTTTCTCCTGTATACTGGTAATGTTGTTTTTTATCAACAAATTCTTCTCCAAAACAGTGATTTCTCTTTCACACTGAACACATAATTGTAGTAAATTCTTCACATCATTCTTTCTTGCTTTAATTTGTGGTTGTCTTGTCGTAAACATTAAGAGATCAGTCACACACTGTCGTGATGCAGTGTTTCACATGCTGAGCAGTAAATCTGTTAATGTGCTTAACCTAAAACCTGGGACTATTTCTCCTCAGACACACACAGGATTAAACAGGAAATGCTCTGGACAACTGCACTATTTCCACCAAAATAACTCCAATGGAGCACACAGCAAAAGTGTTTACTGGGTTTGAAGCTTGCACACTAGGATAAAGAATTTCTACTATAAATGTTACATCTTAAAAGGTTAAACATTTAAACTTTAATCAAAGAAAAATAAATTAATTGACAGTGCTATGGTTTTAAAATCAGTGTATAACCAATTTTCTTTTGGGCTCTTAAGTAACAAGAATATTCTCGATCAATCACTTTGTCAATGAAATGTCAGAGAACAGAGAGAAATGCCCCCTAGCTCTCCCCATAGCTTGAACTAATCTATTTAGACAGCATGTTTTTTAATCATTAGTCCAAACCCCAACTATGTTCAGTTTGCTATCATATGTGACAAAGAACGGCAACAATCGTAGTTTCATATTTTGTATTTTACTTGAAAAATGACAACATGATTCACTGATTATCAAAGAGTGGTGAACCTACCAGGATGCGGTCAAACGCAGAGGGGGTCCCTCCTCTCTGTACATGTCCGAGGATTGTCACTCGTGTGTCGAAACCCAGGCATTTGACGACAAGCTAAGAAGATACCATTTACAGCTCTTAGCAAATATTGTGGCAGTAATATTTTATAATTCATCTAATAAAAAAACACAACTGTTAACTGTTCTGATGGATCTTTAATGTGTTTCTCATGCATGTTAGTAAGAAAGTTAAAAGTGCAATTATATCTCCAATAGAACTATACCGGGAGGAAAATTCTTGTGCCAAAGTGCATACATGGACAGACCCACCACACACTGACACACACAGTATAAGTAGAAGCTGAAGAAAAGGGGAAACAGCAAAGCACAAGCAAGCCATTCTTATTTTTCAGTCATGTTAGCAGGGAGCTCTTTATACTGAACATCACAGAAGATCCCAGGCGGGAAGTGCTAAATTAAATGAAGACACTTGGGTGCTTAACAAGAAAAACAAAATGCTTGACATGTTTGCCTTCAAATGAGGAACAGTTAGTGCAGGGTCATCACAAACAGTGATACTCTGTGTGAGAAAATTTACAGTGAGAATGTGTCAAAAGATATTATATACAACTATGTGAAGCAGTTTTTTTTTAAAAAGACATTTGATTTTTGCAAATGTCCCGCTGTGACGTTTAGTGAGGGTGTGTGCTCAGGGTTTTTTACAGCAGTAGTAGAACGTGGTGAAAGCCATCTTACCAAACTACAGAGTGTGTCTGACAGAGCACTCCAGAAACACAGCAACAGAATCAAAGCCACACCAGGGCAGCAGTACAGTAGTAGAGGTCATACAGGAGGCAGTCGAAGCTGGAACTTGCCACACTTTTACATGAAGCTCTGTACTTACATTCTTGATAAAGTCAGTAGTAATGGGCTTGTTGTTATGATCAATCGCCCCTTCAGCTACAATTATGATATTCAGCCTTTTCATCCCTGCTCGGTTCTACAAGGAGGGGTGGTGGAGAAACGACATGACAGAAAAACTCAGACTTTGGCTGTGATGTGGTCTTTCAGAAGCACAGGGGCCAGACGATGCAAACAGTCAGGGAGCTGAGGACAAATTCTCTCATACTGAGAGATTGTGTTTGCACTTTGTAATCAGCAATACTCTGCTGACCTTATTGTTTTCCTTCCATTATTGTGGACTTTGCATACGTCTACATGATTTTCTTATGAGGAGCAAGATGAACTTTTCTTCACTTATATTAACATCCTGTCACATTCCGATGCCAATTACCTTGGCAGGTAAATAGCAAGAGTATTTAAATGCAGAATGTTTAGTCTTTTTGTGACTCAGGAGACTGATTTCCATCTTTCGGGTCTCCATGCTTCTGGTTTCCCCTTTCTTTATACTAAGGTACTCACATCCTTGACAAAACTAGAGGTTATAGGCTTTCCATGCCTGTCAATCGCTCCCTCTGCAACTATGATTATGTTCAGCCTCGTGCCCCTGGAACGGGTCTGAATCATAGAAAAATGGCATGTGTCCAAAGCAGAAAAAGCACAATAAGACACTGGAAAACTGAGATAAGCACTTTACTTCACATCAGTCCACTCTGATAAAAAGTCAGGACTGACTCCTTTTAGAAAACTGAAAAGTTGTGCAGAATAATAACAACATTGTCATGTTAAACAACACAGCTAGGAAGCATTAAATAGAATCTAGACCCAGGTACAATGTGATTTAGTGTGTTTACTGTAGGGGACAAACGAGATTGTGTTACCGCAGACAGTTTTTGACACATCTTATCCTCCCAGCCGTCCTCTGGGGGCATCTCAGGAATCAACACCCAGTCTGCACCACAAGCCAGAGCGCTCACCAAGGCCAGGTAGCTGAGATAATACACACAGATAAAACACTGAGTATAAAAACAGAGCTGATAACAGTCTCTGTCTCTGCCTCAGGAATTATGTTTTGGATCTGCCATTAACTTGATCAAACGCATTCTTACCCACAGTGTCTGCCCATGACCTCTAACACAAATGTTCTCTGGTGACTGAAAGATCAGAACAGAAAATAGGACTCAGCAGAGGATTTGAGAAATTCAACACCATAATGATGTATTCAAAAACAGACATTTGAAAGATGATGCTGAAATTAGATTAAACAAGCCTACATAAGCCTGAGGAAAACATGCCTGATCAAACATGGAGCCTGTTTTAACTTATTCATTAAGAACAAGAAACAGACAGGTTTACTTCTCTGTGAATTTCACTGACTGTTCCAGAACACAGTGCAGCTTTTTCCTCACCCAGGGACAGTTCAAGGGGGCATTATATGACCGGATATTGCTGGTCCTTTGGAAGTGGGCAGCTTATAAAAAAAAGTCATTTTCCCCACATGCATTCTGTCCCCACCACCATGAGCCATGACTGCCTTTCTTTGTTTGAGTAGACTCCTCATGCAGCCCGATGAGAACAAGTTTTGCTGCTACATTCAGTTAGCTTGTTTTGGCAGCTCTCATCAGTAAAAAAAAATATCTTTTTCCAATAATGATTTTCATGTGAAACAGCACCATCCTCGGGTAGCCAGCAGGAAACAGACAAGTTACTGAGAGGAAGCAAAGTAATACAAAATAAAACAAAATAAAAATACTATCGTTTTCTTTGTTTGTTTGTCTGTATGTTTTAATGTTGAGAAAGACCAAAATAAAGACTTAAGTCGGACTTCCTGATTACTTTTAACAGGAATAATGTTGTGCCAAGCTTTTTGATCCAAATAAGCAGTTTTCACTGTAGTTAAGCCGATATTTTTTTCACATGTCCACGTTCTCCTGCCGTTTAAACACTGGAACAACAGGATGCTGTCATAGTTACTGCGAAGTATATGATATGTTTTGGACTTGAAAACCAGTTCAGCATGTACTCGCATGTACTACTAGTGCTCATGCTCAAGTACCTCAGATACAAATAAAGAAACAAATGCAGCTGCTTTATCCCCCCTGCTTTATCTCCCCCTCACCTCTGTGCAGTTGTCATAATTGCATCCACCACCTCGATGATTCTGTGCAGAGCAGAGTCTGTGCCGATTGTCATGTCAGTTCCACAGAAGTCATTATCAATGGAGCCGACCATCCCCACGATGTGAAGGGCCGAATACTTCTGAACAGCATCAGCTTCAATCAAGCCTGCAAAGATCGGGAAGGTACAGCTGAACCATTACTGTTACTCTTTGTTTTCAAGTGTATCCCTAAAGTTACTCAGACAGGTTGCTCTCACAGCTTGTTGTCAAAATAAGACAGGACAAGCAGAATGGAAACTGCTGAGTTCAGGGAAAAACCTAGGCAGTCCTTTACCATTCAAACCCTTTCAAACAGAAACTAAAACTATTTGACCATCAAGATTTAAGGGGTAGTAAAATCTTATCTTTGGTCTTATCTAACCTTTGTAAGTATTTAATCTCTACATGTCAGATAAGTAACTCGTGATTTTACAATAAGTTGCATTTAACATCCAAAAGAAGGAACCACATCTGGGTATATTTCAAGTCGTAAAAGAAAAAGTTTGCAAACAGTAAAAGTTTTTAGAGGACAAGATGACATGGACTATTACATGCAAAAGGAAGTTGCATTGTTTCGTACAAAAAGGAGACAGTTTGTGGTGGAGAAAAAAGGTAAAGTATTACATACTGTGTTGTATGATAGTAGAGATAGTGAAGATGAAGAGGTAGTACCAGAAGATTATCAGATTAGTGATATACCTGACTTACAAACGGAGCAAATGGTGGGCTCTGCAGTGAGTCAGTGTGACAAAAAAAAAACTGTGAGGTGACCACTGTGGTTTCTAAAAGCACGTAGTTACAGCAGGGTTTTTTAGCAGAGTGCACACGCTCTAAATTAAGAAATTAGCCTGAGTGTAAAGAAAGAGGAAGGTTATCTTCACTCAGTACCTTGCTCCACCAGCTCCCCCAGCAGCCCGCTCCATTCCTCCCTGAAGAGGTTAGCACCTGTCAGACTGCCGTCTCCACCGATCACACACAGGTTTGTGATGCCACGTTGCACCAGGTTGTGAGCTGCCTTTAGACGTCCCTCGTGGGTGCGGAACTCTTTGCAGCGGGCACTGCCAATAACAGTCCCACCCTGATGATGATAGGTTTGAAAAATATCTAAGTATGGTGGCTGGTGTCTCAATTATGACCACATATATTGGCTTCTGGGGTGTTAGCTGCTCACCTTTCTCACCTGAGAGAAGTCTTATCATTTAGCTCTATGACTTGCTTGTTCATCTTTAACTGCCTGCTCTCTGAAGCTGTCGTTTTATTTCACAATGCTTTACTCTCAAACTGAAATACACAGACCACAGAACTATTCCTAGGAACTGTGCAGCAACTGCGTAAGAGGTATGGCATACAGCTCATGGTAAATGCTCACCACTTGTAGCATGCTGGAAACACTTTCCCATGTAGCTTCTTTTATGTTATCTCCACCATCCACCATTCCTTGATATCCCTGATAAAAAAAAAAAGGAGCTTTTTTGTAAATACATGCATGACAGTTTCAAAGAAATACTCAAAACAACACTGAAACAGCACAGCTTGAACAATGTCCGTTCAAAACTGCATCTTTAGGTTGCTACTACCTAGAATAAAAAATATTTTAACTTAATGTTATTAACTTAATGGTAAAACTCAAAGACTTTGCTCATATGGTGTCCTGCAGTAGCATGGAGTACTGTGGTACCTGAGTGGGAGGGGGCTTTCATACGAGGCATCTGCTAAAGCCTCCAGTCAGGTTATGTAACAACACACTAAGCGAGGAGTTCTATGACATACACAGATGTGCAGGGATCCCAGGATGAGTCACAGCTTCTCTAACATCTGCTATGTGAGAAAAAGACTCCATGTACTTTTACATATAGATCGGGATTCTGCTGCTGTTACAGCAATAGTGCAATCATTCCTTTATGAAATGTGCTGATTTAAACTGATTTAAAACACACTGCACTCTTTGACATTAAATTGTTAAATAATGCAACAGGAACTACAGATTGTAACTAAAATGTTTATGCTGAAATGCACAGGTATTGGAATGTAGAGGTGGTGTAGCAACAAGTCATGTTTTCCTTTTTCAGGTGACTTTTACAGAATAAAATAAGTCACTACAATATAAGGGCTTGCCTTACCTCATGAATGAAATAAACTTTTGCTCCCACATATAACCCCATTCGAACCACAGCACGTACAGCAGCATTCATTCCTGGGGGGAAATATTACAAAAAGTCATTTAAACAATGAAACAAACTTTGTGCAACATTGTGGTTGCGACTAGGGTAAGGAGAAAATAAACTGGATAAATACATGGGCTTCAATTAGAGCGAATCATTGTAAAATTTTGATTTGCATGGCTGTCCCACAGCTGCTGCATGGATATTTATTTCTTGTCTTCCACAAAGAAATGCAATGGTACATAAACTTCCTTTCTGAAAGCATTTATGCTTTGAATGTGTCAAACAGTGTATATTACCGACAGTGTGTTTTTGTGTGTGCAAGTGCAGCCTGTGTTTCAACTCCCTAATCTAAAGCATGGGCCAAAATATTTTTCTCACTACAGTGCACTGCCATTTTTGGTCAAAAAGATTTCCAGCTCCTCCTGCAGTTTCAGCCCCTTTACAGTTACTTTGTGGTTAGCCAAAGTGAACTTAGAAACCATTAAGGCACAGCTCTGTGACTTCAATGTCAATGTCAGGTTAGCTTAAACACTGACAGAGGGAATAATGGATAATGCTTTGGACACAGCAGGCAGTTAGGAACTTGCCTGACTGGAGGAGACATAAACAGAAGAAAGGACTGGGTTTCTTTTTTCTTTTTCCCTGCACAAACTGTTGAGTGCCACAGCTCGAACAGCAGCCAAGAAGTACCGTTACTAAGCAACACAAAGGTTTAGTCTGCTGGGGCAGTGTAAGAGAGAGCAGTGAAAGTAAAAAGACAGCAAAACTTCATGGTGAACCGTAACGGGAAGTAAAAATGAAGTTCTTCTCTACATAGAAAGTCAAAGGGTGAACAAAGCTCCTATAAGCAGTAGAATGCATCGACTGTTCACAATGCAGTCCAGTGTAACAGCCCATGAACTACTGTCTTGTTACATAACTGTGTGCAAATGAACAGTATAGTTTAACAGGCTGGAAGACACAGGAGGTTTAGAGACTAAGAAACAAACAGAGAGAAAATACAAGAAAGACAGAGATGAAATTCAAAGATGTTCTAAGAAAAGTATATTGTGAAATTTAGATGTCTTTCATAAAGCTCAAAGTTTGGACAACTCATTCTGCTGGACCAAAAAATGTTCTCTTGTAGAGTTGGTGAAAAGACCAAGCCAAGGCTACACAATGCCCTCTGACATCAACATTCAGCTCCTGTCATGCATGCCATATCCTCATTGGTTTGCTCTGGGGCCAACTCCTTGTGTTTCTTTCTCTGTGTGTATGTGTTCCTATGTGTGCCACTGGTGAACTCCAGCCGCCCACAACAAATCAATACATTTCTGTTACACATGAGCTGGGTGAAAATTAGCATACAGAATACTGCAGCATTTTTATATGTTAACAAGGAAGTGCAGAAAGAAGAGTAAGCTAAATACTCTCGAGGTTGACCTGCCACAGTCCCTTTCTTGGCAGACCTTTTTGACAAGTCACAGTAGGCAAATAACAGGTGCAAATAATTAAATGAACAATGTGTAAATTCAAATTTGCATTAAGAATACCAGCCCACTACATCATTGTCAAGACTTTAAAGAATACTAAACTATAATGGTGCCACCGTTGATGTTAATTAGTAACCTGTGCTTTTGTTACTGAGAGAAGCCAAAATGTCTGCTGCAAAAAAGAGCCCACAACCACACAGAACATCACATCCACTCCACATTTTCAATGCATAGTGTGCATGCATCAATACAGGAACAATTCACAAAATTCAGTGTGAGGATCAATTTAATTAAGGTTTTATTTTCTGAAACTGATGCCTCCAATACTGCCTAAAATGCTGGATCAGGTAGTATATGATCCTATGCACCAATCCAATACCATTTATTAGAAACAGAACACTACTTCTTCCCAATGATACACTTGTGTGCAACATGTATTTTAGTGCACAAGCAGCTAACTAGTTAGCTAGTAGTCACCACAATGTTGACTTGTGAAACTCCAAATACATCCACAACCTAACATCCATACAGTATTAATTGGATTAACTTTTTAGAATTAGTAAGAGAATTGTTTATCTTTTTAATACTTGTACTGCATTGGTATTTGGATGCAAACTAAAAACCTATCGCAGAACATTTTCAAAGTAATAAGGTTTGTTTCATTAAATGATCATAATTTAACTAATCCCAAAGGCCTTGGCTGTCTAGACTCTACAGGAACTCCTTACTCGAAAACATACAGTAGGCCTACATCATAACATCCGGATTGCCTCAACATGTTACAGTTTTGGTAAATGTGGGTAATTTGTCTCTAAACATGTATTTATTCTTAAAATGTCACATTGCCACAGAATAAGCTATTAATTACCAGCATCTACGCTACCAAAAGTAACCTACTAATAACTTTTTGTCTCTCCCTCTAAAATTCACATAAGGGTTTAGATTTTGTCCCAGCAACCTTTAACCAGTGTTCCTTCGCTGGACAAATAGTCCTTAATTACTATTTTATTGTAATTTTTTACATGTAATAGAACTTTATTACTCGAGTGTAGCCGATGAGCACATGACCAGGGTTTCCTCTATGACGCAAGATCGACTGGGACGTAGGAAAGATGTATGCAGCTCATCACGTACACAGGATACAGAGGCATCCAACCACTGGCTCCCACTGTGACTGTTAACCACAGCCATAGATCTCGTCTCACTTAAGCTAAACGTACTGCATATGCTATTTCACTGTCTCTGTCCTCCTTGACACATTTTGCTTATCAGCGGTTTGGACATCGACCAGTTCAACCCGCAATGCAGTAGCCTGCACGTTTATGGCTGTCAGTGCTTCATCCAAGTTTAATGGCCTGAGAGTTAACTAAAAGGTAGCATAAACTCGTCAGTTATAATGCGCTCATAAAGTCTGGTCTGTGAAGAGAAAGAGATAATTCGCCTCGCCTTATCGTGAGAGCCGACAAATATGCCTCCAAATCAATGACAAACGATGATGCTGCTAGCGAGTTAGCAGGAAATGTCACGTTAGCATGCTAACTGGCGGGTTTCCTCAGTGAAAGCTCATTACCTTACTAAATTACTTTCATAGTTAGCCGCTGCGCAATTATTTATATGGTGTAACGGGAACAGCTTCGTCACTTCACTAAGAATCTAGCATCACACAGTCGTAGACGTGTATTTTCGCCCTCTACGGGCCTGTTCACACTGATACAATGATAAATGTCTGTGAAACTGTCACACCGACAGTGTACCTTGAGCATCCCCTCCGCTCGTCAGCACTGCGATAGCTTTCCCGGCTCCCGACAGGTTCTCAAAGAATATCTTCTTACTGTCCGGCTGCGCCATTTTCACAGCGGTTCAGTGTACGTCCCGGTCCAATTCGGTTAAACAATAAAATGGGCCCGCAGCAGTATGAAATTGTGCTAAAATGATGAAGGGCAACTGTCGTCCGCCCCCTCTCAATGTATGCCCGCTATGCTCTCTGTCTCTCTGTTCCGCATCTATTCGTCGATTTGCATAGACTGGTGGTGAGGAGGGTGATTGACATTTTGGCGAGCCAATGAAATCTCTGTTCAAGAGGCCCGCCTTTGATTTCAAACCAATGGAAAGAGATGTAGATGATTTGTGGGCGAGGCAGACAAAATGAGGATCCCAATGTGATAAAGGATAAGCAGAACTGAACTAAGTTAATATCACTTTGTAAAGTGCTCTGAAATGTGTTAAACAGAGGCAGCACACAGCGAAACGCGACAATAAATGCACAAAAAAATGTAACAGTATTGCTTTTGTTGCTCTTGAAGTGATAATGCCGCAATGCAGAGACTAAGTATCAACTAAATAAATATGCTCTTTTTTAGGGCTAATAAATGATCTCTCCTTACCCTTTCACAACATTTAACATCACTTGTCTTCTACACATGCTGTTTTTGTTTTATCTTTCAGAAAACCACTGTATTAAAAATCCAATATTATTATTGTTATTGTTGGTTGTTTGTTTGTTTGTTTGTTGTTAGAATTAATTAATCTAATTTATCCTTCAACATGTTGTGTCTCACTTGATATATTTTTTTCTTTGTTATAAAATGTTCTACAACCGTTGCTGCCTCACATTGTGATGTGTGTGTGTTGATTTTCTCATAATTATTATTAGATCCATACTTTACTTAATGCCTTTTAAATTGCATGCGTGAAACAATGCTCTTTAGTCTTTTCTGACAAATGGTGTTGTTTCTGTAGGTCTAAAACACCGTGACTATACCCAGAACTTTGACTCCCCAGAAGTAAATACATTCAGAGAGGCAGTCTCTAATTTGGTGCATGACAGATCTGATGTGGTCTATGGGGTTGGCTTTACTTAATTTGCTCAAAATCTCCCTTGACAAACTTTTATCATGCAATGAGCAAGGTTATAAGAAATTGGATTTTGTCTCCATCCAGTGGCATAAAGAACTAATTACAAGCACAGAGATAATAAACTTAGCCTCATTAAGACAGCCTTTTGATTGAACGCTACAATTCTAGCTGTTTCCCATTGTGTTATAAACAGCTCTTTCCAGTGTTTTCTGTTTTCCCCCCTTTCCTCTTTTTCCCAGTCTGTCTCTTGGCTCTGGACTGACTACACTCACTTGTCTGTCATCAAGCTGTAATATTTCTTCGCTGGCCTTTTATCCACTCCTTGCCATTGTTGTTTAACCTTCCATGGTAGTCATAAGCTAAATGTTTCCTAGGGTTTTTACTTAATGTATTCATGTTGCTATTTTTAAAATTTCTGTTTCCTTATGCTCCACAATCATTCACCAGTCATTGCATCAGTTTCACTGACCTGCTTGTTCACCCCTCAGCCTGCCTTTGTGAGCCCTACTCTGCCATCATCATGCTTAGATCCATTCAGCCTGCCCTTGTGTGCCCTGCTCTGCAGTCTCCCCCCATTTACAATAAAACCAACCACTTTCCAAACCTCACATTGTATCCTGCACTTGGCCTTTTAGTCACAGGGAAGTTTCAGTAATCAAAGAAAAGGGAGCATTATGGTCAAATGTCAGTACACTTTGTCATATATTGATGGTGTTACCCAACTTAACAGTGGAGACTGATATTTTATACATACTTCTACAAATTCAGCATATCTATCTGAACCATCACTGGTAAACAGCCACATCAAAGTACTTAAACTCTGCAATAACAGTGATTGTGGATATCTGAATGATTGCATATTACATATCATCCCTTAAGGTGTTTCAGATTAATGAAAGAGGCTGTGAAAAAGGCTGTGTTCAGTACATAGTACATAGCTGAGAGGTAGTTTAGAGAATCTTGCATAATCAACAAATGTATTTTTTGTGTGTGTCAAAAATACATTTGCGCATTACCACATTAAAAATCAGCAAATAGAAAATTTAAACTTTCCACATCACAAATAATAAGTACTTCATTATCCCCAAATGCCTCTTCGTATTTGTGCTTATGTGCTTTCTTTTAATGTCTTTCCTCTGGGAGAGGGAATTGCTTCCTTTACATTAGTGATTCTTCTTGGCCTCAGGCGTTTACAGCAATCATATGGTTTCACTCCATGGGGTTGCTGAGAAGATAGCTTTGCTGGAAACTGCAGAAATGATGCTGCCAGCTGGAAACTCAAGTAGAGCCTCTTCATTTTGTATTTGATCTGTACTCGTCAATGCTCGCCTGCAGCCTTTTGCTTCGTATAACACGAAGCTTTGTATTGATTAAAGTATGTCATCTGCTACAATATAGAGGTAAGCAGTACGCAAGAGAAATTTTAATCTATGTGACAACTGAATGTAACTTGAGTAAACAGCATATGTTTTAATTTAATGTAGCAGTGACATACTGCATGCAGGTTTCTGATTGTAGTTGACTGTGAGAATCCATAGCAGCTTGAAATGACTGAATGTATCGCTTTCAATTAAACTAAACACAAAGAAGGGCGTGAGAAACAGTTGGATTAACTGTTGCACAAAAATGTCAACATACCAGAGAAAGCTGTACTGACAGGTGAGCTGCCATGAGAGCTGTTTTTACATGTTACCTGAACAGTATGTACATTTGTGTATTTACAGAGCTGACTCATACAGGATACTTAGCCTTTGTCTGAGCCTGTTACGCTCTGTTAGCCTCATTCTAGAGGCAAGTAATGGGAGAAAATGGTTGAATAAACTGCACTGAAAGAAAATGAGGGGACTCATGTCTGTTGGTGTGGTGTTGGTGAGAGGGGTTCAGTAATGTAAGGGGAGACCACAAGGAGCAAAGGGTGCAAATGTCATATTTGAGTTGGTAGCCTGCAAGTGAAGCTTGCTGAGCATGAGATTCTCTAAAAGGCTGCCATTTTAAAAGTCAGTGCACTTTTGCATGAATGTTTTGAAAGATAAGTGCATTGAAGAGCATCCGGAAAGGACAATATATATGTCTGTGTGGTGGAAGACTTTTTTTGGATTCCATTATCTTTGCTAAGCAGCAATTGCTGAGTTATTTTGATACGTACTTTTCTGAGCATCTGTAGATGAAATTAGCACATATTTTTTAAACTAATTTTGTTTTAAAAACACACTTTAGTGCAATGTTATTTAGCAACATTTTATTTTTCCAAAGACCTTGCAGACATTGAGCATCATTACAGCAAATTGAATGGGTTTTTAATATATATTAAATTATTATTTTGCCATCTCAGCTCGTGATAAAAGTAAAAAAAATCATTGGGGTAACATCATTTTAAAAGAGAGCACCTCCACAGAAAGCTAAATCTCTCATTCTTTAGTTTAAAATCATTACAAAAAAGAGAGATTATGAGAAATGTTTTAAATCAAGCATGGGGCAGCAAATAAAGAGTTTTGAATTTATAGGCCTCAACCATTATGGGATTAAAAATTATACTTTACACTATTTGCTAATAGCTAATGTTTTCTGCTGATATTCATCTTTCAACTTGATTTAAAATTTATTGTAAATTCACTGTTTTTTAAAAAAAAATTAAGAATGGTTTTCCTAACAGGGTGGGATAGCCTCTCAATTAATGAACCTCCTGAGTGTTAGGGGAGGATAAAGCAGTAAACAAATTAATTAAACTTGCCCTATTATCAACGTGCCAATAAAAGATTATTTCTAAAGTAATGTAAGCAGCACTTTGTCACTGAGCTGCTTTGAGTAAAATGCAAATGCCCATGTGCTAACAATATTCACCATGAAAAGGCTTACAAGCTGATATTTAGCAGGTGTTTACTGTGTTTACTTCAAAATTTGATAATTATATCAGAAAAACACACCTAAGACTGATGGGAATTGCTTCTTAAAATCACCACATTTCTTCACGACTGTTCATCAAATAGCTGCTGAGATATTTCAGATGATAAATGTCTAAAAACTGCAGTATTATAACATTTTTTGTCCGTAACAGAGCAGAGAAGACTATGTATTGTAATGCATCATAGCTAAACAATGCTTATCAGCTGATATGTAATATCCAGCACATCAGCAACTGAAATGCTAATACAGCACCTTATGTATTAAAAGGCATTAGTGAAACCTATGAAGCCGACTATAACCATTCCCTTCCAGCAGAGGTCACTCATGACACCATCATGCATTTCAGTGGTTATCTGTCCCTGAGGACGACCTCACTCGCCTTCAAATTACATTTCCTGCTTGTAATTTCACTCCTCAAACTTGGTTCTTTATTGCATTTCTCAGTTATCCATTGTATCCCAGAGGAAATCTGGTCCCAGTTTGAGCAGGTTTTGAGCAATATATGCTCACACTGATTGTTTGTTTATTGACTGGAGGCTGTCATTCAGATTGGTCTTTTTTGTTTGGATAAGGTTTTAGCAGAAGTTGTATCCTAAAGGGAGGAAGCTCAATCTGTATCCATCACAGAAACAGAATGGCTGTCTGATAGCTGAACCACATGCTGCAAGTTAATGATGAGCAAAGCTTTTTTAAAGTTTTTTAAACTGCTCATCAGCAAAAAAAGTTATTTTTCTTTTTTTATTATTATTTTAGTTTTGTTATTGTTTATGATCTAATATTGTGAGCTGTGATCACAGCCCAAACCTACAAACTACATTTCCTTTTCATAAACGTATTATCTTAAAAACATTAAGGGAGTTTTAGAGGGATAAATTTCCCCCTGCAAGAATAAGTTGCTATTTAATACATGAATTCTGCAAACACCTCTCATGAAAAACCTTTGACATGTATTTTCCCAAAGAACATTCTTTATCGGTAAGTATTCATGTATGAGGTGTGTGGGTGGGTGTGTGTTTGAGTGTTTGTATGCATAAAATCACACACACATACTGTATATTTTTATATGATATATATATAAAAATATATATAGTTAAGCATTAAATTGCAATACAATTCCTGCACTCTATCATTAACAAGGTACTAAAAAATTTAAAAATACAAAAAAATTTAAATTCTATTCTTCTTCAATCAGTTTTAAAAATGAAGGAGTATGGATAGGTATGTATGTATGTACATTAGATTGAAGTTTAGGAAAGAGAAGGAGCTTTTGCATGAACAAATGTTCACCAATCTGTGAATAAATGTAATTAAACCTCTCACAACCTCACAAAGGCTGACAGTTACTGAAGAAAGAGACAAAGACACTGAAGTCAAAAATTGCATTTATTTGTAATTAATTTTATTTGTTTGAGGATGATGCAACATACCAGCACTCATTTCTTTCTTCTTTTCGTTTTCTTTTCTTGTGAGACCTCTGTTTTCTCACATATGTAGTTCAGTTATTTGTGGCATGCTGCTAATAAGTTCCTCATATACAACACTGTAAGTTTTTTTAAAAAAAACTAATTTGGTTGTGCTCTGTTGCATCAACACCAAAAAAAAAGGAAATGATGAAATGATGACATTGCGGTTGTATTTTTCATTTTCCTCATTTACAGCATGCAGTTTCGATTATTTACACTTATTTTCTTCTTCCTATTTAAGTTGGTTACTGCAAAACACGTTGGTTGGACTTTGTAAAGAAATGGTGTGTGAAAAGTAGAGAACCATGAACAATATTCTCCAAGAACAAATTATTGTTGTTCTCGTCCTGCATGTCTGGTGAAGTGATGCATCGTTTAGACTGATACATGAAGCTCATTAAAGTATTGTGCTTGGAGATGCTTGACAGCAAACTGTATTTTCATCTGATTTAAAATGCACGGAGCATATTATACAATGGGTATTTAACGATGCTGATTATTTAAAGTAAGAATTACATTTTATTTCTTTAATTTTCATTCTTTAACAGGCAGATTAAATTGAGAGTATTGTTACCAACAGGCACAAAAAAAATAACTTGTCTGTGGGTTAATAGAGGTCATATTTGGTATTAGGCACATACTTATTCAGCAGCGGAGGAGAAAAAAGTGATGAGAAAAGTAACAAAAAGAACACACAAAGAGATGGTTTATAATGTCAGGTAACAGCAAAAAAGGTTGTGAACTGATTTCTTTTTCCTCTCTGATTGCCACATGGGAACAAATGAGCGAGCTGCCAATCTGCTGAACTGATTTCAGGGGGCCTCAGGTTGCTGATTAATGAAATGTGGGAGGACAAAAAGACGGCTGTGAGCAGTGCCACAGCCTACCCACAATCCCTCACTGCTTTTTCTGATTGGGCTAATCACCCTATTGTCCCTCAGCACTTTGAGTCTGGGTTTTTAACGGCAAGAAGAAAAGACTGACGGAAGGGAATCGCAGAGAAAACTGCATTTCCTTTTTATCCCCTCGCCATCTCCCCTTTTTCTCCCACATCAAATCTTGCACCATTACCTCCAGTTTTTCCATAACGCCTCATGTGTCATCCATCTAGCTCACTTTAATGGCAGCCTCATAATTATTTAGATGATTATGTGTTGCAAGCCATTTAGCATGCTCAATGACACATGCTTAATTTATTTGCTGCTGCAGCTTCTCATGGAGGAACAGAGGAAAGAACTGAAGATGGCTGATGGTGGTGGTGCTGCTGCTGTGGTGCTGTTAGTGAAGCAAATCACCGCCAAAATTGTTTGATAAATTGCAGCTGTTGATATAATATGCTATGCCACATCAAAGAGCTAATGTGATACAAATAAGGTGTGCTTTGTGTAGCATTGCAAGGCAACGTTTGCCTGGACTAATGGCGTGTGTCTTGGTTGACCAGTGAACCCTCATAACACGCTGCACCATTGAGCAAGCTATTAGAACATGATAATGGGCAAAGCCGCCGGATGCTGGATGCAGCCGCGTTTCCTTCAAGGTTTTCACAACTTCAGCTGAAGGAAAACAGGGAAACATGCAGAAAATTCACTGAGGAATTTAAGGTTATTTCTTTAGTTGAAAAAAATAAAAAACATTTCCATTTGACAGGCAAGAAAAATGTATTTGAGTGCAGACTTTGTAACCTGTAAAGCTCAAATATATATGAAAGTATTAAATTCTGAGAATATATGGAAAAAAGAGTGAAAAAGCATAAAAGCTTTGAGTGCATCCATACCTCTGCATTGCTGCAATAGCATCAGGTAACCACTAGAGAGTAGTATAACCTCATTGAAGGGTAACAGATTGATTTTCTCTGTATCCCAGAGGTGTTTTCTAACCTTAAAAGATACAAAATGTTATGTTTTGGACAGAAATAATAGCTTTTCTATTTATGATTAGTCTATTATGTATACTTTACTCTGAGCTGATTCATTCTTTCTGCTTAAAACTCAATTAAATATTTATTAAGATAAATAAGGATTTAAAAGAATACAATTAAAGTTTGGCTGTATGATTTTTGTTTGTATCTAAATGTTTGCCTAAAAACATGAACTGCTTCATGGAATTTCATTTTGAGGTCCTTTACACATAAAAAAAAAAAGTGTGATTTTTTTTTCATATTGTTACTCTAGTGGATATTTGACCTTTGCAGAATGATTTATGTGCAGTGTTTCACTAGAAGGCTGTTTCCACATTCATTCTGAACAAACCTGAAAACTGAGTTTAACATGTGTACCTTCGTCAGATTTCTGTGACATCAAAATACACTGGGTAAGGACCTTTTAGTTCAGCAGAGTATTAGACATCTTTTGTCCAGCAGTTAAACCTTAGTTATGTGCAACAATAACATATTCATATGTTATGGATTTTTTTTTTCCACAACAGAAAAGAAGAAGGGGTAATTTTAATACTCTTTAATAAGGTGCATTAACTTTTCTGTGGAAAAGCTGTATTAGACAGAGTTATGTTTTAGTTCAAAGCATTTTTTTTATCTGTCTGAAAACATTTCTGAGGGGAGGGGGTCTTTTTAAGTACAACAAGTTCTCTGCGAGGACCCTGCAGGGCGGTCAGTACGGATTTGAGCCTGCATGGAGCTGAACGGCACAGCTTGCAGACACGACGTCGGATGCGGTGTGTTGCAGCTGGGTCTTGACGTGCACTGAAGTCTGTCACTGCGCTCCCACACCGCTCTGTCATCTCCAGCATCTGCTGTGACTTCTCGTTGGAGAAGCTTCTGGAACAATCACAGTTCTCTGGTTGTCAGCACCTGGTGTTCCTGTCTGCTTCCCTACAGCATGTCAGTCTCTCTCTAACACACACACATCGACAGACACACATTTAACCACTTACGTTCCAGAGCCACACAAACAAGCATGTTGTTGTCAATCATTTCCAAGTGTATTATAACTCTGAGTTTAATCTCTTTACTCTAGTCCTGCTGTTGGCAATACGTTCACCAAAACAGTTTTAAACAACTGGTCCCAGACATTATTCAGTAGAATATATATAGTTATTTAATAATGTCTAGCACTATATATTTAATTCTCAGAGACCCAGTGTCATGTGTATAAAGTTCTCTTTTTATTTTTCTAAGATGGACTTTCTACTGATAAATGTAAGAATAAGGACAGTGAATGGTTTTTGTGGCACTGCTGTGTAGAATTTTTTCTGAATTTTTGTTATATATATATTTTTATCAATACAAAATAATTTCATGAGGTTTTAACGTAAAACATACCATTATTCAAAATTTAGAAACTTACACATTTTTTTGTTTTTTTTATTTTAGGGGTGTAATATTTTTGTTTGTCATTCCTTTTTTCCCCACAGCAGTTATTTTAACTTAGCAGAAACAGCACAGGTGGAAGTAATACTGTTAATGAGGGCTCTGTTTCATCCCAGTGCCAGAGTTTTTGTTTGTTTGTGTGTGTGAGTGTGTGTGTGTATGTCTCTTTTCAGTGTTCACCACACTCTGCCAAAAACCAATACAGCTAAGTTTGTATGTTACACTCATTCTTACATGAGCAAAATTTACTGACATCTCTCACTTTGAATGACGTCCATCTGTTCTGATATGTTTTATTGTTTTCTGGGTTTGAGTTCTATTTTCTCTTTATCACCTCCCAAGTGATTCTCATCAGCCTGTTTTTTGATTAAAACACCTTCCTACCACACCTGTCCTGCATCAGTCTCATTAGCTCTGCCCTTTTTACAACAGCCAATCATCTGCTCTCCTTTAAGATAGTGTCACTCCCCTCACCTGAGCTCGTTCACCTGCTTCCAATCCTTTTGTCAGTCTGCATTTAACTCCTTTTTCAGGTCAGCTTTGGTCGAGTCATCTGCTTTGTTTGAGACTGCATCTGTTACTTTAAATAGCTTCTTGCTTTTGATCCTACCTGCCTGCTTTTTTCTTTTTCAATTTGACACTAGCTAGCTAACAGGCAGCTAACTACCAGTGATTATTCTAACACAGAGCTCGTGTGAAGCAGGATGCAGCATTTTGATATTATTTATCACACTTGTGTTTTTGTGACTATCAATGATCATGCAATATTAATCATTTTTATTGTACAGGAGTACAGTTACATTGGCTTACCTCACTTGCAAAAAAACACCTTTAACTTCAATCCTACTAGTATTCATTAATAAAGAAGAGCAGATTGTTATATACAAAAAACAGAAATAAATCTGAAATAAAAGATTTGCAGTAAGATGCACTCACGTTTCCACACAGTAATCCATTTAGTGCAGAGCTGCTTCAGGCTCCACATTTCCTCTTTAAATGAATTTACACTGTTAAGCAAACATGTTCCTCTTTTCTTTGCCATTTTGGCCCAGTTTTATTCAGCATCTCAGAGACGCACTGGAACACCTTTAATAGGAAAAGAGAAGCAAAGAGAAAAATAAGTTTAAATATTTCTATTCAACTTTTTGCTTGAGTCTCTCTGAATAACTGATTCTTAACTCTGGAGATATTTTTAACTTCTTCTCTATTCATGCTGCTCCTCAGTTGCTCCTTTTTGTTTTCCACCCAGTATCTTGAGTGGGGTACTGTGGAGTCACATCTCTTCCTCATCACTATTAATTAATGATTAAATGATGATTGAAAGTTCCCTCACCTGACTGCTTATGGAGATGTATTTAGTTTGCTGATTGAAGTCTCTCAATCAGCAGCGAGGTCTTTAATCAACACCTGATTATCACACGCAAACATACAGTGATCCTTCAGCCTGCTCTTAGTTTCCTCCATCATAAAATCATCTACCATTTATTTCAATTAATCTGTTAATGGCGGTAAGGTCAGTGAATGTGCTACCTATCTTATCCCCTCTTTGTTTAGACTCAGTATTTTTCTCGACAACCCTGCATCGCTTCCTCACTCCATCAACCAGCACGTTAAAGCAGGTTAGAGACTGATAATTTTGGTCTTCATGTGTTCTCAGTGATTGATTGCCAGTCAGAGAGCGGGGAGGCTGTTAAGGTGTCAGATAAACTGACACAACAGCCAAGACTGTGTCCCAATTTTTCCCTCACACATGACACAGATCTGCTGTTTCCTCATCACTGTGAACAACAAAACGCTGCACACAGTGAGGCTTTTTTCAGCCCCTGAAACACATGAATGTATGGCAAAAAATCTGATTCTGGGACATGCAAATGAGCGATTTCAGATTTGTCTTTAATCCTTTACAGGGAAAATGAAACAGAGGACCTGACTGATACTTGGAAAGGCGCCTAAAATCAGCTAAAAGTTGAGAGTGTGAAGCAATACTGAAAAGTCTTCAAACAGGCAGAAGAAGCGCAGGAACGAAAAATGAATGTGACACCTTTTGTTTCTGACTCTGTGAACATTCTGACAAAGGCATCTGTTCATATTTGTTACAAAGGGTGTGTTATATCTTATAATAGATATGAGCAGACATCCAAAAGAAAACAGTTATGAGCAGGGTATCTGAGTTGTGCGTAAAGACCAGAAAACAGCTCTGATTACATCCGGTTGAGACAAGTGTAAATATAGTAGATATCTTGAGAAATATGTTTCTTTACCTTCTTGCTAAAAGTTTGATTCGGAGATAAATTGATACCATTCTCAGTTCTGACTGTTGAGTACAACACCAGAGCCAAGAGAGGAGTAGTTCAGCTTAGCATAAACTCTACAAAAAAAGGGTAACAGCCTGGAATCAAGGTCATCTATTCAAAAACAGAGTTACAATGAAATGTTAGCCTCTTCATGCTACACTCATATAGAACATATTTGCAAATACTTTAATCTAGGACATAATAAAATAAACCAATGAAAAAGTTATAAGATGTTAGGTTGGCATCCTCACATCACTATTTGACATCTGGGAAATGTTGTCTATGTACGTTTAGGATTAGTGACATCAACACACTCCTCTCACTTTGTTGAGTTTTGTGCTCTGTCTTCACTGAACATGGTCCTGCAGTGGTCTGCAAAGCAGGATCCAGGAGGATATTCTGTTGTTCTCCAGGAGGATCAACAGCCCCTGATTTTCCACTTTTAACCTGAGCCCCATTTTATTTGTGTCCGGCTCTTATGATGTTTAATCCATTCACAAACAGCTATTTCAATGCTGGAGAAAACAAATGGGACCTTTTTTGCAGGGCCTAAACACAGTCATTATTTATCAAAAAAATTTGATTTCCACAAGTTCTCACCGATGCTTCTCCACTGAAATGTGTGGAGGCGTCTGCGTCTACTGCATCATAATGCTTATGCAGGATTAACAAATAACTATTTAATCAGACTTGTTAAACCAAATTTACATAACAACCATGAGGCAAAGAAAAATATTTCACTGGAAAAAAACAACAAATCTGAACCCCCTAGACCTTCTGCAGCTTAATAAAATTCCTGATGTTCTGCAGCAACAATTATATTTGCAGATATTTAACTTAACATAAACAAATACCTGCACTGTAAGTGTGGCGTTTGCCAATTTACCGGCTAAGTTGCATTTCTCATTAAGACTGTGACTGTGCGGAGCCATGTATCAACTAAATTATCAGTACAACTAATCTCCTAGAAATTATGCTTGTATATTTTACTAAATAGTAATAGTTTTTACTGAAGGTGGCAAAAGTACTTTGATAACTCCCTCCGTAAGGTTCTCACTCAAGCTTCATACTTTTTGCATGCACATCAGACATATTTATTTTTCTAACTCTAAACAATAAATTTGTGTTTTTTTCCCCTGAAATATTCCTTGTTATTTGTGAATGTATGTTAGCATCATAGCACTTTTTCTGAGTCTTTAGGTTTCACACTTCTTGGTTGGCATTCCCAAATGCAATTCCCCATCCTGGCCCAGGAACCAGGGATAGGTCATTGTAATTTTACTCCTAAAAAGGATTATAGTAAAATACTGATTACCTGACAGAGGGAAATGAGGCTACAGCCAGTGTTAGTGGGTTTTTTCCAAATCTGAATTGACAGGGCGGAGGTGGGTGGTTAAGTTCAATCCACTATTGCTGATGAGCAGGCTGATTTCTATTAACCTGCAGCCTGCAGATCAAACAGGCAGTTCCATGCTGCTGGAGAGAGGGAGAGAGGGAGAGAGAGAGAGAGAGAGAGAGAGAGACTGTGCCACCTAACTTTTATGACACTGAAAGTCTGCTTAATGGGCTGGAAGATTCTTCCCATTTAGCCCTGTGCGGAAATATAAGGAAGCTGGTCGGTGCTCAGGAAAAATGGCTACTTCCAGTTAAGTCTCCCAGTGGATTGGAAATTAGGAAATTATAAGCAGGGTGATCAATCATGGAGGAGTATGTGCTCCAGCATGAAATGCCCCAGTATTTTCCGAGATGGGTTTGTGAGAATGGAGAGCGACGTCAAACTTCATATGAGCAATTATCGTAGGTACATCGCTGTCTGGCCCATTAGTTAAACCACGCCTGACGGAGCGTGTGCCCAACTCTGTCACAATTTTCATGTGCTTGTTCACAGACTCAGCTTAGATGAGCTGCCATTGTGGTTATTTTTAAGCACTGACACCAGCAGGTATGTGATGGGGTGGAAACAGACAAACACAATATGCCAAAGTAATCTCAGTGATTTGTGTTGATTCTTATTTACCCCACATCCTGATGTGTCCAGCCAGACATGAAGCCTGCTGGCAAAAAACAACCAAACAAGCTCCACATCCAGTGTTAAAAAAGATTGGTGTTTGTCTCCCAGCCTCCCCTTGTTTGACAGATGGAGCTCCAGCACATGAGCAGACAGAGCCAGCAGCTGCAGCAGTGCAAGATCAGGAAGCCCCGAAAGAAGATGCAGAGCTGAGGCCGACAGGGGAATATGTCAGCAGCGGTGCTCTGGGAGGGTTGGAGGGTGGAATATTGATGCAAAGCAATCATGACAAACAAGATGCAAATTGTCATCATGAACAATCAAACGTTTCTCACAGCTGACAGTGAGGATTGATAGTGATAGCGAGTCAGAAGTTGTAGAACAGAACTGTTTGACTTAAAAGCTGCAACATGAGATTTGTTTGATTGATGTAGATCAGAGACGTGACAACAACGACTGAGCAGGGAAGCAAATAAACAAAGTGCATCGAAGCTAAGCAGGAAGTAAACAAAGACATGTTCATACCTATTGAAGGTGAGATCATACAGTTGACTGAAGACACACATGTACTTTAGTGTCTGTATCTTAATGTCTGTCTTCTGAAGGGAGATTAGACTTTAAAGCCCAAAGAAAGCTAATTACCACTTTTCCACGATGCAGTACAAATCATTTTGGGTTATCAGATTGCAATCAGATAGTGCTTGACCACGTGAAAGTATTGAAGATGCACCAAAGATGCATTAAAGTTATATTTTTTTTCTATGGCCGAGACCAAGGGTGGGTCCCTCTTTGATGACAATGGTTGCAGTCTTCTGCAAAAAAGTTCAAATTTATGGTGGCGTGTACGTAGGTTCAACAGCAAGTTTTTATTCATTAAGTTCTCTATGGTGATCCTCTCCGACCAGTCTTGACTGCAGTCCAGATCATCCTCCAGATATTCAACACTGACTGCAGCTGACATTAAAGCAGCTGCATGAAACAGCATTCTCCTTTGCTCTTGTCTTTGGCATACCAGTTGTCAAAGGCGGCTTCTTCCTTGCTTTGAAAAGCAAAAGATAATCCATGTGAAAGTGTAGCTTTACAGATGACTACCAGATTTTATTATGTATCTGTTTTTTTAAAGGAACAAGGGGTAAGAAGAGATGTTGGACAAGAAGAAGCAGCTGGACAGAGAAATCAGATGTAAAAAAAAATCTGATTGCTATTAAGACATTTTAAAACCAAATGTACATGTATTTGGGTGAAACATTTTTACATACAGCCTGGATACAAGACACATTAAATGGGAGGTGTAAAGAGTGTAATCGTGTGCCAGAAACTTGTGCACGATTCTGACAAGTCAACATGTGCTAAACAAAGCAGGTGACCCAAATGTTAGCCCTCAAGGATTCATCCATTGTATTTGGTGAGAAACATTGACTGTTTACAAGAAAACTCAACAGGGTGTCAGAAAAATCCTCCTCTGCTGAGAGTCCTCTCCTCCACCCATGCATACCACTCCACTAATGACTCACAAGCCTGAAAATAAGAGCGCACGACTCCTCACAGACATTTCCACTCAGGTGGATTACCTCAGCCTCATGGGCTTGGAGTTATCAAGTGATATTTTCTATTCATCATTTTACATGGTTTAATTTTTTTGGACTAATTACAATAATGGTCAGTTAACGGTGAAGAGCTCAAATAGTTTGGGTCAGTGTGGTATAACATCATCTGGTCGTCATGTTTTTCAAAATCTTCTGTCCCATACCACATAAATCATTCCCCAGAAATAGTGTGTAAATTAATGTTTTGATGGTTTTGGTAAGAGAGAGTATATTAGTGTTATGAAAAAGGCCCTGAGGTGAAAATGGGTCCTGTGATGAAAGGTGTGGGCAGGAAAATCTTTTATATAAATTGTCTGTATGGGGTGGAGATGAGAGGTGAGGAAGACACAGAGGGAGTAATGGCCAAGAAGCTGAGAGATTTCTGGAATAGCTATAGGATCTTTGAGTGTGTGTGCCTGTATATGTGTGTGTGAGTGTGTGTGTGTGTGTGTGCTGCAACCTGCACGGGGAGCTGCAGTGGCGGCTGTGTGCTGATCATTCATGATGGCACCTTAGAGGCCTTCCTGTAAGGAAGAAAAATGAAAACTATTAAAGGCTCGCTGGGCTATGTTGGCTTTGGTGTGTCAGCAGTTATTAGCCAGGGACAGCAGTCTTTGGGTCCTCAGATATAGAAGAGGGGGAGACTGTGGCAGAGGAGGGAAGGACACCATGATCCCGTTATATACGCTGCTCTGATCTGTGCTGCAGAGTGTTCTTCACTGTGCTGCTGGTGCTCAGGCTTTTCTTTTATCAATGGTTTTTTGGGTGGTAATGTAGCAGTAAAGCAGTAGTAATCCACACAATCTGTTTTCCTGTGTGTGTGTCTCTGTGTGTTTGTGTGTGTTTCTCTCTTTTTTGGCTCCATCTTTTAGTTCAGCAGTCACAGACGCTGTGGTGTGTCTGCACTGAACTTGCCGGAGATCAGCTGTCAGTCAAACAGTGTGGGTGGTACTGTTTCCTCTTTTTCTTGAGTTCTCTGCTATAAATTGGCACTTTTGTCTTTGTGTGTTCGTGCACTGCGTTTTCGTTGCTCTAACTTGCAGCCTGTCTTCCCCTATTGGCTTTAAAAGTGTTTCCAAACTGTGCCTATACAAAGAAGTCACTCGATGACACGGTATGGTGTACCAAGCTACATTTTAGATGGAAGATGTGTGATTAAAACCTGACTTTTAGACTTAGTGTGTTTTATTTTCAGTATTACTGAACTTCTTTAAAAATTTGCACAAGCCAAAATGTGTACTACTTTTGTTTGTTACACCAACTTCCACAAGGACTGTCTTCATCCTTGACAGAGGGCAGAAGTACGAATTTTAATGTAAAGAGGATCAGCAAGATGGGAAATTTTACTCTTTAAACTTTACATTTGTTTATGTGATTTACATTTTTTTATATCCATTGCGGTTTGTTTTTCAAGATGATAATGCTAAACATGATGCTCTGCATTCTGTGAGTGCATCAAAACTCATTGAGTCACATGGTTTTCTTCCTACATCCCCTTTTGTTAGACCACCCTCTTGTCCATCACACAGTCAATCTGCAGGATATTTTAAGGAAATGATGATAAGCCTACAGTTCCTCCCAGCCACTATACATGGGCACTGCTTATCTCTCTTTCCCTGATCAATATGGAGAACCTTGTATTAAGGTTAGAAAGAATGAAAACATAAAGAAACCTACAAGGCTGCCAACAACCATCAACTTCCAACTCTCACTCCTTACTTAGTGTTGTCCGAAAGAGCCGTGCCTCTGCTACATTGCTACTAATAGCAATAGTAGGTGTGTTCTACCTGGGGACAGCCGGCCCACCTCTGCAGCTGTCCAGTAGGCTGGATGGCACTGCAAGCACTGCAGGGATATATGCCTTTATATGACCATCAACCTTATGAATAGGTTCAGAAACGTAAAAAATGAATTACTGGACTAAAATCATGAACACGAGGAAGAGCAAACACATGAATATATGCAACTATTTGCTCTGTAATATTATTGTATGTTCAACCTTGTGCAAAACTACATGTGCCATGCAAAGACGTCTTTGTATAGGACAAGCAGAAACACAAAACAAATGCAAACAAGATTAATACATTAAAAAGTCATCACATTTGTCACTATTGAGAAAGATGCCTGGGTCACCTGAAAGGTGAGTTGCTAAGATGGCAAGACAAACATTAATTTATATGAAAATGATGCAGGTGACGACTTTAATATTAGTTTATAACCATCAATAACATAAAATTCGACTGTAGGGACATGCATTATAAATCACATAAATGAAGGTCACTCTGTCCATTAATGCATAGCCTTCTGGTCATATTCACATATTGTATTATCAAACTACTACCTGCTGGTAAATTTGGTGTCCTTGCTTTTGCAGCCCCTGCTGGAAGACAGATCCTCGACGGACTAACGCTCATTACTCATTACAGTGTTTGAGGACGCCGGGGACCACCTGCGACACTTATAAATGACTTGCTTGTACAGTTTGCCTCAGGCAGAGCTGTTGCCGGGCCTGACCAGATGGCCTGTGATCGACTCCCATTCGTGCGGTGCAATACACATGCAGCGTGTCCGTCGCCCAAGGGTCCAGTTTACTTTTCACATGCATTATAAGGTGAAAATAATGCGCCACCACACGGATGTCTCTTTATGGAACATATTTATTTTTAAAGAGCAGTTGATGTTGCTGTGGTTTTAAAGTAAATGTGAACACAGGCTATGAGGCATTATTTGTATTTGGCCTGACCAAGATCTTTTACTGATTGTGAATTCTAAAGTCAGATATCTACAGTACAAGCATGATTTGTTTTTTTTAGGCGGTGGCAGGCACTTATAAGTTTGTTTTTGTCCTTAAAACAATCCCTGGTTCACATTTTTCACATACTAAGCTCTGTATCTCAATCCACCTCATCTCCTTAAGGAATCTGTATTCTGGTTGGAAAACAAAAGGTAGACTAGGAACCCGCATGGCAATGTTTGTGACAGTAATCCATGGCGGAGCGGGAAGGTGATGCAAGAGGTCACCGAATGTAAACGCTGCTGTTAGGCGGGTAGTGTTAATCCCCCGGGCATAGCGACCGAGCATGCATCAATCACAGCCGTGTGTGTCCAGAGGTGAGCCAACAAGCATTAACCTTGAACCAGAAGTCAAAGTCTGGCTGTTCTTTCCCGTCCGCCACAAGACAGACCACCGTCGAGTCCACTCGCAAAAATACAGGCTGGAAGTTAGCCAAAGTTAAAGGGAAGCCTCGCGCTGGAAAAACCGTAGAGTGAGATGTTAATCAGAGGAGCCTGTTGTGACAATCGTGTCACTTGAAAATTCGAGTAGCAGCTTTTGTGAGGGGCAGCATGTTTGCTGTATCATCAGTAACGGATACTTAATAGGGGACATTATTTTGAATACTCTTTTCATTCACTGACATGAGACTCAATTCACTGTGTAGTGGAAATATGCGTTCTGAAAGAAGCTGTAGTCTTTTTCGCATACATTTGACATACAGTTCCAAAAAATGATACAGTTAACATTAACACATAGGTGTCTTTCTATACATCTGGTAAACAGAAAGTATTCATTTGGATTTTTTTGACTGTGACCACCTATGCAACCAGGTAGAAAATTCGTCCTCCTTCTGTTCCGAACAAACTCCGGAGGTTTTTCGGTGCGGCTCTTAAGCTGCTACAGTGGGTTGTTTTTTGTTTTTTTTTTAAGACCCCCTTGTTGAAAACAGCTGTGTACTGGCAGAAATGGCTTGATAAGATGTGAGAGTGAACCAAACAGTGAAAACTGTAGTTTGGAAAGCTATGACAGTGACTCAAGGCAGGCTCCAAAGCTCCAAACCCCATCCCAGAGTGTGTATTGTCAGACAGCAGACCTCACAGGTGGCAGCAATTAAAAGGCATTGAATTAATTTGTCAACAAGATGCACCTGGCACATTAAAACACAACAGAATCACAGGAAAACTGTTTAAAGAAGCTCAGCAGAAGAAATCTGAACTATTTTTGGTTTCCCGCACATGGTGGGAGCTTGAGTGGCTCCAGTTTGATCAGCAACACTTGTTTAGTCAATTTAACAAGACTCCAATTGGAATTATAACAGATGCAACACAGGCTGGACTCTGATCTTTTCAGGTAATATCTCTAAGCTTTCATCGGTACCCATGTGATTTTAATACATGTTAAATTAACAACCTATCCAAAAACTTTGACAATACATGGATGTAAATCTCAAAGAATAAAACATGAGCTGGGTAGCAGCAACAGCTAACCTAACAAGTGATTAGAGAGACTCAGTATTGTGCAAGTTACTTGAGGGCTGCTTCACAATAACAGTTATCTGCAGCTAGCTACCCTCAAAGATCCAGGATTATGTTTAAGGTTATGTAGTCAAACTAGCTTCCAGAGACCGTAAATCATAAGCCCAAATTTACTCAGAGAACCAGCGTAGTTTGCTTGCTATGTTCTACAGTAGTCCACCATTCACATGCAAATAAATAATGTCTCTTCAATTTTAGTATTTGTATTTTTTTATTTGAAAAAATAATTAGTTACATTTCTAGTTACCACCAAAAGCAGTTTCATAAAAGTTTGTTTTGTAACAAGTTACTTTGACAAAAATTACTCCCAACACTGTGTTAAATTGATAAGAATGATAAAATGAGTATGTCATCTTGCACACTTGAGGAACTTGTGCAAGAAGCACAGTGCAGAGAGAGTGAAAAATGTATGAGTGCTACAGAAAATGACAGGAATGGTTTCCTATTCCACCATGTTTCATGTATTTAAAATAATAATCTGATCATTTGTCATTTTCAAGTAGGAGAAGCTCTATTGCTTGAAAAATATCACCATGTTTCAGAGATCATGGAAGTCTCAACAATGTAAAGACAATTGTTTGACCGTTTTGTCCTATAGATTACATTTTTCTATGGTGATAACTTTTTGCCTTGTGGCTATTTTAGAAAAGACTAAAGTGACTTTATAGCTGAGATCTAATCGTGCTTCCTCAGCAAGCAACATCAGATAGGCTCCCTCACCTTATCAGTGTAGGCAGGCAGAGGAATCATTTCAAGCATCCACAGCCAGAAGGGGAGAAAAGGAGTAATTCATGGCTGTAATAGCAGTGGTTCAACAATTAGAGAAAAAGTATAAGAAACAGGGTGGAAAAAAAACAACAAGAGTACGCCTTGGGGGCTTTTGTGATTGAAGAAAAAGAAGAGGAAATGAAGAAACAACTACTTTTAGAAAATTTCAACAGCAGATGAGGACGATAAGCCCGTGTAGCACCGTTTGATTCCTAAGATTGTCAAACGCCTTTTGATTTCCAGCTAAGTTATATAAATGGCGCTCACAGGGAGAACATCAAAATTCAATAACTCCCTTTGAGATGAATGTTATTAGGTTTTTATATGAGTGGAAGTTGCTTTTATCAAGCAGCAAAAGCAAAACAACTGAAAAAAAAAGTGTTTGAATTTATATCACAAATTAGCATAAGCTAGAGCATTAGCATAAACTTGAACCTTTTTACCGTTGGCTGGATGGGGAGCTCTTTGCGTGCTTTTATTATATTTCAGTAGCTGGTAATTTATCTGCCTTATGCCGTATATACCTATGGTCACCCAAGTCTGGATTTCTTCATTTGAGATATCAGAATCTAAGAACTCTTCACTGATGAATCACAAAATCAAAATAATATTTTTAATAATAATAATAATAATTTAATAATATTTTTGCTTTAATTGCAAGGGACAAATATTAAAAGAATTTTTGTTCATTTATATCTTTGATGCATGTATTTTATATATTACATCTTCTATATAAATGTCTTATGCGTATGCAGCATGAAGGGCCTACAACTTTCGTTTAACTGTGCAGTCTTGACATATAACCTAATTTGAAATAAGTTTATATTTTAAATTATTAATTAATTAACTATAGTTAATTGTAAAGTTTTTGCTGCTTTTTTTAAAAAAAAATTTAGTTTCTTTTTTGGTTTACTGTAATAACCCTGACAGGGATAACTGATAGGGATAAATATTTCTAACAAATTTGAGTAATAAAACAAAATATATACATGTGTCTGTGTGTGCATATATATACACATTTTTTTTCTAAAAAAGTAAAGACATAACTAAAAATTCTACTGGTGGACTGTTAAAGATGAGACTTTTGCCCTGGGAATATGGTATGCTAAAATATTTACTCTCAAAAATATTGGAAAGAAAAAAACACCAGTCAGTTCATTTTTAACTTTTTTGCACCTAAGGAGTTACAAGAGAGATTCACTAATTTAACAGTACCTTATTGAGGGAAAATGTGTGTCAGCTAAGGTCCCCTGATTGTGCCACCTTCATGTCTGTGTGCAACTAATTGGTTATTTCATTTCACTTTCTCTAAAATACTTCCCCTGTTGACGTGGCTGAGGCTGCAGAGAATACTGCGTCAGGAATCGGAGATGTCTAATAAGGTGCCGAGAACGATTTGCCACTTTGAAATGCTAAACAGGACGGAGGTACAAATTAGCCTGGAAATGCCTGGCGCATGTAATTAAAGGCCCCAATGAATTCCAATAATCAAATAGGCCATCTTCTGAGAAAACTATTACAGGGGGATTATTAGTGTAGCAGGTTTCACTAATCACTCAATGACAGGCCGGCTGTCTGCCAGCAGTGCTGTCTGTCTGGGAGCTCACACGGTCACACACTCGGACGCTCATGTGTAATCACAGTCATGCACCCCACCAAACATGCATGCATGCAGACAGACCAGCCCGCGCACATACGCACACACACACAGGCAGAGACAGTCAGTCACTCCTATTGATGTCAACCTTTTGCTCTCAGTTATCATCTGCACACAGGCAGGCTTCATATTGAATCAGAGGGACAGGGTTAAATAAAACTGGAAGGCTTTCACTTTCAATCTCATCCAGCCTCCAACTTACACGCCTCAACCGAAAGATTCAGGAGATACAGGGGCTTTGGATGTCAACACACAGAGACAACTTACAGTACACGGGCATGTGTATTTTTTACTGTGTATCTGTAAAAAACTGAGCCTGCAAAATGTTAAACCACAGTCATATTGTGTGCAGTCCACACAGCTTGGATTCAAATTAAAGTAGTATTTTATAGAATAAAAAAGCTGATAATGTGCTGCCCATTCTGATCCTTGTTCTTTTCAGCTGTGAAGTATTTACTACATCAGATTCAACCGCACACAGGCTTGCACACAATTTGTTAGCTGTCAGCCCTCTGCAGCACCGAAGGACCCTGGTAAAATTAATCAGAGACATTAAAAAACAGACCAAAATGCGTCACGCTTTGATGCAACCCAATGTGTTTATTGATTAATAAACGGTCAAAGGATTCCATTTCCCAGATATACTGTCTCTGCCTGGCGCTGCTCTTTTTGCTGCCGAAGAGGCTTTTTCCCCCAGGACAAATGTGTTTCAGCTGAGCTGATCCAGTCCCTTCTCCATTGTTTTTATGTACTTGTGTTTAGCGCTCCCCGAGCTCCACTGAATACCTGTCTGTTTAGAGGCCTATAAACATAAATCAGACTTGTTAGAGGCTTTTTCATAAATTCCTCACTACAGAAAAAAGCTGCTTCAACAGATGGATGAAACACCATCAGGGCTTTTTCCCCCTCTTTTCTGAAATGAATTTCCATCCTCGCAGTGTTCAGAACATTATTGGTATCATTAAAGCCCTGATGAAAATCTGTGGTACTAAGCCAGGAGCCATCGCACCAAGCTATTGTTTTATGTCCATATCACATACAGTAGATTGAAATTATTGAATCAGATCAGGACCATAACCTTTTTCAACCAGTATATATCACCATTCTGGAGGTATTCTGCCCTCTGAAAGATGTTGATATATAATTTATACAACAAAGCCCAGAAGGCCTATTCTCTATTCACCATTTTCTGCTCAAAGAGGATGGCAAACCGTAAACACAGCTGTTCTGTCACGCATTAAAAATCTTCATATGCAGTGCTAATCCCTGTCACTTGAACTGTAAAGGCTGCTCAAATAGATAAAAAAACTCGAAAGTTCTCTGACCCCAATCTTCTTTTCTTTGCCAAAAGCATTTATCAATATTCCCATCTGGTAGGCAACTCTGATTTGAGGCCTATATTGTATTTGTTAGTCACCATAACTCTCTTTTATTCTCCCCACTAGTTTTTTAGCTGCAAGGTTTGACCTTTGTAGTCCACCAGTGGAGAATCTATGTCACCTCTGGCGCTCCCATTTGTCCCCTCACTGCACTTCAGTGGGAAAGATAATTACGCCTCAAATGAAGCTCCGTTCATTGTGTCGGCTAATGTTTCAAAGCTCTCACAGAGTACAATGGGGAGGGTCAATGGATCCGCGCTCACCTCTTATTTACAAGATTCATGTTTATCTAATGCAAAATCAATAACTCAGCACCAGGGAGAAGTTAGGGCTCGACCAACAATCGTTGAGAGCTACTTAACAGCTCGTCTGCCACTGCTTTAGTGGGCCATAAAGGAGAGGGATTCGTACAGCTTGGCCTTCAGCAGCACTGGAGTCTGACATCCAGAAACAGTGGAGGGTCAGCTGTGTTCGTTGTTTATAACAATATTTAAACATGTAATGATTTTTGTCCACTTCAGGGCAGCAGAAACACATTGTGAACACAAAAATAATATATTAATATTAATATGTTACATTTTTAAGATGATATATTCAAATATTAAGAAGATATGTAATTATATTACTGTAGAACTGTGAGTATGATTGCTTAAGTATAAAGATAAATGAGTGCTTGCAGTGTTGACTAATTAGATAGATAGATAGATAGATAGATAGATAGATAGATAGATAGATAGATAGATAGATAGATAGATATTTTATTGATCTCCAATGAGAAATTTACATTTACAGCAGCTTGACTAGGGGAAAAAATAGTGCAATAAAGAGGCATGCAGGGTCTAAACTATAGTCTAAACTAAAGAGGCATTCAGGGTCTAAACTATAGTCTAAATGAATGATAAAATGGATGATAAGTGGATTAAATGGATAATAATTAAGTCTCTTAAAAAATTAAATATATCGTTTTAGCTTTCTCTCTTTTTAGATGGGTCAGTTATTGGAGGATGAATGCCAAAACAGTTTAAAAAAACTATATTTGACACAGTATGGTCGTATATAATGGCATAGCATTAGCAAACAACTGCCTGAGAACACAGCTAGCAGGCATTGAGGTGCATTATCATTTATTACGAGGTGAGATTTTTTAGTTTTCTAAGAGACATCAACAGGGTGTGCATTTAGTTCTGATGTCAGGTGAATTATGGCTTTGTATAATCAATACAAAATTCATTTGGCCTATAGAAGTAGCAGTGTCATCAAACTGATTTTCTCTGTTAGGGGTGATTAGTACACTGTCTAAAAGTTGCAGTCATTATTTTTATAGCAACATATGCAGTATAAATAAAGAGGTCTGTACAGTTTTTGATGTTCTTAATTACTGATAAATGGCCATGTGCTGCAATAAAAGTTTAAAAGACTAACTGATTGAATGTGATCTCTCTTAAATTAAGTCTCTACATCATGCAAAACTCTCCCTCGATACGGCGGCGTAATATTCTCTAGACCTGTAGAGACACCTTTACCTTATTTCCTGGTTCCTTGCATTTTGAATAGATCAGCACTTAGAAATCTGCCTCAGTGGCTCTGCTCGGGGGCGTGTATCATTTGGCCCCAAAATTCACTTTTCCCCACCAGTAAGCACTATCTGCCTCGCACCCCTGTGAACCCCCACAAAGACCTTGCCATCTGTCAGTGTCGTTCGCCGCAAAGTGGCTGCGATTAATTGAAAAACAATGGCAGGGCCAAGTGGGAGGGTCAAAGCAATATGCATTGTGGCCTCGTCGGGTCACCTCTTCATTTCCTCATTGTCGAAAACGCCTTCTACTGACATTAGCCGCAGAGATGTCTGAACACATTGTGCCTGTTTCCTTTAACATCCTCCCCTCGTTTGGCAGTGAGTATTATCAGGCGGACAGATCCAGGAGTCTCTATCTGTCTCTGTCCATGTCAGTGTAACACAGTGCTAATCAATGCTGAGGGGGATAATGTGGAGCTGATCCCAAGGGACAGGAGGCCTCTTCCATGACAAAACTCTGCATGAGTTATGACCACCCTGAAGAAGTGCTGAGAGTGATGGACAGTTGAGCACAGCAGTGAGAATGAAAGACACATAGGAGGTTAGCAGTGAACAGTCGTGCCCAGCATGACATGATACCTCTGTGCTGCAGCAGCTTGCAATGTTATTTTTAATCCTGAATGAGTTTCTTTCAACTACCCTGCCTCTGGAGTGAATTCTTCCTCAGTGTGATGGGTTTTTCCTCCTCAATGCAGCCTCAGCAGAACGAATCATCCTGCACACATGCTTTCAGGGTTGACTGAGCAGCTTCTCGCCCTCAGTAACCAGGTGAAGTGACCCTGTCTATATGCAGACTTACAGCTTGACACCTCCGTTTACAGCCACCCAGTCCATTTTGCTGACACCATATTGCAAGCCGACGCATCAAAGCAACGAAGCGTCTCCATCACTGCGCAGCCGGAGTTGGTCATCTTTATGACCAACTCTTGTCTGACTCTTCAAAAGACGTCAGCATCCATCTGTTACTGATTGATAGCTGGTGCTGCTGCAGCAAGGTGAAGGAAAATTCCCTGACTCAAGGATCTAGCACTTGATTAAATCTTGGCATAAACATTATGGTATCTTATTTCAAAATTTTTCGATCAATTTATCTACTGTTTAAAACAAAATGTACCACATTAAACAAAAAAATCTGTGATAAATGTATGCAACTTGTTTAGATCAATGGGCAGACAAACAAAAATAGTGACTTGCTGCTAAACATAAACCTGACATGATAGATGGTTTGTAACAAGGAGCCATCTAGAAAGTCGTCTATGGAAACCATTTGGAAAAGGGAAGGCACTCAAAAAAAAAAAACTAAGCAGATGATTGGATGAACTATCTGTCTATCATCATGCATTATGGGGTAACTTAACCAATCAGATCAACGAAATACATGATGCAGCAGTATTCTTGCCAAAGTCAGAAGAAGACTGAAAACGACAAAAGCATGTAACTCAGTAGCTAATAGTGATGATGTAACGTGGAATACTTACTTACTTCTTAAAAGTCACATAAAACCCAACTGATAGCTTGTATTGTACAGTATTACATGTTATGCTAGTGATGTCACTGTGTACCTACAAAATGAAAAGAGGCAGGACAAAAATGTGCACAAATGTTCATTTGATCAATCTCAGATTTTCATCATATCCTCTGAATCAATCTTCCATTTCATCTGAGAATTCAGCATGTCGCAGTGTTTGAAAATGAGAGCATCAGCCATTATGTAGACATTCTGAAGAGGTCACAGCAGGTAGATTAGCAAATCAATAACTTATATTCTGGAAATTAAGCGTAAATCGTATCCATGAAAAACAATAACAGAGTCTCAGCATCATTGCTGCTATTTAAAAAAAGATTAAATTTCTGCACTTCAGGAAACAATGAAAAAATAAGGAACAACCTATGAGGCATTAAAAAGCTCTTTTTTCCCTCCTAATTTATCCGACAGTATGTTCTCCCAGCTATGTCTTCTGGTTTTTACAAACAGCTGCACACAGCCTGGCTTTCAAGATTAAACTAGAAACAAAACCAAACCAACTTAAAAAACAACTTAACCAATTAAAAAGAAAGTTTAGTTTAACCCAGATCTGCAACACTTATAAATATAATACAGCCATTTGCTCTCCCTTGTCCCTCTTTTTTAAAAATATCCCAGGGTACTGCATTCAATGACATCTTTAACTTCCTTCATTGCCCATCATGAAAGGATTTTCTAATGTATTTTCTGCTACTATGTAATTAACATTAAAATTATTCATCTGATACTCGTCAGATTGCCGACAACCAGTGGTTATGTCAGGCACTGTTCTAAAAAAGATGGCAGAGGGGTTCAATTACCTCCGGCTGAACAAAACCACTGTCTCCAGTGCTTGATGCGTGGCCTAATACCGCATGATTTGATTATTCTGCACAAGCAAACACATGCAAATTGCGTTTCAGTTTGAAGTTGTTAATTTCTAAGCGTGCTGATTAAGTGTAAGAATATGTCAGAGATATCCTGCCAGGTATTAATGTTGATTTCAAATCAAAACCATAGAAGAAAAGTTCAAAATCATTTTTTTATCCACAGGGAAGAAAAGAACCTCTCTGGCAAAGGGTAAAAGTATGTCTACCCAGAGCTGCTTTCTTTGAAAATTTTTCTCTAAAATAAAACTAAAGAAAGCCAGCCGGGGTTAACCTTGGAGGCCGTTTTACAAAGTGAAGGGAGATAAAACATGGGCCGACCTGGTTGTTCACTCTGCCATCCAAGCCTTTGTTTTTCTCACAGTGTGGATGGCCATCTGTCAGCCTTACCTAGAGAGAGGCAATGATTTTTGCTCGCCTGAGTGAGCACCCAGCAAAGCAATATTTCACATGTTAGCACTGAAAAAAGACCCGTCTCAGGAGATTTTGCTTACTGGAATGATGTGGTGGTGTACATCAAGAGTGATAGTAGCGCCTTGGTGATGGAGAAGGAGCTGCAGCAAGTCTGGTTAACTAGAAACACCAAAGCCTCCTTGAGCCCTGGTTGTTGAATTTTTTACTTTCCCACATACTTTTTTCTGGGTTGTTGCTTTATGAATAAGTGTTTGTCCTACAGAACTCATCTAGGTCTTAGTTGTTATTACTTTTCATAGTTATACTCATCTTTCCATCCACCCAGCCATCTATCCATTCAAGATCAGTAAGGATCCAAGGACTTTCCCAGCAGGCTTCTGGGAAAAAGGTCTGTCTTGTCTAGAGGTATTTATAAAATCCATTTTCTAAAATGACAGATCATCTTGTGCTGTATTTGGAGAGCTGTTAGATAGCAGGGAAATCAGTGAATATTAGTCAGCTTATTATAGAAATAATTACATATTGCTGTAATTAAGGTATTCTAAATTTTTACCAAATTTGTCCACAGAAGTTGGCACATTTTAAGCATTTTGGATTTGGAACAGATCATCTTTTTTTATCATTCGTGCCATCAGTTCAGCATGTTGGAGAGTGAATTCTTAATAAAAACTTTTCAACCTGAAGCGGCTGCACAGGTGAAAGCAGAGATTTTTAATATCTCACCCCACTGTGCATGAAGTCAGCATCAACCCTGTCTCCTTCATCTCCTTCGTCTCTTCTGCTTTCCTCCATAATTTGAAGAAAACTGCAAGAGGATAGGATCTTTTGACTCTTTTACCTACATTTAAAGACAGAGGGTCAAAGACATGACCTTATCCTACAGGTTTACATGGAGCTAAAATGTGACCAACAGTAATTTTGGCCAAAACAAAGTGCCATTCTGTCTCAGCCATTAGCTTGCAAGGCTGGGGCATCATTTGTCAGATCTCAACTTCTCTTCAAGGTCGTAGTCTACAGTTGGGCTATAACTCAACCATCATCTAATTAAGGAGGCCAATGATCATTTGAAAGGAGTAATGGAGTATAGAAAATGCCTACGTCAGACCTTATTAGTGCCGAGCAGGACACTTTGAGAAGGGATGAGCCATTATCCAAAAAGGATACAACTAAATGAACAGCTAATTAGCATCTCAAAGGAAACATCAAGTGCAAATTGGTTGATAATTTTTGTAATATCACGTAAATAAATATTATTACCCATTCAGTCATGCAATATACCAATCAGTGGAATCGGTAACATTTTGGTGCAGTATTACTCAGTTTAGTAATGAATATCGCTGATGTGTATGTAGATGAGCTACAATTAGGATAAATTTTATTAGTATATGTAAATCAACCAACTAAAATTGATAAATATTTAACCAATCAAAACAAAAAAAAAAACAAAACAGCCAACTGATGGTCTAGCTTGTGCATTTGTAAGTGAGTGTGCTTAAAAAAACAAGTTGATGGAAACACTGACTTCCAGCCATTGAAGCCTGTCAAATTGGTTCCATTTAGCGGCCATTTTTTTCTACAGGCATGTAATTGTGTTGCTGTCATACATTCCCTCTCCTCTGTATGAAGCTTTAGATTCTGTGCCTTTATCTAATTTATGCATCTCGTGAAAGTACAAGTCTGAATTTATTGGCGCTGGGCTAATGGCATTCATTAACCTTCGCAACAGTGAAATGTTTGATTGGAATATGGCATTTCCTCCCTCAAAGGGATGTTTCATCCCCTTTGCAATTCAAATACTTCAAATAAATCATTAAATGCTATTTTACTTCAAACCTCCAGTTTATGTATGGTAATAACTGTACCTCATCACATTTAACATGCATACACAATCTGCAGCGAGACAAGCCCACATCATGCACACAGACAGACGGACAGACAGACAGACAGATGGACGGACAGACAGAGGGTCACAGACACAGGAAGTTACTTCATGATGACAGACAGTTTACATCTTACACTCACTGGGCTGTGTTTAAATATTAGGGCTTGATTAGAAACAATGCATCTGGAGACATAATTGTGTCTTATCATTAGGCTGATCTGACTAATTATAGCTTCTGATTAATGAGCTGTGATTATGAGACTAATTAGGAATTCCAAGTTAAAGTTTGCGTGATGTTAAAACATTAGGGAAATAAATTAAAGAAGTTGACTTTGGTGACTTTAATGTGACGGAACGTCCCTGTATTCGGTCTGTTGCCGGGAGATTGAACACTATCATGACTCAACCTTAAACGAGCTCATAAAACTTGATGCTTTACATGTAAGAGTATTTTGAATCCACTTTTTCTATCATTATGCCGCCACTAAATACTCATTATTTTTGCAATCACAAAATTACTGCACAACCCTGCATTTCCATTTGGCTCTACAGATCATTTAAGTGTCTTTCCACTTGTGTTTTGGTTTCTCAGCCTTGCATTTGCAAGACAAATAAAGTTAGTGATTACTTTAATTTATGGTGACTTTCCTTCAGAAAATGGAGAGCAAAACAGAGCAAAAAAAGACTCTTCTTTTTGCAGGTATCAGGAAATTGCAGATATGGATCATAACTTTTTATAGATTCTTCATAGTGTATATCAGTGACCCGTTAAACATAACAGATAGCCACTTGATCCATTGTTGTCATAAAATATTAATAAAAGCAGATTTAAACACATTTCTTGACTAAATGTAAGTCTAATACTACAGCATATACAGTAGAATATATAAAGGTGACACTCTCATGCCATATAATATCCCTTTCCGTGAGCAGATTAAAAACATTAGATATACAGTGTGTTTTGCTGAAAAGTATAAGCTCATCTTGTCCTGTTCTCCTCAGAATCTTTAACTCTCAATCAGGCTCCTGAGGTAAGGAAATGTTTCTTTCAAGGGCATTTTGGTCACGCAGAGATCCATGCTGCATCCCGAGCGGCCGATTGCCTCCAAAGTTATCCAAAATGTCCGGCTCTGTGTAATGATTTTTCCAGACAGCTGACTGGCCTGGTTCGCTCACGTCAATCCACAGATTTCACTTGATAATACGCTTAGACACAGTGGCTGATCACATTCACCTGACCTTGCTGCACCAGCTAACTCGGGAGAAGAGAGGAAGAAAACGTTTCTGCTTATCTGTTCCATTTGCTGAAAGAGGAGAGATTCTCCAACACTCACTCCCAGCGTGGCTCCCATTGACTTTGAACCTTTTGTCTTACTCAGGCGATGGATAGCATCTCGGGGGTTGCTGGATTCGTGCACTCAGACTCTCCAAATACAATTAGCCATTATGAATTGAAGAAATGTGAATTCTCTGAAGGATGTGACGGATTCATCTGCCTTGTTTGGCACAATGTTGTCACATTTGTGTTGTTTTGTAGCAGGAATTGCGTTTGTCATTGAAGGCTGACTAAACCAGGCAGTTGCGGCACCTAATGAGATGCTGATTAGAGATTCTGAAATTCACTCACTACTGATTTGGTGTTATTTTAGCAGAAAAATGAGGATAATTTTCTCTAATGCCACTTGTTAAGGTAATTACTCCATAATTGCCTTATCAAGGTGTCATAGAAGAGTCAAGGCAAAAAATATCACTACCCCTCAGGGGCACTTTGTCTCTCTCCATTTATCTTTTATTCTGTTAAATGCAGCCCCATCACACTGGCACTACTTTCACAGGCTGAGTGAGTAAAAGAGTTTGTGTGGCATCTGTGAATATTACTTTTCCGTATCCATGGGCAACACACATGGTGGCACAAAAACAAGACCTGCTGCATATAAATAGACAGACAACGCAAGTGTGATGCCAGAGAGGTTCACATTTCAACCTCAAATACTTTTAACTGGATCCATGGGACATATTTTAAATAGAAACCCTGCATGATTTAATTAATTTCATTTAATTAAAAAGGTTGCAATCATTCAAAAAGTTATAAAGAAGTAAAAATAATCAAAATCAGCTCATAGTGCTTCTCCCGAGGATGTGATATTGAAGCACTGTGCTTCCTGTGGAGCTTGCTATTGGTTCATCTTGTAGCATGTAATTCTTGTGTGATTGAAAACAAACAGCAGAGATGAACAAACAGTGGGCTCTATAGGAATCCATCCCTGGCATCTTTAAGACAAGCAGGTTTTGATACCAGGCTTGTGAACCACTTTGAATCAAGTTGAATGCGGCCTCATCAGCAATCACTTCAAGACATTTTCTACTAGAAATATATTTTAAAGGCAGCCGTGACGCTGAAATATTTTCCCAGATGTAAAAAAGTCCTACAACCTACAATGCAATGTCGTGATTAGAGTGAAAGCTCAGACAATAACCTGCTGATTGTGACCATAGCTGCTCACTCAGTGGGGTATGAACATGACTTCTTAAAGAAAGACTTTTTTCAGTCTCATAATGCTACAGTAGGCCTTAGTCCTCTGTATTATTCCATGCACAGCTACATGAATGATAATAACTTTGGACTGTTCACAAAAAGAATGCACAATCACTCACTCTATATTTTAGTACTTACATGTATATCATTTTTAGTAAAGTGAGCTGTAATTTAGTTATCACCGTTCCAAAAAAAAACACTTTAACATTGACCTTAACACAGCTACAGTTACAGTACTTGAGGGCGTTTGCTCTTATATGGAATAATTCAGCAGAAATGTAGTAATAAGTCACTGGATGTATGGAAGGTATCTTGTTCGCACCCTTTGCAAAGTCAGGTTATGTTGCATATTATTATAATCTCTGTACAAGCTCTGTTTTAGTCTGAATGTATGCAGACCCCTTGCATATTTATGATTAACTATTTATGAGGCAATTGAGCATTGCCAACAGACAAACAAACAAACAAAAAAACATTTAGAGGGATAGTGAAAAAGAAAAGTGAATAATTAAAAAAACCACAAAAAACAGGAAATAACTTATATAAATTAGAAGTTAAATATATACATGGGAAGCACAGAACAAGCAAGACTGTAAAAAATTGTCATGTCAAAATATTGGTTTGCGAGATACAAGAACTATTAAAAATAAGAAGTTTTGTGTTTCTTGTGCATGTATTAAGGAGGCTGTTGTATGTAGAATTTTAAGATATTCATTTTTTCACCCTACTGAGAAAAAACACACTCTCACAAATAGCAAGTGTTATCAATTAATTTTAAGCCGTAATTTAATTTCACATTTGTGCAAAGAATTTTTTAACATTTATTTCATCCCAAAATTATAAAACTTTGGTAACCCTAACCAAGTCATTTCCGTGCCTAAACCAAATCTTAAGCAAAGCAATTTACATTTCACTTTCATGAAGAAAAGGAGTATCTTGACTTTTAGTCTCTTATATGGAGGAAACTCAAAAAACACTGGATCTCATGTTTCCTACAATGCAACTCAATGGCATATTTTAGATTGATTAATTGATTTTTTATCTTTAATCAATGTAGTTGGCAAAACTGAAAGGCTTTGCAATAAGAATGTTGGAAAGATGTTACAGAAATACAAGCAAGATAACAAAAAGGCGTTAATATAACAAAGGCATTTTCCCTTTGGATGAATCAGCTGATCTGTTTGTTGTATGTCTGTCATGAGCTGATTTAATGATCAACAGGGATTAGATTCAACCACTTTATGTTTGTGAACTCACTGTTGAAACACTAATTGCAGCTCTGACCTTCTTCTGTCTGAATCTGTTGTCACTAAACTCTGTTTTTGTGCTTGCATTCAACCAAAGACAACATCTCTTCCAATATGTTGCAGTGTCACAGGACTGTTTTGACTGACCCGTCCAACCGGTGTGGATGCTAACAATAACTACAACAGAACCGCTTGTCACAATTTCTGCCAGGGCTGGATTTTGCCCTCGGACTTGTCTAGCCTACTTTCACAAGAGCAAAGCCTGTCTGTCATAATGCGTTACTGTGAATGATGGCTTTTCTGTTTTTATGCTGCAATATTTGAGGAGTTTTTTCCTCCAACTGAAAGGACCTCTTCATGAGGGAGAACTAAACAATGTGTGCATTTGACTTGCAGCTCCCAATCCATGCTCATTTATGCAGCCTAACCTCTATTTCTCTCAACTATAAATAACCAAAAACTCTCCCTAATGGAGTAATTTACACACACCCTGCCAAAGCCATTGACAGGACTATTTCCTATGGCAAATGTCTGGCATTTAGCAAATCAATGACATGAGTTATGAAGAGGAGCCGAGGCCTTCGCTGCCTCCCCATTCTTCTCAATAACAAAAGAGGAAGTGCATTAAAAACTAGCATTGATGGGTTGTTGGGAGTTGCAGTCAATGAGCTCTCAGAGTTTAAAATTAAAAGGCTCTTAGGGTGAAAATTGTTTTCTCTGGTCATCCGTCATGTGGTGAAGGGTCTTTTTCATAGTGATTAATTAGAAACTAAAGGCTAAAAGGAGGAAGGGGGGTTAGAAATCCAGTTGTTATAAAATCGCGGTGTACTTATCCTGCCCAGCTGTGAGGTAATGACACCAGCTTTCGCCTTGACTAAGTGTTATTGCTGCAGTCCATAATTTCATCTTGAAAATGGGCAAGGGAGTGTATCTTCCTTATAGTAATTGAGTATTGATTTGAAAATAAACAGCAGCGAGACTCCCACCCAACTGACAGACCCATCTTTCGAATGAAATCGACAATAAATGGGCCCCTGGTTGGAGGGAAAGTTATGGATCAGGATGATACAGTCAACCGCGCCTTTCCCCCTACGATCTCTCTTCCAATATATATTGGATTTTAGATAACCCATTTACGAGCCCTGTCATCTAAAACCTATAGTTTTCAGCAAGCAGATGATAAGTTAAGGCCAGGACTTTGCACAGATGTTTGCTGTTTACACTTGTGCGGTCCCAGATGTGTTCTGAATTATATGTATCATAGACGAAACACTATCTGCTACAAAACTGTGATGAGACTGCAACCTGACTAAAATGAAATGAGATTCCGAGGCAGTGTTCAGCAAATGTTTGATGTCAAACATAATGTATGCTCTCATAAATGCAAAGTACATCTGTCTAGCCGTGGGCAAATACCTTTATCTGACTGTGAGGGGGAGAGAGTGGTAATGGTTCAACAGCTCAGTGAATCGACATAATACGAGGAGTCGAACACTTATGTCAGGGCGGCCGTTAACCTCTGCATAATCACTGTTGAACTATGCTCACACGCCCAACACTTCCCCACCGGGCCCCCCGCTCTGCGCTAACGACATACAAATGTGCTATTCGTTTTCATTAGCCGCCACTTCACTTTTGATTCAGGGAAAACAGTGGAGCTGCATGGTGGTGTGCATATATGTGTGTGTGTGAGTGTGTGGATTGTGGTGGCGAGGGGGGTCAATGCGGAGGAGTAACACGGTGCTCTGCCAAATGACCTCTAGGTTCCTATCAGGCTGCAGAACAGATTAACAGAGAGATACGGGCCTCAGTTAATTTCAGCGGTTGCCCTCAGAGTGCTGGAGGTGATGTCAAAACGCGGTCGCCGCCGTGCTATTGTGTTGTCATTCACACCTGCCTAATGACTCCTGATTATCATTCACATGCTAATGCTTCATTTGTTATCGGTGTGACCTGCATCGGGAGCATTATGAACCGTTATCTGTATTTATCTTGTCAATTATTGATTGCTTTTTCCCTCTGCACGTCATTATTAATTTGACGTGCTGTGTCAAACTCACTGTTAATCATATTTAAACAGATATGGGGAGATAAAAATCAATTTTCCATTATCCTTGAAGGTTTTTTTTGTTTTTTTTAACATCCATGCGGCACTGCAGAGGGGACTTGAGAGATCGGCTATGCATGACTGAGCAGATCCAGAGTAAATAATCATCTAATTTGAGTCTAATGGCAAAGTAGTGAGAAGATGTAAGTAGTGTCTTGAGTTTTTCTTAGAGTAGAATTTTGAAAGTATAATGTTTTCAGATGTTTTGCTGAGATGCTGTAAAAGTATTTACCCAGCTCTTATCACTTAATGAACACAGCTCCCTTATCTTTATGTTAAAGACAATGACAGGGATGTACTTCTTATCTATGGCATTAATACTTACTTTAATAGGCCCTATAATGTGGCCATAATTTATTTAACTTAAGCAAAATTAAACCCTATAAAGTAACTGTGTATTGCATTTCAGAAAAAGAAACAAAACAAGTTTTGTGTCCTCTTTTTTTCTGGTAAAAGAAGCAAGAAAGAAAGACAGAGCCTAAAGAGCTATAACCCAGTGGAAGGTAATGGCGCGAGGCGTGGGAGGATACAAATAGCTGAGGAAGGGCACTTCACCCAGATAATAGGGTTGAAGGATTCTGGCATGGTGAGATTCATGTACAGACAAGGCTCCTTTGATGCTGTGACATTGGAGAGCCCATAAAAGCCATAGTATAAAATACAGAGGCGTTAGTCCGAGCTAATAGGATCCCCAGCTTTTTGGAGGCAGATTTAGCATAGCCTGACATGCGAGACACAGAAACACTAATTGGATACACCTACCTGGGTTCAATAAATGAACACGAGGGGATCCATCAGAGGGGATAGAGTTCAGATGGGGGGGTGGTTCAGAAACTGTGAATAAATGGTGGGTGTAGCAATGAGCTTGCTGCAAATATCAGTAGCAAAAGAACTTAAAAAATAGCTTACCAGGACTGAGGTACTACTGATTCAATGTTAAAAAATGGACACCAATAAATCTTAAAAGCTTTCCTTTTTTTTACACTTTATTTTTTTTAAATATTAAGCATGTTGCATTGTAAGATATAGTATAATATACAAGTATAAATAAATCTTGCATGAGAAGGTGTGCAATATTTAACCATTAAGAGCAAGAAAACATTAGAGAAAATTTATCCTGAAGGGACTATGAATATCTGGACCATCAAATGGGCCATTTCATTTTTGTAGATGTGTAGATATTTTGCAGTAATCGTGCCACAGTTATCATTTCGTAATCTTGGAATAACTCTACCAAATTTCAAGAAAATATGTTGAATTTAAATTTAAATTATTGAGACACTTTACTTGGAAACAATAATGTCAAGTTCATGGTGGCACAAGAGGAAAAGACAGAGGCTCTGCAAGTCAGTCAAACTTATTCTTTAGTCATCTCCTGCCAAGCATGATTTTAGCATCCTTCTACTTCAAAATGCTATGACCCTCTCCTGGTGTGTCTACATGTCCTCATTGGATGAACTGTTGAGATAAAAGAGTCAAATTAAACGTTCATGTACTGGGAGCTGTATAGCTCAATGTATCAATTAAAACTTGCAATTCAGTGCTATTTTGTTGACTAATTATAATTAGACCTGCACTCCCTGTCCACAGTCTTGACATAAGTGCAAAAATAGAAACAATGTCAGGCATGTTCACTGCCTTGTCTTCATTGTGCACCTGCATTGCAAGCAAACATGAGGCATTATGAATGTGTAAGAGAGGTATGTCTGTAAAAGCAGTGTTAAGTTCAATGGTAAAGTACTGGCTGCCAACAGTAATGAAAATCCAGCCAAAGATCACACATAAAATCCTGGGCTTGTCAGAACTGATCCAAGAAGACTGGTGATTGTATTTGTGATTTCTCTGGAGCTTCATAACAGAAGACATACTGGTGAGCCCAACATGTGTGGGGAAGGTAAGGCTCGATCTCAAACCTCTCTGTGCTCTTCGGGAAATGAAACATATATTTCAAACACAGTAAACTAAGTTTGATTCTTCCCATCTGCATCCAGTCAAACGCCATTTAGGGATGCTGTCAGAAAAGCTGTTTAAATGGACTAATCTTTGGCCAGGTGACAGCTTTGTCCTCCTCCAAAATGAACACAAACTTCCTCAGACCAGCTTCTCCTCCGGCTCAGATCAATATGGCTGTGATAAGCCAGGACACCTTCGAGGAGCTGCAGGGCAGGAGGAAGGGCTCTGACATATAGTGATTGGGACGTTAATCACTTGGCACATATAGCTAACTTTAATGCATGTGTAAGTGTGTGTGGGTGTTCGTTTGAGTGTGAATACATACATACACGATGTGTATACCTGCAAGGCCAATTATCAGTGTGATTGATTATGGCACACATATAATGGTGTAGTAAGATAGAGCTTGGGAATGGAATACACATGTACACAACTAAGTATAAAAGCAGCATAGTAGCCAAACTTGCCAAACAACAAAATGAAAAACCTCTATAAAGCTTCAATACTATGTACACACTCCATATATATGTATATAAATATATATGTGTATATATATATATATATATATGGAGAGAGAGAGAGAGAGAGAGAGAGAGAGAGAGCTTTATTTATAGTATTATTTTTAGCTTAGTATTTCTTTGAAGAAACAGTCAAGATTTAATGAAAATAACTGATGAGATTTTAAATTACAGTGATTCAAAATGTACACACTACCACTGTCCAATGTGTTGATCCACAGATGTAGGAACTGTCCTGTATACTTGCAATAATTTTGCCTACTCCATGGGATCTACACAGTGGATGGAGTTCAGTGTGTATCCAAAATGTATTTTTGCATCTCTTAAATTCTACTGTTTTTTGTTTACTGTCTAATTTCATGAGGTCAATACAGGCATCAGGTTGCTGTTCTATCATAAATCTATACCATCTTTTAACAGGATACTATTTTATGGTTATGCATAAAATAGATCAAATACATTGTACAAAGAGCTTAAAGACACACAGCAAAAACACCCAAATATATATATATATTGGCATACATAATTATTTAGAGCACACTTGCTCATTTATACAGGAATTTTATAAGCAAAATGTACTTTAAGTATAAAACAATTAAAAAGTACTGGTTTTGAGGGAGGGTGGCCCATGTGACTGATGTATTCCTACAGCACTGTTAAGCCAACAAGTGGAAACTTTAAGGTAGACCTGTTATTGCTTTGCTCTGAGATGTGTGACGCTGTCCATGGTGCTGATCCCAGTACAACAGAGAATGCTGCAGCCATCTGAGGATATCTACGATAAAAATAAATAAACAAGACAATACAAAACAAGCAAGATAATCTGATCTGAGACACTGACTGTAATCTTTTTTAGGTTAAAAAAACCCAGACAAACTAGGTTCTTTAATAATTTTAGTGAAAAAATCTCCACCTTATCTGACCTCTTTGTCACTATAACTTAAAGAATGCAGAGAAGACAAATATCATAACACTAACTAGACTATCTTTTATGTTTTAGATTGCAAACTGTTGACATGTTTAGTGTTAGCTGTCCCTTCTACTGGTATAACACATGCAAAAAATCAGACAATATTACGATGTTTAGATAGTATCCATTAAATACTGCACTGTATGTTCCCCTAACGGCCTGAGTAAGGACTTTGTGTGCCCTCCTGTGTTCTGGCATATATGATCCCTCTCTGCAGACACATATTTAATTTGTTATCTCCCCAGCATGCTGCAGGCCTCTGGCTAGCATAGCAGAATGGGAAATAAATGACACAGAGGGGAGTGAGCCCGTCAATCTGCCAGCCCACAGGCCTTCACATAAATAGCTTTTAACATGGGGATCAATAATGTTAAGTTGTGATTAAATAGATTATTACATTCAAAATTAGCCACCCCAGGGGTGAACATGTGCTCATGGAATAACTAAAGGAGAGCTGTTATGCTCTTACGGTGTTTAAAGGAGAGCTTGCAGGTATTTTTGTAGATGTTTGAAAATTTCCTGTTTTTTTGTTTCAAAGAGTAATCACACAGTCTTTGGATCATACAAGGAGATCGAAGGACTGAGCTTTGATTTTCTATCTCTTATCCTCTAAAAAGTGGAGTTCCATAAGAAAACAGCACCCAACAACAGGTAATCTGCTTGTATCGTTATATCTTCTAATCTTTTTTATCACCTTGAGAGGTGGGTTGGTCCTAATTTTGTAGCTTTTAACCAAGTCTTGACGATTAAACTTTTCCTGTTGTCTTAGCTAGCACTTGTTCTTCTCCTTTCTCTCTCTTCCTTAATTGTGTGCAGGGTGTCCCTTAAGGGTCAATGTTAGCTTCATTACTTATCTCTTTTCATATGTTTCCAGTTGATAACATCCCCAAGCAATATAATGACTCTTTTCAGCAGTGAAGCAGTAAAAAAGTTCAGTTTTAACTTTCTGTCACTGTTTTTGCCTAGAGAGGAGAAGTTTGAGGGGAATGGAGGGAGAGTAAGATTTACACATTTGTTTGTACTTGGACTTCAACTGGAGTTGTGACACGACAACACCAGCTAGCATACAGTAAAAGAGTCCACAAGTTCACCTGAAACTCCCGAAGCAAAAGTATGTTCAGTCTTTTTCTTCTCTGCCTGTCTGCTATCAAGAGGCAAAACCCAAACACAGCAGGTAAAGGAAACGAAAAACAAGCTTTGACAAAACAAGCTGATACTGGCAAGCAAAAACTAAGGGAGCAGCGAAAGGTTATCAAAAAACTTAGCTGATAATACAAAAACTGAATTAAAACACAAAACAGGAAAACACAAGGAGGTCTGGGGAACAGAAACAACAAACTAAAACAAGACAAACTCACAAATGACAGACTGAAAACACCAGGACTGAGTGCACCACGAGCTAATTAAGTGAAGAGCAAGTTTGACAAGAAAACTTACCAGAATAAAACAGTAAAGTAGCTAACTAAACTCAAACCCCAAACCTTGGCACTGCTGTTGCTGATCTGCACACAGGGATGGGTTCTAACTTTTTACTGACATCTTGCTGGTCATCTTGGAAGTCTGCAGGTACAAGCCCTAATGTTAACTAATGTCAGCTCTCTTACTATAACATTAAGTTCTATGTGAAGAACAACAGCAGAGGGAAACAGCCTCAAGGCATGTTTCCACACCATGTTTTTTGTTTTATTTTTGAGTCCCAGCATCTTTCTTCAATTATTCCCAATATGTAGTTAGCATATGTGGCAGCAGCTTTCGAGGGGAAAAAGGGAAAATAGGATTGTGTGGGATTCACCATGAAAATGGAGGAGAAGCTTGTGCTGGCCATGTCTGTCCACCCAGAGCTATCAGACAGAAATAACACAAACACTGTTTGTGGGAGCAGATCGACTGGACGCTGAATGTTCCTGGTGACTCTTATCACCCTACATGATGTTGGATTGTTAGCTTTGTGGTAAACCCTTTGTTTACATGTAAACAAGTGTTAAATTAACTACCTGATCAATGTCAAGACACAAAAGGGCTTCATCCCAGTGTTCCTCAGCTCTGTGCAAACTGTTACCTGAAAACACAAAACAAACCAAAAAACACTATGTGGAGGTCGACCTTTACTTTGGGAATTCCAGGTGAACCTGGGAGAGCCATTGCTGTGGTGTGTTAGAGACCCTAAACCCCGAAAATGACAGGGTGGTCATTTAAAATTACATCAGAATCCAAAACTTATCATAATATTATAAAAAACAACATTTTTAATGTGACCGTGTTGGTTTTAATTAGAACTTGTTTCAGTGTCAATAAGCTTTTGCCAAAACATGTGTTTTATAGCCAAACTCTATTTTCAATGCAACCACATTGTTCTAATTTCCTTCCTTGTTTTTTGTCTATTTTTAAGGTGTGATTTATTGATGCTGGCGTTTCTCTCACACTTACTCATGCTTTAAGGCCTACGTGTTTTGTAAAAGCAGACTTTTCAGTTATCACATCACATCATGCAGGTCTTTTTCGTCAAGGCTTTTAGTGCTTTGTTTTACCAATAGACCCCAAGTAGAACATGGCTCCATTCTTTCGAAACTGAAGCCAAATTTGTTTTACAAGGCTAATCCATTTTTGACGACCCTGCTTATTCTTCCAACATAATAGGACCCTGAGTCCCTTTTTTTCCCTGTGTGTGTCTGTGTGTGAGTGTGTGTGCATGAGAGGGGGAGAGAGAATGAGAGAGAGAGTTTTTACCCCACGGCCTTTGCAAAATCCATTTGACTTCATCAAGGAGTTCATTTATTAAATCGTTAATAGGCCCTTTTATTATGTATGCTTATAAAGATCCTAATGGAGATGTCAGGGAATGAAGTTCTGCTTTCTTAAAAAGCTCATGAATCTCCATAACTTTGCTATTTCAAAGAAAACCTGTTCCAATGTGGTATGGTGTTTTATTCACATGAAAAATGTTCCTGTATTTTTATCAACTAAATATGATTTATGTTGTTTCTTCCATCTTCCAACATGCTCATTACAAAGTTACAGCAAAAATCATTTACAAAAGTAATTAAGAAAAAGCTGGAGGTCTGGTTTCTGAAAAAAAAAAAAGTTTCACAGGTCTAAAAAACATGGTGATGATATACTGCAGGTGATACTGATCGAACTTCCTCTCAGAAGGCCTCAAATGGACCAAAATAACTCCAGTATCACATGTGCAGGGAAAAGGTGGAGACTGGAAGTGGTGTGGCATAATGTGAAGTTTTCATAGAGGAGAGCTTGTGTGCTGATAAGTGGCAGATAGAGGTTTTACACTTGGCCGGAGCATATCGGTAATAGCTCCAGGAGCAGCAGCGTATTGACTCCAGTCAAGGAGATGGAGGGGAAAAAGAGGAAACATTTCGGTCTGCAGTTTGAAGAGGGTGACGCCCAGCTCTGGAAGAGTGCAGGTCTACGGGGAGGAGTATCTGCCATGGAACAGATGTCCCAGTCACAGAGGCTGAGGGTGCAATCACACCTCCCATTTCTCTTTCTTTTTTGGGACAGGTGGTGGATGTTGGTGGAGATAGTACTCTGGTGCATTAGTAGCCCACACCGTTCAACAACATAAACTGCACTTATCACAGGGAGTGGTAGTGACAGGATGTATTTATTAGTATAATAAACTTGGGGAAAGAATTATTCAAAACAGTTGGTTTATTAGGTTCACTATAAAACCAACAGTCTAAAGAGCTTAGACCTTCTTCAAAGTCTAACAATCTATAACAGAGGAGCAGACATCCAGACGTTTTAGGTCATACGGCGGCTCTTGGTTAAAAAAACCAAGCGAACCTTTGACATTGTCTGACTTACCATGGACAGTTTTAATAAAAGGATCAAAACAGACGCAGCACAACCTGAGATAACCATCTTTTTTTTTTAAATTCCATGCATTACCTAAAAGATATCTTGACCACTGGCAGTTCTTTCTGATGCTAATGGTGGCTAGCTACAAGCAGAGACAAACAGTAGACTACACAGGTTTGATATGTTCACTCCTTTCTAAAATTCACACTACTAAATTTTTTAAAATTCTAGTATTCAGCCCAACTGACTCACATGACAACACTTGAGGAAATGTACTAAAATTTGCACATCCACTGGTGTCACGAAAGGTTTTCTACAACCTCTGTTGCTAATGCACCAGCACCCCTTTCAACCTTTTTTTTTGTATTAAATTGCAGAGTTTAAAAAAAACATCTTACTCTTTCAATTGAAATCTTTCAGTCTCATAAACATACAATTCAGAGCCACAGAAATAACTTTGAGGAAGCTAAAATGGATACAACAGAAAATCACACACACACTGTTACTGAGATGTGGAGATGTCTTTAGTTTTGCAACTTTAGTGCTTGAATAAACCAACGCTCATGTCGTTGTTTAAAAACAAAAATGTCCAACTATTCCCTTTAGACTGTAAAGATTAAGATTTTTTACCATTTAAAAGAACTAAATAAACAACAGTGACGAACCAAATTGGATTTCCCATTGATCCAGTTTGGTGCGTTCCCTTCTCTTGTCTACAAACTGGATCACGTTAGCGTTGCATACTCGAAGGTTGAGAAGATTCCAGTAATCCCTTTTGAGTTTTTAAGAGGTTTGAAATGCATAAATTAGTTCATTAAAGTTTTTTTTTCCCCTACAAAAACTGCAAACATTACAGTCAGCACTTCATCTCAGGGCCTTAAGCACACGGTCCAGAAGTGCAGCCATTTGCACTTTTTATAAGCTTTATCCCCACCTAGTTATTCTGAGATCTGTTGCTAAATTTGTCCCTCATTCCCTCTCCCTAAGCTTAAGCCGTCAGCCCAGTAATACAGCTTCAAGAGCACATCTCCTACTAACTTATTTATTTATATACGTGTCTGCCTTTGGTTAAGGCCGCCATATTGCCAGGGTGCAGCACAGTGTGAGATACAGAGGCAGAAATTTTGTGGTACTTCACACTGCTTAAGTCTCTGTGGTATAGCTTATCTGTAAAGCACCCTGTTTAATGTCAGCCAAGGTCATTTTGATATGTAAAAATGCAACGGCTGAAGAGTTCAGTGTATTCATATACAGTTAAAGACAACTATGCTTCTTTTGACGATAAAGGGTGTAAATAAATATTATTATTATAGTATGTTAATTGTCTCAAAGCAAAGGAAACCATTAGAAACATATAGTTGTGTGGTATTTTTGGTATGATATGATTTTCTTCTCTCTCAGCGAACATAAAATATCATGCTTTCTGACTTCTGATACTTTGGAATGTCACTCAGCTCTGTAGGTGTTCCATCTTTTGTGATATCCGACTTTTCTCAAAGAAAAAAAAAATTCAATGGCTCACCTAGAGTTGAAATGTTTCACACACATCTTTCATGCTGTTTGATATTTTCTATGAGTAACTAAATCTTTGCAACATGACACAGAAACTAGTTTGTTCCTGCGAGAGCTAACACAGTTTTTTTCTCTGAGCACACATAACACACATGTAAGATTTAATTCTCACTAACATCACACTTCAAACACAGCTTTATCCCCCACCCCGAACATGGAGCTCTTTCTGTCTGAGGCCTGCAGACAATTGTGTTTCTGTGTTTCACATCTCATGGTGTTCTTCCCTCTGTCAAAAAACAGTGAGGTGATATTTGGATAACTGCGGGCTGTGAGGTACAGCACCAGACTCCACCAGAGCGCCCGGGGTCAGCGAGGGGAGGGACGTCATGATGTGTCAGCCGGCATCACATCACGCTTGGCTCCCAGCAAAGCGAAGGTCTCCGGCCAAATCAGTTTATATAATAGATGGGACGGAAAACAGCAACCTCAGTCAGATGCAGTCTGTACATTTGGACACAATGGGGGCCGTTATCACCAAAGATCAAGATATTTCAAATTTTATAGTTCATTGGGAGGTGAAACTCTGTCCTGCCCCTTGGAATGAGGGTGGAATAAATTAGGATGAACAGAGAGAGATGAACAAAGCGTCAGATAGGGATCGTTATCGTCGGGGGTCTTGTGGTGAGGAACCTGTAAGGAGTGAGCCTGGGGGGGGGACATGTGTTTATTTTGTGTGTATTTATTTATTTTGTTTACAAACTTGTTTTACATATCAACTTTATTCCTTTACAATTTCTACTGTATCATATCATAGGTGGCCATAGTGTTGTGTTTAAAGCTTTATTCAACTGTTCCCTCAATAGCTAAAAAAAAAACGAAAAAAGAAAAGAAACAGTCAAACACAAATATGTAGCTCTATGTTTCTCTACCAAAACAATAAAAATGTATTAGATTCATGAGCTATGTATAAGTTTTTTTTTTCTACCACGTTACCTTTAGTCACGTGTGTCAATTGGCCTCCTCACGCGAGAAGTTAGAAACAGGTGTCAAAATTAAAAATCGCCATAGTATGTTTATTTATTTTTCTCCCAAACGTTATCATTGTTAAAACATCTTTGAAAATGTACGTTACTTAAAATAATAATAATAAAAATATATGTAATATTGAATAATTTTAGAAAGTTAATTAAATGAGTAAATGTAAGTTTAATGCTATCTATCGAATTTGCTGTACACCCCTGTCGTGATTAGCGGCCCTAGCGACGTGTGCCTCGATAGTTACTCGTGGTTGATTTTTAAAGCGTTTTAACTATTGTTTCTGCAATACTGAGGAACGCAGCATCACTTCCACAGGTAGGCCAACTATTTGCTATTGGTGCCATAATGCAAAAGCGCGTTAACTGTTTTTTACGAAGTATTCCGCACGACAACGAGGCTGTTGTTGCTTGTATCACTGCGCTAGTTGCTCCCTGGTGCTTGAGTCCTAAGGCTGTTATTTTAATGGCTCAGGTCATTTGTCATGAGGTGTGGTCAGCTAGCAAGTGCGGAACATTTGTTTGTTATTGTTTTAGTGAAGTCTCAGGGAAAAAGACCTGGTTATGTTTATGCGTGAGTTATGTCTGAGGTGTTTTATGTGATGTTTTTCCTTAAGTTTTTCAGTTGTTGTGGTGACCTCTCATTGCTTAAAACAAACTAACTAAACCTCTGCTGCCTATAATGAATATTGCTTAAGGATGCATGATTGTTGTTTTGCACGCAGTCCATGCACAAAAGTATGTCTCTGTAACATTGGCTTTAGGAATATAATAGCTCTTATCGAAAACCACACATAAAGTCACGTGATTTCTGCATATGTTTTAATTCAAAGCAATAAGTGTGTTTTTTTTTCCATTTTTTAACTATATTTCACATAATACATTTTTACTGGTGTCCTAACTGCCATTAATACTATCCCAAGCTCTGATCTATGTTCTGATGGTCATCTGTTTATGAGGCTGGATGATATTTTAGTAGATTAGATTATCAGCTCACAGCCATAAATTTTAACGCTTTTAAGACCTATGCATGAGTAAAAAATGGCTTTAAGCAGAGCTAACGTTGCTCACTGTTGTGTAGGTGTGTATCCTGTGGATTTGGACTGGCTTTGCTTATTTCAAATAGTCTCTTGGTGGTTTGAAGGAAAATTTTGGCTCGTGCTTGGTTCAAAGTATGTTCCACATAATGATGTGGTGATGTCGGGCTGTAACCATCCAAACTATGTGTTCGAGATGATTTTCATGATCTAAGAGAGAAAATTCAGATTTACTGATGTGTGCAACCGTGTGTGTAATTTTGGCTACTCACAACATGCATGTTCCAGTGAGCACATAAACACCAGGAAACACATGTAAAACAGTTTCATGAATGCAGTCACCACAGCCTAAATCCATATTATGTACAGATTTAAATTTCAAAAGACCTGGAGGGGGAGGAGAGGGATGCACTAATAAATAGTGTCATGACCGTTCATTCATATTTTTATTGAGTAAACTAAATTATATCGTGTGTATTTATGAATTTTTTTCAAAAAAGAAAAGAAAATGTGCGAGAAAATGTATCCCATAGTATACTGTTTATGTGTACGGCTGTGATTGCGGTCTTGTTTCAGACAAAACAATTGACTGCAACAGACAGGAAGGGAAAATAATCACTAGCTGAACACTTTCCAACAATAGTGACCTTTAGACTAATTTGTTAGCAAATGTTACCTTTCATTTTATATTTAACAGCATAATTAAAATGTTTACTCATCAAACCCAAGCACTCATTTTGATTTTGCTGCGCTGCGCTCGCCTTTTGTTTTTCATTTGTCTTCCACACAAAAGCCACTAATTAAAGATCTTTCGATATAGTAATCATCAATGGAGAGTGGCCTATAAACAGAAACCAACACAAATGAATGATGATAGGCCTTTTTGAGTATCTTGCTCTTACATGACATGAATCAATCAGCAGACAAAATAGGCTTGCTGGCCTAGCGACGATGAGTCCAATTGAGCTGGGCTGTGATTATGATTCACTGAACAGCATGATTCAAAGAATGGCAATGTTAAGCCCAAAGGAAACTGATCAGGCTTTCTTTGGAGGGAGTTTTCTGCCTCTCGGGCCTCAGAATCATCCAGTTGTATCGCTGATGATGTTAAAAGGGCCACTCAGTGGGATAACTTTCAAGTGATTGAGGGGGGCAATGAGATTTTTGTTTATTCAGGAGCCAGGTGCAGATAACAGGGCCATTAATGATTGGAAGTTGATTACAAGTCACTTCTGCAGAGCACAGCGTGACGTTTCACAGTTTAATCAAGAACAAAAGTTAATGGGTGCAGTTTGTCATTTGTTTATGCATTAATATCTAGGTTACTGTTTATCATTGGCATGTTTGGCAAAATGTCTTAGTATGAATCATCTTTTCATTTCGGTTTGGTATGTAGGCTGATAATGCCTGTAAAGATTTTAATCTTAATAGGATGCCATATCAGAAAGTTGAATAATCACCGACTATTTACTGTTGAAATTTAAGTGTTAAGCATTAAACTATAAAACTGAATTCATGTGGTCCAAATTCCCCCCTTAGAATTTTTTTTCTCGTCATGTCTTGTTATTTATTTATTTATTTGGGGCTTTTCAAAACTTGGTTTGGATCATATATTTTTAAGGTTCATAATAAAGATATTTCACTAGATAATTTAGAAATACCAAGTGTTCAAACCAATATACTGATTGCTTAAAATCAGTAAACTGAAAAAGCTGTCAAATCAAATTAATCAGTTGGCTCAAAATGGTGAAATTCAGATCTCAAATTCAAGATATGACATTCAGAAAAACACATCAGGGTTGTTCGGTTTATGGTCTGTTAGCCTTATTATCCAGGTTTCCTTTACATATCTACTTTCTTAAACTAAAAAAAACCAAAATTCTTAAGTTTAAAAGCATGTAAACACACTTTTTCCCCCTGCATAATGTCATCAGTAATTAGAATGCCTGGTTATTAAGTATCTGCAGGAGTACTTGGAAAAACATGAGGCACATCATTAGTCAGCTGCCTTTTTTTGTAGTGTATTGTCACAATAAGCCCTGTTAAGGACTAAAAAAACTTACATAGTGAAAGTCAGAATTAGATGCAAGTTCTATAGTGGTCACACTTCACAGACTTTAATGCACAAGTTGCCAATATTCATAAACGATGAGAAACTTCAAACCAATGTCAGAAAACTGAAGTTCTTTGCATATCTGCAGCACACTGGTATGGGATTGGTTTCTGGATCAGCAAGTAAGCCAAGTTCAGGTTTCAAAACTTGTATCCTGAAAAACGATACAGAAACATTACTCATCTTAAGTGCTGCTTCCATCACTGTAGTGGAACCAGACACATTTTATGGCATCATAGCAGCTACAGTAGCAGCAGTTACAGATTACTTCAGAAAAACCACAAAGAGTTCAGGCTAAGTAGCCGAGAAACATCATCAATATCAATAATAGTTGTTGGTGTGTAAGACAAAGTGTCGTAAAGCGAGTTTAGAAGCCCATTTGATAAACCAGATGTTTGACTTGTCCTCATTTTTCAGTTCCACATTGAGCATGATGATTTGAGCAATTTAGCAAAGTTTTTAAATGGAACTTTTGAACTTGCTTTTAAAGTCAAATGTATCAGTGATATTTATTCAGTGGTATTTAGATTTCAACACTAAGTATTCAACAGGGGATTTAATTTCACAATTAGCTATTCAGCTGTCTGTAATACTCACAACTTTTTGGCCATTATTTGCCTCAATAGTTACGTATCACAGTTTACGCAATACAGTGTGGCGTGAAGTTATGTTACCGAGTTTGTATCTAGTGTGTAATGAGCTTTTCTTGTTGCTGAGACTGTCAAGCTTCGCGCTCTAAGGGTTGAATGTAATCATTCTTCACCAATATGAAATAATGAAGTATGAAGGGTAATTGTTAAACAAGTGGCCTCCTGGGAATCTTTACAAGATTGTACCTGACATGTGTGATGTGTAGGAGGCGTTGTGTTAGCATGGATGCGCATCCAGACACACACACACACACACTCACGCTCACAAACACTTGCAGATTAAACTCTATTAATGCAAACTCAAAACCCAAGTGACATCTCCAGCAGCGTAATGAGAAATTTAGCAGGAATCTGAGGCTGATTATCAGCTGCAAATTTGCTGTAATGCCAGTAATCAGAGGAGATGGTACAGTGGAGAGAGAGAAACGAAGGGAAGCCAGCAGTGAGCCTGAGCACTAATTAAACTGTACCTGCAACTTGTTTCCTGCCATCTTCTTAACATGACAATGCTGCCAAGGCCCTGAGGAGAATTCATTTCTGCACCACAGAAAGAGGTTCTGATTTAATGAATTGCTACTTATTGTTGGGTCCACCCTACTTATCTGGCTTGAATGACTTATGAATAAAGATTACAACATGTTTTTGCTTTTAAAAATTGCCATATTTAAATTCTGCAGCGTGGAACCTTTTGACATTCACTCACCCATTGCAAATAAGTGTCCCAGTGTCAGAGAGCAAGTCTGATGGGGGAGGCAAACTAAAACGATAATCGCCTCATGATATTCTTGTCTGCTCAGGTGTCAGAGGGTTAATCACAAAATTAACTTATCATCTTCCTGGATGAAGTAATTAAGCAGTGCAGGACAAACTCTTCACATAATTGAGGGTGAATAATGAGGAAGAGGCACACAGTCTAGGGGGAGGGAGAAAGATGGAGGAAAGATCACAGATTTGTAATTAGGGGACAGGACACTTGATGGAACCTGTAGGAAAAATGTTGTTGTGCCACTTATGGCACAGTTCTGTCGCTGTGATATAATAGCAGCAGCGGTAATGAAGGGACAGACAGGCAAATTCTGCTCTCACACCCTACTCCTAATAAGGTGCCTGTGTGTGACTGAACCAGGCCACAGCAGATTTATTTAATACACAAAAATAGATTGGAAGATACAAAAGCCATAGTGGTAGTGTATTTGCATTAAGTATTCTAGTTACAGAGAAGGTGAGTGGTTTAATGTTAAAAGTCATCTAGTGCACACAGTTTTCTTTTTGAAAATAAAGAGACAGCTGTTTTGCTCCTTCATAAAAACAACAATTGCCTCTTTAAAATGAATGGGAAAGAACAGAAGTTGGACTTTATAGTAATGGCACTTGTTTCTGTGTTATGTGTTATGTGTGAATGTGACAAAGCTGCATTAAGCCAGACACCAGATTATGTGATATGAAAACCTACCCAATCAATTCAGAAACAGGTTTATATCTCGTAAAAATTAGTTGATTGTTGATTAGACGGTGTGGCGCAGTTATATTTGAAATTCACATAAACATTCATTGATTATAAAAATAGCTTCTGATTATTTTCTGTATATCAACTAATAACAAATGGAGTTCAAGCCAAGGTTAAACCTACCTATCTCATTACCTAGCTATAGCATTCTTGCTCAAACAGTTCACTTCACTGTCTCTGTGAAGCACACAGTGTAGTCCCATGCATGTGAGTAACCCTTGTTATATCATGTGAGAGTGCAATCACTGCGGTTTTAAGTTTTATTTTGTAGTTAGTAGTATGTCTCCTCATATAATATAATATAATATAATATAATAATTATTTTACATTTAATATAGTACAAAAGATATGAAAACGTTTGGTTATTATAAAATAAAAGGTATAAGATATATATGTATGTATATATATATATATATATATATATATATATATATATATAAGGTATAAAGATATATTTAAAGAAATTACAATATGATTTTTAATAAACATTTCAAATAATTCAGTCAGCAGTAGTAGGTTTGAGTCATTCATAAAGTACTTTTATAGATATCCCCATCAGGGCTTTACTTGACAGTATACGGTCTCTACTAGAAAGAAATGTTTGACCACTAAATTACACAAGAACTGTCCATTGCTCAGAAATCCCAGTATTGCTTATGAATCTATGTAGCACACCTGAGAAAAGTAGCTTCAAGCACTGACATAGGACAAACAGATTTCTCATGCTTTTAGTTACTTTACCCAAGGACTGTGAAGTAGTATTTACATAACATGAAATAATGACCGTTAAGTTGCAGCATTTAAATGAAGCAGATATAAGACCTGTCAATAGCAGACCGTCAGTGCCCAGTGCAGATCTATAAATGTCTGTGTAAAAGGAATTCGATACAGCCCTCAGTGCTAATGTTGGTTTAATGTGTAGGACTGTATCACCAGAGGTATTATTAGGACCATTATGTTTCCCAAAAAGACAGCATCTGTCTCCTCTGCATTTTCTGCGAGCACATGAATACAGCAAATCAATACAGAGAATAGCAATCATGAGAAACTGCTCAAGCGTTGGTGAAAAGTGCGACACGCCAAGCGGCACTCGCTGTTTAACGGAACATACATGGCCTGCTTAGGCCTTGCTCAATTTATCGACTGCTGCAAGAAATCAACAATGGCAAGCAGCTTAGCTGCTCTCTCCTTCCATAATAGACTCCATTCATACAGGGCTTTTATTCTGCGTACGCCGCAAAGTGACGAATGGACATAATGTCTGCCAGCCTGCCTCTGAATTTATTTGATTTTTTCTTCTTCCTTCCCTTCTCACCCTCCCTTCACTTGTGATCCTCACTGATATATCTTGACGCTCTGAAGTATCCAGAGTAAATTCACTCTGCCTCCACTGCTGTTTGTAACCTTCAGACTGCCAGGAACGATCTGTGTACGCACACCACAAACAGCTATCGTCATCCTTGAAAAACTTGAGATCACAGAAAGAGGCAGAAAAGGGGTAAAAAAAAGGGGCTCAAGTATAATAAACATTGAAAATACTTTTAAGACATGTACAGGTTGTTCAGAAAAGCTGAGGAAGTAGATAATTTTTACTAAAATGATATAATATTTTCCTATATAGTAACAGAGTGGAAATGTTTGTGTGACAAAATACAGGCCACTGTGATGCACTGCATCATAATTTTCAAAACCACAGATGGTAAACTGGACAGAAAATTGTTAATATAAATCAGCTGGTAATTTATTTACAGCTACAACAGCAAGTAAATGCATCTTCTCAGACTGACATTATCTTATTAAACATAAACAAATATGTTTACAGCTTTTCAGAAGTTCAGCAAAACACCATCAAGCACTTAGTTCTTGTTTACTAATTAAAAAAAGGGGGGTAAAGTGGGAAAGGTCATAATTCCACATGAAGATGCAGAACATTAATAATGAGAGCATTTTACTATGAGTGTGAACAAATATTTCAGCTTCAGAAGGCTCAGGTCTGTAATCTATCACCCCACTCCCAAAGATGGGAGGCTCCCTGCAGGAAGATAATTCACCAGTTGTGGATCCTGAGCAGCAGATGATCTATACAGTCCTAGAAAAGGTTATTTATCGCTTTCATAATTAAATTTGGTATCTTGGTGGAGGGGCTGTCACGGTATGATTAATCAAGTCCCATTGGCCGGAGCTGGAGAGGGCCAAGTAGCAGGTGTTGCTCACTCTGACCTGAAATGCTGCAGCTCTCCACGATGACTTTATGCGAGCATGGCGCTCAGGTTTCTACAGGTTAGAAAAAAAAGCAAAAATGCAAGTGCATAAAACTGTCAAAGTTAGTGTATAAAGATGGAAACATATACATGCACTCTTTTGTCAGATTCATTGCACCTGTGCACCGGAGGTAAAATCATTAGTCCATTGATCTATTTTCTGACATTTTGTCTACCAAGAAATAATTGAAAAAAGTAGTGATTTATATAAATTGATGATGAAAATTTACATTGTTTGCAGCCTTACTCTGGAGGCATTGTTCTTTTTTAGTATGAATACCAATTATTGTGAACAAACCTGATTTCCACTCACAGAGATAGCCATCAAAAAATGTGGCCTCGTAGTTAAACATGTGTTTTCATGTCATTACCTCTGTGAAACTGGTCTTCAGATCTGCCAAAAAAAAGAAATAGTAATTGTAACTTCTGAATATCACAAATAATGACCAAGATAGTAATCTTTAAAATGCATTTTTTGTCTGACCAACAAAACCTACACATATTTTTTTTCCGAGACACTTTAAAAATAAAACTGCATTCTTCTTCATGACCTTTAGTAAAGCACAAATACCTGACAAGCGTTTTGTCACCTAAGATGGATGAGTGTTAGAATAACAGACATTTGCATCTATTGATTAAATGTAACCCATTCAACCATGGAAGACACAAAGTGGAGAGTGATTGTATTCTTCTTGTCATTAAGGAGCCTTTAAACCAAAATAATGTGGCTAATAAATATGAATAGGAGCGACTGGTGAATAAAGTAATTAGACGGCGCACTTTGAAAGGTGGCAGAGACGGCACTACATTAGTGTCACTGTAATACTTAAAGCCCTGAGTTCCCCATTTCAGCAGTGTGGAGAGGGGATGAACTGACTGTAGGACAACAGAAAGTCAATATCCACGAAATGAACACGGTGTTTAATCCCATGTCCACAACAATAGTCTGCTCCATCACATTGCCTCACCTCGAGCTGCTGCTCAGTTTACCTTCCACCGCCAGCCCCCGAGGCACAGGAAGAAGGTGTGTAAGGTTTATTACGCTCAGCATTGTGTGTGTTTCTGTGCGAGAACATGAGATGAGAACCTGTGTGGATTACGCTCCAGAAAAGCTGTTTCTCTTCTCGCTTTGAAAGAACTGAAATTGGCAGAAGTAGTGGAAAATGTGACAGTTCTTGTGATGAGTTGGTCTGATGATCATCGTCTCACTTCCCTGACAAATGCGATTAAAAAGGAGCCGTTATGTAAAGTTGGGATTAGCGAGGTTCTGACAATCTGCGGTAAAAAACAGGACAAATTGAGTCCTAGAGCTACATCCTGAGCATTTGTGTTAATTGCTGGTGGTACAGTATTGGACCTGAGCTTAGCAGGGTTCTGCTTGGTCTTTCATCTTTTCCTGAGTGCTGCAGTCAGCACCTTGACCAGAATGTTCAAAGTGAGCAGGTACAGATGAGGAAAAGATTAAATTTCTCATTTCTCCGATAATGACATGCAGGCTCAGTGCATGGTTCATCAGCGTGGAGTACAGCAGGTTAATAATTACCTGTCATCTGGACTGTAAGGAGTTGTTCACTTTTACTTTCTTCTGGTGGATGTAAATTTTTTTTTTGAAAAAGAAATTTGGTGGAAAATCAAGGTTAAATGATGTTCTAGACACAGGTTTTAATATACACAGTTTGAGGTGGTCTACAATACTTAGATTTTTTGCAGTGCTGATGGTAACATTTAGCATAACTCTGGTAGAATAGGAGTGCTAAATTTTTAGCTTATATCAGAAAAATATCTTTTTGTATATACAGTAGTGAAATATTGATTGATGAAAGAAATTCAAGCATTGAAATAATGTATCGTAAAGAGTTAGGTAATTTATTCATTGTTGTGAAACGTAGGGTTTTACAAGAAAATTAAAGTTTATAGCTCATCATGTAATGAAGTACAAATATAATGGAGCACGTTAAAAAGAGAAATGTATATGAATTTCACATGACACATAGACCTACACACCCAGGAAATAATTCTGTGTGTGTGTGTGTGTGTGAGTGTGTGTGTGTGATATTGTTTTTTTTTTTTGTTGCTGTTGTTTTAATTGGTTTGTGGTGGGATTTAAACAGCAGCAACAAGATAGTGACAATAATATGATTTACAATCTCAAATGAAATGTTAGACATTGGAGAAACATTGTCCATCAACTTGAGCTCATTTGTGCATCAAGTATCAGTGATTAAAAAAAGACCCACAGTCCCCCCTCCCCCTTCCTGCAGGTGTGCTTGAAACAGGTTTCTGCAAATGCATGAGCACAACAGTCTCTGACTTTGTGCTGCTTGACAGGCTAGACTCCCATTTCCTCCATTTCATTTTCCTGTGACCAGACATTCAAGAGCGGTCTTAAGTCTGAGCTGGGCTAATGGCTCTCATCCTGGCCCTCTTTTCCTCTCCTCTCGGTGGTCTATTAAAGTCTGTAAAATAACTATGAACTGAAGCTTTAAAATAAATTGCATATAGTAAAAGAATGCAATATTTCCCTTTTGAAATGAATTGGAGTGAAATTGTAAAGTGGTTTACAATGGAATTAATCAATGTACATACAATTTGTCATTAAATAAAGAGTTTATATCTTGGGTAAATGTGGGTAGTTACATTCTACCAGTGATTACTTGATCATTAGGGCTGCAGCTGTGATCATTTTCATTCCCATATGATCTCTGTTTTTCCTTTTTTAAGTTATCAAACAATTATTCGCTAAATAAGATTCATATATACAGACAAATCAGGTATGTGTTTGGAATGTTTTCAATTTAGTTTATTGTTTGACAGTATATTCTCCACAAAAATTACTGCAAAAAAGTATGCACAGCATATTGGAAATGTTCTGCCAGCTGCAGAACAGCTGTATTTATATTTCAAAGCTATTTGTTGAAAGTACAATTCTACTCATGGTTTATACTCACTCGTTCTGATGTTCCAGCATTGGCACTTTAAGTTGCAAAAACCTATGGTGTGCATCTTATTTATTCTTTGTAAATCTTCTTTTCATTTGCTGTGCGCTACCTCTCTTTGCTAGGGTGAGAACTGAAAGTGTGTACATTTAGTGTACTATCTTTATTAGCCGCTGCATCAACTCAGTTTCCCCACAGACTTCATTACGGTTTCATCTCGTATTATCCTGTCCGATGCCTATACAGTCGTTCTCCATTCCAACCTGACGTCCAGCAACTCCCTGCATGGTGTTAGTACACCAGAGGGTTGCTTTCCTCTCTGTGTTGTCCTGTGGTTTTATCCCCCTCACCTCTTCACCTGGCCGCTGGCCTGTGGGCTGCCAGCCTCAGATGGTTAATTATCTCTTGTCTGAGCCGTGATCACCACCTCTTGGGCCCAGCAGCATAACGCTGTATCAGAGACAGCCTATTGAACTTCCTCCCAGCCCACCGGGGTGTCCAACCACCTGGCTAATAACGATTCATGCAGCTGCCAATCCGGCTGAGCAGTGCCATCAATATTACTGTCTGCAGAATAACATCAATTAAGAGACGGGGATATAAACATTGAGACTTAGAACAAATATCAACCATGTGATGTCTTAAAGGTAAGAATAGACTGATTATTGTGCAAATCAGAGCATCTAGAGCATAATTTTAATACACACACACACACACACGTGTGTGTATGTGTGTTTGTGTGTATATATACACATTAACGCTGTTGTAAAAAATGTATTAAACTACTGTAAAAATACCAAACTTTACATAAAATATGGCATTATTTGAATTATCATCCAGTTTAAGATCAGGTCAGATGAACACATGAACATGACTAGTTCTGTGGATGAGGGGACTCTTTAGTTTGCAGGCTTATAGGAAAATATCTGAAAAAAAAAGTCGGGAGCCATTTTACGAGGGAACAGTGATGAAATATTGTCAAACACCTTCTTAAGTTTAAAATATCTTCAAATATCTTTCCATCTTTGTCACTTTTAGAGAACTGATGTTGTTGAAATTCATGGCACAGACAGCCTTTGACTCTTAACATGCCTCCCTGGGTGGCATGTGAGGAGTCAGAGGCTGTCTTAATCATGGTGAACAGTGGGGAATGCCTCAGAGCTCCTCTCTGTTAATGGCATCAGCGGCGAGAACAGGGGATGTGACGGGGAGGGGAGGGCTGAAAACTTTACGCCCTACAGTGTAGGCTGGGGTTATTATCTGCAATTACCCTGATTACTGAGCCCTTCATTTGAATGACTAAGGTGAAATTCATTTATCCCTGGAATTACCACCGAACTTTCCACTGAAAGACTAAACTTAAACTGTTTTGATAAAAGGATAGCATGGATAAGATCATTGCAAATGCTCAAGAAAATGTTTTTTGCAACAAAATTCATCTATTTTACTGTATTTGAAGACTGAGCGCCACTTCATCTGTGCTTCGCTTCTCACTCCTCCAAACCTGTTTTACTAAAACGCAGCAAAGCCTCATTGCATTTAATAAAAGCACTTTTATCGCCCTAGTTATGCCATCTGTGAAAGTCGAATTCCCAAATACATAGTTATTGCTAATTCTCCCTGCGTCCTCAGACAAATATTGCTGCTAGGAAGCACCGTATCTAGTGATCAATCATATCACCTCTCTGAACCTGCTATGCAATTTATTAAGTGCTGAACAAATGGGCCGGAGCAGGCGAGCGGCTGTTCCCAGGGCCAGGGAATGTAAATCTAAGCAGAGTAACAAATTAGTCAGACTTCGCTCTCTTTTCTGCTTGCATACTAAATTTGCTGGTGGCAATGCAAAGCAAGCCAAGGTAGACATTAAACTTGCAAAGGTTATACTAAAAAATTTGTATTTGTAGGCCGACATCCAGAAGTTGTTGCTGCCGTTGCATAATGGCACTATTAGAAAAATGGTGCTCTACAGTAATTGTTTTGCTCCAGTTTCAGCTTACACAATATTCTCATTTTCTCCTCCAATAATGATCTGAGTCCAACAAAGCTCATTTGTGCTTACTTACCCACTTACATTATCATTTGCTAGTTTCTGTACATAAAATGAACCTTTTCTATACATTTTAATTTTTCTGGGACATCAGAGAACAAAGAGGCAGATTCAAAATGGTGCTTTAGAAACCATGAACCACCTTTTGTTACCATACTGTTTGCCTGTATTTATCTAGATTTTTTTCAGGTTTCTTAAAATAAATAAATAATAAAATTTAACTCACTCCAGTGTGTATTCAAGTAAATCATAGTATTGGGGATGTTTGTAAAGTCCATGATAAGATTCAGTGACATTGTCTTTGTTTATCTAATACCAGCATTTTTTAGCCATGCACCATGGCTTTAGAGGTGGTAACACTCATCAGCTGGTGAGTCAGTTGGTTAGTTGGTTAGGATCAACTGAAATATTTCAGTGTGGACCGAAGTTGTGAACAGACCTACTGGCCGATGGACATTGCATTCCCTGTAGCCTGTAGCCTTGCCCTTGCCCTGTAGACTTTTAAAGCTTTGATTGCTTAAAAGTCAACAAAAAGTGCCAATACTTTTTTGGCACTGAATGTTGCCACTTAATCTCATGTGTGCGCTGCAGAATCATACCTTTCAAATGTTCTCCGCTGGGATCATGCACTAACCTGAACTTTCATTCTGCAGTGTACTTTTACAGCTTACTCAAAACAGCAGACTGACAATGTGGAGAATGTTGTTCACTCAGAACAGTCAGACAGTAATTCAGTTGCACTGCTGTATATTATATGTTTCCAATACAGAAATTGCACTGTGTTCAGGTAATGCAAATGTGTTTACTCAACACTCAAACTGTGGTCACGTCGAGCACATCTGCAAGTTTTTGCAGCCATATTCTCAATCCATCTTTTAAATCTTTTGACATTGATTTTTTATATCATAGAATTGGATTGGGGTTGATTCCGATGCCCAAGACAGCCCATGACTAGCTGAGTAGCAAAGCAACATCAGCATACAACCTCAAGTAAAACTTAAGTTTTGTCAGCTGAGCCTGAGAAGAAAATGTGGTTCAGTAAAAGTTTTCTGTCATACTTCAAAACCACACAGTTAAATACACCAACATTTGGTATTCCAATAGATAAACATATTGATGCGTTTCCTTTTAAGAATTCATTGAATTCAGTGACTTCCATCATGATACCTCAGTTCAGTTTTAGATGTCGTAGATGTGTTCCCTCCAGTTGAGCAACACGCTGTGATTCAGAAGAATTAAATTTATAATGAATGAACTGCACTATCTCTGCTACAGGCCTAAATATTCACTCATTATTATTTTACCATTTTGAGTTTGAGCAAATAATTTGAGATGACTTTATCAATCCAAACACATTACACCGGCTGCAATAGCCATTATTATTTTCTTGGGACCAGTTTGAGACATAATTTAGGAACAAAGACAGCAGTGTAAATTGTGGGAAGACTAAGGTGGTGTGTGTTGCAAATCAGGAAAGCGGGCGGCTCATCAGTATTTTTTTTTTCCCCCCAGTGCTCATCATGGATGGAAATGGCATCACAGGACTCTTTTAACATGAATACCAGCCTCATACGGCTGTGCTGACCCGGTCGTGAACTTCCCAGTATCTTTTGCAAACAGACGTCCCCCTGAAAATGGCACAATGTTTGAAATCCCTCTGCTAAATTTCCTCTGTGCCATATGAGAAGAGCAGATTTTTTTTTTCTCCTCCTCTCAGTGTTAACACTTCCCAAACCTCACCTTTTATCTGGTCACTTAAAATTCATAAAATGTGACTCGATGATTACTTTTACACACACTGCCTTTGACCTCCTATCGCTTAATTATCATAAAGCTGCACAGAGGAGAACGAGCCATCGCCTTCTCTTTTGTGCCACTGTAATTGCATTCTTAATTTTGGGAGGTGAGGAATACTGATACGGCAGCTCAGACCTGATATCACAGGAGTTACATTGTTGTGATTGGGGGGGGCTCAACTAAAGTGACAGTCCACCTTAAACAGCACTAAGTTGGCACACATTCTTAAATTATTTCTTATAAAGACGCAAAAGTGTGGCCATGGAAAATTGAATATTTGGAGAAACCAGAACGATTGAATTCTGAGTGTGAACCTGAAAATCTGCCAATACCTGGATACCCTCTCTCTGGGTATTTGTGTTCTAGTGGACATTTTGGTGTGATTTTCCTGAACAGGTGCCGTAAGAAAGTCATTGAACATTCTTCAATTTTTAGCTCTATGTGGTGTCAACACCAGTCCCTTTTGGATGTCATCTGGGAACTAACACAAATAGCAAGACCGAGAGTTTATAGCCATGTGAGCTGCTCCTTGAGACTGTATATTGACCTCTTAATGCTATGAAGTGGCTAATTAATATTTTTAAAGTAACAATGCATCTGAACCACATGTGTTGTGGTTCACCCTAATAGCATATTGTGGCTGGAGCTGGCACTTTTTTCAGTAAAAGAACTGAGAAAAACCAACAGGCACTGGTGTGTTCAGAGCTGCTGCATTTGAGTAAGCAAAAGATCTCAAATACAAGGTTTCTGTTGCACACAGAGTGCTGCACAGTAATGTGGATGTAGAAAGTGCAATGATTTCCATTAGTGACTATTCCAAGTGGCACTCCTTGATTATCATCAGCACCTCAGTTCTGCACCTTGTTGTGGTACGTGCACATTTGGAATCTCACTATTAATTTGATCCTTGGATCCTTGTTTATGACCCAGAGATCAGACTTCATGCTGGGGACCAGAAAGAAGTTGCAGCGAGTCAAATCTGGCACGTAGTGAATGTTATGAGTGACAGTTGTGTTTTTGTGGGCCAGACACTTTAGGGACGTGATGTTACGTTGGAGTGCTTAACCACATCGCACACATTACTTGTATCAGTTGTTCTCCCGTATAAACCTTGGTTCACATAACAGTGCTACTCAATGTTCACAATCTGACCCTGGGGGCTGAATTCTGGGGACCAAACAGTGAGAATGTTAAAGAAATGATTAGCACCCTCTCAGTTGTGCTCTTAGCCTAAGGCATCATCTTTGTTCTTGCAGTCTACAAACACTGCTGTTTGGTCTGCATAATCGTGGAAACAACTCTCATTACCAAGGTGATTCTCGACATGAAGTCTGGGTCATTTCGTGCATGTTGACAAAGATCGTTGCCGACTCCGACGTGGTGCTGCTTTTGCTCAGGAGTCAGGAAATGACAAATGCACACATGCCATTGTCAAAAAATTGCATGTAGCTTATGTGCTGCTGATGATAAAAGGTTACCAATTGTAGGCTAATCCAACATGGAGTTAGGTTGATTAGCAGAGTCTTTGATTGGTTCTGAGAGGCCTGGGTCACATGTACATGGGTTTAAAACAGGGTTCTTTGCATCCTTTGTGGGCTTGAGCAGAAAACATTGCGTCCTGAAGTCAAACCTCAGAACTCCAGAACCCTTTTAGAACATGACTTATGAAGTGAAAATGACAGTTCACACCGAGCATTGCCTTTTTTGTAGCTACTCTTCCTTCACTGAATCTAAAACCTCATGGGTGTCAAGGAGTTTCATTGTGGTAAGGAGTTTTTCATGTTGCTTTCTGGTTAATGCTAAACCATGTAATCCTAACAGCTGCTGCAGCGCCTCGCCTAAATACTCTTAACTTGTTTAAGGTGCAGTCATGTTGCTTTCAGTTTCTCCTCTCAGATTTTCCCATCATACCCTTCCCCTTAAAACAGGTGCCTCTTTAACAGTACAGCTTGCAGCAACCATCAGTAAATCCCATATAACCTTGTCAAGGTTGAGCTTTTGAAGATAACAAGATTCTGCTGTGATAGTAACAACATAGATAAGAAATATACATTTTTTAATCAAATATTGATTTTTTTCCTTCTATCTTGTTTTCAAGTTGGTGTCATCAAATTGACTTTGCAGGATTGAAAAGACTCATATTTTTTATGGCAGGTTCTAGGAGAAAATAACTAGAATAAATCAACATATTTGATTGGTAATAATGAAAAATTTCAACTTTGCCGGCCACAGAGGCAGCAAGTGATTTGTTTACCCACTAAATCGAAGTGTGGCTCAAGCTAAGAATGCATTTTAATTGACCAGCACATTAGCTTAATGTCAAAATGTATTCAGGAAAAGGTCTTTTGGGTGATTATTATAATTGTATGTGATAGTATTAAAATGAAATAAATGTACTGTGATCAACAAGATACGTTTCACAGTTAGCCTTCTTGACATCTCTTACGGTCAGCTCGTCCTTTTTCAATTATGCAAATTGACATTTTTGGCATTTTGGATGTTGTAAACGGCTGTTAGATACTGGATTAATGAAACATTTTTTGCATTAATTTATTTACTGCTCAGCCAACATTTCCACCAAGGGAGAGCCATTTTTAACTCTGTATTCTTTTCTATTCTATCTGCATCATCTATCTAGGGCTGGGCAATGTGTCAATATTAATACTGATACTGTAATATGAGGGTAAATTTGGTCTTTTGGATATTGTTTTATGGTTTTATGTGTATAAGTGTCTCGTCCTGGTTTTAAACTCTGCATTAGAGTATAGAGATGTAATTTATTTGAACCACACTATGCTGGCTGTTCTAATATTTGCCGCGGCCTACCGAGTCTTTATATCTAAATCAATAATGATTATTTATCAAAATCTTATTGTGTGAATACTTTGGGAAAGTAACAAATGTTTATCCCTAAAAGAACCACTTATAAAATCACTACTTCTATAAAATTTTCATGTTCAGACTTTGTGTGGATATTTTTGATCAGAGAAGGAAACTGTCTTCACATTTTATTTTGACCACAGTGCATTTAAATAAAAGTGCTTGTGACATCTGAAATTTGACTTCAACACAGAGCTATTCACTCTGTTGAAAATACCAAGATTATACTGTAAATCTGTAAATCTGTAAAAATGGAACCGGTAAATTCAAAAATATGTTTGGTCCTTAATGCATCGTCCTGCGTATTAATTTTCTAAATTTTCTTTGTCCTAATCTAGTGTTTGAAACCTGTAACATCCACTGTCCTCTTCTAAAACCTTACAGAGGAATGTGTCATAAGAGTTAAGTGGTAAATTAATAATAATTACCTTTGGCACAAAGAAAATTCCACAGAATAAGTGAACTGCGCAGATGAGGGATTATTTGCTCAGGTGCAGTCCTTTTTGCACAGGTTTGTGATGAGTGAGAGCTCGACCCTCCACACTCTCAACTGTTCAGCACTCACTCTCTTGTCAGATTGACTTATAAGAATGTTGTTAAGAATGTTTAAGAATTTGTTGTTGGGAACAGTGACTGATGTCTCCCCTTCTGTCCTCACATCCAATTAGACTTATTACAAAAATCACAGATTATTTATATTATATAATGACCTCAAGTTGTGATAGCTTGTGTCCTCCCTCCTTATGATGTAATAGAAAACAGTTGGTACCAATTAATTTTGAAAGCCCATCAGCCAATGGGAAAATGACAGCACCAGTGGTTCAACTTAATCATTCAGCCAGCGGGTTCACTGTTGATATTCTTGCATGTCATCGATCATGATTACTGGTCATAGTAAATAAAACAGCATGTAAACTAAAGGTAGAAGATTTTATTCCACTTCTAATCAAAATGTACAGTCATTTTGGTTTAAGTGTAAACACCAGTGTTTACATCGCTAAGAGAATCTCTATGCATAAACTTTCTTTTAGAAACTTTAGAAGGTCAGTAAAAAGTAAGATTTCATTTGACTGAGAACAGTGTTTATAAGTAGTAGATGAGTGAAGATTAAAAAAAATGTACACATACGCTATCTTTAGAGTAATTCAACTGTCAATAGAGTGAAGAGAGAAAAAAAACTGTACTGAGCACTGCACTAACATAAGCAGGCAGCACTGGGGAAATGGTAATGTAGCCTCCCTGGGTAGATGCGGTTTATGTAGGAACAAGACTGTAATCAAGCACATGGACAGGGTCTAATTACTCATCTCCCCCCTGTCTCTCTGAGATCACATCACTGCTCATGAATTACCGGCTTCATGGTGACCCTTCTTTGTCGGGGGCAGTCGTCACTCTGACAGCACCTGGATAACACACATGCACACACAGACACAAACATATGCACACACTACATACAGTTTAAATACTGTAGGCTGCTCAGCTTGTTACTCAGAAAAACAGAGGAGGGTTAACGTGTCAAAGCGTAGTATTTTCCCCTACATATGAGTTTAATTTACTGTACAGCATATGTTACATCTACCTGATACAGATGGAAATAAAACTCTAAGGGGAAAAGGTGAAATTTTTGCATAGTGTGGCCAAACATGATGTCTGTCTGAGAATATGGGAAAACAGTTTCAGTCGTACTTTCAGTCGTTTTTCACTTTCAAAAGATGGACAGATAAAGTAGTTTTTTCAAACTGCTTCTTTTGCTTCCATCTTTTTCGCGTTCACTCATGTTTAAATGATCCACTTATAGCAACCTTTTCTCGAAATGCTTCTTCTGGTTTCCTTCAGAGGCACATCTTATTTCAACTGACCCAGAAAAGAAATAACCATCTCAAAAACAAACAAAGAACAAACAAACCTTTAAAAAAAAAGAGTGAACTGACCTTAATCACATATTCTAATGACTGTGTGCATGTAAACAGAGAAAACAGTGTTACAGTCAACAGTGTAATCAGTCCTGGTGGATTTGGTGGACAAAATTTTTTAGGGGTTTGTTACTTTTCTAACAGTTTTATTTTAAAATCCACCAATTTTAATTTCTATAGAATATAGGATGGTTATAGTAATATAGTAAAGAGTACAGTATGGTTTACATTGGAACACATCTTATGACATGTTAATGTTTGTGTACTGCTAACATCACCCTGTCAGCTGTTGTAAAAAATAAATAAATACAAGCTCACACACACAAACACACAAACACACTTCCCTTGCTGAGATTGATTTACTTTTGTGTCCCAGGCCCGTCGTTATCATGGGCCTCTCAGACAGGCCTGCTATGATAGCTCAGGGAAAGTGGGACGGAGGTGGCAGCAGGCGCATGATGGAAAAGAGCTTCTTATCACCAATGGAGAGATCAATCATTCTTACACAGAGAGAGAAAGAGAGGGAGAGAAAAAGAGGGAGAGGGGAAACTTGCTTTGGTCTCTGTACTACAGTAGGTAAACAGTTCTACTTATTGTAAGATGTTTTAATGCATTTTAGCAGAAACTTACTAATGTTTCGTTTTAAAGTAGATCTGTTGGCGTTCTCTAGAAAAACATGAAATAACACTTTTACCAGACTCCAGTTCTCTAGAACTTTCCTGATTATTATTTAAGTAGGAATGTTTTTTTCATGGAAAAATCCATGTAGTTTTTGATATGTGGAACTCGATAATAGAAAGTCATTTTAGAAATGTTCCACTTTGTACACCTGCATAATGCTGGTGTTGAGGGATGAGCTGGCAGGTATACACAACGTCAAGTATTATTATTATTTTTTAACAAATACCCATATTGATGTTGCAACAATATTATACGGACAATAGGTGCTTCCAAAAAAGAGTTTTTTAATGAAAATCAATAATGATGATATATGGACCATGTGTTTGAAGTCAGTTATTAGTAGCTAGAGCAGTAGGTTCAGAAAATGACATCACTCTACTATAATGCAGCCTTTAACACCAGAAAGAGACAGTGCTTATGCCATATTGTGATATAACAGTTTCTAAAATCTGTGAGAGCAGCTAGCGTCATATCAGGATATGAGTATGTAAAAAAAATTGATATATTCACTATTTTACACCACTGTTTTTCCTGTAATTAGTATGGTTAAAAAAACCAAAACATATATCCTCAGAATTAGTATGATAAAAGTAAAAAAAAGCTGAAACAAAAAAAAAAAAAAGCTGAAACAAATTCAGTTTTTTAAGAGCTCATAAAAGGGACTGAGTCATTTAATAAAATCTGATCCAGGTTGTGAAAACACCACAAGCTCAAGTGAGTCTCCTGGTTTGTATGTATCAAATCAGCAAAGCATAGAATAAATAAATAAATAAATAAATAACTAAATAAAATACCCTAAACTTGTCAACTAACACAATAAAATGGACATTTTGAGGCTGATGTGTGTGTCCCCTCAACAAGAGATCTAACAGCAGACACAGAGGGAAATACATATGACAAATGACGGCTCACCAACCAACCGCTTCATGACCCATCAGCACAACAGACAGCACTGGATGCTGATCATCACCTTGAACAGCACTCTTGACCTTTATCATCATTACTTGCAGAGGTCTTTAGTCTAATCGGTCAAAGATGGGTCACATGGGAGATAAAATTGCATAGAGGAGTGACGTTGCTGATGATGAGAAGCTCCCAGTGGGCCAATATGGAACAGTAGTAGGTCTTTAATGCACCTGCTAAGTGCTTCTCTCCTATATAGATGTTGACAATGTGGATAAGATTTAGACCAATTTACAGCTTTCTGTTCCATTTTTATTCCATGTACAAATTGAATTGGTAGTAAAGCCTGTGATGTAAGTATTGTCTGTGTTCTCTATCAAGTTTTCACAGTTTTTTAAACTGACCCGTTAAGACTCAAAATGCCAATTGTGGGAAAGTTGGTTTGATGTACAGAATGTGATAACTTGATAATCCTTTTTTGACATAATACATTGTTGAAAAAATGTACAAAGAAAATAAATTCAACGTTTTACCTCATCAACTTCTTAAATAAAGTAATACTTATTCTGAATTTGAAGTCAGCAACATGTTTCAAACAGGGGCAACAAAAAAGTGGGCTGTAAAAAGTTGTGAAACGTTCCAAAAACACACATTTGGAACATTCCACAGGTCAGCAGGTTCATTGGTAAAAGGTGATAGTAACATGATCAGGTATAAAATGGGGGCTTCCTTGAAAGATTCACTTGTTCACAAGAAAGGATAGATTGAGGTTCAACACTTTGTGAAACACAGGACTGTATAATGGAGATTGCTACATGGAACACTTTTTAAAATCCTTGTCAGTAGAAAGGTTCATTTACAGCTATTTGATTATCATTTTTTATTCATGTTTTACACTGCATCCCCAAATTTTTGGTATCAAAATTATATGACAAGCATTAGCCTTATATAGTGATCCTTTTTTTCCTTTAGATCAGACTATAAAGAGTGCATTGCTCGTCTTGCTTAACCTGCCGTGAGCAATGCTTTGACCAGCCAGGGAAATAGCTGTCCGATAATTGTCTTTAAGGGCTTGACCGTTACATCACAAGCCATATCTGAAATAACTGTGATCTGAGAGCTCTTGGAGCTTTTAACTATGGAACTGTGAAGGTCCAAGTTTCCTCATTCAGCCTCATGACCATTTAATCTATAATATCATGTGTGGATCTAGCAATTTCACCGACTCACTTTGTCATATCAGATAATACCAATCCAAGCTTTGTTGCAATTATTCAAGTCTAAAGTGAAAGTGTTATTGATCCTGTAATTTCTGGACAGTAGAAATAGTAGATGGCTGCGTATTTGACTATAATTGCTGGTCTGGATTGCAGGGAGAAGTAAGAGTTCATTGACAAGCGCTGAACATAATTTTTTCTACAGTGAGAGAGAGCATTATTCAGTAATAGGCTACTTAGAGACACCGCCTCTCACCGCAAAGTTTTAATTATTCTTTATGAATAATACTGTGTCAATAATTCTGCTTGAATGTTGAAAGTCCACAGAGTGCTGTGTTATTCATTGCCAACACACTTTGTTAGTTTGATGCAGTTGACTCACATCCACCTACCTAATCCTGGCAAGCTGTGAAAGCCCACAAGTGACATGTTTGGAGATACATGAGAAAGAGGCAGATGGCCTCTGCTGATGGCAGTGATGTTTTTTTAATCATATCTCATCTGCAGCCTTTCTTTTATTGGAATTTCATCAGGAGAAGGCTGTCTGGATTCAAATTTTGTTAGTAAGGAATTCCCATGCAGCTTTATTTAGAGCAGGCGATGGTCAAGATGTTTATAGCCTTCGCATCTCACCAGTCCAATTAAAAATATGATTCTGAATAATTAAAATGTTCTTTTTTTAATGGTTAATTCCATACCTTTATCTAGATTATGATAACATTAATATGAAAAATTACAAAATGTACAGTATACAATTTCCTATCCTTACCTCCTCTGGAGAAAGAGCAATGCTGTAGCAATCTTGCATCTCACCTCAGAAAAGATCTTGGTGAACAAGGCTTGGATGGTATGAAGGTGTTATGCCACACTTGCATGTTTTGGAAAGCTGAAGGTATAATTCCTAATGCTGTCAAATATAGATGATAATCTTTCTATTAAACTGTTATGGAGATTCTAAGTTGATGTGAAGTATTGTAATGCACAGCACATGCCACCAGAGGTCAGTCTGAATTGGTGGAACATGCAGCTCAGCTAAGAAAGAGAACGGATACGGGAAATATTCATAATCTTTCATAACAGGACTAATTAAAGAAAAAACAAATCTGATTCTGTTTTGAAATATTCAAGATTTAATACGAAAAACAAAGCTGAGCCAGTGAGCACAGACCAAGCAGTTCGCGCTACTTGCCTCAAGAAAGCAGCAAGTTGAGGTTCTTGCATCCTGCAGCAAGAATCAGTTGAAGAAGGGTGCATGTTTCCAATCTTCTCATTATTCCACTGCTGTAAATATTTAAACCTAGCAAGAATTGTCAAGTTGGCTAATTGCATATTTGACAAAACATTGTAGGCTAGACAATGTCAAACACACCACAGTGACCCCAATTTTATAACAAATCAGCTGTTTTTATTTTTATTTTCAAACATTTTATACTGTACATTGCTGTAAAATGCCTGAAGGTATGAATGGTTAAAAAAAATGGATACCACTCAAGTCTATAATGAACACAATGTTTGTATTCCTTATAAAAACAAAAGGCAAAAATTTCAAAAATAATACCAAATTGTAAAAAAAAGACAGTTTTACCTAACCTTTTAATGTCTATTTGTTTGTGAAAGCAATCATGAATAAGAATGAGCACATTTCAACTAAGCAGTGTTATTCACTATTAAGAAATAACTTCACTGCTGTCTTGTTGCCTCTGTACATTTCCATGCAGATAAATAAGACCAGCTTATTGTCCAATATTGTTTCTCACTTTCTGTGCCGCCCAGCTGTTTATGCAGTCTACAAACATTACTGTGTTCTGAGAGTTGGAGCCAAATGTGGAAGGACACAACGCCCAAGGGTGATTTGTTTAACTTTGAAAGGTTCTTTGGTTTGTGTTAGATTTGCTGGGAGCTACGCAGCAGCGGATCATCTAGCCCGTTCTCCCAAGTGGATAGCAGCCAACAGAGCCTGGGCGTTGCGCGTGGGTAGAGAGGAAAAAGATAACCCCACCAGGGACTAAACGACAGTCCTCATTTAGACAGCGCGAGGCAGGCCGGCCATTTAACAACACCGAAAACAAAGAACTCCAAGTCTCTCTCATCGCCTCTCTTGGGAGGGTAATGTTGTTCTCTAACCACCAGAGAATGAGTTAGATGTATCTCATGAATCATATTAGAGCGCCTTTAATCCTCTAAAGTGAGGGTCTCGGGAGGATGAGGCTGCAGATGAGGAAGCACAAACTAAAGAGGTGGATGACAGTGAGAACAGATGTAGAGAAAAAGCCCCACACTGAACCAGGTAGAAGACAAGATAAGTCCACCGTGCTGAGGTGCTGTCCTGCAAGCTGTCAATCTACACAGCTGGATGTTGCCTTTTTTTTTTCCAATGAGGTTATGGGTAATGACAGCGTAGATAGGGCTGCTTCCTTCCTTCCCTCATCCATCCCTCCTAATCCAACCTAAGCACTTAACCAAAGAGGTACGGTGAAGATCACCTGGGTCTGTGGGGGATCAAAGCCGCTTCAGCGAAAAATAAGTGAAGTCTTGAGGAGGGAAAAGCTGATGTAACAAGAAGAGGTAGATTAGCATTAAAGACTTGACAGATGCAAAAAAAAAGGAAAAACTTTCCAGGTCCTCGGCAGTAATCTTCACCGTGAATCATAGTGCTTCTGGATGCAGTGAATGGCAAGTATTCCTGCATAAGTACCCATCAAAAAAAAACAAAAAAAAAAACACTGTTCCACCAAATGAAAAGAGCAGTTATTTCATTTCCTTCTGTGAAAAGGAAGCTGGCCATTGAAGGATCCTTTGAAAGGATTCAGACTAACCTTAAGAGAAAGAATGGAAGATGTACTTCTTTTTTGTGTCTCAATTTAAAATATAGCCTACTATCCATAATTAAGCAGACGGCTCCTGCCTGTTCTCTGCTCGCACCAGAGCTCCCCCCAGTCATATTTCACACCACACATAGTAATGTATTTTGACAAGTAAATTGCTTGCCTTTTTGCTGATAGCTACTTACTTAAATAATGAATTCTGTGTAATAGCTGCAGAAATAATGCATACCACAGAGTGACATGGATGACGGAGTTATTACTGATAGAGGGCACACATTAGGGATCTTATCTGAAGCAGTCGTTGGTCTGCTGCTGTAAATTAAATGTTGACCACACTGAGAGCATTATGGCTGTGTGTGTGGAGGAATAGACCAATCCACAGCCTGGCTGGGCACTGTACAAATTAAAGCTTTGACCTGATGATGGCGCTAGATGAAAAGCCAGGTGACTGCAAAAGGTATTTGCTTTTGTGTATGGAATTTAATGACAGTCCATCCAATAATGATTGGAATACAGTTTAAAATTATAGCCTGCTGGTGGTGCTAGACACAGGGGATTGTTAAAGCCTATGTAATTCATCATTTGGGAACAATGACAGTCTGCAAAATTCCATGGCAATCCATCTAATAGTGACAGAGATATGTCAGTCTGTATCAAATTGGTTGACTGATTGACCAGCTGACTGTCGTACGAACCAACATTGCCATCCCTGTAGCCACAATGCTACAACTGCAGAAACAAATCTTAATTGTATTCAGCTAAATTTAAAGGTTAATGGCTACAGCTGATCTCTTACTTAATTGCCTTCCTAATTAAATGTGCACAAAAAAAGAATGAGGTGGGGAAAAAAAATGTAGAGAAGCAGAAATCAGACAGGAAAGGACATTTATTCACATGTGTTTGGCACATCATTGCAAGGTTGTTAGTCTACCGTTGAGATGTGCACCAGAGCAACGTTTGACTGGACTGGACAGCCTCAGGTGTTGGCAGCTCTGATAGGGAAGGGCATACTGATAATGCAGCTGATTAGACTCTGATCATTATCTACAGTACAGCTTATGATGGTCAAATCAATGGCGGGAAAGAGAAGAGCTGCCCCTGCGAAAAGATTAAATGTCTCACGCCATATGATAAAGCCTACCTCATCAGACGCCGTTTTTGAACTTTATAAAATACTGTCTGAAGGTACAATGTATGAAGTGCATTCACAAAGTGCAAGCGGGCAAAACTTATCTCTCCTCCAGCTTCCCATCAGATTGAAAATCGAGTCGGGCGCACATTGTTTAGAAGGCTGATAAAACACACAACCTTGCATCAGCATACCCCTCCATCAGCTCCATTTGGCAGGTTCGCAACAGTCCTACAGTGTACGGATGTAACCAATTTCAGTGCTGTGGTCCATCTCCTTAACAACTTGAAGAGGGAGACATCTGACACGGCATCAAAGACTTCTGGGAAAGAAGGAGAGGAGTGAGGTGGCAAATTGCCGGGTATTAGCCAACATGAAACAAGAGGGCAGATCCTGCATCATATTATGTGGATGATGACACTGTTTTGTTGCACCTTGAAACTCGTTACAGAGTCACCCCAACGTGAAGAATACACTTGAACAACTTTCGGTTACTTTGATCTCCTCTCTGCGCTGGCATGTTGAAAGGAAAACACAAGCCATGCTCTCACTGTTATGTGGCCTGGAAGGACTTATGACTGCAGCAGAGTTGCTGTTTCAAGCCATCCTTCATATCTTTAGGAAATGTATTAGAAGTGTTGTTGAGTTAAGGTTAATATTACTCACTCTGGGTCCACCTTTATATAATTCAACTTCAGATGAGTAAAGTAGAACAGCCATAATTTACAAGAGGCATGATTATGAAAACATTCCCTTTAATCTTCAGCTAAATAGTAATGATTTTCACTATGGCGAGATGTGCAAAATACTGAGTCACCTTCTTTCAATAGCGTATTAACTACATATACGTCCTATAATTTTATTTTTGAATAATGCTACACACCATCTAAGTATTACAGTTATGCGCAATTATCCTGGGTAATTATACAATCATGGGCAAATCACCATACATGAAAGGTGTAGAGACTTTATTTTTATCTTTTCATTCATGGCACCAAGTCTTTCTTTTCCTCTACTTTTAAGTCTCGAGCTGCTTTAACAAGAGAATTTCCCCACTGGGAATCAATAAAGATTATCTTATCGTATTTGATCTTATCTTTGGTGTTCAGTAGATGAGAAATACCGAAAATCAATCCAGCACCACACAGGACTGATGCAACTCAAATCTTCTGTTTAAACAAAACATCTGTCTGCTGCTTCAGAGAACAAGCACGCTGCGCGAGGTCACTGAAGTTTAAGACTTAAAAGAATGCAATTTCTGCTCTAAAGTGTATAATACTGTCGGGTGGCACAGTCCGTTCACTCGTTCAATTTCCCTGTGTAAGCTGTACAGAGGAGGCTAAAAGGCTCAAAGATTTGGAGCATGCTGACGCCATATATTCTGTCAGTAAGATTCTTAGTGGGAGAGCGGAAATGGGAATAAACCAGGGCACCGTCGGTGGCGGGGCAGATTTATCTATCTCCTTGAATTGACAACACAAACCATTTATTAGGAGAAGCTGTTGAGTAACACGTACAGCCTTTAGGGAAAAAGCAAAACCTGAAGGATTCCTCAGAGGTCACATCAAGGTGTGTGAAGGTTTATATTGAACAAGGGAAGTGAAGTAAAACTCAGCCAATAATGAGTGTGTTCATTGAGAACTTTTGCCAAATGAATTTTAAACAATTGTTAAGCAGCAGGGACCGAGAAATTTTTGGGTTCCTTCTATAATTCGGTCGTGAGTCTCCTAATGATATTCATACATCCTATTAAGTTTCTGAGGGCCCGTTGTAGCCTGACTGGTGACAGAACTTGAATAAAGCTCAGATGAAGGCTAAGAAGGAGAAAACTACTTAACACAACTTATAGAAAAGACAAACTGAGAAAAAATAATAAAGAACAGAGGATAAATATTAGACTGCTTTTATGATATTTAACTTCTTACTGTGATGTCAGCTATTCATTTGTTAGGGAAGCTTAGGCATCACAAAAGAACACAACACTCATTTCTTTTGCAGTATAATTTGAGAATAAACGATGTTGGTTATTTTAAATGTATTCAGTGTTAATTTAAACATCATCTGAACTTGATTTCTTTGAAAAAGCTACTGCCCTAACCAGGCTGCTCAACCTCAAAAAAAAAAAAAATCTCTGAGTTTTTAACCAGTTGATTAAATGACTTTTTTGTCAAAACATTATTTGTGTCGCCAAGAAAAAAAAAATATGTATTTGAAAAAGCTGGGCAAATGTGGGAATTGTCACATTTTCCTTTTTACTGGACTTCCAAGATTGCAGTCACACATCCTTCTCAATAGCTTACTGTAAAATCTTGAATATTGGCCTTTTTTTAACCTCAATAAAAGAGAGGTGAGCTGAAGTTTATGTACATCGTACTGCACTGTAAGGTATGATAAACCAGTGGATGCAATGCATGCACATGTGTGCTATATGTTTCTTTTAATCATTAAGCTAACATTTGTACATTAGCAAAGTCTTGGCTTGTCTTCTGATATACACATGCCAACACAGGAAAGCTGACAAGCACCAAAGGGGCATTTTATAAAAACCACTGTACAGGCATTTAGGATTATTCTAGTGCCTTAAGTAATAAATAGTGTCCATATCTTTCAGATATTTCTGGTAGGCCTTGTGGACTCGTTTGTTAGCATTTCACTTTAATGACTGTAATTTTTATAGCCCCATTGTGCTTCTTTCATAGTGCATTTTGATGGCCACACACACAAAAAATCCCTTTAATTTCATTCATAATGGACCTGATCTAAGAGAAATGAGTATACAATGACTTTTACACCGGAGAGTCAATGCAACGTTCTGCAAAATACTGTAGGTCATGTGCAGGTGGACAGTGAGGCTGTATTTTTATACTGCACAATATTCAGAGATCCACTGAAAGCTCCTGCTGCACCCAGTTCTTTAAGAAAGTTGTAGTAGTTGGAGTGAACCTCAGCTGCTCCTCCTCCTCCTCCCACCAGGCTGAACATCAATCTGTATCCCAGCGGGAGAAGGCAGTCTTCAGGTGGAGCTGCCTAGTTAGTGGGAACGGACAAAGAGACTTATTAAAAGCGATCCTCTTGTCCAGCGCAGCCTGATCACTTTCAGCCCCGCTGTCCACTAGAGTTCCTTTGAAGAGGCAGGTCTAATCTCAGGCCTGCAACATTGTCGTGGTCAACCAAGGTTACCCTGTTAAGGAGAGAGAGGCTTGGAGGAAGTTCACAGAGCTGAGCTGGGAAAAAGTGGAAGCAGTTGGAATCTTTGTAGTAATTTGACAGATTGGTCCAAAGCCATGGTCATAGACAGTCAGCAAACCAAGTAGCTTTATCTTTCAAAACAAAGACCAGCTGTCAGTGGATTGTGAATATGGAGTGTAGTGATGAAACTCAATTTCCAAGGAATAATGTTTGAGTTTTTACTCAACAAGTGTTAAAACATAAAATATAAGTTTATTTGGAAAGCTGTGCAGATGTCTCACATAACTCTCTGTAAGACTGTATTATGTCAGACTGTGTTTTTCTGATCGAATTTGCTTTCAGAAAAGAAAAATTTCTGCTGTAGTGAGCTTATTACGCAAGTTAATATAACTCTGCTGTTGACTGAAAAACAAACACTGGTTCAGGCTAGTTTTTATGTTTTACACTGACTAGTTTCAAAATAACAACCCCACCATCCTCAATGACACATGTAGGACATGTTGGAAATACAGAAAAGTATTGTTCTTGTATATCAGCATGAAGCTACTAAGATCAGTATTGAAAAAATGAAAATCAGACTCTAGAAAAAGAGTTTGGGATTTAGGACTTACTGACTACTAAATATCAGGAGTGTTGAACAGGCTTTAACAAAAGATCTGGAGTTTGAGTTGAGTGACATCAATTAAGAGATAAGAGTTGAAAATGATGAGAATTCCTTTAAATACAGGCAGCTTACTGTTGCCATGTTACAAGAAATTCACTTGCACCAGTCAATATTTGACAGATATAATAGAAACAAACCCAGAAAGTGATTTGTAACTGAACCTTTCCACCACCATTAATTTTCAGATCACTTTTCACGAGTGTTATTCCTGTACCTGCTGCCTACGTGCACTCATGTCGTTCAATAATCCATATTTACCTTTTTCCCCATCTGGTTTTTGTACCTGTCAGACAGCTCCAGGGCTTCCCTTTGTCTTTCCTCGCTCCCTGAAGAACCAAGACAGACACTGTTTTCTGTCCTCAGTGTTACCCGAGCTGTGTGTACAAAGAGACGGTGTAGCAGAAGTCACATCCCCAGAGGAAACTGTGGGTAAAAGAGGGAAACCAGGGAGGCAGGGAGGGATTAAAGCACAGTGTAATGATGTTGGGGTATGGAGGAATGGAGTATGATACGAAGTGAAAACACATGCTGCGACATACACACACACACACACACAGACGCTTCTATATGGAGATCACACACGTACCCAGCGCTCCAGGATAACAAGGCAACATCAAAAACACTTAAAACAACCAACAGAAATCCACGCAAAACATGAGTTTGGAAAATTGAGGGTAGATATGATCAGACGAGAGAATCTTTACCTGCTCCTGTTTCAAGCACAAAAGATTTTCAAGGGAAACAGATAGAAACAGTATATTTTAAGAAATGTGCATAAAACAAACAGCAAGTAGAATGAGCTGAAATATATCTGAGGGAGATGTTTCCATTGCTAACGTGAAAGTATGGAAGTAATTGCTCCCAGGTCTGATTAACTAAGTGTTACGGCAATGCTTCAACTCAACTCCTTCCTTTGCTTGAACATCTAACAAGGAAGACACGAGTCTGCACAGCTTTGCACTTTGATTAAAGCTAAGTGAGCTCTTGCTGTAATCCTTGAATCCTTTTTAGTCTCGGTGGGATTTAGGTGAGAATGATTTCCTCTCAGCAGTGAGATTTGTGGCTTGCTCGCTCTTTGTTTGGGTATGACATCTCAATGTTTATTCAATCTTTCTTCACATGCTTCACAGCTGGTGTTTCGGGCATATCAAAGTGCCTGAAAATCTGCCCAGTCGCCTCAAGTTAAATAGCGAGCTAACACTGGGAAAGCTAGTTTGTGCCCGGCATGATACAGCTGTCTTAACACATGTTGCAAAGTTAAAAAAAAAAACAAAAGCAAGTGAAACCTGCACCATGTTGTTGTTTTCTGGTGTTGACCCTTGTTGACTCTCTCTTCAGATATGAGCGTCACCATGGCAATACACTCACCAACACAACACACTCCAGTGAAATGTGTGTTAGTGGCTCTTTTTTTTTTTCCCCTCCCTGCAGAAACATCTTGTTAATTACTCCGTAGCGTTAACATGACAGGAAGGCTAACAGTGCCTCTGGAAGGTTCAGAGATGGCCAAGCAGAGCTGTTTATTGGCTCAGAAGTGTGATTTATGATGCCTCATTGGGAGGACTAAATCATCTCTGTTTGCGTGTCCCTGTGTGTGTGTGTGTGTGTGTGCAGTGCGTCTCTCGGGAGAGCAGCGGTGGGGGACACTTGACTGAAGTCTGAAAATGTTTGGTGGGAATAAATAAGCTTGACTCCTTTACATTATTCTAAACTTCAGCCGTTTAGCTGTGCACTGAGATTAATTAGAATATGTGCAGCTAACAAACAAGGGATTTATTTCCCCACAGATTTCACAGCGTGAGCGGTTACACAGCGCCGTCCCGCAGACCCAAACCCTGCTGTGTCTCGCTGGGCCTCCTCCAAAGAACAGGTCAGCAATAAGAGATTTGCACCAGTGAAAACATCAGAGTGTGAAAAAGTGTGACTGCATTTGCTTCACTCTGATATTAAGCTGGCCAAAATTAATCCCTTATGTTATCTCACTTAACTCTTGCATGATGGGAAAGGAAGTGAAAGTTACTGACAAGACGTTGGCTTACTGGTTTGTGTTGTGCTTTGAATCAGGAAGGGTCTGTTGGTTTGGCTCCTGTTTTTTCTGCCTCAGTGTCCTTTTATGGCCTTATTCACTGCCAAACACAAATCTATGTCCATGTGCGGCAGCATGTGAGTAGTACTGGACATACAGGCCTCTGTGACCCGTCGCTGAAATAGCAAGTAAGTAAGTAAATATGTTTTTCATTGATAAAGAAAAAAAATTAGCAACACAAAGTGGTTGAAAATAGAGGTAGAAATAGAGGTGGTTTCCATTTTTGCTGTGAGCTCAAAGTCTCACAACTAATTCCTTACATTTACCTCTTATGCTATGCCTCTAATGCTCCTTTTTTCACTGATTCTGTTTTGTAAGCTGAGTATCCAAAGGTATGGTGGAAGCACTTACACAACTTGAGGACAAAATGATGGAATGAAAGTCAGTTTTAATTCTGCCATTGAGATTATTCTGCCTCAAGAGCACTTAAAAAGAAAAAGAAATTTGTACCTTGTGACCTGGGTTGATATGTGTGTATCGGAGTGTGTAAGTACTGACTGTGTGTTTTGCATGTGTGTTCCCTTGTGTATTTTGGATAATAAAATAACTTCACTAAATGGCTGAGAGAAGCTGCTGGGCAGAGACTGAGGTTGGTGAGTGGACCTTTGCCAGGACACCTTAAACAGCATCATAAGGGACCATTTTTCTTGGCAAAATTATGGAATTACATTGAGCAGGGTTCTTCAAGATTGGATAAGGGGTGAATAATTTAAGGCCTAATGATTAATCCACAGGCAAAACGCCCAGCTGAAATATAAGGCCTCTGAAGGTAACTTTAGCTCTCAAAAAGACGGATGTGGAGGTTTGTCATGTGATGTTCTAAGGTAAATTTCATCTCGGGTATGACATAAATCTTACTGGCAGGGGAAAAGTACAATAAGTTCATCCTGAATGTGTCTACGTCACACACAATTATAGCTCAATTGTCCAGGTTCCTGAGAAGCAACATGTAGACTGAGTGCAAATCATTTCCTGAAGTTCGGATTGGTCCAATGTTTAATCCTGTTGTTGATACAGACTTTCAAGCTACTTTGAGGATGAGCTTACAGGGTTTGCTGTGAGTTAAAGAGCCTCATACTGTCAGTTATACGTATAGCTTACTGAGAAACTTCCAAAACATTTTGAACAGTTGCAGGATTACAGCATTAAACGCTCTAAACTGTCTGTGTGCTTGTGTGTGTTCATGGATACGTGTGTGTGGCAGGAATTAGAAGCAGCAAGACAGGCAGGGAGTGCAAGCTGCTTTACTTTTCCTGATAAATATAGATAGCACTAAGGGCAACAGTATATTGCTTTACACAGTGAAAAACACAACCTGAATCAATTTCACAATTAGCCAGTTCAGTGTTTTAATTAAAAAACAACAGTCGCCTTTGAAGAAATCAATTCCAACTAAAGAGGCAAAAGAGAGAATTCCCCTGCCAGTTTCCCATCCCTCAGCACTGTCAATTCAAAGACATGCATGAAGATGCGCCTAGCTCTTCCTTATGTATACATATCGCACAGCATTAATTAGAAAATTTCAATCTTAGATGTGGTTAGGGATTATTATTATTTTTTTATTATTATGATTTTTGCCTTTCATTTGCAAACCAACAGAGTAGAGAGAAGGATATTTATAACACGTTACAAAACCATCCTCACCATCACTTTGCATTTATGTAGTATGAGCCTTACAATTAGGCTATCAGGGGGCCCCAGGACTCTTTTGTATGAAAATCCCAATATAAATTTTCATGTTGGAAGTAATCTTATAAATCTGTGATGTTTTGTAATACTTATTTTAATGTATTTTTAACTGTTTACATTATTTAGAATTACATTAAATTACTTTTTTTTTTTAATCGCCTCAAGGAAAAACTCAATGTTGGATATATATGTGCTGGGACAAAAAAGAATATTTCTTCTTTTTTGGAAGAACTTTTGGGGGTATTTCTGGCCTTTATGTGACTGTTTACTGCAGAGCGATGGCAGGAAATGAGACTAGAGAGAAAGATTGAGATTGACAAAAAGGCTCCTGGCCAAACAATAACCAGGACCACTGCCATTTTATGTCCTCAAGGCCATCACTGCAAAAATATATATATATAGTTTTTTTCATATTTGTTTTTATATTCCTATTACTATTTATATTCCCAGTTGAAAAAAAATAGTCATCATCAACATATTTAAATATTTTTTCCCCACAATAAACACTTGTGACAACTTAACAACTAACATTATTATAGGTATTGTTTGGGTAATTGAACTGCTTGTTTAAATTTGCATTACTGTGTTTTTGGCCTATATAGTGGCAGTGCAAACATCCTATAAACACAACATGATAATATTAGGGTTTTAACTATTCTCCTATTTGGTGCTGAGCAGGTAGAGTACAGTGAGGTTTTATTGTGCTGATGAAAACAGCTGCCTGCAGTGTCTGGAAACAGTGATGTGAGTGCTGACAGTGAACCAAAACAGATCAAGTTACAGGATGGAAAAGCAAAATAATGAGCTGAAAACATTATAAACCTGTGTAGAGCTGAGAGGAACTGCAGACCAAGATGATGATTTTTTTTTTTTTTTTTTTTTTTTTTTTGCAGGCTCAACAAAACAAATCACTTAGTTTCAAATTAACTTAGCTATTCGATCTATTATGGATTTAAAAGGATACTGGAAATAGCAGCTTTAAGATTATAAAATATTTTGGCTCTGGCTAAATACTGAAAATGTAAACCGTGACTGGTGTTATGAGAGCATTAACCCTGGTCTTCTGTGTTGAAGTCAAACACTTGGTCACAAATTAGCTTTATTCATAGGAGACAGAATCATTAAGACAGTTATTTTTTTTTTTTTTACCAAAGTGACTGTTAATAAATTTCACTGCACTGGATGTGAATTTAACATGTTCTATTTTCACTCTAGATTACATCGAGAGTCTGGTATTTGTATGGTATTGTCTCTGACAGGGCTTTGGTTCCCACAGTTATTGATGTGCCAGCTTTAATTTCCATCAACAGCGCTTTTATTCTCCGCACTTGAGAACCTACATACTCTCTCGCCTTCTCTGTATGCCCATGCATTTTGTCAGACCGCTTTTTCTGACAGAAAAACAAACCCCACCCTTGATCACGCATGTCTCGCATGTCAAATGACAGCTGTGCGGAATTCTCACCCCACTTCCTCCTGCACTCTTGAGCGCCTTTGTCCGTTTTGACGGGGATCTAGTCTCTAGTCTCGGCTGCTCACCTCGATGTGTGGTTTAGCGAGGGGAAAAGCTTGAAACTTCAAACACTGCCAGTCTCTGACGCAGTGATAAACCCTGCCTGATGAAAGTCTGGAGCTTCAGAGAGGAGGAGGTGATGAGCTTAACTTGGGGGATTTAACTGCTCCGTCTTTCCCTTCCTGCATTTTGTTGAACATGGTGTAGTTTTCATGTCTGATTGTTATTCTGAGTAACAGAAAGTAATGACACTTGTATTTGATCCCTGGAAAATGCATAGGGATGAATAAATGTAACTATATATGTACCCACTGAAACAATATGTCATGCAGCATATGGTTATTTATACATTTCACGTAGCCTCATCAGAGTAATTAGGTAAGAAGAATAAATTTCAAAATAAAACTAACAAACAACAATCGAATGTATGGTCTGATAAAGCACAATCTGACAGTGTGCTGTCCCTGTCCCAGCTACATGTAAAGTGTTTACTACCACCATCTACTGTTCACTTGGAGGAGCTGACTTTTCAACACAGAAAACAATCCATATGGATTATGAAACAAGGGTGGTGATGCTGTACTTTAAGCAGAGTATGGAATACAACTGTGGCTTTTATTTTGATATTTGATCAAAATAAGAAAAAGTCTGAAAGAAACATTGATTAGAAACATCAGAGTTTCAGAAAGGAACTCATAAAAATGTCAACGATGGCATCATCTGTACTTGGCTGAAGCCCTGGGAGACACCAACATTCCTACTAAGAACACACAACACCATTTATTTCACTGTTTACACAGTTTAGAAAGGAAAAGCAGGGAAAAGGAGTTTTAAAGTTTCTAAAAACTGAGCTGTGTGCATAGAATGAGGCCAATTTTTTGTGAGGGAACTTAAAGTTTGCAGGAACATTAATTGAAAGCAGCTAAAGCTCCCCAAATAATTATTTTTAAAACGTACGCTTATTATAGACACACTTTATAACTTACTCACTTTGGTGTCATGATTTTTCTGTTAATATAAAGGTGCTATTTGTATTTTTTAAACATGGATTAATGTTTTTGTACTACTTAATGGTCTCTTTGCTGTATTTTTCATTGTGTACCCATAATGTAGACTAAATTTGGAAAGCTGCTGGGTTGCAGAAAATATGGCAAGCACTGTTCTTTAAGTGCAAACAGAAGTAGCAACATCTTTGCAGCAGAAGGTAACAAGATTTGTGAGAAAAGCATTGAGAAACACTAGCTAGTAACACACATAAGGTCTCATTTGTTTATGTATTGTGTAAGTATTCTGGTTAAAGTTTCAAAAAATATACTTTGAGGTCACAACTGATCTTTTCAGGCATTAAAATTTGAATTTCAGTCTATCATAAAGTAAAAACAGCTCTTTTAGAGTTCATAAATAGGCCAAATTGACCCAAAACAGTGATGAAGAGAAAAGGTGAGACAGAGAGGCAATGCTCGCTAAACTCATTTCAGCGAGTCACTGCAGTTCATGTGTCTCTTTGACATGGCCTCTGGTCCCCTGAGAGCCCTTTAGCTCTGGCCTCATAAGAGCCCCACAGAGACCTCTCTGTCAGTCATCCGGACACCAACCTATGATTGGATCAAAGATTGATTACACCCTATTCATGCCGCACCATCATTGGAGGACAGGAACGTGTGCTGTGCCGGTCAATGGGGCCTTGTAATCAGTGCCAATGCAGCGGTGACATGGTGGTAGGAAAATCACTCGACTGATTTCAGCGCAGACGCATACTGAGTGCCATGATTTCAGTCCAAATCAAAATCTGCCATGTCGTCGGCGCATACGAAGTTAATTGCCAGGCGAGGATTCAGTGCGTAAAAGCTTTAAGTGCTTTCCAGTCATCCTTTGATTCATCTGCGGCAAATGCAGCGAAAAACATCCTGTAACCCTAATCCTTATTAATCTTGAGACACATTATGTTTTATGTGCAAACCACAAGCTTGCTGCTCATTTGGTCAACAACTCAATAATCATTTGAACACTTAGGCTTATTTCCATGAAAATAGAAATTCATAAAGTGACAGCATGGTTAAAGTCACCCGTGACAAGACTAAGTCAATTTGCTAACTTTCATGATATTAAGAACTATTCAGCAGAAGGATATTTTTATGATAAAATCCTTGCAGCCATCTGTTGGTGTAATGAAATGTCTGGCACTGGCAGAAGATCTGGGTGACCTCTCTCCATCCACGGGCAGCATATGCTGCGCTGCAGAGTCGAAGGCACAACCTTTCCAGTGTTGACGACCATCAGCAACCTCATAATCATCAAAACCTCATCTGTTACATTCATAAATCCCACGCGGGTCTGGATTCTTGAGGATTTGCAAAACAGAGCGCACCATATGCTGCCATTCTGCACAAGCTTGGTCTTGTGAACAAAGACAGAGAAATTAATTAAAACCATGGCTTGCTGGTTTGATTTTTTTTAAGACCTGCAAATATCACAGGCAAACAACAAATGTAGCCTTTCTGGTCCGCGATTTATTCCGTAAGGTATTAGAGTTGGAGATGGAGCAGCAATCCACATGTGCAAATGCTCTCCATGCCGAAGCTACCAATTCTCCCTGCATTGTGAGATTAACAAACTCAACTCCTCGCTGAGCCGAGCAACATGAGCAAAGCATCATTGTTACTTTCCGTGACTCTGTAATACTTCAAAAGCCTGCGAGACTTAAAGTAATTCTGGATGCTGGCTTTAAAGTGCTAATGGGCTGGATACTAGTGATGAAGTAAAGCGTGTGTGTGTGTGTGTGTGTGTGTTTTGCCTCCTTTTGACTTTATGTGGTGGTATCCTTGGTGTGTTTGAGATGCATGGAGGCTGGCTGAGATGCTGTTGCACCAAGCAGAGGCAGTTTCAAGGATTACTGTCGGGGCGGAAAAGAGGCAATTAATCTCTGTCTTCAAAATGGGAAACAACTGAGCTTCAAGGCCTTTAGGATCTTTTGGAAAATGATAAGCGTCTGTTTGCTAATTTTCCCATGTGGTCATATTGACAGTGGTGTGTGTGTGTGTGAATATTTGGCAGATATCTAAACATGCATGTGTGAGTGTGCAATTACGGGCTATTTAAAAGCAGGTTTCATGATTAAACCCAGTCATTTTTTTTAAATCAGACATGCATGAGAGCACCAGAGTTTGTTTGGTTTTGTTTTTGCTCATTTTCAATTACAGCCAGTTCCCAAGCGGCTTGAAATCCGGGTTGCTATCAGTTGGAACATGATGTTTGATCAGAACTAAGCTCTGCTGACATTTTATTTTTTATTTATTTAACTTTTGTCCTTGTCCCCTGCTCTGTTGTAAGGTCAAATTCAGAGCAGCTCATGATGTCTGCATGAGGTGTACGAAAAAATAATGTGTCTGCATGTCAAACATGCAGTTTGTTCGTTACAGAGCTTTAGAGATTTATTTGTAAATGTTCATGAAACATATGACAACTACCGAAGGGGAGGTCTGATAAGGGGAGTTTCCAGCACTGTACCTGTCCGACACCAATAAGCAAAACAAAAGCCAAATCAGAACAACCACTCCACCCCCCCGCCCCCTAGCTGCAAAATTCAGCCTGATCAGACCTGGCATCTTTACCTTCAGGAGCTCTGCAACGGCTTTCTCGATCTGTCTTTGTAGATATAACTCTCCATTGGCCTGAAAACACAAACTACAAGAGGGGCAAATATAAAAAAATTTAGCATGAGCTCCTGTTGAACCGGTCGGTCTCTTGAACTAATAATACTATAACTAAAATAAACTAAAATACGACCCAAGAAACATATTAGTTCATTCACTCTTATTATCCTGATTTTATTGTCAGTAAAAAGGACAATAAATCAAAGAATAATCATCAGTCCTAACGCTCGCGTCAGGTGACCCATTGTCGTCGATATAGTCAGTAGGGCAGGTTAGTACACTGCTTTGATTTTAAACTAATGTTCAGTCATTACTCCCTTTAGCTTTCAATAACTCACTTTAGCATATTGCTAGCAAAAGTAAATCATCCTTATATGTCATTTGATTTAAGTGTGCTATTGTGACACTGTGGACTGATCCATGCATTTATGTACAACATAAGTGACATATGCTTTACATCCAACTGTCTTTATGCTAATAACTTAGCTTAAAACTAGTTTGTGTCTGTAGCACTTTTTGTTGACCCCCAGCACACCTGCAGGTCCCATACACACACCAGATTGGATTTCTTGATTTAAGTTGAACAAGGTGTCTGAATCAAACATTGTGAAGACAAACTATTTTAAGAAATCTCTCCTTTGCTATACGGAGATCAAATTTACTTTTATTCTATTCATTTTCTCCTTTACTTTCTCCTTTCCTGTCTTTCACTGATAAGCTCCCCTCACCACGGAACACAATGACTCTATTGTACTAAACCGCAGAGCTGATAATGTTACGTGACATTAAGGCCATTGATGTTACTTCCTATTCAGACAGACATTTTGATTGGAATGGAGACTCAAAAAGAGTGCTGTAATATTCAATGCTTTTCCAAATTAAGGAACCCAATATTAAACCCAATCACCATTGATCTGCAGAGTGTGGACTCTCTTAGTTTTTTATTAGCCTGTATGTCAGGAGATACTTGCTTTCCAGATAGGCCAATGTTAAAATGAACTAATATAGCAATAATATTAGGGAGATAGACTTTAATGATGATATGCATTTGCATTTGCACATATCATGTCGCAGCATGAGGTCTTTTGCTTGATACATTAATTTGAAAGCTACCCAGGCAATCTATTCACAGCAGAAAAAACATCGAGAATTCCCAATGTCATTCAGCTCCTCTGAAGTAAAAACTCAATTGTTTTTTCCTCGATTTATGTATAATAATATTCATATTCCTCTGAACGCTGACCCGGGAAAAAAGGGGCTATTTCAGAGCTGTCAGTGCAACATCTTTATCATCACTCTCCAAATGTTGGGGTCAGTCAAGACTTGACGCTCAGCAGACAATTCTCCCAAAGACCTAATGTGATTAATGAGTGTCACTTAAAAGGGGTGGTGTGAGGCTGAAAAAGAAAAGTCCTCCAAAGGAGATTGTTGCCAAAGAAAAGGTACATTGGCAGCACTTCATCAGCTGCAGCAAGAATTTAGCCTCCCTGCCTGTAGCTGAAATGTAAAATGAAATGTTCAATGTCACTTTGAAAGTTTGAATACGGCTGGGGAGCTTGAAATTAGATGTGGGTCAGAGTGTGCAACTAGCAATTAGTTTGCTTTGTGTTTGTAACGTTTGCAAGGTACATTAAGGCATAGTTTGTTCAAATACCTGACATTTCTCACCCAAAAAAAATGCATTTGCTGGTGTAAATCCAACTTTGCAATATTACCTCTATTTGCTAGAGGTAAGGTATTTTAAAAAGCTGTGCAGTCAGTTTCCTGTCACAGATGTCCTTGCTTGTCCTCCGCCTTCATTCTGCCGGCCGTCTGTGCAAAAACAGCCTCTGGAAACTTAAAGTATAAAGGTTAGATACGAGGAGGAAGTCAGTTAGAAACTGGCTTGACAACTGCTGGTAAACATTTGTTTATTTTGTTTCTCGCTGTAGCCAGAATATATTTTCAGCTGGACTCAAGCTCCCATTCATTTTTTTTTTTAAACAGCTTTTTACAAATGTCACTTCCCTTCATTGTGTTGACACCACTTAAAACTTGTTATTTTCTATTTTTCTCATCCCACCACTATCTTAAAAATTCAAATTTTTCAAAGTATGTTGCTTCTTAAAATGTGTGCCACCTGTCTGATTGATCTGTTTCTCTCTGCAATCAAAAGCTTACATGTGGATTGTTGAGATAACAGTGTTGTTGTGTTCACATATTTAATTAAATGCGGCTAAATCTCTAATGTATGCCGGATTATTACTCCTAAATTTATTTATTTATTTGTTTGTTTGTTATCAAATGTTTCCCACACAGGTTCCATGTTAACGTCAGGCAGAGATGTTTTCAGAGGTAAACTAGGCGGTTGCTACCTCCTGAAGGTACACTAGTGTAGAAAAATATCTTTCATAATAAATTTTTAATCAATATCTTTTAATATAAGGTACATCTATTTAATGTATTTTGTCACCCTGGGGTTTCATATATTTACCAGGTTACTTATGTCCCTTTCAAGTGTCATGATAAGTGGATTATTGATAGGAGCTACTATGTGTGCAGTTGTGCCCTTAACTCAAGTCACATGGTTGTTAGTAACTTTAATAAAAGGTATAATCATTAAAGATGATGTAAGTCCTGAATTTGATATAAAATGCCTCTGTGTCCTCAGCTGAAATCTACAAAATCAATCTAGCATTGTTGATTATTAGCATTATTGGCTATCAATATAGATGTTTATCCTGTAATGACAGCTGTCAAAATCAACCCTCTGAGCTCTGTTAAAAAATGACCAGACAGCACTGACAGCAGGTGACTCACTGAGACATAAAAACAATAGAAACATCAGTAGTTTCAGCACTTCTGTTTTCTCAATCAGCTTCTTGCTGTGAATGATTAGATGCTGTATTGACACACTCTCTCTTTCAACCACTGTCAGAACAGTTTCAGTCATTTCAAAAGAGGAATGAATGGAATATCACTCTTAAATTATTATTATTATTATTATTATTAATTCAAGCATGAAACCATGTTTCAAGTAGTGTTAAATACACTCTAAGATATTACAGTAGAATACAAAATATATTAGAAAACCAGTCAGGTTATATTTCTTTAATGTGTGTATCTAAATGTATTACTCTCAGGACAGGCCATCAGTATGTAAGTGTGAAAAAATATTGTATAACTCTTTAAACCAAACAAAGATTCAGTTTCATGCATGCCAACCAGGAAAACCTGTAGGGACAAAATAATCAAAAACGATTTTCCTCTCATATTTTTCAGTGCTTTCCAGCTGTATATAACACTCATTCCTAATAAAATACATAAAAACGTTATGTTTTAGATCAAATAAACGATCAAAAAATGTTCATTAAATTAGGTTTATTTAAGTTTTCAATAGTTGTGCATCATGAGATGAGCTGCCTGAGCTAGCAGTAGAGATGCAGCTGCAGCAGAGACAGCGGTTGCTACAGGCCTGATACTGCTGTCTGAAACTTAAAAAAACAGGATCCAACAACCTCCTGAGGCTCCTTCCACTGTTGCAAGAGTCCCACATTTAGTTTGTGAGGTTGTACATGTGTATTGTATTTTGTCAGAATTTAAAGGAGAATATTTTGGATAATTGGTCATTTTTGCTTCTTTTTTATATTTAAGCTGTTTAAATACGACAGTTTTAGAAGCAAAGTGAGACATATTGTAGGCAAAAACTCAGCAAAGCACCAAACTAATGTTTTAAACAGGGCTAATAAAATATAAAAGGTGTCATGGAAAAAATTTTTTAGGTCTTAGTTTGACTCCATTTGGGTTGTTGTAGCACTAGCTGCAGACTTTCTAAGAGGCAGGAGACAGCTTCTTCACTGCTCTTCAAAGGATGTCTCAAGGCTAAAGCTCTGCCGAATGTTGATGTATGCTTTTTCTCAACTATAAGTGATATTCATCATTACGGTATTTTAGTTCGAAAGACATATAGGCAGATAAATTACCATAGAGAAAGTCAGTTTATTATTATACTTGTGAAAACAGCAAGAAAAGGATCATAGTTTGCAGATGAAAAGCTTAGTGAGAGGCATGACCAACAATTTGTTAATTTCTAGACAGCCATACTCCATCAAATGCAAAAAAAAGAAAAGAAAAGAAAAAAAGGTGGAGAAAATGAATGTGTCTGAACAGCGTACTGATTGGCCTCCTTATCTTAGATTGCAGGTGTCTGATCTGATTATGGGAAAAAGCCAAGTTGTTGCCACGTGTTTGCTCTAATCTCAATTTGAATCAAACTCTTTAATCCATACATATGATATCAAACTAATTCCAGGTGTTTAGCTAAATAAGCCTAGTAAGTAAACACAGAAAGAGAGAACATGACAAAAGTCGTAGTGTTTTTATTTTATAATGACTGGCAAAATCAGATATGTTTTTAAGTCTATTTGTAATCTTGACAGTATCTAACATACAGGCAGTATCAGTCCATATGTCTGCTTCATGAAATAAGACAAAAGGTCAGTGGCACCATTTGCAGTTACAGGCAATTTTGTGAGCAAACATGAAAAGAATAAAAACAAAGTCATCACCAGTATTTGCATGTTAAACTGGAGTGTTTTTCAAAATAAAAGCAAGGCGGATTCATCTTTGTAGGTATAAGAACACACACACAAGTAATAGAAGAAGAAAAAAATTTAGATAAAAATTAAGTTGACAGTGAAAATTGTTGCCAAGTATTGGACAAAGTCAATATGATAAGGATGAAAATGAAAGTCAATCAGTATTTTTTTAAATAAAGTCGTTTAAAATTTGCCTAAATTTTTATTTTAACAATTTAGCAAAAAGGGGCACGATTCTGGATTGTTAAACTAATCTGCAGTCACAAAAACCAGGACAATTACACAAATAATTATACTCTTTATAGTGCACAGTCTTTGAAAAATGTCATCTTTTGAACAGGCGTGTCATAAATACGACACCAGAAGTTAGAAAGATCTGCTCTGCACAAGTAAGAGTGCTTTTGAAAAAGAAAACCTGAACAGTCTTAAAGAGGCACTGCTAGCTTTACATATGAACAAGTTAAACTCAACCTTAGAAAACTTGTGTATAATATCTCGTGTGGAGGAGCGTTCTAAAATGTGCAATTATAACCCTAAACCTAACTCCGAACTCTGACCGTGAAGATGCCATCGGTGTTATCTTGATTTGGATTGAGGCTTCCCATTTCAACTGACTTAGGAACTTGGTGCATGAGGGAGGGGTTTCCAATAAAAAATTACATTAAATTATACTCAGAATTTTAGTTTTTGTGGACCTCCATATCATATGCTTGAGTTGGAGGTTAACATGAAATTTAATTTACTATGGATCAAATGCTACAAAGGATTAATTAGCAACTATAATGATAAGCACTTATGTCACTTTTTTTTAGAATTTTTGAAATGTTGGTCTGACAAAACCAATGACTTGAAGACATCCCCTTGATACAGATGAACATTTTTCACTCATTTAGATATTAAATATCTTTTGGAAGCCACTGTAGACATGAAGCCTAAAATTAGTCTTTTTTTCAGGTCTGTCTGACATATCTTATTCACTAACAATACACCATGCAGTTTGTGTTTATCTGCAACAAGCTTTTCAAAAATGCTAAAACTTGAGCTGAAGTAGAGCTGAAGTGGAAAACTACCATGAGTCTGTGTGGCAAAACGCATATTTATAGGTGAGAGTGATAGTTTGAGATGTGAACAAACAACCCATTTGTAAAAGTACACTGGAACATGTTACATGGAGACATACATTTGTAGTAATGGAAGAAACAATCTGTGTGTGTGTGTGGGTGTGCATGTGTGTGTGTTTGTATGTGTGTTTGTATCTGTCTGTCTGCACCTGCATGTGTCTCTGACCTGTGCCCTAGCCCCATCCAGCCCTTTTGCTGTTATCTATGTACACCCCAGCCCCCCCGCTAGCACACCTTCATTACTGCCCCAGATAGTGGCATTGGCAACTTGTCACTTGTATTGATTTCTCTTAAACTGCAATTTACATGGATATTTGTGGGCGTCCTGAGGGCAGGCTGCAGCCTGGCAGACAGCCCCTCACCCTCTCTCTCTCTCTCTCTCTCTCTCTCTCTCTCTCTCTCCCTCTCTCCCTCCCTCCCTCCTGTCTCTCCTCTGTCTGCCCCTCAGGCCAGGAGGAAATGTTTTCACCAAACAACAGAGCCTCAAAGTGACTTTTCAATCTGACATCTGTTTTTTTTCTGCAAATGTTTTTGTTTTCTTTTTAACATTAAAATGGATGAAAGCTGGTGAGGATAAAGTAGATGTTTTTAGAGGAAAATGACGGCATTTACAGCCAATATAAGACCAATTTTTTACAATTTGTATATATCATTCCCTCTATTGTTCAAAGCTCAACATGCAATTACACAAACTCAAAACTGCAGAAAACAAACTAAAATTATGTTGTTATGAGGTCTTAACAAATTTGATTTTTTTTTTTCTTTTATTTGCACTGGCCTTCAATGTATAGGCGCGTTCTTCCAACACACACCTGACCTTCCCCAGCAGAGGCTGGGGAATAAAACAATAACCTGAAGCTAGAAAAGCCACAAATGCTTTCTGAAAGCCTCGACACTGCACTTTCACACAAAAATGCCAAAATGTCACAATCTTCAAACTTTGTGACTGCACCAAACTGTCAGTAGAGTTTGTGCCTACTGAGCTGAAGGTCACCTGCAACCTCCAAACATGATTTTCAAAATAAAAGAGAACATATTCTTTTAATTTAGGAAGCTTGTTTTATAATAAAGCTTGGAACAGAGTTTGTCACTAACTGAATATGAAGGATGTGCTAAACAGGGTTGTTTTTGAATGTGAGCTTATTGAACATTTTGAGTCTTAGAGTAATCTTAGAGTAATCTCCCTTTGAGGACTTGTCAGTGACTTTAGAACAGAGAGTGGGAGTGAGAGGGAATTTATTTCATATCCATAATCCTGCAAGAAAATCATAAATCCCAAATCTCAGTAGACAAACAAGGACGGAGGAGAAGGATTCATGTAGCAGAGGACTCTGTATGAGTGGAGAGTTTGTGTTTTAATGTCCAGAACACCACTTAGCCTCAAGTTGGTGTTGACTTTGCATCATGTTGGCTTATAGTATCTAAGTATAGAAACAAACCAGCAGCAAGGATAACCATATTCAAGTCAGTCATGCTGCTGAACATCCGACCTGCTAAAGTGCCCTTGGGCAAGAATCCCTACCGGGCTGACCTCTGACCCGCACTATGGAGGGCGGGAGAGAACAGACTTCCCCTGCAGTGTGTAAAAAGTAAAGGAAAAAAAGTGTGAGAAATAAGTCTAAAACGTAACAAACATTTAAAAAAGCAGCGGGTGAATAAGGGGTGTGAGTTGGTGGGTGTCGCTGGTGATGTCACACCTCCCAGACAGCCACGATTGGACCCTAATTAGAAAGCTCGGCAGCAAATAGATTGGCGTCCTGCATGATTGAATTCAAAGTGGCTGATGCCAAATTTTCTGCAGAGGCGCGGAAAACTGTCGGAGAGGAGCGGAGGAGACAGGGCGCCGGTATCAGTGCTGCTGAGAGCTGCCACGCTGCGCTGCAAACAGTCTCTCCGTGAGCTGGAGGCGAGCTGGAGTTTCAGAGGTGATACAGGAACAGCGAGACGCGCTCCCCCCTGGTTTGGAGGGATAAAAAAGAGGGAGAGCCGAAAATATAGTCCGAGTCTACGTCAAACCCGAGGACGCTGCGTTGTCAGAGAGCAACGGAGGCTGAAGCGAGACAAGTACAAAGGAGAGTCGAGCTGCCGAGTCCAAGTTATTTCTGCGCTTCGCTCCAAAGGCTGCGCTGATGGCATCCGTACTTGGAAACAACAGCCGCGCGTCGGGGGCTCAGAGCGGCCAGGTCAAATGCAAGCTGAAAAGGAGAAGGAGGAGGCGATCGAAGAGAAAAGGTACAACTTTACAGCACTTCTTTCCTTTTTTTGCGTCTTCTATTCCCAGCGCGAGCAGAGGTCGTGCGCACCTTGGCGGGGCATTGGAGCGCGCGGCAGCCCCGGTAGATCCTGCGCTGCAGCCTTCTCCACCGCACGCTCCGCGGCGGCTTCACTTCGCACATCTCGTTATACTAAAACAACAAACCTGAGGATTCTTTTTGTCCTGTTTAGATGCTCCGTCGGCTCTAACTGATGCATTGTGTTTGCTTTTGGAAAGTTTAGTTGCTGCTGCGTCTCATGTCCTTAAAATGCCTCTATTGTCTTTAACACCAACAAGGACATGCAGGAAATTTCACGACTAATTTGTTTTATTAGGCTACAAGTTTGAACGGAAGCTTGTGAGGCAAAGCGGCTTATTTTGCCTGTTAAACACCCGATTATTGATGCATCCGAAAAGGACTCGACGTTGTCATCGAATCCCGTTTAACTTCTTTACATAAAACACACATAATTTCTTTCGTCATTTTTATCAGGTTTCCAAGTTAGTTTCTGGTGTCTTTAAATTTAAACTATCAGCTTAAAGCGAAAACTATGCGCCACATCACTGTAATAAAACTGGAAGATATATTTTCCTAAAGAAAACACCTGAATACCAGTGCTGTTTATAGTAGGAAATCAACATTCTAAAATTCAGGAATATTGTCCCAAATAATTTCATGGAGATTTATGCTTTGTTTTTTTGTCTCACATTAAACAGTTTTTGCCTCATTAGAGGCTTGAACTTCAGTGCTCTGTTGTGCTTAATTCAGCACTACTGAACACTAAAAAGTCCAAAGTTTGAGAAACAGTTTTGGGCCTCAAACAGAGAGAGAAGAGGAGAAGAAAAAAATGTCATCATTTGTTTAGACCTCTTGAGCAAAATTTAATTTCACGCTGTTATTTTTAATTTGTGTATATTCTGAATTAAAATCTCTCAAACTGCTGCAGAGAACACATGTTCCTAATGAAGAGGTGTGTATCAAGTCAGTGAATCAAACCTCTAAGACACACTGTACCACAATTAATTATATCAGTAATCAAAACAGAAAAGCGTGCTGATTTTCTGTGACTAAAAGATAATAACAATCCAACATTTTCTCTTTAACCGGACTGAAATAGATGCTGATTAAATCCCCTGTGTGGTTTTATGCTCTGCAACCTGCAGAGAGATGTACACTTTCTCTGCCAATGACAGCTAAATGTTTATACCATTTATGCTTTTACTGAGATTTTTTTTATTTTCAGCTATTTGACTGATCACACATTTCCATCCCACCACCTCTCTCTTTGAGAATTTGTGTTTTTTGTCTGTTTTAAAATGGTAACAATTTACTAGGCTTCAGTGTTCCCTGTCAAATTAATCTGTGATTGCTGAGTAATTTTATACCAACTTATTTTATTTTGTGCCTCACAGTGAAAAAAGTGGGAAAATGACATTTAAAAGGAGAAGAAAAGAGTTCTTTCTATATGTCAATGAAAGCTTCGATACTTCAAAGCTTAAATGCCTCTTAAGAGATTCTCCCTGATTTAGTTTTCTTGATTATTTCCTGGGGTTTTTTGGCTAATTAACAGTAAGTCACCCAAAGTGAAGCATCAAACACTTATTTGCTCTGGCACAGGCCACAAACACTCACAGAAATAGATTTGATTTTTCCACTTTCACATTTTCTGCCTCCAAAAGAAAACAGGGAAGATCTAAATAAAATAGCAAAGGCACATTTAATTTTATTTATTTATATGTATAACAGATGATACACAACTGTTAGTGTTGTTTATGCTTGAAGATACTGACGTGCCACCCCATTGCATTGTGGAATATGGATGAACGCTCGGAGCGTGTTGACGTATCCGACTGCAATTGAATGCATAACGAGCTTTCATAAACACTTTGCACTTGTCATCAAACTACAAACAGACAACTGCACCTCATTTCCATAACCTCTTGATTTTTAATAGCCCAAGTAATTGAGACAAGGGAGACAATACATAAAATATAGTGCTGAGGCAAATGTATTTACATAATGAAAACGACAGAATTGGTTCCACAACATTAAGCATTGCATATGAGTACCACACAAACGCGCGCACATTAGCTGACAGGCCTTCGCAGCGTGTTTCCGAACGGCTAATTTATCAGCGCTGCTGATTCATTCTGATAACACGGGACATTAGGGGCCAGTTCAGGGACCGCTTGTAAATGAACTGTGTCTTTGGGAAGTGCTGATGGCCGCTGACTTCTCCAAAGCTGCAGGAGGTTGGCACACTGTGCTCCAGCAGCTGAAACATTCACTCAGATCTGTTACTTCCTGTTTGAATGTTTTTTTTTTTCTCTTTGTGTTTTTCTTTTTTCTCTTTCTGGGATGGTGAGGAAAGATTTCGAGGAGCTTTTAGAACCACAGAATCTAAAAAAGTTTCTTAAGCTTTCAAAATAAGAACACAGTTTATGATTGAAGGATTTCTTTTTTTTTGCTTACTTTAAACATGACTGCAAATTACACAGAGCCGGATTGAGAGTTTTTTTAAATCATTATTATCCTTCAACTCAAATGCCAACTGATCATCATCTTGAGATTCCACACAATTATTTTTATAGACCTTAAGGCAAAAAGTCATAGAGGGATTATTGCATGGCATTTGGGACTTAATCCCTCGAAAAGGCTGAAGATTATTTGTAGATGGACTCACTAAAACCTATGTGTGTATTCAAAAGGTTGTTAGCAGATCCTTCTTCCACAACTTATATTAATATTTTTTCAACTAAACTCTTCTCTGCAATTGTTCCTCATGTGGCGGCTGCAGAGGGCCAAACAAATCACCAGAGAATAAAGATTAAAGATAAGAGATTTATTTTCTTACATTTCCTGTCAACTAAGCTCGTCTCTGCTCAGAATTCCTAGAAATCACACACTTTCCTAAATCCATCAGCTGTTTTTTTTTTTTGTTCTCATTGCACTTGCTCTTTGCTAACCGCTGTCTCCTTGTATTGTTAAAGTTAGAGTGCTGCTGACAGCTCGACACTGTGCAGATGTGCACCTCGGTCTGCATTTGTTTGCCCTGCCTTTAGCACAGTGTTTGACCAGTGTCGTCGCTCCTAGACAGATTCATGGACATGCTGTGTGCCTGTCTCTTAATTAATCACAGCCTCTTGATTTGTGGTTTTGTCCCTCAGGGATGTCAGTGCCACAAATAAAATCCTTTTGAAGGTGTGTGACAGTCCAGAGATGCACAGAAAGATCCGGATAAAGAGACACCACCATGTGTAAAAGCACACCTGTCAATCATCAGTACAGGGCAACCTTTTTTCCCCTCTCGCCCTTCTTAAACAGTGACATACGCACAACATACTCCTTGTCTTTTATCCACAATGTGTTTTTTTTATGAATAAAAATAAGCACAGCAGAGATTTATAGACCAACGTTATTTTTTTTACAACCACACTTATCACCCTGTTCTCTCAGCATACAGTATATCAGCGTATCATCAAGAGCGCCGAGGGGGAAATGTGAAAAACACAGAGTGTAACATAATTTATGTAGCAATTACTGTTTACGCTCTCGTTCCTAGCGAGGTGGCGGTAGGCAGAAGGGTCGAGTGTTGACTGTCGGGATGGTGATGAAAGTTGAGGCGGAGGTAGAAGGAGGAGGGTGTGTGTGCATATATGTGTGTAAGTGTGTGTGTGTGTGCACGGGGCAGGGCAGAGGATGAGGTTCATCGCCTTCTCGCATCCAAGGGCTCCCGTTTCAGAGAGGCGAGGGGGCCGGCAGCAGAGACATTAGCGGGTTGGACGAGTCGATCTGCGTCTACCCCTCGATGCTCTCTGAGGTCTGCTCTGATTGTCTGACATGCAGCTGAACAGAGGAGGGAACAGTGAGAGGAAACTCCGGCTGTGCAGTATCATCTGCTTCTCTTTTAAGGTTGAGGACAGTGATACAAGCTTTAACGAAGGCAAAGGTCAAGGTGGAGAGCAGAGGCTAAAGAAGACAGAACCTCCATTAGGATTTGGCTGTTTTTAAAAAAATACAAAAATCTTTTATGGTTCAGCCTGACAGGTATGTTTCTGCATCCCGTCATTTTTAATTACTGTTTGCTGCACTTGAAACAGAATTGTCAGTGAATGCCACTGTTAAATAAAAAACTCTGAATCTCCAAAATGACTGTAATGAGCAGCAACAATAGTTTTGTATTAGTTTGATGGTAAACAGTTATGATTCTGTCAGGGTGTTTTTTTTCCTACCTTTTAAGGAGCATTAAAATATACGAGGTATATATACATTGAAGTAAAAGAGTCATATTGATGTGTAAGAAAGGTTCTTAATGAAATGGAACTGATTATAAGATTATTACGAAGTGTCTGACGTAGACCTCTTGACAAATAACCAAAAAAAGTGATAACAAAGCAATAGTTTGTTTAGTTGCAAGTTTTTTTGTTGACTTGCACCTATTTAAAACCTCTTTATATCTTACAAATGTTGCTGAAAAAAAATGAAGCTGTCAAAATATATCTTTGCAGCAGAGATTTTGTTGTGAGTCACTAAAGGCTACTTTTTCCCCCCTCTAATACCATTTTGTCAACCTCCTAAAGTTTAAGTGAAATTGGGATTTCAAATTTGTTTTAACAACAACAGAACTACAAAGAAAAAAGAAATGGAACACAATTTGTGAAAATAGGTCTCTTTTTTCATGCAGCATATTTTCTACAGTGTGTCTGAATGATAGCAACAAAGAAAAGCAGGCTGTAAGCACTTAGAATAAAAAAGAGTCAGGGATCTGCTCATTGCCAAATAATATTACACTAAGATCTTTGAAAAAAAAAGAGTTAAAATAATTACACTGTAGCTGTGATGCCATACAGAGTGCTGTAGTTCATTGTGGTGCTCTGAGCTCTGCAGTTCAGATTCAAATTCCAGCTCAGAATGGAAGAGGCTGATCTGTCTTTCCCATATATAATTCATTCTCAAGATTATTTTTAATCTAACCAGTTCATTTACGTCACTTTTGTTGTATGGCTGGTACAAAACCAATGTTGCAGTGCTATAAACTCTTATGCATTGTAATTGTACAGTATTTTTTTGTATACAGTATATACAAAATTTTCTTTTCCAAATAAAGTCCCGGTGCAGCAGGACACAGACTGAAATAAATGCAGTCTGCATGGTCTTGCAAATTGTCCATGCTACCAGGTTCATAACGTAGCTTTATTCACCCCAGGAGGGTATGTATGAGGGGGGCTCTGGTCGTGGAACGCAGGAGTTACCGGTGTGTTTCCATGTTGGGACAGTCCAATGTCACACAACCTATGTGTTGTAGGAGGGAAAGAGATGTATTTCACAGATGTAAAGCTCCAGTTTTAGCCCTGAAACACTTCTGTCACATTTGTTTGTGTTTGTGCTGATAACCGCATTAAGAGCTGCGACAAAAACACCGCTGGCATTTATGAGGTTAATGAAGGTCAGTGCCGATGGAAATGGCGCGGAGCTCCACTGTGTGCGCATGCATGGCTTTGTGAATTTACAGGCACTTCCTGATTAAGGGTAGTGGCGGAGGAGTCGGGCGGTTTAGGACACAGCGTCCTCTAACTGACTGAGCGTTTAGCTGAGGGAAAAAAGGTTATTACTACTGACTGTGGTCTCTTGAGGATGGCTGATAAAATGACCAAGGAAAAGGAATAGCACAACTTAGCACATTAGCATAATTAGTAATTATCTCATAATAGTCCCTCTTGGCTTTTTGGAGCTCGGCAGTGAGAAATTGTACTTAAAGTTCAGGCGCAGAAAACAAATTCCATGCCAATGTGTCTCTGCTGAGAGTAGCCTTAGTCAGGTTGTGGAGAAAATGAATCACAAGTATCAAAAGCACAGATGCAGATTTAAAATATTCAGAAGGTGACACTTAAGTTAATTAGTCTGTTGTTTGATGACTCCCACAGTTGGAGAGATAAGCGTATTACTCACATCACAAATAACTTGTTGCACTTGTTGCTATGACGACAAAACACAGACATTTAATTGAGTTAGTCACTGGTTACGCTTCCTCAGTCTGTCCACAACAGCTTTCAAAACAATAACTACTTTTGGAGAGACATTTGAAAACTGTTATACTGCAGTTTAGTTTACCAGCCCTAATTCCTATATTGCTGCAATGGGAATGACTAGCTAGAGTGCATAAGATGATGCATCTGTGTGTTAATTTTGTTTGAGTGCATGTGTGAGTGGTTTTTGGCTTAGATTTGTCTGTGTGTGGGTACGTGTTTGCATGAGTTGGTGTGCTGCCGTACGCGGCCTACTGTCAGTCCCAATAAACGGAGACGTAGCACAGCAAGTCAGCAGCATTATCGCTTCCTGTTAGTGTTTGTTGGTCTGCAGTCCACCAGACAAGGCTGCATGAGAGAGTTGATGGTATAAAAGAGGGAGCGAAGCTGCCGGGTAGCAACTGTCAAGAGGTTTTGAGGTAGCGTCAGATGTGCGGAACAAAGTCAAGTCAAAGCGCAGCCCTTTAACCGCTATATGAGTCCAAGCTCTCATTATACAGTTTTGTATAGCAAATCTTATGCCAGATGTTCAGCGAATGCAACAACTGTTTTAACATATTAATCTCTGAAGGGTTTTGGAGTTGCACATTCAACCTCTAAATGACAACTGTTATCTAGCTGTTCATTCACATTTGACCCCATTTGAGTCAAACAATTTAACGTGTTTTTTTTTTTTTTAATGGTTGCTTTCCTTATAATTGTTAATAACTGGCGAAATATAGGATGTGGGGGCGTGAATTTTTCTCTGCTTTTGAAGGGGTCATGACAGCAAAAGCTTGAAAATCACTGAATCACTTCCTCTTTAAAATGTCAGGAGGTAGTTCCATCTCAGTTTCACAGAATTATCCATTTGACTCTCTGTAACTCTCTGTAAATAAAGATAAACTATGGATTATGATATAATTATTCATTTATTAAAACACACACACACACACACACACACACACAACAAAACATGCAGAGTTAGTGTTTGCTGTTTTCCTCTCAGACTGCAAAAGTTCCATTATACCTTACTAAGAATGCAAGACATCACATGAACTGAGTTTTGAGAACTGGACATAAAAACATGATCAACAAAAAATAAAAATAATACGACTGTCAAATATCGGCTGTATCTATGTGTTAAAAAAAAAAAACTGAGTGCAGCCGTTGACTGAAGGCAACTGACACCCCCCACCCCCACCCCCAGTCCTTTTTTGTTTTTAATAAATAGGTTTATTTTTAATATTTTTGTACTATTTTATCTCGCTGTCCGGACAAGCTCTCACATAATCTGAAGTACTGCCAATAGCGTGGAAGCGCCCCACACATCATGGTGGCAAAACATTTCTCCAGTTTATGATCCTAATTAGCTCTAACTGTGCCATCATCCCTGAGTCATCATGCCTGGAGAGAGGCCAGATCATTTGACGGTCCACAGTTTCACACGTTCTTCTTCTCTCTCCTCCCTCTCTCCTTCTCTTTTCCTCTCACGTCTTTTTTGTTTTCTGCCTATCTGTCTCTCCCTGCCTGCGTCTCATCTCAGCAGCGCACACTCTGTTGTTGTTGTCCTCCGGCTTGCTTGTGCGTATTCACAGCACAGTAGCTGTTACTGTGCAAAGAGGACATATTTCGTAAGCAGAAAATAGCTGAGGAAGGTGTAAGAACTTGAGCACCAAAAAGGCTTTTTGCTGTTTCACACACTCCGTCCAAATTACTGAAAGTCAGCCATGAAATGTGTTTAGCTGAAAAATCTCAGACAAACAAATGCCCTTTGACAGCGTCTGATCAGCTGGCAGACTCTTCACTGTTGACTCCTGGTGACTTAAACCTCTGCACTGATGTCATGCTTCAGCCACGGCAGCACAACTACCTCGTCCACTGTGCTGACATAGCAAAGTTAACACTGATACCCTGCCTCATGTGGAATAATGAAATTGGATGAAGCAGCTTAACCGCGCGCCGTCCCTTCTCTCACCATCTGACTGGGTGCCTATTTGAGATAACGTTAATGAAGGGGACTTTAGCCAAGAATAGACACGTCTTATTGCTGGAGGGGGGAGGGGGGGGCAGCGAGGGGTGGGGCGCTAACAGCATTTATTTCCATTAATAAGATGGAACGTTTTACAAGAGGGCCTCTCCTGAGGACTCTCTCTGGAGGTCGGGAAGAATCCTACACCTTAACATCCTCAAAACGAGTTAATTTCACCAAGCGGGCGCACGGAGACACTCTGCAGCGTGTCTTTTCCCAGAGAAACTTGTGTTAACCTTGACTTGGCTCCACACAACTTGGACTGAAGTGGACACTCAATCACCATAATCACTGCTGTCCATCCTTGATAGATCTTTTTAGGTCATTAATATGAATCTGAGCAGCTTGAGAAACTGGTACCTTTGCGCTGTCAGCACTGTAGTATGTTTTTTTGTTTTTTTTTCTTGGAGGACCAGGTGGGCAGATAGCATGGCATTAGTATAATTAAGCCTCAGGTCCTTCAGTGTAATTGACCATTTGCTTAGCGCCCTTAGCTGCTGTTGCTACACCTGCAAAGGCTCCTGCTTTTGCAAAGCACCTATGCAGGTTACAATAACAGTGGCATTTACCCCTCAAGATTGTTAGCAATATGTTTAAATGAGATGATGTTGTGTTGAGACAAACAGATTCCTTGATTGATCAGCCACTAGTCATGGCTGGCAGATCATCAATAAAGACATGATCAGGAAATCAGGTTTAATTCTTTCTAATAGCAAATTGTTGGGTAGTTGGGGGATGTAAAGGGATCTTTAAGATGAGAAATAAAAGGAAACATTAGCATTGAACATACTTAAAAATCTGTAGTAGCACTAAAGCTAATATTGACTCTGAAAAATGGTCCACTGGAGAAAAAAAAAAAAAACGTAAAAAAATTATTTAATTTTGATTTTTGATTTTTTTTTTTTTTTTGTCTCAGTGTCACTGTTTTTCAGTTTCAGCCTTCTGTTGAAACTGAACCCTGTGAAACTGAACTCAACCCTGTTCTGGTGTGAAGATGATACCCTCTACTCTGATATAATAACACAGAGGACCCTCTCTTGGAGAAATACAAATTTTGCACAGTAAACATCGAGATCCATGATATGCAATTAATTCAACCATTTTCTTGCAATTTTGCTCTTGTGTTTGTTTTTTGACAAGTTATTTTTGTACAGAGAATAATTCTCTTTTACAGCTCTTTGCACAGTCGTTTGGCATGTGGAACGACCCAAAGCTCTACAGATGAGGTTACAGCTGCTAAGCTATGATTTGCCAGTCACAGGGGAGGGTCTTAGTAAATGGACTTGTATCTTTTTGATAATATCCCCATGATGATTCAATACAAGGATTATGGAGTTATGATAAGTGGTAAGCATGATGAGAAACAATGCATTATCTCAGTGCAGTAAAGATGTGTGTTTCATAAACTCAGTTAATATGCTTGTATACAGAATTAGATATTTTAACTTCCCTCTGTATGAGGGGTCAATAGCTATCTTTCACTTCTCTTTCAGTTTGTAAATATAGCTAATGGTGGTTGATTCGTTGTAAATGATAGATGTGTTTCATGCAGTGCACATTAGATCCATGCGGCTGATGGAGCTGCTTAATGGCAGATTAGTGCATTGATAATGATAAGTGCACACATGTGAGCTTCCTCATTGCTTCATTATTCCGCTCACACGCGAGCCTTAAATAACAGTTTTTTCCCCTCTTCGCCCTACAGTAAATCCTCTCTCATCCATCGATTCTAGCATCCTTTAGGGGCTGCTTCTAGGAGAGACCAACAGGCTTATCTTGCAAATCCTTTAAAAGGTATTTAAAAAAAATCTTGCCTGCATTAACTCTGTCTGATGTTGTGCGTATCACCACTGAGTCGGCCAGAGATGGGCAAGTTGGAGTTTTATATACCTCTGGGCTGATCCGCGTGATATGTGTCCTGTTTTCCAAGTTTCTTAATAGTCATACTGCGTGGTGTTTATTTTTCCTCCTTGCCGCCCTGATTTTGATTTGTACAGCTTGAAGTGGTGGAGCGTAATAGATGTGTTTGCATTTGCCGAAAAACTGAGAGTTCCGATCACTCATCCATTGCCTTTGATAGCTCAGGGTGTATTTGGCTTTGCCCAGATAAGGCCTGAGTATACATTGAGTCGGATTCAGTTGAATTGTTTGTACACACATGGTGCTTTGGCACCGGTCTGCTTGGATGGACTTAGGCATGATGGAGAATTCCATCCCCAAATCCCCCTCCCCCCTCCTCCAACCCACTGACAATGAGTGGTGCTTTGGGGCCGGAGCTGTCGGTGAAGGGTGAAGGGTGAGTAGGACCCGAGGCTACGAATGTTGCCTCGCGTAAAGGACAAAGAGAGAGGGTTAAGTCCCTGAAATACACGCACAGATGAACCCACATAACCATCATTCCAAAATTAGACACAACGTATATTGTGTAAGTCCCCATAAGAAGTATGCCTCCAGTAAAAACATCCCATTTCAGTGTTGAGTGTAGAAAAACCCAACTGTTCACCTGAAGAGACTCAGTCCTATTAGCTGCTGAAAAAGCTTTGCCTCAGTCCATTTCTCACTTGTCTTCCATTTTTCTGAATAATGATAGAAAATACATCACCAGCAACAACAACACCATCAACTTCAAATGTTGTATATATTTTCTAGGGATGGAAATGAATATAATTACATTATTCAGACAATGGCAGATAATGTGAGCTGAAGTGTACAAACATCAAAAATTCTTGCAGTAATAGGCGTCTAAAGACACAGAGGTGTGAAAAGTAGAAAGTTTTGTACAGACACTAGATTTGGTATATCCTCTAACTTTTCATCACTTTTTGCAAGATTTTGAAGATAGATTCTTATTAATCCTTTATTTCCATTCATTACTTCAATTCAGACCAATATGATGGCCCTTACTGATACTTTGCCAAATTAAAATCAAATGACAATGTGTAATGGGTTTCTGAATGAACTAACAGAGAAATATCATTTGAATCTGTAGCTCCCCTCAGCCTTACAGACATTTATATGGGTTTTAAGTTCATTGTTTAGCTCTCATTGCCTCAATTGTTGCTGCAGTGATAAAACATCTAAATATCCATCTCAAACTGACCTCAGCTCTTACCGTAACCCCTAAATCTGCGTAGCAACGAACACAGACCAGCAGTTAGCAGTACCTGGTTAACATAGTGGAGTACTAAGCAGCTGAAGAGCCAGATATTTCCCTCAGAAGTTGGTCGAGACCAAAACAGAGCTAAAACCGCATAAATACTGGACCTGTATTCATGACGTGAATGTAAAAATCTTACTGTTTGCTAAAAGTTTGCTACAACAGCTTAAAAGATGGTGATCTGTCAGTGTTGTTCACATCTTGCCTCTACTGCCCCCAGGTGGCCAAAAAAATCAGTTGTTGCAGGTTTAACAAATATACAACTTGTACCGAAATTTTCGGACTATTAAGTGCACCTGAATATAAGCCGCACCCACTAAATTTAAAAAGAAAAAAGATTTTGTACATATAAAGGCTGCACTTGTCTATAAGCCACAGATGTTCACGTTGTAACATGGGATATTTACACAGAAAAATATAACAGAAAGATTTTTTTAACTTTTAATTAAATAAATGTATTTTTCTGAACAGTGCCTGTAACACGGCTGGTTGAAAAAATAAAAAATACAGTAGCTTACCAGAGAAGTCATTGATCGCTATCTTCGCTATTCATGATGAGGGCATGTGCATGAAGCGCAAAATGACTGATCTGAAGAATTTTGTGTAAGTGCCTTTGATGTAATTCCAACAGTTCCATTGATCAACAGTGACCTGTTGGATGATTTCATTGGTCTGATGTGACGAGGCTGAGTGTATTGGTGGCATGAAGCTCTTTACCCCGTAAAAAGCCACAAATTAGCCGCATCATTGTTTAAGCTGCAGGGTCCAAAGTGTGTGAAAAAAGTAGCAGTTTACAGTCCGGAAATTACGGTAAAATGAGCAGGGTTATGCACTCTTTCAAATTGTCAGCCCATGGGTTCCTCAGCAAGTTACGTCTAGAGGCTGTAAAAGTACAACTTTCAAACAGGTCTTTTTGGCTTGAGTTTTTTGGTTGACATGCTTAAATAATAAACACAGTCCACGATTCCTTTTAGTGGTATTTATTGTCCATTTCTCCATCTTGATGAACAAAAGGTTTTCTTACCAATAGTAGGAGCAGAAGTGTCAAATTCAAAGGAACAAAAATGCAATAAATGAACTCAGTGAAATAAACTCAGTTACTTAATTCAAGCAATCAAAAAAACATGTGTCTACTTAACCAAAAAGAGCGACCGTCACATACCGCTCCTGACCTATATATACCAGCTGATGGACCTGATAGCAATCAGCTACATGATGGTCAGCTGGCTGACATGACGCTGCGTCTGACAATCAGCCGATTGTCAAAGTGCCCACACATCATGACATAGCCTAATTAACAAAATACGACTGTGAATCAATTCAAAATAATAAAGTAATAATAACAATTTTAGCATAATTACCAAATTATAATTTTGGCTCTAACAGGCTGCAAGTTCATTCAAATGTGTGATATTGCAATGCCAGAGTCATTATCCCTTACATTGTTACACCTACTGAATGAAGCCACTTTGCATTTGTCAACCCACCGGTTCTTTACCAAGTTTGGTATAACTGTGTGCTATTGTAAGGCCAGAATTAAAACTGTTGTTTCAGGATTTTGTTAAATTAAATGTCAGAGTAGGATTTTTTGTTCTGGACTTTTATTTTACTTATTTTTGTAAAGCCCAGTTTATATATTGGCTGGCAAATATGACTGGCACATTATTTTTACCATCACCAATTTTGTTAAGGCCAGCAGTAAAACAGTCCAGCAGACTCCGTAATTCCGTATACTCCCAGCTGTGAGTTGGCAAAGCAGTGTAACATAGGTGAATATTTGGTGTTTCAGATTGTTAGTTATTATATAACCCCCAGGTCTTGTCTATTTGCTGACCAAGTTAGACTTCTTACAAATTTTTGTGTTTTCACTTAAATGGTGATGTACGGAAGCTATGATATAACTGCACAGTCTCTTAAAATTAGTTTAAACCTGCACAAAACAATTTTAGATTGCCACAAAGTGTTAACAGGCCTGAAACTGAAGTGTGCTTTGTAAATTTTTGAGGTGTAATGTAAACCAGTGCCAACTTGTGCAAATCTACCATTTTAAGCTGCTTCTGTATGAAGGTAACAGCTGCAGTAGAGCCCTTAGAGTTACAACAAACAAATAAGATTTTTTTTTTTATTATTTGTATTTTAGCAAATTGATGTGCATGTCCTTTGAGTGTGGGATGAAACCAGAGTTCCGGAGAAAACCCACGCAGACACGGGGAGAACGTACAAACTCCACATTGAAAGAGCAGCTGAGTGGATGGTAGACCAGATGCTGCTCTTTCTGTGAGGCTGCAGTGCTAAACACTGAGCCACCGTGCCGGCCTTTAAGAGGACAGAAAAAGATGGTGAGGAAGGGAGGATTAATATAGGAAGAGAGAGAGGGAAAGTGGGTGTGGAAGGTAAGGTATTGAGATAGTAGGTTAATCAGGGGGAGAAGGATGGGGTAGAGGGGAAAGGGAGGGAAGGAAGCCGGGTGCAGTGGGAAGGACAGAAGTCAACGAATAATTTTTCTCTTCTCTCTCTTTTCCTTTATCCTCTTTTCTCTTTCATCTTTTTATTTATTCTTTTCTCACTTGCTTTTTTCACCTTTCTTCCCTCTCTTTGATTTCTTTCACCTCACTTTTCTTGTTCTCTTTCTTTTCTCTTTCCTCTCTCTACTTCCTCTCTTTATTTTCCTTTTCTTTTGTCTCTTGCATCTCATTCTTTTCTCTCTTCGTATTCTCCGTCTTCTCCCTCTTTTCCTCTTTCTTCTCCCTTTTTTTTATCTTCTTTGCCCTTCTTTACCTGACACAAGCTTTTATGGTGCAGAAGTTCATTAATGTAAAAGATGAGCTGAGGTGACTCACTTGAAGCTCCATGTTCTCCTCTGTCAGGAGCTTCTCTTCCTGCTCCATCTGGCTCACTTTGTTGCACAACTCCTCTTCCATATTTTCGCTCTTTCGTTTGAGTTCCTGCGCTTCCTGGATGCTTTCCTCTTAAGCAGCCAGCTCACACGTAAACTTCTCTTCCAGAGCTTTCAGTTTTTCATCTCTCTGGAAAACTTCCTCCTCCGCATTCATGTCCTTGATGACTTGGCTTGCTCTCTCATATGCTGTCTGTTTATGAAATAGAGATGGCTTTATTAACATCATTGTATTATGACATTATTTCAAATATTACTACATTTCTTTATTCAAATCCAAACAAGCTTGTTTTTAATTTACAGGTAAAAGGATTGTTCCTAAAACAGATGACCCTGCTATACTGCTATACTAATTTTCTTTTATGTCACTCTCACTGGGGATCCAGATCATATGGGCCACTAAATTAGAGAGACTGCTTCTTAAGTCTTTTCTGATCTTTCTTTCTTTAAAAAAAAAAAAAATATATTGAGTAAGATTTTCTGTTATTGAACCTTCCTATATAGATGAACGTGCCTTGTCATTTGCAGCACAGTGATGGTGGGATAACTCAAATTTCAGGAACCTTAAATACAAGGTGATTCACTCAGTGTATTTACCACAACAAAGCAATTGCCACCTGATTATTCTTTAACAAAATGTATATGACATTTATCTCACACTAACATTACAGAGGGTTAACGGTGCATTCAGACCGGACGTGAAGCGAATTTTCACGAAGGGGAGGGGCTACCGCAATATATAAATTAAAACAATTATTCCCTCCATTTCTTTCTGTCATCAACCATGGCTGATATCACCACGATCACATCACTGTACCTGCTGTGGCAGTCCAAGATACGTCGGAAATCTAAACGCTGTCATGTCTGCCTTTGGGATCCTCTCTACAGTGGAGGATGTACAGGCATGCCATCGAGGTCCGACCAGAGGTTACGGAGAGGCGTGTGAAGGCGACGTGTGTTCTCCACAACTTCCTGAGGAGTACGACCCAGACAGCTGCAGTGAGGAGCATCCTGGCTGGTGAAGTGGAGCCACTGCCAGGTCTGGGAAGATTTGCTGCCAACTTCTCAGGAAGGGAGGCCATCAGGGTGAGGGAGACCTTCACATCGTTCTTCTCAGCAGGAGCTGTCTCCTGGCAAGACACCGTGTAGTGCACGAGCACCCCCAAAACGGCTACTATAGAGCAGCACTATAGTTACTATAGAGCAAATATTCTTTAAAACTAGCACCAAAATAAATATATAACTGTGTCCGTGTCATTAATCCATATTCATACCATAGAGAACATTTGTGTCTGCTTTTATTTTTATCTCGGCATACAACAACATTACAAACAAAAGCAGACATCACTGTGATGCTGACTAATGATAAATGACTAAAATATGGAGAAACACCAACAGTCCTTTTAATTCAATATATTTTTTTATTTTCAAAAAGATGTCTGTATGCGTGTGTCTGTGCGTGAAAAAAAAAAAGATTGACAGCCTGCTTCCTTCACTGCAGAGATTGTCGCCCCAGCAGCCTATTCAACTGGCTCCAAATTTAAAATGACTGAGCTTGACTCAAACATTAATTTGTGAATTTGAAATTTTACATATTCCTTCTGCTGGGGCAGCAATCTCTGCAGCGAAGGAAGCAGGCTCTTAAGAAACAGTTTGTGGCAGGATAGCGCTACACTCCCCACCGTGAGGGGCAGTGTGATCGGCAATTAATTGCGGTTCATCTATAAATAGTCCCGGTCGGACCTTTCCCCTTCCTTTCCGCTTCCTCTTCCTCCTGTACGGAGCTGACGGCTGTGTGTGGCGGCGTTTTGCCGGTTAGAACATCGGGTTTGGCAACAAAGGTATGCATGCTCTGCTCTGCTCAATCTATCAGTGTTGCGGGCCCTGTGCTTACTCCAGTTTCGCTCCGTCTAACAGTGTGGTGTGCCGAGAGCTGGGCTGTCTCCCTCGGGCCTG